>CM033475.1:180320155-180920155 GCA_019447015.1 Hymenochirus boettgeri | reverse complement strand
CTCAGGATCTGGGCCAGGAAGAGTAAGCAACTAAAAAAAAGCAATCTCATCCACTCAAATGATATGCCCCTCAGACTAGGCAAGGATTCAACCAAACACACATGCCCACTAGAGGGCAGAGTTAACACTGGTTGTTAATGGCTGATGAACTGGAGGGTTTTCTGTTTTCAAGAACTAGCTTGTGAACAGGAGGGCTGATCTGACAAACACTGTACTGGCTGGTGCACGGCTGGCACTGTGTGAATTGCTGTTTATTATAACAGAGGTTTTAGTAGTTTGAGGGGGTAGTAGTAGAGAATTGTACCTTGTTAGCCATAGATGAAAGTGAAGACATCTTGGATATAAAGTAATACCTTTTATTGGCTAACTAAAATGATTGAAAATGCAAGTTTTCAAAGCACTTAGGCTTGCTTCATGCCTGAGGAAGAAGCCTAGTGCTTCGAAAGCTTGCATTTTTAATCATTTTAGTTAGCCAATAAAAGGTATTACTTTATATCCAAAATGTCTTCACTAGTTTGAGGGGAGAAAGAGACACAACTCTCTATAATGTATAATTAATATTATTACAATATTTCCAGCTCTAATTAGTCTTCCCCACACACTAACCTGGTATGGGTCAGTCACATGGCTCTCTCTTCACTAGTTCACTCTACATCAGCCTCAGTGTAAAGCACCTCTTGGCTCTCTCCTTTCGCATGCTCAGCAGCTGCCCCAGTGTGCAATGCATTATTATTATTTTACTATTCATTGTGTGGTAACTTAACTGGATCCAGGGGCGGACCTACCAGAGGAGCAACTGCAGGAAGGCACACAAGCCAAAGGGACCCCATCTTCTTATTTTTCCTATGACGGATATTGTCTGACGGGTAGGGGCCCCATCATAGTTTTGCTGGGGGGCCCAGTGATTTCTAGCTACCTCACTGCCTGGCTCTCACACTCTCCGAGAAGCGGTGGCACTCTGGGCTCAGAACTGCACCCGACCCTCCTTCAAGCAGCACTCTATAAGCAGAGAGAAAGGAAATCTGTGCAGCTGAATGGGAGGGGGGGAGTAGGAGGAGTTATAGCTTTATGCCGGTGTAAGTCACAGACAGGTCCTTCTTAAAGTAATAGTGCTTGCCACCAGAAATTTAGGCAGCAGGGGGACCGGCTGGGCCCCCATTGGCTCCAGGCCCTATAGCAACCATTATGGTTGCTATGGTGATCCCTATGCCACTGCCTGTGTTTTATTAGAATTGATCCTTTCCTGTAAAACAAAAAACTTGTATCCCCCCAAGAAATCCCTGCCCCCCCTCTTCCTTTTTTAATTCTTATTCCTTTAACTAGTTCTCAACTTGGTCCCCCTCTGGCATCACTACTAACTAGTTGTGCCAAAATTATGGGATGTAGTTGCTAGGGAAACCAGACTGGACGTCACAATCTGGGCATGTGTATTCCATTTTTGTCTCTCTCTCTCTTTCTCTCTCTCTTTTATTTTCAGGCTGAAGGATTTGGGCAGAGAGTGAGAGAAGGGGGATCATTTTTTCCCTTAAAAAAATAGGCAGCCATCTTTCTTACAAATGAAATTCTTTTCTCTCTGCTAGGTCTACACTTTGATTCATTCTGACTTGTAGAGAGTGTGGGAGCCCTCAGTACTCTTATGGGTTAATCTATTTTTCTGGCGGGTGGGGGGGGGAAACTGATTGCGGAATAAACCAAAAATTGATCTGAGGAGGGGGGGTGGGAAGGTGGGAAATGCGGGGTCCGATGGGGATTGAAGAGGATCCGACAGAAGAAATGGAAAATGAAGACATGTCAGGTAGGCTGAATAACGAGTGTGCGTGTGTTAGTTAAGGCTGGGAAAGCATCCCGGGGCGGGGGGAGGGGGGGGGGCAAGGTGCCTACAGGCGGTGGGTCCCAGCCTGACAGGGTAGGATTCTCTATACACTGAGTGTGAGGAACCGGAAACCCGCAAATCTCTGGTTATTTTTTGTTTGAAAGTTTTGCGCCGTTAGAAAATTCAGTGCAGGAGGGTGAGAAATGACAGGGACAAAGATTGTCTGTTTAGGAGGTTCTCAGGGAGGTGATTCCACATAGAACCCAATGAGAGCCAGGCAGACCGCTGGGAGCACGTTATTATATCTTTGTGTCTTTATTCGTAACAATAAACCTTACACTTTGCATAAACTAGCAGCAGCTAAGCAAAAGGAAAATGGCTGTGATGTGCTTTGTTTTCTATTACTGTATGCACATCATTAATGGACCCAGAGGGCGGAGGGGGGGGGGTCACTGGCTGCTTCTTGGTGCAGCCCTGTCATCATCAGTCACCTGCACATTGTTCCATGTAATAGTTCTCCCCTACTAGAACTACTTCCTTTAGTAATCCTCACATCACTGATTATTATTATTGATACACTGAGATGTGATTATATGCTCATTATAAATACAAGATTTTAAAACCCAACACATATAAATGTTACATGGTGTAAGTACCAGTTGCTGTCTGGTTCCTGCCTGCAGCAGTTCTCTAATGTACACACTGACTATATTCAGCATGGTGAAGTGGACGCTAGGTCCTGCTCTTGGAGTAAAATGTTTTTTTAATTTTTTTTTTACTGGGAAGTACTGTTAGGTGCAACAGGGAATTGATATGAGTTTTTATTACAAGCCTGGAAGTTGTTTTATTTCCTACACCTTCCTAGTTACATTGATGTGGGCAGAGAGGATTTCTGGTACCCAACCAAAACCACGCCTATGCCCTTCCATGTGCGTAGAATAAAAACCCAACACTGGCATCAGCGTGTGCTGCTTCCAGATCCCCAAATAAACACTTCCACTCACTATGTTTTTTTTTTTTGCTTTTTTCCTGATTCTGCAAACAAAAGAATTTCCTTCTAACAAAGGATGTTGAACTACATAGAATTCAAATTCTAATGTAGATCTGATCTCCATCCAGGTCCCAATAATTAATGTGATTCTTGGTATAACTGGTCAAGTTAAACCAAAGTTATCAGACCCTTGGAATTGGTGTGTAGATCGTAACTGCGAAAAGGTTCATCCGGTACTGTTACAGATCAATAGAAGCCGATTGATGGTGAACCTAGTAAGAGTGATGGACCTGGTCCTATTTATAGAATGAAAGTCTAAATGAGGCCTATATTTTTGGTAGAATTATATTTAAAGCTGACATTCTTAGCTAATTGGGATTTTAGATTGCAAATTGTCATGCACATTGACAAAACCAAACTACATTTATGTTTAATAAGCAAAAAGAATTTCATTTTATACAGACAGTAGTATTACCATAATAGATATTTGAATATATATTGTTTTATTAAACATAGACAATACTAATAGAAATGCTTCAGCTTCCATATTTATACAGTGTGGCATTGTTTCTTTTTCAGCAGCCTCTCCCCTCTATTATTTTATTGGTATAAAGCAATTCTATTGTGACGTCACAATGCTGGGAGGGGGGGTTGTTTGTTAGTCACGTAATGTCTGTCTGATATTCTCAACTATTTGATTTTTAAGTGGCTCAGACTGAAACCAAGATTTCTGGCAAGGAATAGACTTGATAACATAAATAAAGCACAGGTCCTTAACTTAGCTATTAGTTACTTTGTTAATTAGCATTTCTTTTTCTTGTCACCCTTTTAAAGGCTTAGCTACAGTATGATGTAGTAATAGTGCCAGTGTCAAAGATGTTAATAAAGAAATGTTACTTTCATTTACCGAATACATACACCAAAGTTGTATTCTGCAAAGTTTTATTAATTCATGTAAGGGCTTTGGTTCCCTTAAAGGAGTTTTCTTTTTTGTTTTGTAAACATACTACAGATTTTTAAGGTGTAGTAAGTAATGTTGTTTAAGGGATGGTACACTATTGGCCAGAATGGTTGGTTGGCTGAAATATCAGTCTGTTCCCAAAACTACAGATGATCAATTTGTAGATATTTGGGTTGGACCAAGTGTACCAGGCCATTCACGGCAGCAGCAGAAGGGGCCAGTCCGGCAGTGGCGTCCGTGATTGGCTGAGGCATTGCAAAGGTATAGGTTTGGGTGGATGAATTTTAGTTTTGGGGGTGGACGCTGGCCATCAGTGTCATCTGATAACTGATTTGTGTGAGGTGCCAATGACGAAAATAGACCCAACAAAATACGTCTGTTTTCAGTATAGGACATTTTTTCACAGATATATTATTGGTACCAATCGGGCAATAATATTGCTACGTATATGGCCAGAACTTGATTTAATAGAAGTATTAAAAAATAAACAGAGGCACAATTGCAAATTCCTGCCTTATAGGTAGGCTCCACTAGGACGCACGGAAGAAAGCACAATCGCAATTGCTGAGCGATTATGCGCGCTTAAGTGCACGTGCACTTCCAGTATTGAACTCTATCGGATTGCATTCGATACACACCAAAAATGGTGATCGCATGGCTCAGAGAGCAGCGCATGTAATGTGGCATTGGTCTGCGCAATCATGATCTGAGCACAAAACGCAATCCGAATTGCACTAGTGGGGACCCTAGCCCTTAAAGCCATGCTTAGTGGCATTAATGCACTTACAGGGCGATGTAACAAAAGTGCTTATTGTTTAAAATGGTGCTAATTTTGTCAAAACCAATCACATGTTAGCTTTCAAATGGAAGCTAACATCTGATTGGTTGGGGTGAAATTAGCACCATTTTTAAGGGCAACCCAATGGAAATATAGCATGTATGCAATTTGTTCATAAAGCTGGAAGTATTTTACACATGTGCTAGCTAAGCTTCATAAAAACTAAAGTTGCGTACACACGTGCGATCGCGGGTGTCGCCCCGCGACGCACAATGGCTACGAACGGCCATTTCGCCCGATAATCGGCCCATGTATGGGCATTTTATCGCCCAAAATGGCCGCTCGTTCGGAGATCCACCTGGTGGATCGGGCAACGATGCCTGAACGAGTACCCATTTTGGCTGATAAAGTGTCCATACACGGGCCGATTATCGCCCAAAAAACAGCCATTCGTACACATCGTGGGTCGGCACCCATGATCGCATGTGTGTATGAACCTTTAATTGCAGCAATTTGCTTATACACTCACCCTTTCAACCTTCTTATACCTTTTTATATGGATTTGTTATTTGTGTCAGGCACATTATTTTAAGAAGGAACCTAAAACTGACCAATGGATAATTTCTGTAAGATATGATCCCCTCTTTTAAATGTCTTGAATATTGATTTTAGGTTGACATTTTCAGTGCTGTTTTCAGTAAATGGATTGAATGTATCCATGTGCTTGAACAGGTGAATACAAATAAGGGTGGCCATACACTGGCTTAACGTCAGATCATTTCGACCTTTGATCCAACATGAACTTCAAATCGACTTTCTGAGCCATGACACAAAGGTCTATCAACAGGGGCAATACTTCAGTAATGATGGCTTATACCTGCCAAGTCGGAGATAAGCCAGGTTTGTAATTCTAGAAATCAGAATAAAGTGACATCAAAACCAATGCCGTGTTTACTATTGTTTACATTTTATATAGTAATTTTTGTCAATCCCGAGTGCACAAAAGCAGACTTGACTTTCTGTCATCCTCTTGTTTTCTAGAAGAAGAAGAGGGGGGAATGGAAGCTTTAGCTTTTTTTTCTGAAGAACTTGCTCCCAAGAGAAAAAAACCCAAAAAATCCAAGGAAAACAAACTAACCAAATCTAAAAAGAGGAAGACAGAGGTAAGAGGAATATTAATGGAAAGTGCTGGATTTAAAGGAGAAATAAAGATGGTAATTTACCTGCAGATTAGACAGGGATTACAGTATTTATTTGGGTTGCTTTTTCCTTCTTCTCTTTGAAGCTCTTATCTTGATGCTTTATCCCCCAGAGTGTGTGGGGTCAACATTCCAGATTGGTAGAAACAAGATATAGAGTCAATACATATTTAGGGGCCGACTTTCTGAAGCCAGCGTTCAGGAGGGACAGAGGAGTTTGGCACAGTAAATACTGTTAACAAGGAGCAGACAGCTATCTATATTAATAGATCACTGCCTAATCCACCTATTAATCTACACTTTAGTTGTGCTTTTATGGAAAGCAATGTATAAAAGTGCTGTCTGTTTTTATTTCAGAAGATTAGCGCATAGGTTTTAGTGAATTTATTTATGTCTCATTCCAATATTAGTGCTTTCTCAAAGTTTTGCAATGTTTAATCATTTCCATTTGTCAAACCTAGTCGATATTTCTTATAATGTATTTATTTATTTTCTGCAATTTTTATCTCTTTTATGCCCACCAATACTTCTTCCTTTTAATTGTTGGTGCCGGTTCTTCCAATGTAGATTCTCGCTGAGTCTTCCAATCAATGAACTGTATGACTATGAGCTGCTAAAATTAATTTTCTGTGTGTAATTGCTTTGTGCTGCAAGTTCATTGACTCCCTACAGTGACAATAGCGACTTTATCTCTCTTATAAACTTAACTTTCAAGGCTATTTATACTGGCAAGGAACTGCTATTCTGGTGGTAAGGGATGTCGGCAGCTGTTATTCAGCCAATTAAAAGGATGCAGATTTTATGTTTAACTGACTTTGTCCAGTACGGGATGCTGGGAGCTTTAGTGCAACCATAAATTAAACCATGTTTTCTTGTGGCATGTTCATTGCTTCCCTGAAAGATTTTTCTAGCACTCAAATTAACTTTGTTTAAAATTTCCTGGTTGATTGTTGAACATTAAATGAGCAGAGCTCCCAACATCCCTTTCAGACAAATAATGCTGCACTTAGAACTGGATTAGAACTAGCAATACACTTTATATGTGATGTAAAGATGGTACATACTGTAGTTTTTAATAGTCCAGTTTAAAGCATGTTTGGATTTCCAGTTGGTCAGTATACTAATTCTCATTTATTGAATTAGATAGAATAGTATAGTGCGTATTTTAAAATCATGTTTTTCCAAGTCAATACTAAGTAATTCTAGTTCCGGCTTGGCTAGTAAAGAGTAATCTGCTAGATGGGAAATAAATAAGAACAACTTTTTTTTCAGAGATCTAGGATGGGAGGGGGGGGTACAACCACTTAATGTGAACTAAAGTACTTCTAGACCCACAGCCCCTCCAACACAAACCATCAGTAGAAGGGAACATACTGGATAATAACATTGGTTATTCTATGGATGAAAAATGTATGCACAGTTTTTAGTTCCCCATCCTGGCCCATTTATTTGCAATCTGCTACAGATGGAATAAGGCTGTTTCCTGAGAAAATCACGGGGAACTGAATAGCTTGTCATTTTATTTATTTATTATTCTAATGCACTAAAAATGGACACTGAATATTGGTTTCATAGTTACTATGTTAATATAATGGGTTTTTTAATACATATGCTGTTTATAAGGAAAAACATTTTTAAAATGAGTGGAATTAGTAATATATGGAAGATTTGCTTGAATGTATGTTGTTAAAGTAGATCTAAAAATCATAAACTTAAAGGATTGTAGAGCAGTAAACCAGGAGCTGGTCTTGTTGTCCTCCATGTCTTGAGTGTAAAGGTGGCCATACATCTATGGGATATTACTTACCAGACCGAGCGCTCGTGATGTTCATCGATGCTGCCGGAAACGCTTCTCCCAATCGTATATTTGACCGACATGCGGTCGCAAAATCCCATTCATTTTGCGACCGCATGTTGGTCGAATGTAAGATCGGGAGAAGCGTTTCCGGCAGGATCGAAGGAACATCGCGTGAGCCCTCGGTTGGGTAAGTAATATCTCATAGATATATGGCCACCTTTAGTTTTTCTGCAATGCTTAGCAGTTAACAATGCAAAATTTACAAACAGGAGAGAAATTTAAATCTAATCAGTATTTGGTGTAACCATCCATTGCCTTCAAAACAGCATTAATTCTTCTAGGTACACTTAGATTGTAAGCTCTTTGGGGCAGGGATTTTATTCCCAATGTGTCAAGGCACACCACACTTGTTTTAAAGGGTATGTCCACCCTTAAACCTATTTTTTAATATAGCCTTCCCCCTGGTCCCCCAGCACCAACCGCATTATTTTTATTTTTAGAAAGCCCCCCAAACTCTACTTACCTCCCCACTTTCCTCCGCCGCGCTCCCGGCCCTCTGCTTGCGAGGAAATGCAAGCAGAGGGGCGGGACCGGCAGTCGCGTCTGTGATTGGCTGAGTGGCAGCCAATCATGGACGCGGCTGCCGGCAGCTCACTTCGGCGGAGGAAAGAGGAGAGGTAAGTAAGAGTTTGGGGAGCTTTCTAAAAATAAAAATCATGCGGTTGGGGCTGGGGGACGAGGGGATTACTATATTAAAGGGGATTAACGCTAGGGGGAGGGAATCCGGAGAGGGAGGCTGCAGTACGCATGCAAAACTTCTCCGGACCAGGTAGGAGGCAGAGTCCTAGCCTCCTATATGCTAGCCTCCTGGTGGGCAGTTTTTGGGACTTGGGGGGACTACAGGAGAACCCTATGGAGCTGGGATGTGAGGTAAGGATTAAACTACACTACATGGTGGGGCCAGTATTTGGGGGGATTATAGTTTTGGGGGTGGACATGCCCTTTAAGAGTATCTCCACCCTCAAATCTAAAATTTTCTGTATGGTAGAAAGGCCAGGTTTATAACTAGCAATTGGGGCAGATAGTACGCCATGTCTGTAATTGGCTAAGAGTCAGCAAATCACGGAGGGGGTAAAGGGAGGGGGAGCTACCCTGCGCATGCAACTGTAAACTGACACAATATAGGGAGCACTCGTGGGTCTTTTAGCAATCCAGTTTATTACACTCACAACATCAACTGGACTTGCTAAAAGACCCACGAGTGCTCCCTATATTGTTGTCAGTTTTTTTTACATTGTTGAGCTGACTACACTGGCTAATGAACTGAAAAGGCTTGATAATCCTGGGTAATGAACTGGAGGGCTTGATAATTCTGGTGTAATGAACGGGAGGGCTTGATATGCTGGGTAATGAACTGGAGGGCTTGATAACGTTGGGTAATGAACTGGAGGGCTTGATAACGCTGGGTAATGAGCTGGAGGGCTGACTTAGCTGGGTAATGAAATGGAGAGCTTGATAACGTTAGTAAATGAACTGGAGGGATTGATAAAGCTGGGTAAAGAACTGGAGGTCTGACTTCAGTGGGTAATGAACTGGAGAGCTTAATAACACTGGGAAATGAACTGGAGAGCTTGATAATACTGGGAAATGAACTGGAGGGCTTGATAACACTGGGAAATAAATTGGTGGGCTTGATAACGCTGGAAAATTAACTGGGGGGCTCAATAACACTGGGATATGAACTGGGGGTCTTGATAAAACTAGGATATGCCCCGGGGGGCTTGATAATGCTGGGAAATGAACTGGAGGGCTGACTATGTGAAAGAAACCAGAGGAGAACATGTTGTGCCTGTTACTGAAAACCCCAGATGGATGTTGCAGTGAGTGTAAAACAGCACCCCTCACTGACCCCCTGCACTCCTCACTGACCCCTGTACCCCTCACTGACCCCCTGCACTCCTCACTGACCCCCTGCACCCCTCACTGACCCCTTGCACCCCTCACCGACCCCTGTACCCCTCACTGACCCCCTGCACCCCTCACTAACCCTCTGTACCCCTTACTGTTAAACTAACTGCAATCTCCATCTGGGGTTTGTTTGCAATAACAGGCCCTTCAGTGAGGGAAGGGTTAATAAGTTCCTGTTACTGAAAACAAACCCAGATGGACATTACAGTGTTACAATACAGGCAGATCCAAACTCTTTCTGTACTGACCTAGAGCAGATGTGTCTGCAGTGACTGACTGTCTTCCTCTTCATGCTGTATCCTCAGCAGCTCTGTGCTGAACAAATAGCACCGCCCCCAACAGGTAGGAAACTGAGCCTCTGACTTACATCTACTGCAGGGTCCTAACGCCTGCAGATTCACTTCCGGTTTTCCGATTTTTACCAATTTGTTTTTGCCAGACACTGGGGAATTGCGGTAACACAGAGGGGATGCCGGGACAGCGGGAAAGGACCCCAAAAACAGGACAGTCCTGCCGAAAAAGGGACGGTTGGGAGCTATGACACACACATATATATATATATATAATGGCATACAATACAAGGATTGTGGAAGCACTCCAATTAGGCTAATTTACAACGACAGTTTGCGGAAGATTACATTTTTGTCCAAAAAGCATTGTACTTGGTGCAACTTCTTATTCTATACCTGTTATTAGTGTTTAAATGTGTCTGGGTGCATTTTTTTAGTGATGTCACTATGCACATTCCTAGGCCCCTTACATTTTAGTATACATTACTGTGATCACATGAATGAAAAGCCTTCCAACCACATCAAGGTAACCCCAGTCTGGAAGGTCCTAACTTCTAACCTTTTTTACTTTAATTAGGATTAGCAAACTTCTCATACTTGCCCACTGGATCAATATAACAGGCTTTCTCACTTCCCCCCAGCCCTTTGGCTTTTTAAAATGAGGGAAGAGGTCATCCATCCAGTGCATTATATTAAAGGCATAGGACCTCCCATTAAAGGGCATGTCCACCCCAAAACTATAATTTCCCCCACCAATGGCCCCACCGTGTAGTTTAATAAAATCCTTACCTTACATCCCAGCTCCAAATGGTTCTCCAGCATATATACTACGTCTAATAAATGGTTATAATATATTCACAGGTAGAGGGTAGGTGATTGCAGGGTGGTATACATTATAAGGAAAGAGGTATAACGTGGGCAACGCCTCTGATGAGTGTGACGTACATAAAACGGATCAGGCTTAATCTTGTCTATTTCTATCATGTAAACTCTAATAAAGCTTATATTTTTATACTACGGAGAAGATTCATTGTTTCATCCAGGTACCAGCTCCTATCATTTGTATTCAAGGGAAGTCTTTACTAGTCTAGTAAAGGGCCTGGGGCATGGCTGCATCTAGGCCACAGTTCCAAAGTTGTGAGTACACTTATTTGTATTGAGTTTCTTGGAGAAAGACGTGTTTAAAACCCAATGTATAGGAGTGATGATAGGGGGTATTTTCCACCTGGCCCTAGTTTAGGAGGAAGTAAGGCCCCCTGGTTTACATATTCTGTTTGGTGGATTCTCTAGGATTCCCATTGTTGTATATTGTCAACCTCCTATATGCTGTATACTATCTAGTGATATGCAGTGTTCTCACAAACCCAATGATGATTCATCAAAGGTCTGCTTTTGGTTCCACTGTTTGGTCTTTTTAAAAACAAAGATGGATACCATTAATCCCCTTAAACTACTGCAAAAAGAAATTCCCTTGATTAAAATGTTATAGTTTGGAACAAAATTTCGTAAAAAAAAACGTGAAAAATACTGCATTCTTGTGTACTGTGGTCAAAAAGGTCCCCAAATGCCCCAAAGTTAAATAAAGTTAATTTAGTGTTGTTTCATTTAATGTGCAAGCCAAGATTTACATCTCAAAGCATGGTGCTATTAACCCCACTCCTTACAACCCAAACCACACCCCCAAACCTTTCCCATTTTTATTTAAGGGCATCTAAACTGAAAAAATAGTTTTTTCTTAAATGTGCCCATTACTGAAACTATATAAACTCTTCTGCTGTGTTACAGTTTTTGCTGTTAAAATGTTGAGTGAAATGCATTAAAGGGGAAGTTCAGTGCAAATACATGTCCTTTTTAGAAAAAAGAGCAGTAATTTTTTTCTCCCCAATAAACCTTAATCTGCCAAGCAGCATTTTGTCTGTTGTATAAATAATGTAACCATAACTGACTTCTGTTTGCAGGACCCTAGTAGAGTCAGTTATGGTCTTGCCCATGGCCAGAACCTGGGTTGATTCATTGCTCAGTAGATCTGAGGACTTTGACCACATCCACGCCAATCAGTAGAAATTACTGTTAGTAACATTTTCAAAGGATTTGGTGCACCTAGGGAAGAAGAAGGACTGGTAAACCTGAAATGGCAGCTCACTAATGTCAACAGCAGGAACAGCAAAGGGTATGAAACAAATGATTTTCCAAATGGAAGAGAATATGTAAATAATTAAGTACCAGGATATGTAGTATAAACCGAGGTTTTCAGCTTTAAAAAAACTTGAAAATCTTACCTTATACTTAGTCAATGTTTCCTCTACCTTGTCCGGCAGCCGCGCGATCTCCGCATACCTCGCTCCACAGCCTCTGCGCATCCGGATGTTGTCCACTACCCGGCGCCCGCAAAGTGAGGCGCCGGGTAGTGACATCATTCGGATGCGCAGAGCTGTGGAGCGAGGATCGGATCTGTGGTCCGCCGGACAAGGTAGGAGAAACATTGACTTGCACACACTTAAATGGCAAATACATACAATTACGAGTAAAACCTATCTTTTTTGTGCATACTGTATGCACAAATAAGGAGGAATTTAACCCATTTGCAAGTATTTGCCACTAAGATATTTGAAAACTACAACACTCCCAGCATGCTTTATTGCTGGATTGTTTAGTTTTCAAACATCTTAAGTGGCAATAACTTGCAAATAGGGTTAAATCCTCTTATATTTGCATACAGTAATGCACAAATAACGAAGGTTTTACTCTTATTTGTAAGTATTTGCAAACTTAAAAGTTTTGAAAACTACAACATCCCAGCATAAAGCATGCTGTGGAGTTGTAGTTTCCAACCTTAGTGGCAAATACTACCTACCCCCCTCGGTTATTATACTCGAGTCAGTGTGGTTTTCCTCCTTTTTTTATTACCTAAACCGGTACCTTCCCGGTTTTATACTCGGGACGGTGTGGTACTCGAGTATAACGGTAAGGCATTATACAACCAACACAATTAACAAATATGGATAATTTCACTGAACTGTCTCTTTAAAGGTAGGGCATCTTGTGGATTCTGGGAAATGTAGGCGTAGTTATAGTAGAAAGCAATCTAGGATGCCGGAGGTGAGTGAGTGTTGTGTGCCATCACTGATTCAGTCCTGTGGGTTTTGTGGTCAGAGATGCATCCAGCAATCTGTGGGGGAAGGGTTTTTTGGCTAGTAGCTCAGTCTGTGGGTGAGGGGTGTAAGTGTTCAGGGGATGGGACAGCAATCTGTGTGTAAAAGGGGGCAAGGTAGATGTGTATGTGAGGTGGGTTATGACCAGAATGTATGTGTGTGAAAGGTGGGGTTGGGGTGGATGACATTATCTACATGGGATGGTATATGGTATTAAAGGGACACTAAACTCCCCTAAAGCCAGAAAATAACTACTTTGCCGCCATTTGTATTATTCACAGGGAGGTGAAACACTTACTTATCTCACCTCCCTGTGAATAATAGTCCGCTCGGGGGACTGGAACTTACTTACAGCCGATCCACTCGCAGCCGCCCTCCTTCACTGACAGCCACTCTGTCCTGACCGCGCCCTTCTTAGCGCATGCGCGCCAATACAAAAGATAGGGCGCATGATCAGAAGAAAACAGCTGTTCATGTAAAGGAGGGGCAGAAAGGTAAGTTCCAGGTCCCCCGAGCGTACTTATTATTCCATGCGCACTATAGCTGTACAGAAAATGAAGTGGTCAGACATTCCAGCTGGGCTGCGGTGGATCTCGTAAGGGTAAGGTCTTTGGTATCTTCGTTCCCTGGGACCCTGCAATATTGATTGAAGATCGGAGGTAAGGCATAGCTCCTTAACCTCCCGGCTTCAACATATATTAGGAATATTTCACTTTGAGAGTGAACTATTCCTTTAAAAATGTAATTTGCAGCAGATGGGAAAGAGAGATAAGAAGACAATAGTTAAAACACTTTTAAAAAAAATAATAAAATAAGGAATAATATCCACTACTGTTAATTATATGGATTTAGAAGTCACCTTGGAACTCTTCAGTGACCTCTAATATCCTTATAATCCAACCCTTCCATTAAAGGCCAAGTCCACCCCAAAACTAAAGTTAACCATTTCCATTTACCAACCAAAACCTGTTTTCATTTACTTACTTTGTTCAAGATGCTCCCATGCAAATTTATAATAATATAAACTAACAAAACTCGGATCCCTCGCTGGCACATTCATCCCTCCTCTGCTGCTGCTGAGAGCAGTTCTGAGCACGCCCACAGAGAGGAGGCTTGTTCAGTAATGGCCGCCAGCCATTGGCTGTTACAAACGAGCCTTCTCTGCTGCTGTGTTCACTCGTAAGAATGTAAATTTTATGTACTTCGATGTTACAGATGTGAATTACATCATCACACTTTGTTCATGGTAACCCTGCAAGAATCCCCCCTCCTTAAAAATCCTGCAATTGCCCCTGGTTAGGCAGAAATGTGGGTATGGCTGAATATGTGGACTAGATGGAAATATGTCTTGTTCACCTTAAATACTATACTGACTGTCAATACCGACATGAGGTATCGGGCACACAGTGGAGGTACTCCATATTGCTTCTAGGATCAGAGCTTCAGGTAAGGATTTGTAGATACAATAACTTCAACCCAAGACTAAGGGATGGAGGTGCACTCTGTCCATCTGTTTGTTGCTCTTGCCCACTTGCTGATTGCACGGTGTGTGTGTTTAGTGTGGTTAAGCAAGGGGGCCAGGGAATCTGCAGGGATTTGCAATGCCTGTCCTCTTAGGACCAGTAACTCATGGGGAGCTGCATACTGCCCTCAGGATCTGGCCAGAAGAGTAAGCAACTAAAAAAAAGCAATCTCATCCACTCAAATGATATGCCCCTCAGACTAGGCAGGATTCAACCAAACACACATGCCCACTAGAGGGCAGAGTTAACACTGGTTGTTAATGGCTGATGAACTGGAGGGTTTTCTGTTTTCAAGAACTAGCTTGTGAAACAGGAGGGCTGATCTGACAAACACTGTCTGGCTGGTGCACGGCTGCACTGTGTGAATTGCTGTTTATTATAACGAGGTTTTAGTAGTTTGAGGGGTAGTAGTAATTGTACCTTGTTAGCCATAGATGAAAGTGAAGACCTTGGATATAAAGTAATACCTTTTAATTGGCTAACTAAAATGATTGAAAATGCAAGTTTTCAAAGCACTTAGGCTTGCTTTCATGCCTGAGGAAGAACCTAGTGCTTCGAAAGCTTGCATTTTTAATCATTTTAGTTAGCCAATAAAAGGTATTACTTTATATCCAAATATTCTTCACTAGTTTGAGGGGAGAAAGAGACACAACTCTCTATAATGTATAATTAATATTATTACAATATTTCCAGCTCTAATTAGTCTTCCCACACACAACTGGTATGGGTCAGTCACATGGCTCTCTCTTCACTATTTCACTCTACATCAGCCTCATGTAAAGCACCTCTTGGCTCTCTCCTTTCGCATGCTCAGCAGCTGCCCCAGTGTGCAATGCATTATTATTATTTTACTATTCATTGTGTGGTAACTTAACTGGATCCAGGGGCGGACCTACACAGAGCAACTGCAGGAAGGCACACAAGCAAAGGGACCCCATCTTCTTATTTTTCCATATGGATATTGTCTGACGGGTAGGGGCCCCATCATAGTTTTGCTGGGGGCCCGTGATTTCTAGCTACCTCACTGCCTGCTCTCACACTCTCCGAGAAGCGGTGGCACTCTGGGCTCAGAACCTGCACCCGACCCTCCTTCAAGCAGCACTCTATAAGCAGAGAGAAAGGAAATCTGTGCAGCTAATGGGAGGGGGGATGAGGAGTTATAGCTTTATGCCGGTGTAAGTCCGACAGGTCCTTCTTAAAGTAATAGTCGTTGCCACCAAAATTTAGGCAGCAGGGGGACCGGCTGGGCCCCCAATTGGGCTCCAGGCCCTATAGCAACCATTATGGTTGCTATGGTGATCCCTATGCCACTGCCTGTGTTTTTATTAGAATTGATCCTTTCCTGTAAAACAAAAAACTTGTATCCCCCCAAGAAATCCCTGCCCCCCCTCTTCCTTTTTTAATTCTTATTCCTTTAACTAGTTCTCAACTTGGTCCCCCTCTGGCATCACTACTAACTAGTTGTGCCAAAATTATGGGATGTATGTTGCTAGGGAAACCAACTGGACGTCACAATCTGGGCATGTGTATTCCATTTTTGTCTCTCTCTCTCTTTCCTCTCTCTTTATTTTCTAGGCTGAGATTTGGGCAGAGAGTGAGAGAAGGGGGATCATTTTTTTCCCTTAAAAAAATAGGCAGCCATCTTTCTTACAAATGAATTCTTTTCTCTCTGCTAGGTCTACACTTTGATTCATTCTGACTTGTAGAGAGTGTGGGACCCTCAGTACTCTTATGGTTAATCTATTTTTCTGGCGGGTGGGGGGGGAAACTGATTGCGGAATAAACCAAAATTGATCTGAGGAGGGGGGGTGGGAAGGTGGAATGCGGGGTCCGATGGGGATTGAAGAGGATCCGACAGAAGAAATGGAATGAAGAACATGTCAGGTAGGCTGAATAACGAGTGTGCGTGTGTTAGTTATGACTGGAAAGCATCACTGTGCGGGGGAAGGGGGCAAGGTGCCTACAGGGCGGTGGGTCCCAGCCTGACAGGGTAGGATTCTCTATACACTGAGTGTGAGGAACCGGAAACCCGCAAATCTCTGGTTATTTTTTGTTTGAAAGTTTTGCGCCGTTAGAAAATTCAGTGCAGGAGGGTGAGAAATGACAGGGAAAAAGATTGTCTGTTTAGGAGGTTCTCAGGGATGGTATTCCACATGAACCCAATGAGAGCCAGGCAGACCGCTGGGAGCACGTTATTAATCTTTGTGTTTTTTCGTCCATAAACCTTACACTTTCATAAACTAGCAGCAGCTAAGCAAAAAAAAATGGCTGTGATGTGCTTTGTTTTCTATTACTGTATGCCATCATTAATGGACCCAGAGGGCGGAGGGGGGGGTATCACTGGCTGCTTCTGGTGCAGCCCTGTCATCATCAGTCACCTGCACATTGTTCCATGTAATGTTCTCCCCTACTAGAACTACTTCCTTTAGTATCCTCACATCACTGATTTTATTTTGATACACTGAGATGTGATATATGCTCATTATAATACAAGATTTAAAACCCAACACATATAAATGTTACATGGTGTAAGTACCAGTTGCTGTCTGGTTCCTGCCTCAGCAGTTCTCTAATGTACACCACTGACTATATTCAGCATGGTGAAGTGGACGCTAGGTCCTGCTCTTGGAGTAAAATGTTTTTTTAATTTTTTTTTTACTGGGAAGTACTGTTAGGTGCAACAGGGAATTGATTGAGTTTTTATTACAACCTGGAAGTTGTTTTATTTCCTACACTTCCTAGTTACTTGATGTGGGCAGAGAGGATTTCTGGTACCCAACCAAACCACGCCTATGCCCTTCCATGTGCGTAGAATAAAAACCCCAACACTGGCATCAGCGTGTGCTGCTTCCAGATCCCCAAATAAACACTTCCACTCACTATTTTTTTTTTTTTTTTGCTTTTTTCCTGATTCTGCAAACAAAAGAATTTCCTTCTAACAAAGGATGTTGAACTACATAGAATTCAAATTCTAATGTAGATCTGATCTCCATCCAGGTCCCAATAATTAATGTGATTCTGGTATAACTGGTCAAGTTAAACCAAAGTTATCAGACCCTTGGAATGGGTGTGTAGATCTAACTGCGAAAAGGTTCATCCGGTACTGTTACAGATCAATAAAGCCGATTGATGGTGAACCTAGTAAGAGTGATGGACCTGGTCCTATTTATAGAATGAAAGTCTAAATGAGGCCTATATTTTTGGTAGATTATATTTAAAGCTGACATCTTTAGCTAATTGGGATTTTAGATTGCAATTGTCATGCACATTGACAAAACCAAACTACATTTATGTTTAATAAGCAAAAGAATTTCATTTTATACAGACAGTAGTATTACCATAAATGATATTTGAATATATATGTTTTATTAAACATAGACAATACTAATAGAAATGCTCAGCTTCCATATTTATACAGTGTGGCATTGTTTCTTTTCAGCAGCCTCTCCCTCTATTATTTTATGGTATAAAGCAATTCTATTGTGACGTCACAATGCTGGGAGGGGGGGTTGTTTGTTAGTCACGTAATGTCTGTCTGATATTCTCAACTATTTGATTTTTAAGTGGCTCAGACTGAAACCAAGATTTCTGGCAAGGAATAGACTTGATAACATAAATAAAGCCCAGTCCTTAACTTAGCTATTAGTTTACTTTGTTAATTAGCATTCTTTTTCTTGTCACCCTTTTAAAGGCTTGCTACAGTATGATGTAGTAATAGTGCCAGTGTCAAAGATGTTAATAAAAAGGTTTACTTTCATTTACCGAAACATACACCAAAGTTGTATTCTGCAAAGTTTTATTAATTCATGTAAGGGCTTTGGTTCCCTTAAGGAGTTTTCTTTTTGTTTTGTAAACATACTACAGATTTTTAGGTGTAGTAAGTAATGTTGTTTAAGGGATGGTACACTATTGGCCAGAATGGTTGGTTGGCTGAAATATCAGTCTGTTCCCAAACTACAGATGATCAATTGTAGATATTTGGGTTGGACCAGTGTACCAGCCATTCACGGCAGCAGCAGAAGGGGCCGTCCGGCAGTGGCGTCCGTGATTGGCTGAGGCATTGCAAAGGTATAGGTTTGGGTGGATGAATTTTAGTTTTGGGGGGTGACGCTGGCCATCAGTGTCATGATAACTGATTTGTGTGAGGTGCAATGACGAAAATAGACCCAACAAAATACGTCTGTTTTCAGTATAGGACATTTTTTCACAGATATATTATTGGTACCAATCGGGCAATATATTGCTAGCGTTATGGCCAGAACTTGATTTAATAGAAGTTTTAAAAAATAAACAGAGGCACAATTGCAAATTCCTGCCTTATAGGTAGGCTCCACTAGGACGCACGGAAGAAAGCACAATCGCAATTGCTGAGCGATTATGCGCGCTTAAGTGCACGTGCACTCCAGTATTGAACTCTATCGGATTGCATTCGATACACACCAAAAATGGTGATCGCATGGCTCAGAGAGCGCGCATGTAATGTGGCATTGGTCTGCGCAATCATGATCTGAGCACAAAACGCAATCCGAATTGCACTAGTGGGACCCTAGCCCTTAAAGCCATGCTTAGTGGCATTAATGCACTTACAGGGCGATGTAACAAAAGTGCTTATTGTTAAAAATGGTGCTAATTTTGTCAAAACCAATCACATGTTAGCTTTCAAATGGAAGCTAACATCGATTGGTTGGGGGTGAATTAGCACCATTTTTAAGCAACCCAATGGAAATATAGCATGTATGCAATTTGTTCATAAAGCTGGAAGTATTTTACACATGTGCTAGCTAGCTTCATAAAAACTAAAGTTGCGTACACACGTGGATCCGCGGGTGCGCCCCGCGACGCAACTGGCTACGAACGCCATTTCCCCGATAATCGGCCCATGTATGGGCATTTTATCGCCCAAAATGGCCGCTCGTTCGGAGATCCACCTGGTGGATCGGGCAACGATGCCTGAACGAGTACCCATTTTGGCTGATAAAGTGTCCATACACGGCCGATTATGCCCAAAAAACAGCCATTCGTACACATCGTGGGTCGGCACCCAGATCGCATGTGTGTATGAACCTTTAATTGCAGCAATTTGCTTATACACTCACCCTTTCAACCTTCTTATACCTTTTATAATGGATTTGTTATTTGTGTCAGGCACATTATTTTAAGAAGGAACCTAAAACTGACCAATGGATAATTTCTGTAAGATATGATCCCCTCTTTTAATGTCTTGAATATTGATTTTAGGTTGACATTTTCAGTGCTGTTTTCAGTAAATGGATTGAATGTATCCATGTGCTTGAACAGGTGAATACAAATAAGGTGCCATACACTGGCTTAACGTCAGAATCATTTCGACCTTTGATCCAACATGAACTTCAATCGACTTTCTGAGCCATGACACAAAGGTCTATCAACAGGGCAATACTTCAGTAATGATGGCTTATACCTGCCAAGTCGGAGATAAGCCAGGTTTGTAATTCTAGAAATCAGAATAAAGTGACATCAAAACCAATGCCGTGTTTACTATTGTTTACATTTTATATAGTAATTTTTGTCAATCCCGAGTGCACAAAAGCAGACTTGACTTTCTGTCATCCTCTTGTTTTCTAGAAGAAGAAGGGGGGGAATGGAAGCTTTAGCTTTTTTTTCTGAAGAACTTGCTCCCAAAGAAAAAAACCCAAAAAATCCAAGGAAAACAAACTAACCAAATCTAAAAAGAGGAAGACAGAGGTAAGAGGAAATATTAATGGAAAGTGCTGGATTTAAAGGAGAAATAAAGATGGTAATTTACCTGACGATTAGACAGGGATTACAGTATTTATTTGGGTTGCTTTTCCTTCCTCTTGAAGCTCTTATCTTGATGCTTTATCCCCCAGATTTGTGGGGTCAACATTCCAGATTGGTAGAAACAAGATATAGAGTCAATACATATTTAGGGGCCACTTTCTGAAGCCAGCGTTCAGGAGGGACAGAGGAGTTTGGCACAGTAAATACTGTTAAAAAGGAGCAGACACTATCTATATTATAGATCACACTGCCTAATCCACCTATTAATCTACACTTTAGTTGTGCTTTTATGGAAAGCAATGTATAAAATTGCTGTCTGTTTTTATTTCAGAAGATTAGCGCATAGGTTTTAGTGAATTTATTTATGTCTCATTCCAATATTAGTGCTTCTCAAAGTTTTTGCAATGTTTAATCTTTCCATTTGTCAAACCTAGTCGATATTTCTTATAATGTATTATTTATTTTCTGCAATTTTTATCTCTTTTATGCCCACCAATACTTCTTCCTTTTAATTGTTGGTGCCGGTTCTTCCAATGTAGATTCTCGCTGAGTCTTCCAATCAATGAACTGTATGACTATGAGCTGCTAATTAATTTTCTGTGTGTAATTGCTTTGTGCTGCAAGTTCATTGACTCCTACAGTGACAATAGCGACTTTATCTCTCTTATAAACTTAACTTTCAAGGCTATTTATACTGGCAAGGAACTCTATTCTGGTGGTAAGGGATGTCGGCAGCTGTTATTCAGCCAATTAAAAGGTGCAGATTTTTATGTTAACTGACTTTGTCCAGTACGGGATGCTGGGAGCTTTAGTGACACCATAAATTAAACCATGTTTTCTTGTGCATGTTCATTGCTTCCCTGAAAGATTTTTCTAGCACTCAATTAACTTTGTTTAAAATTTCCTGGTTGATTGTTGAACATAAATGAGCAGAGCTCCCAACATCCCTTTCAGACAAATAATGCTGCACTTAGAACTGGATTAGAACTAGCAATACACTTTATTGTGATGTAAAGATGGTACATACTGTAGTTTTTAATTCCAGTTTAAAGCTTTTGGATTTCCAGTTGGTCAGTATACTAATTCTCATTTATTGAATTAGATAGAATAGTATAGTGCGTATTTAAAATCATGTTTTTCCAAGTCAATACTAAGTAATTCTAGTTCCGGCTTGGCTAGTAAAGAGTAATCTGCTAGATGGGAATAAATAGAACAACTACTTTTTTTCAGAGATCTAGGATGGGAGGGGGGGGTAACAACCACTTAATGTGAACTAAAGTACTTCTAGACCCACAGCCCCTCCAACACAAACCATCAGTAGAAGGAAACATACTGATAATAACATTGGTTATTCTATGGATGAAAAATGTATGCACAGTTTTTAGTTCCCCATCCTGGCCCATTTATTTGCAATCTGCTACAGATGAATAAGCTGTTTCCTGAGAAAATCACGGGGAACTGAATAGCTTGTCATTTTATTTATTTATTATTCTAATGCACTAAAAATGGACACTGATATTGGTTTCATAGTTACTATGTTAATATAATGGTGTTTTAATACATATGCTGTTTATAAGGAAAAACATTTTTAAAATGAGTGGATTAGTAATATATGGAAGATTTGCTTGAATGTATGTTGTTAAAGTAGATCTAAAAATCATAAACTTAAAGGATTGTAGAGCAGTAAACCAGGAGCGGGTCTTGTTGTCCTCCATGTCTTGAGTGTAAAGGTGGCCATACATCTATGGGATATTACTTACCAGACCGAGCGCTCGTGATGTTCATCGATGCGCGCGAAACGCTTCTCCCAATCGTATATTTGACGACATGGCGTCGCAAAATCCCATTCATTTTGCGACCGCATTTGTGTCGAATGTAAGATCGGGAGAAGCGTTTCCGGCAGGATCGAAGGAACATCGCGTGAGCCTCGGTTGGGTAATAATATCTCATAGATATATGGCCACCTTTAGTTTTTCTGCAATGCTTAGCAGTTAACAATGCAAAATTTACAAACAGGAGGAAATTTAAATCTAATCAGTATTTGGTGTAACCATCCATTGCCTCAAAACAGCATTAATTCTTCTAGTTACACTTAGATTGTAGCTCTTTGGGGCAGGGATTTTTATCCCAATGTGTCAAGGCACACCACACTTGTTTTAAGGGTATGTCCACCCTTAAACCTATTTTTTAATATAGCCTTCCCCCTGTCCCCAGCACCACCGCATTATTTTTATTTTAGAAAGCCCCCCAAACTCTACTACCTCCCCACTTTCCTCCGCCGCGCTCCCGGCCCTCTGCTTGCGAGGAAATGCAAGCAGAGGGGCGGACCGGCAGTCGCGTCTGTGATTGGCTGAGTGGCAGCCAATCATGGACGCGGTGCCGGCAGCTCACTTCGGCGGAGGAAAGAGGAGAGGTAAGTAAGAGTTTGGGGAGCTTTCTAAAAATAAAATCATGCGGTTGGGGCTGGGGGACGAGGGGATTACTATATTAAAGGGGATTAACGCTAGGGGGAGGAATCCGGAGAGGGAGGCTGCAGTACGCATGCAAACTTCTCCGGACCAGGTAGGAGGCAGAGTCCTAGCCTCCTATATGCTAGCCTCTGGTGGGCAGTTTTTGGGACTTGGGGGGACTACAGGAGAACCCTATGGAGCTGGGATGTGAGTAAGGATTAAACTACACTACATGGTGGGGCCAGTATTTGGGGGGATTATAGTTTTGGGGGTGGACATGCCCTTTAAGAGTATCTCCACCCTCAAATCTAAAATTTTCTGTATGGTAGAAAGGCCAGGTTTATAACTAGCAATTGGGGCAGATAGTACGCCATGTCTGTAATTGGCTAAGAGTCAGCAAATCACGGAGGGGGTAAAGGGAGGGGGAGCTACCCTGCGCATGCAACTGTAAACTGACACAATATAGGGAGCACTCGTGGGTCTTTTAGCAATCCAGTTTATTACACTCACAACATCAACTGGACTTGCTAAAAGACCCACGAGTGCTCCCTATATTGTTGTCAGTTTTTTTTACATTGTTGAGCTGACTACACTGGCTAATGAACTGAAAAGGCTTGATAATCCTGGGTAATGAACTGGAGGGCTTGATAATTCTGGTGTAATGAACGGGAGGGCTTGATATGCTGGGTAATGAACTGGAGGGCTTGATAACGTTGGGTAATAAACTGAGGGCTTGATAACGCTGGGTATGAGCTGGAGGGCTGACTTAGCTGGTAATGAAATGGAGAGCTTGATAACTTTAGTAAATGAACTGGAGGATTGATAAAGCTGGGTAAAGAACTGGAGGTCTGACTTCAGTGGGTAATGAACTGGAGAGCTTAATAACACTGGGAAATGAACTGGAGAGCTTGATAATACTGGGAAATGAACTGGAGGGCTTGATACACACTGGAAAATAAATTGGTGGGCTTGATAACGCTGGAAAATTAACTGGGGGCTCAATAACACTGGGATATGAACTGGGGGTCTTGATAAAACTAGGATATGCCCCGGGGGCTTGATAATGCTGGGAAATGAACTGGAGGGCTGACTTGTGAAAGAAACCAGAGGAGAACATGTTGTGCCTGTTACTGAAAACCCCAGATGGATGTTGCAGTGATTGTAAAACAGCACCCCTCACTGACCCCCTGCACTCCTCACTACCCCGTACCCCTCACTGACCCCCTGCACTCCTCACCTGACCCCTGCACCCTCACTGACCCCTTCACCCCTCACCGACCCCCCCTGTACCCCTCACTGACCCCCTGCACCCCTCACTACCCTCTGTACCCCTTACTGTTAAACTAACTGCAATCCCTCTGGGGTTTGTTTGCAATAACAGCCCTTCAGTGAGGGAAGGGTTAATAATTTCCTGTTACTGAAAACAAACCCAGATGGACATTACAGTGTTACAATACAGGCATCCAAACTCTTTCTGTACTGACCTAGAGCAGATTTGTCTCAGTGACTGACTGTCTTCCTCTTCATGCTGTATCCTCAGCAGCTCTGTGCTGAACAAATAGCACCGCCCCCAACAGTTAGGAAACTGAGCCTCTGACTTACATCTACTGCAGGGTCCTAACGCCTGCAGATTCACTTCCGGTTTTCCGATTTTTACCAATTTGTTTTTGCCAGACACTGGGGATTGCGGTAACACAAGGGGATGCCGGGACACGGGAAAGGACCCCAAAAACAGGACAGTCCTGCCGAAAAAGGGACGGTTGGGAGCTATGACACACACATATATATATATATATAATGGCATACAATACAAGGATTGTGGAAGCACTCCAATTAGGCTAATTTACAACGACAGTTTGCGGAAGATTACATTTTTGTCCAAAAAGCATTGTACTTGGTGCAACTTCTTATTCTATACCTGTTATTAGTGTTTAAATGTGTCTGGGTGCATTTTTTTAGTGATGTCACTATGCACATTCCTAGGCCCCTTACTTTTTAGTATACATTACTGTGATCACATGAATGAAAAGCCTTCCAACCACATCAAGGTAACCCCAGTCTGGAAGGTCCTAACTTCTAACCTTTTTACTTTAATTAGATTAGCAAACTTCTCATACTTGCCCACTGGATCATATAAACAGGCTTTCTCACTTCCCCCCAGCCCTTTGGCTTTTTAAAATGAGGGAAGAGGTCATCCATCCAGTGCATTATATTAAAGGCATAGGACCTCCCATTAAAGGGCATGTCCACCCCAAAACTATAATTTCCCCACCAATGGCCCCACCGTGTAGTTTAATAAAATCCTTACCTTCATCCCAGCTCCAATGGTTCCCCAGCAATCCCCCCCCCCCCCAAAGTCCAAAAAAGTGCAACCAGGAGGTAGCAAGTCCATATAGGACTCTGCTCCTGTCTCCCCTCCGGCAGATTTTGCCATGCGCAGAAGAGCCCCCCCCCCCTCCCTTTCCCTCTGCTGGAGAACCATTGGAGCTGGGATGTAAGGTAAGGATTTTATTAAACTACACGGTGGGGCCATTGGTGGGGAAATTATAGTTTTGGGGTGGACATGCCCTTTAATGGGAGGTCCTATGCCTTTAATATAATGCACTGATGGATGACCTCTTCCCTCATTTTAAAAAGCCAAAGGGCTGGGGGGAAGTGAGAAAGCCTGTTATATTGATCCAGTGGGCAAGTATGAGAAGTTTGCTAATCCTAATTAAGTAAAAAGTTAGAAGTTAGGACCTTCCAGACTGGTTTACCTTGATGTGGTTGGAAGCTTTTCATTCATGTGATCACAGTAATGTATACTAAAATGTAAGGGGCCTAGGAATGTGCATA
Source organism: Hymenochirus boettgeri (assembly GCA_019447015.1). Classification (NCBI taxonomy): domain Eukaryota; kingdom Metazoa; phylum Chordata; class Amphibia; order Anura; family Pipidae; genus Hymenochirus; species Hymenochirus boettgeri. The sequence continues at coordinate 180,894,616 of CM033475.1, read as the reverse complement.
GTGACATCACATAAAAAATGCACCCAGACACATTTAAACACTAATAACAGGTATAGAATAAGAAGTTGCACCAAGTACAATGCTTTTTGGACAAAAATTAATCTTCCGCAACTGTCGTTGTAAATTAGCCTAATTGGAGTGCTTCCACAATCTTGTATTGTATGCCATATATATATATATAATAGTGTGTGTCATAGCTCCCAACCGTCCCTTTTTCGGCAGGACTGTCCTGTTTTTGGGGTCCTTTCCCGCTGTCCCGGCATCCCCTCTGTGTTACCGCAATTCCCCAGTGTTCTGGCAAAAAAATTGGTAAAAATCGGAAAACCGGAAGTGAATCTGCAGGCGTTAGGACCCTGCAGTAGATGTAAGTCAGAGGCTCAGTTTCCTACCTGTTGGGGCGGTGCTATTTGTTCAGCACAGAGCTGCTGAGATACAGCATGAAGAGGAAGACAGTCAGTCACTGCAGACACATCGCTCTAGGTCAGTACAGAAAGAGTTTGGATCTGCCTGTATTGTAACACTGTAAGTTCCATCTGGTTTTGTTTTCAGTAACAGGAACTTATAACCCTTCCCTCACGGAAGGCCTGTTATTGCAAACAAACCCCAGATGGAGATTGCAGTTAGTTTAACAGTAAGGGGTACAGAGGGTTAGTGAGGGGGTGCAGGGGTCAGTGAGGGGTACAGGGGTCGGTGAGGGGTGCAAGGGGTCAGTGAGGGGTGCAGGGGGTCAGTGAGGAGTGCAGGGGTGTGAGGGTACAGGGGTCAGTGAGGAGTGCAGGGGGGTCAGTGAGGGGTGCTGTTTTACACTCACTGCAACATCCATCTGGGGTTTTCAGTAACAGGCACAACATGTTTCTCCTCTGGTTTCTTTCACATAGTCAGCCCTCCAGTTCATTTCCCAGCATTATCAACCCCCCGGGGCATATCCTAGTTTTATCAAGACCCCCAGTTCATATCCCAGTGTTATTGAGCCCCCCAGTTAATTTTCCAGCGTTATCAAGCCCACCAATTTATTTCCCGTGTTATCAAGCCCTCCAGTTCATTTCCCAGTATTATCAAGCTCTCCAGTTCATTTCCCAGTGTTATTAGCTCTCCAGTTCATTACCCACTGAAGTCAGACCTCCAGTTCTTACCCAGCTTATCATCCCTCCAGTTCATTTACTAACGTTATCAGCTCTCCATTTCATTACCCAGCTAAGTCAGCCCTCCAGCTCATTACCCAGCGTTATCAAGCCCTCCAGTTCATTACCCAACGTTATCAAGCCCTCCATTTCATACCCACATTATCAACCCTCCAGTTCATTACCCAGAATTATCAAGCCCTCCAGTTCATTACCCAGGATTATCAAGCCTTTTCAGTTCATTAGCCAGTGTATCAGCTCAACAATGTAAAAAAAACTGACACAATATAGGGAGCACTCTGGGGTCTTTTAGCAAGTCCAGTTGATGTTGTGAGTGTATAAACTGGACTTGCTAAAAGACCACGAGTGCTCCCTTTGTTGTCAGTTTCCAGTTGCATGCGCAGTTAGCTCTCCCCCCTCCCTTTACCCCCCTCCGTGATTTGCTGACTCTTAGCCAATTACAGACATGGCGTACTATCTGGCCCCAATTGCTAGTTATAAACCTGGCATTTCTACACTAACAAAATTTTAGATTTGAGGGTGGAGATACTCTTAAAGGGCATGTCCACCCCCAAAACTATAATCCCCCCAACTACTGCCCCACCATGTAGTGTAGTTTAATCCTTACCTCACATCCCAGCTCCATAGGGTTCTCCTGTAGTCCCCCCCAAAGTCCCAAAAACTCCCACCAGAGGCTAGCATATAGGAGGCTAGGACCTGCCTCCTACCTGGCCTCCGGAGAAGAGTTTGCATCGTACTGCAGCCCTCCCTCTCCGATTCCCTCCCCCTAGCGTTAATCCCCTTTAATATAGTAATCCCCCTGGTCCCCCACCCCAACCGCATGATTTTTATTTTTAGAAAGCTCCCCAAACTCTTACTACCTCTCCTCTTTCCTCCCGCCGAAGTGAGCTGCCGGCAGCCGCGTCCATGATTGGCTGCCACTCAGCCAATCACAGACGCGACTGCCGGTCCCGCCCCTCTGCTTGCATTTCCTCGCAAGCAGAGGGCCGGGAGCGCGGCGGAGGAAAGTGGGGAGGTAAGTAGAGTTTGGGGGGCTTTCTAAAAATAAATAATGCGGTTGGTGCGGGGGGACCAGGGGAAGGCTATATTAAAAAATAGGTTTAAGGGTGGACATACCCTTTAAAACAAGTGTGGTGTGCCTTGACACATTGGGAATAAAATCCCTGCCCCAAAGAGCTTACAATCTAAGTGTACCTAGAAGAATTAATGCTGTTTTGAAGGCAATGGATGGTTCACCCAAATACTGATTAGATTTAATTTTCTCTCCTGTTGTAAATTTTGCATTGTTAACTGCTAAGCATTGCGAAAAACTAAAGGTGGCCATATATCTATGAGATATACTTACCCAACCAGGGCCACGCGATGTTCCTTCGATCCTGCCGGAAACCTTCTCCCGATCTTACATTCGACCAACATGCGGTCGCAAAATGAATGGGATTTTGCGACCGCATTCGGTCAAATATACGATTGGGAAGCGTTTCCGGCACATCGAACATCACGAGCGCTCGGTCTGGTAAGTAATCCCATAGATGTATGGCCACCTTTACACTCAAGACATGGAGGACAACAAACCAGCTCCTGGTTTACTGCTCTACAATCCTTTAAGTTTGATTTTTAGATCTACTTTAACAACATACATTCAAGCAATCTTCCATATTACTATAATTCCACTCATTTTAAAAATGTTTTTCCTTATAAACAGCATATGTATAAAAACCCATTATATTAACAAGTAACTATGAAACCAATATTCAGTGTCCATTTTAGTGCATTGAATATAAAATAAATAAAATGACAAGCTATTCAGTTCCCCGTGATTTTCTCAGGAAACAGCCTTATTCCATCTGTAGCAGATTGCAAATAAATGGCCAGATGGGGAACTAAAAACTGCAACATTTTCATCCATAGAATAACCAATGTTTTATCCAGTATGTTCCCTCTACTGATGGTTTGTGTTGGAGGGGCTGTGGGTCTAGAATTACTTTAGTTTCACATTAAGTGGTTGTACCCCCCCCTCCCATCCTAGATCTCTGAAAAAAAGTTGTTTCATTTATTTCCCATCTAGCAGATTACTCTTTACTAGCCAAGCCGGAACTAGAATTACTTAGTATTGACTTGGAAAAACATGATTTTAAAATACGCACTATACTATCTATCTAATTCAATAAATGAAATTAGTATACTGACCAACTGGAAACCAACATGCTTTAAACTGGACTATTAAAAACTACGTAGTACCATCTTTACATCACATATAAATTGTTTGCTAGTTCTATCCAGTTCTAAGTCAGCATTATTTGTCTGAAGATGTTGGGAGCTCTGCTCATTTAATGTTCAACAATCAACCAGGAAATTTTAAACAAAGTTATTTGAGTGCTAGAAATCTTTCAGGGAACAATGAACATGCCACAGAAAACATGGTTTAATTATGGTTGCACTAAAGCTCCCAGCATCCCGTACTGGACAAAGTCAGTTAACATAAAATCTGCTCCTTTAATTGGCTGAATAACAGCTGCCGACTCCTTACCACCAGAATAGCAGTTCCTTGCCAGTATAAATAGCCTTGAAAGTTAAGTTTATAAAGAAGATAAAGTCGCTATTGTCACTGTAGGGAGTCAATGAACTTGCAGCACAAGCAATTACACACAGAAAATTAATTTTAGCAGCTCATAGTCATACAGTTCATTGATTGGAAGACTCAGCGAGAATCTACATTGGAAGAACCGCACCAACAATTAAGAGAAGTATTGGGTGGGCATAAAAGAGATAAAAATTGCAGAAAATAAATAATACATTATAAGAAATATCGACTAGGTTTGACAAATGGAAATGATTAAACATTGCAAAACTTTGAGAAAGCACTAATATGGAATGAACATAAATAAATTCACTAAACCTATGCGCTAATCTTCTGAAATAAAACAGACAGCACTTTTATACATTGCTTTCCATAAAAGCACAACTAAAGTGTAGATTAATAGGTGGAGTGCAGTGATCTTTAATATAGATAGCTGTCTGCTCCTTGTTAACAGTATTTACTGTGCCAAACTCCTCTGTCCCTCCTGAACGCTGGCTTCAGAAAGTCGGCCCCTAAATATGTATTGACTCTATATCTTGTTTTCTACCAATCTGGATGTTGACCCCACACACTCTGGGGGATAAAGCATCAAGATAAGAGCTTCAAAGAGAAGAAGGAAAAGCACCCCCATAAATACTGTATCCCTTCTAATCTGCAGGTAATTACCACTTTATTTCTCCTTAAATCCAGCACTTTCCTTAATATTCCTCTTACCCTCTGTCTTCCCTTTTTAGATTTGGTTAGTTTGTTTTCCTTGGATTTTTTTTTTTTTTTTCTCTTGGAGCAAGTTCTTCAGAAAAAAAAGCTAAAGCTTCCATTCCCCCCTCTTCTTCTTCTAGAAAACAAAGGATGACAAAGTCAAGTCTGCTTTTGTGCACTCGGATTGACAAAAATTACTATATAAATGTAAACAATAGTAAACACGAATTGGTTTTGATGTCACTTTATTCTGATTCTAGAATTACAAACCTGGCTTATCTCCGACTTGGCAGGTATAAGCCATCATTACTGAAGTATTGCCCTGTTGATAGACCTTTGTGTCATGGCTCAGAAGTCGATTTGAATTCATGTTGGATCAAAGGTCGAAATGATCTGACGTTAAGCCAGTGTATGGCCACCCTTATTTGTATCACCTGTTCAAGCACATGGATACATTCAATCCATTTACTGAAAACACACTGAAAATGCCAACCTAAAATCAATATTCAAGACATTTAAAAAGGGGATCATATCTTACGAAAATTATCCATTGGTTCAGTTTTAGGTTCCTTCTTAAAATAATGTGCCTGACACAAATAACAAATCCATATAAAAGGTATAAGAAGGTTGAAAGGGTGAGTGTATAAGCAAATTGCTGGCAATTAAAGGTTCATACACACATGCGATCATGGGTGCCGACCCACGATGTGTACGAATGGCGTTTTTTTTGGGCGATAATCGGCCCGTGTATGGACACTTTATCAGCCAAAATGGGTACTCGTTCAGGCATCGTTGCCCATCCACCATGTGATCTCCGAACGAGCGGCCATTTTGGGCATATAAATGCCCATACATGGGCCGATTATCGGGCGAAATGGCCGTTCGTAGCCATTGTGCGTCGCGGGCGACACCCGCGATCGCACGTGTGTACGCACTTAGTTTTTATGAAGCTTAGCTAGCACATGTGTAAAATACTTCCAGCTTTATGAACAAATTGCATACATGCTATATTTCCATTGGGTTGCCCTTAAAAATGGTGCTAATTTCACCCAACCAATCAGATGTTAGCTTCCATTTGAAAGCTACATGTATTGGTTTTGACAAAATTAGCACCATTTTAAACAATAAGCACTTTTGTTACATCGCCCTGTAAGTGCATTAATGCCACTAAGCATGGCTTTAAGGGCTAGGGTCCCCACTAGTGCAATTCGGATTGCGTTTTTGCTCAGATCAGTGATTGCGCAACCAATGCCACATTACATGCGCTGCTCTCTGAGCCATGCGATCACCATTTTTGGTGTGTATCGAATGCAATCCGATAGAGTTCAATACTGGAGTGCACGTGCACTTAAGCGCCATAATCGCTCAGCAATTGCGATTGTGCTTCTTCCGTGCGTCCTAGTGGAGCCTACCTATAAGGCAGAATTTGCAATTGTGCCTCTGTTTATTTTTTATACTTCTATTAAATCAAGTTCTGGCCATATACGTACAATATTATGCCCGATTGGTACCAATATATATCTGTGAAAAAATGTCCTATACTGAAAACAGACGTATTTTGTTGGGTCTATTTTCGTCATTGGCACCTCACACAATCAGTTATCAGATGACACTGATGGCCAGCGTCCACCCCAAAACTAAAATTCATCCACCCAAACCTATACCTTTGCAATGCCTCAGCCAATCACGGACGCCACGCCCTGGACTGGCCCCTCTCTCTGCCGTGAATGGCCTGGTACACTTGGTCCACCCAAATATCTACAAATTGATCATCTGTAGTTTTGGGAACAACTGATATTTCAGCCAACCAACCATTCTGGCCAATAGTGTACCATCCCTTAAACAACATTACTTACTACACCTTAAAAATCTGTAGTATGTTTACAAAACAAAAAAAAAAACCTTTAGGGAACCAAAGCCCTTACATAATTAATAAAACTTTGCCGAATACAACTTTGGTGTATGTATTCGGTAAATGAAAGTAACATTTCTTTATTAACATCTTTGACACTGGCACTATTACTACATCATACTGTGAGCTAACCTTTAAAAGGGTGACAAGAAAAAGAAATGCTAATTAACAAAGTAACAATAGCTAATTTAAGGACCTGTGCTTTATTATGTTATCAAGTCTATTCCTTCCAGAAATCTTGGTTTCAGTCTGAGCCACTTAAAAATCAAATAGTTGAGAATATCAGACAGACATTACGTGACTAACAAACACCCCCCCTCCCAGCATTGTGACGTCACAATAGAATTGCTTTATACCATAAAAATAATAGAGGGAGAGGCTGCTGAAAAAGAACAATGCCACACTGTATATAATATGGAAAGCTGAGCATTTCATTAGTATTGTCTATGTTTAATAAAACAATATATATTCAAATTCTATATGGTAATACTACTGTCTGTATAAAATGAAATTCTTTTTGCTTATTAAACTAAATGTAGTTTGGTTTGTCAATGTGCATGACAATTTGCAATCTAAAATCCCAATTAGCTAAGAATGTCAGCTTAAATATAATCTACCAAAAATATAGGCCTCATTTAGACTTTCATTCTATAAATAGGACAGGTCCATCACTCTTCTAGGTTCACCATCAATCGGCTTCTATTGATCTGTAACAGTACCGGATGAACCTTTTCGCAGTTACGATCTACACACCAATTCCAAGGGTCTGATAACTTTGGTTTAACTTGACCAGTTTATACCAAGAATCACATTAATTATTGGGACCTGGATGGAGATCAGATCTACATTGAGAATTTGAATTCTATGTAGTTCAACATCCTTTGTTAGAAGGAAATTCTTTTGTTTGCAGAATCAGGAAAAAAGCAAAAAAAAAAAACATAGTGAGTGGAGAGTTTATTTGGGATCTGGAAGCAGCACACGCTGATGCCAGTGTGGGTTTTTATTCTACGCACATGGAAGGGCATAGGCGTGGTTTTGGTTGGTTACCAGAAATCCTCTCTGCCCACATCAATGTAACTAGGAAGGTGTAGGAAATAAAACAACTTCCAGGCTTGTAATAAAACTCATATCAATTCCCTGTTGCACCTAACAGTACTTCCCAGTAAAAAAAAAATTAAAAAAACATTTTACTCCAAAGCAGGACCTAGCGTCCACTTCACCATGCTGAATATAGTCAGTGTGTACATTAGAAACTGCTGCAGGCAGAACCAGACAGCAACTGGTTACTTACACCATGTAACATTTATATGTGTTGGGTTTTAAAATCTTGTATTTATAATGAGCATATATTCACATCTCAGTGTATCAATAATAATAATCAGTGATGTGAGGATTACTAAAGGAAGTAGTTTCTAGTAGGGGAAACTATTACATGGAACAATGTGCAGGTACTGATGATGACAGGGCTGCACCAAGAGCAGCCAGTGACCCCCCCCCCCTCCGCCCTCTGGTCCTAATTATGTGCATACAGTAATAGAAAACAAAGCACATCACAGCCATTTTCCTTTTGCTTAGCTGCTGCTAGTTTAGCAAAGTGGTAAGGTTTATTGTTACAATAAGACACAAAGATATAATAACGTGCTCCCACGGTCTGCCTGGCTCTCATTGGGTTCTATGTGGAATCACCTCCCTGAGAACCTCCAAACAGAAATCTTTGGCCTGTCATTTCTCACCCTCCTGCACTGAATTTTCTAACGGCGCAAAACTTTCAAACAAAAAATAACCAGAGATTTGCGGGTTTCCGGTTCCTCACACTCAGTGTATAAGAATCCTACCCTGTCAGGCTGGGACCCACCGCCTGTAGGCACCTTGCCCCCCCCCTTCCCCGGCACAGTGATGCTTTCCAGTCATTAACTAACCACGCACACTCGTTATTTCAGCCTACCTGACATGTCTTCTTATTCCATTTCTTCTGTCGGATCCTCTTCAATCCCCATCGGACCCCGCATTTCCCACCTTCCCACCCCCCCCCCTCCAGATCAATTTTGGTTTATTCCGCAATCAGTTTCCCCCCCCCACCCGCCAAAAAAATAGATTAACCCATAAGAGTACTGAGGGCTCCCACACTCCTACAATCAGAATGAATCAAAGTGTAGACCTAGCAGAAGAAAAGAATTTCATTTGTAAAAAGATGGCTGCCTATTTTTTTAAGGGAAAAAATGATCCCCCTTCTCTCACTCTCTGCCCCAAAGCTCAATCAATGTGGTAACAGGGCTATGTAACAAATCTAAATGTAACAATCTATGTAACAAATCTATGCAACAGTCTATATAAACAGTCTAATCTATGTAACAGTCTATGTTACATCTAGTAAAAATCTATGAAACAGTCTATGTAACAGTCTATGTAACAATCTATGAAACCATCAATGTAACAGTCTATGAAACAATCAATGTAACCAGTAGGCACCAGTAATTCCCCCTCAACATGCCACTGAGCAAGGCCAGGTTGTTAATATGTATGTGTCTATCTTTTAACTATGCCTGTGCATCTAATTTGCAGCAACAAACCACATTTTAGCTTTTTACTGGTTTACTCTAGTTAGTGAACATCTGATTGGTGCTGCAGATTTATAGCACTGCATCAGCCCCTAAATGTTTTATAGTACTGCTGCTCCTGGCAAAGAAAAGAGGTTAACTAGAAAAGACCAGCATAGCATACAAGAACCACAAGAAAATGTATCTATTAGAAGTACTTTTAAAGGAGAACTATAGTGCATAAAACGTTTTAAAAAAAAGTTGAACTTTTTCATTCCCAATATCATTTCTGTGAGGAGCATCAGTATGAAGAAAACTGCTTCTCTCAGGCTTCATCAGTGCTTCAGCACTATCTTAAATATAGGAAACAGCCCAGGCCTACACTATTGGCAAACTTATGTGCTGAAACTTATGTGTGCTGAAATGAAATGATATTGGGAGGTAGGAATAATCAATCCACAGGTAATATTCATTTTACAGTTGTAGTATGCTAAGTACATAAGAAAGCGATACAGTGTAGGGAACAATAACAAAGTATATGTAAATTGATTCAGGTATAAATGATTGAGATCCATTACACTGGGTATCACAATTTTTTTTATAGGAAACTATCTTTTTCATAATTCATGTTGTGTGTGTTTCATAGGCTAGGTTAAAAAGAGGAGTATAATAGAGAAATAGTGTAAGAAAAAAGATACCTTACACCAAAAAGCATTTAGAAAGCAATGGAGAATAAAAGTCCCAGTGTTCTACAGAAAATTCTAACAATAATTATTTTTCCTATTGTGTGCAAAAAAAAAAATATTATAGAAACTGCATTAATATAGGGGTGCAATGTGCAGTGATTGTAAATTAATGGTTAATAAACTGATCAATTTGTCTATCTCACTGCTGTGGCTACTGGGTGATTTATGAAATTAAACTGTGGGTACTAAGGGTCAGCCCCCACATCCCCTTAAACCCAGTAAATGTATGCAGTGCATGCACATGCTCTTAGTGTTGAAAGATCAAACAAGAAGTTGAAGCTGCTTTCTAGAAGCTGATAGCAATCACATATCAGCACAGGTCTCTGGAATTTAACGGCCAACATAATAAACAATAAAAAATAAGTAGGGGAATTGAACCTATGAGTTTTTGGACTGTTGTTAAGCCACCAATATAGATGCATGGAAACCCAAGTACATGTAGAAACATTATTTTGCAGGAACTAATTGAAACCATGACATTTTGGACTGTTGTTTCTAAAACATACATTCTACCAGATGAACCACCATTGTAGATGGATGCAATACAGGAACATTTAAAGCTTTAGCTTTTCTAGGAACAGATAATGTAAAATGAGTTGACTATTTGTATTGTCCCAGGAAAGCTTATGTAATTCACACGGCTGGTAAATAAACTGCAGGGTGTCTTGGACAGCTTTAGAGTGTATGTATAGAGAAAGTGAATACTGGGGTCAGGGGGCATAGATGACTACATGGGTGTAGGCTGTACTGGCAATACATGGAAGCCTTCATAGTTATAGAATATTTACTTCCATGTGCTAATGCAACCTACTAGAGAAGAATGTATGATGTTTGGGGGAGAAAAGCTTTCATGTTAAAAAAATGAAGTTTAGTTTTCCTTGATTATATATGATTATATATTATGTAATTGTTAGGATGACTGAACTTACTGAAGTCTGTTTAATTTCCAAACTTCAGTAAAAGTTTGAAATACTACATTCCCCACGATTGGGGCAATTGTCAGGTCTCTGCATGCTGCATTCGAGAGTTACGCCCTATTCAAGGATTACCAAAAATCGAACTATACATTCGAGGGTTACCAAAAGTCGAACGCTACATTCGAGGGTTACCGAATTTGAACGCACATTTGAGGGTTACCGAAAGTCGAATGCTACATTCAAGGGTTTTCGAATTTGAAAGATACATTCAAGTTTATCGTCGAAACACCACATTCGAGGGTTTTTCGAAAATACACCACGAGTTCGGAAAGGTCTAGTTCACCGAACTATGAAACTTCAGATCGAACTCGGGTCAGTTTTAGTCCATCTCTAATTGTTGTATTATTTGACTTCTAATACTATAGAAGCCACTAAGTAGCAAACATAAAAAAACCTCAGATATATGTTTTTTGTAAATATCAGCTGAAACTAAGTTTGATTCAAGTCTCAGTTAAAATTGTCTTTAAAGGTATGTCCACCCCTTCTGGTCCTTTTGCTATAATATAATGGTAAGGTAAGTAAAGATCTGTGCACTTTCTTTAAAAAACTATTCTGGCAGTTGGGGCTGGGGGACATAACCTATATTATAGCCAAGGGATTTTGAGCTAGGGGGAGGGACAGCAAAACGGGGGAGAGGGAGGGGGGGGGCTCTCCTGCGATGCCTCAAACCTTGTCGAGGTTGAGAAATTTAAGGTAATTTAAGTAATTAAGTTATTCTGGTTGCCTCGATAAAGCCTCCCTGTAATTTAATTAAAATAACATTTGAAATTATTCATTTGTCTGTTTCACAATCGCATTAAGAGCTAATTATACTTAATCATTTTCTTCTACAATGGTATTTTGGAATATTTCATTCAAGTTGAAATATTATGGTACATGTTCACCATGGTTTCAAATATTTTAAGTGCTTCTTAAGAGAATGCCCATTTATGGCTAATTTGGTGCCCAAGCAAGTATCCCTGGCGTCCCCTTCCCAACGCCCCTATAGGCCCCTCTAATGTTTGTGTAGATTAGAAAACCTCAAAAAAAGACAGAGATAAAAAAATCATCCAGTAACTGGCTGTTTTTGTTAAAATTTTCTTGAAGACACATTTAACATGAGAGTGCTGTATTGAACAGAATCAGGCTATGTATATGCCAAACAATTTCCCCATCAGACAGATGACCGTTGTTAAACTGGATCATGAATTGTGGAACATGCTACTGCCAATATTTGGCCTAATTAAAATTTGGGTTCAGAGGAGTATACTGTACATATATAGGGATCCAGTATCACATGTATTAGTTAGTTTTACTTGCTGTCCACTAAATATTATTATTTGTCCATATAAAATAATCTGTTACCAACAATAATTCACTTAAAGAGGAACTAAGTCACTAGATAACAATTGTCCCAATGGAGAGAGCACATTCAAAAAGATGCAAGCTGAGTAGCACCTTTCCCTTAGCCATGGCTATTGGATGATTATGAAACAACCTCTGGGTAATAGGGGTCAGCTCCCTTAACCACCTTTTTGTTTTGGTGCAAGTCTAAGTAGTTGCAATGCACTAAACATGCAGTCTATTGCACAGCAGATCAAAACAAGGAATCTGTTGCCTATCCAGTGTAGTATTTTGCAAACTTATTGCAACAATCCTGTCTCTGACAATGCATATTCTTTTGATTTTCATAAAAAAAAGAAAATAATCTTTACAGTCCCTTATATTATATAAATAAATTTATATTTTTACGGAGATTGCATTGAGTTTTAGGAGCAACTAAACTAGGTGGGGGTATATAGCAGTATTACACATAGGAAAGGTCCATATGTATGTGTGTAATTAGAAACTATTTAATTAAAAAACCATAAGAAAAACACCATACAAAGTATAGTACTACTACCTACTAGAATTACAAAACAATTTATATACAATTAATAAACTAAACTTAATTTACTGGACACCCCTAAGTTTGAATGGAAAACTCAAAATGATAGGTTAAGACACACCTCCAGGATTTCTACAGGGCCTCCATGTAGACATAAAGGGTATGTCACCTTAAACATGATTTTTAATATGCTGCTCCCCCATGTCCCCCAGCCCAACCGCATAAATATTTTTTTCAGAAAGCCTCCAAACTCTACTTACCTCCCCTCGTTCCTCCGCCGCAAGCCGGCCCTCTGCTTGCGGAATGTAAGCAGAGGGGCGGGACCGGGAGTCGCGTCTGTGATTGGCTGAGCGGCAGCCAATCACGAACGCGGCTGCCGGTCATTCAGTGCAGCGGAGGAAAGCGGGAGGTAAGTAAGAGTTTGGGGAGCTTTTTAAAAAAAAAATTTGCGGTTGGGGCTGGGGGACATGGGGGAGCAGCATATTAAGGGGGTTTTGCGCTAGGGGGAGGGATAGTAGAACGGGAGGGAGAGGGAGGGAGAGGGAGGGGGAGGGAGGGGGAGAAGGGTGCAGTGCGATGGCAAATATCTACCGGAGGCTAGATAGCAGGCAGAGACCTGCTATCCTCCTGGTGGTTAGTTTGAGACTTTGGGGGGGGGGGGTTTACAGGAGAACCCTATGGAGCTGGGATGTGAGGTAAGGATTAAACTACACTAAATGGTGGGGCCAGTAGTTGGGGGGGGATTATAGTTTTGGGGGTGGACATGCCTTTAAAAGGAAGTGGAATTTTACTTTATAAACATCCAGTGAAAGGTTCTGATCTTACCCAGTTAGCAAATCAAAGAAATCTCTTAGGCACTGTCCATGACAAGACAGAAAGTGTAAGGAAGTTCCTGTATTACAGTTATGTGTGTTTGTAAAACATGTGACAGTCTTAGCCATTAGAAAAACTTTAGACTCTTTAGACATTTACTCCCTCCCCTCTTTATAGAAAGTAATGAGACAATTCAGTTTCTGTTTGCTAGACAGGAAGTGTCTGTTATGATTAATTACTTTGCATGTCTCTGAAACTACCCAGCATTCTTAGAGAAATGGGATGTTATTTTACCCCAATTAATATATTAAACAGTGGGCTGTCAGGTACCTTCAGTTATAGAAGGCTCTACTTCATTTTATAACCAGTGGGGAGCTTTTAGCTGCTTTATCCAAACCTCTCATAACTTGTCAAGCTAATCAGAATCCTGTGTTTCCTAACCCATAGTGACTGTAAATCTGGAACTTGCTGTGGTAATTACCATAAGTATGAACCTAGTTCTGGATCCTGTATAGGGTCTCAGGATGTCCAATGAAGCTGTTCAGATTGATTGCACATTGTGGCAGGATTGCCTGGATCTGTGTTCTTGCAAGTTAATACCATTTTGTCTGGATACATATAATACATGTGTCCCAACTGAGCATCTGCTTTGTGTGAGAGCCCTGCCAGGACAGATGACTGTTAGTCACAGTAACAGTGGCTGCAAGCCAGACGCATGTGACAGCTGATCATGTGGTCCCATAGGGAACTGCATGATTGGCGTGATTTTAAACTGACCCATTTGTTTGATACGGACGACCGAACTCGGTCGGGCTGGCCGCCCCACACCATCATAATTTTCCAGCCGACTACTCGTGGCACTATTGGTTCGTTACTGGTGTTTACCCAGCCTTAGGTTCGTACACACATGTGATCATGGGTGCCAACCCGTGACGCATGATTTGTACGAGCGGCCGATAATCGTGCATATATGGGCACTTTATCGGCTTAAATGGCAGTTCGCACGTCATACGTCACAACGGCGATCACATTTGTACACCAAACCTTTAGACTTTATAGATTATAAACGCCAGGTGAGGTGGTATTGGAAATGAGTGCAAATATGGTAAATTATGACTCTAACAGGGAGATTCACCAGAGCCACAAGCTCTCTGAGCAAATTCCCGTACGAGATTTACCAGAGGCTGTGCGATTTGGGTGAATCTCACCCACACATAAGTATTTATCGGCAGCTATTAGTTGGTGTTTAATACTTACGTGTAAAGAGGCATGCAACCTCAGGTAAATTACTTTGAAACGGCCGCAGGAGTGCCTCTTCTGGTACTCGCGCTGCCGCGCAAAGCGGGCATTAACGTTGCGCAACCAATCAACCCATATAATGATTCCCTAATACAATAGTCTAATAGCTATAGATGTAAGGGAAGGGCAGATGAATCACTGCATGTTCAAACCCTTGGGGTAGGAATCGCAAAACATGACCGTGGGCTTTTAATGTCTGGAAGTCAGGAAAATGTCTTTATTCCAGGATGTATGAAAACTAGGTTTTCCAGAATTTGTGCAGTTAGGGAATGCTGGGAGTTGTGTTTAACATGTGAAAAGTTCATTAAGAAGACACTAACTGCAAAACAGAGAATGCTGGGATTTGTAGTTTTCAAACATGTGAAAGGTCACAAGCTAGGCTGATTAGATCTAGACAGATGCCTTAGCTACAGGATATTAAGAAAAAACTACTGCAAACAGAGAATGCGGGAATTGTGGTTTCAAACACGTAAAGGGTCACAAGTTTAAACACGCCTGCTCTATACCATTAGGCTGTATTATATCTAGACACATGCCTTGCACGGCAATAAATAAGATACTTTGCATGTCCCCACCCATTTCTTTAGTGAGAAATGTATTTATATGTTAGATATTAAGGCGAATGCTATTATAATAACATGATTCTATGAGGTACCGTCTGTTATATGAAGGCTCTATTTCATTTTATACTCTGTGTGGAGCTTTTAGCTCTCTATCCAAACCTCTCAACATGTATATTCAATCAGTATCCTGTGCTCCCAAGTCCTAACCCCATAGGTTAGTTAAACTTGTTGTGGTAAATACTAATAATATGAACCTTGCATGTTAATCAGGATACTGTATAGGATTTAAGGTGGCATACATATATCCGATTACTTATCCAGCCAAGCGCTCATGCAATATTGGTTTGATCTTGCCAGAACCACCTTTCCCATTCTTCTATGCCACAGACAGGCGGTTCTTGCAGGATCTGTCAATGTCACGGGAGCACTCGGTCGGGAAGTGAAAGTAAAATCGGATATATGTATGGGCTGCTTTTGATTGCCCAAAGGTGCTGTTAGATTGCCTGGGTCAGTTCTCAGACCTGCAGGTTATTCCACATAGACCTCATATTCTAGCTGGCAGGTAGTATATGTAAGGGAGGAAATAAATGTGTGTTTGTTCATTAATATGATGCGATTATTTGGTTTTTTTAGGACCTTCAGACTAATTTTATTATTGCCCCCCTGGATGTTTCCTGATGGTTCCGTGAGACTGCAACTAACATAGCAAAACATACACACATAATTTCCACTGTGCACCAACGGGCACACTTTTGCTAGTTATTTATATGAATTTTTCTGATTTTGCCTCTAAACACACGTATGATCCCCCGACTATGAGGCACATGGGCGTCGAATTGCCGTTTTAGATGATAATCGCACATGTGATGCATTCAGGCCATGGTGGATCAACGAATGACGCCTGAAAGAACACATACACACTGGAAATTATTGCCCGAAACAGAGTTCGGCACTCCGTGAATGTGCTTGGGGGTGTTCGACGCTAGGAAAATGTACATGTGTACGAAGCTTAATTTTTTTATACATATATTTCATATATTTCTAACTGGTTCCATACTGGTTAGCACGACTTTAACTCCATGTTAGCTCTGGATGCATGGGTTACACAAAGACACCTGTGCATCCAGCGCAATTCAATATTACGTTTGCTGTATTTTAGCGCATGATCTTAAAGGGGAACTGTGGTCTCCAAACAAGTTAAGTTTCCTACCTTTAAAACAAAACCATCAACCACCTCTCTACATGCTCCACAGCCCAAGATATACAGAAATGACTGACCAGAAAGTTCATGGGTGGGAGGCTGACTCCTGCACAGCCACCGATGAGCACAGCCATCGACTCCCTCAGTGTGTGAGGGAGACAGGAAGTCCCTCTCCTCTCTGCTGTGTGAAGTCCTGACAGAGAAGGTAAGGGAATCAACAGCCCTTCTCTTTCACTGTGTGAAAACAGCCTGAAAAGGCTGATTCCACAGAGTTTTCTTGTGGGTGTGTGTGGGGGGGGGTCATGAGTAACCACGGCACCCGTGAGTGGGCGGGGCTTAGACACCAGAGTGGGCGGGGCTTGGGCTCCCATGGCTGGGTGGGGCCACGGCATCCCACGAGTGGGCGGGGCCACATGGGCTGTTAGATAATGGCCATGGGGTCCATGAGTGGGAGGGACCAGGGGGGCTGCAAAGGGGAGGAGAAGACACAGGACAGATTGCAAACATTTTCAGGGGAGCAATTCCTATCAATTTACCTAAAGTCATTTTTGGACCAAGTTCCCTTGCCTTTTGGGATTTACCCACGAGTGCAAACGCGATATTGAATTGCGTTCGAGATATTTACCCAGTGCGATAGCAAAGTGAACTTTTACATTTGCACAAACTCTGGGATTTGTAGGATTATAGAAAGGTGTATCATTACCAATAACCAAAGAGGTGCTAATGATCATCATTTTAATATGAAGGTTTATCAGTCATTATCTGATACAAAATCATGTGTAGGAGGCTTAAAGTGCACGTCCACACTCTTTAAAATTTTTTAATATAATAGTCTCCTGCTCCCCCAGCCCCAACCGCTATAGTTTTAATTTCAGAAAGTGCCCCAAACAATACTTACCTTCCCTCTTTCCTCGCCACTGCCAGGCCCTCTGCTTGCGCGAAAATGCAGCAGAGGGGCGGGACCGGCAGTCGCATCTGTGTTTGGCTGAGCGGCAGCCAATCACGGACGCGGCTGCCGGGAGTTCAGTGCGGTGGAGGAAAGAGGGGGTAAGTAATGTTGGGGCACTTCTGATATTAAAACTATAGCGGTTGGGGCTGGGGGAGCAGGGAGACTATTACATAAAAAGAGTTTTATGCAAGGGGGAGGAATCTAAATGGAGGGAGAGGAGAGGAGGAGAGGAGGGGGGGGAGGGCTCTTCTGCGCAAAATTCTCCCAGAGGAGAGACAGGAGGCAGAGTCCTATATGGACTCTGCAGTACTCCTGGTGGGCTTTTTTTGGACTTTGGGGGGGGATAGCAGAAGAACCCTATGGAGCTGGGATGTAAGGTAAGGATTAAACTACACTACACAATGGGGCCAGTAGTGGGGGGGATTATAGTTTTGGGGGTGGACATACCCTTTAAAAAGGGTAAGGAACAGCCAAACTCTGCTACCAACATGAGGTAGTAGAAGAAAGTTTCATGCCATAGGTCATGCAAGACTGAGCAAAGCAACAACACACAAGGTAGTAATAATACATGCGCAAGGCTTCTCCCAGGCAAAGATTTTAAAGCTGAAACACTTTAAAGAAGAATTAAAAACAATGGGCAATGTCACATCATTCTTAATTTCCTTCAAATTGGAAGATGTCTAGCAATGCCATCAGCTCAGAACTGCGAGAAACGTTTGGGACCCAGGTAATGTTTAAAATCATTGCGGGAAAAACACGGTCAGCGTGGGTTCGAGGTTATTTGAAAGTAGCGTAAGGGAGAACTATCACGGCTACATCCTACATTGATTGCTATCTTAGAAGCACTGGTGCCAGAAACAGTAGAGATTGATAACCTTGTGTCCCCGGCAAGAAAAAGATGGCCCTTTTGTACACTTTTGTGTGTGTGTGTGTGGCTGGTGAAGTGGTAAGTCCTGGTAGACGCTAGAAAGGGGTATGCTAATGTAAGCGGAAGCTCCTGGACAGCAGTCTCTATTGTGAACTAATTGCTCAATAATGGCAGTAACAGCTTACTCTAGTAGAGATTTGGTCAGGATAATGGTGTCCTGAGTGAAGAAATACAAGCAGTTGCCCATGATGCAATGCCACCAGGGATATTTGGTTGGCCCCAATTTAAAAGGACAACAACCCCAAAAATACATAGGCAATGTCATTAGGAACAATCTTCATTGTAAGGGCAAAACCCCCAAACATACATCCAATGTCATTAAGAACTATATTCATCATAAAGAAGAAAAGGAGATCCTGGATGTTATGGTATGGCCCACATGAAGTGTATCTGGGATTACATGAGACAGAAGCATAGGAGGCAGGCTACATCCACAAAAGATCTGTGTTGGTTAGGATATCCACCGTATTCTTTCAAGAACTGTGTATGTATATATCATTTTATTTATAGTCACACAGGTGTACATATTAATAGAGTATACAAACAAGTTGTAAGTGCAAGAATTAAACAAATAAATTACAATTACATAACTAAAGTTTTTCATATTTATAAATGAAAAACTTCATCTATGTGTCTCCAGCCTTTGCCAGACATTGCTTAGGGTATGCCCAGTGTCAGTGTGTACATAAGGGAGGCACGTTCATCCATCCAACCACGCAGAAAAGATATAAGTTAGGGACCACACACATGTAACAACAATCAGTGATATATGTGTTGTGGTGCCCATGCAAATGATTGTAGTGGGGGAGACCACGAAGCGGTGAAATCAAGAATTTCACAACACAGGTCCTCTATAAAACAGAGGGATATAAAACTCTTAGTAGCGAAACATTTGTGGAGGCAGTCCACCACGAATCCCAGTTAAGATACATGGTCTAGAGTTAGTAGGTAGGCCCATTAGAGGCGGAGATAGAACTCTGAGACGCAAGCAACGGGGGACCAAGTGGGTACATGAGCTACAAACTCTCCAAATGGCCTGAACAAGGATTTTGATCTGTTTTTGTTTGTAACATGTTTATTCTTTATTATGAGGTTGATGTTTAATATATACATTGTTCCGACCAATAGGGCTTGTAACAGGAAGTTAAGAAGTAATTTCCTGTTTGATCATATATATTGTGTTAAAGAAAGAAAGATTCTTTGACTTAGAAAGGGAACATGAGTTTCCGAAACGTTGTAATTAATATCTGTTGTATTCAATTAGATCAACTGGACTTGAAAGTAGTTCTTGAAGACGTTTCGCTAGTCATCCGACTGGTCTCAATTCAGAATGACTTGTACAAGAATCTGTGGCAATTATGTACCCTGGAAAATCCCAATTAGCATATCACAGCCAGGTGTTAAGGGTGTGATTAGATAGTGGCTAGAGGTGTATAGGAACGCCCAGAGTAAGGTGGTTAAAACAGCATTGTACATGGCAGAACAGTTGTGTCGAACCCCCCCACCTCTATTTAGGCTTGGTTTCTTTATTTTCACATAAATGGCCTCCTTAACACCTCTTTGAACCAGTCACGTTCCTTCGCCAGTATGTTTTAACACCTTACTCTGGGCGTTCCTATAACACCTCTTAGCACTATCTATCTAATCACACACCTTAACACCTGGCTGTGATATGCTAATTGGGATTTTCCAGGGTACATATTGCCACAGATTCTTGTACAAGTCATCTGAATTGAGAAAGCCAGTCGGATGACTAGCGAAACGTCTTCAGAAACTACATTTCAAGTCTAGTTGATCTAATTGAATAAACAGATATACCATGACCTGGATGAATGAGAACCTTCACAAGCACGTTGTCAATTAATCTGTTGTGCAGCGTGTGCAGGAATATACATACAGCCATATATATATATATATATATATATATATATTATTTTAATTTTTTTATGTATGCCAGTGTGCAAATAATATGATATTGTATGGGGCCTAGGAATGTGCTTTGTTAATCTTTTCTATGTTTGTATAAAATGTTTGACCAGATCAGTAGCACTCCGCAAAATGTCTTGTAAATTAGCCTAAATGGAGTGCTTCCACAATCCTTGTATTGTATGTATTTATTATGAAGCATGGTCAAGCTTCTATGTGGTAATAGCACCCCAACACGCCCCTTTAAATGGCATGTCCACCTGTTTTAAAAACTTTAGTGTTTTAGGGATAGTTCCCCCATCCCCAACGGCTATAATCTATATCCAGAAAGTGCCCGATAGTTACTTACCTTCCCTCTATCCTCCGCCGCACTGCCCAGGCGCTTGTTGCATCGAAATGTAAGCAGGGGCGGGACCGGCAGCCGCGTCTGTGATTGGCTAAGAGGCAGCCAATCATGGACGCGGCTGCCGGCAGTTCACAACGGTGGAGGATAGAGGGAAGAGTAAAACTATCGGGGCACTTTCTGGATATAAGATTATAGCGGTTGGGGTTGGGGGAACTATCCCTACAATACACTAACAGGGTTTTACACTAGGGGGAGGGAGAAAGAAACGGATCCCCCCCCCCCCAAAGTCCAAAAAAGTGGCAACCAGGAGGATAGCAGAGTCCATATAGGACTCTGCCTCCTGTCTCCCCTCCGGCAGAATTTTGCCATGCGCAGAAGAGCCCCCCCCCCCTCCCTTTCCCTCCCGTTTCTTTCTCCCTCCCCCTAGTGTAAAACCCTGTTAGTGTATTGTAGGGATAGTTCCCCCAACCCACAACCGCTATAATCTTATATCCAGAAAGTGCCCCGATAGTTACTTACCTTCCCTCTTATCCTCCACCGTTGTGAACTGCCGGCAGCCGCGTCCATGATTGGCTGCCTCTTAGCCAATCACAGACGCGGCTGCCGGTCCGCCCCCTGCTTACGTTCGATGCAAGCAGAGCGCCTGGGCAGTGCGGCGGAGGATAGAGGGAAGGTAAGTAACTATCGGGCACTTTCTGGATATAAGATTATAGCCGTGGGGATGGGGGAACTATCCCTAAAACATACTAAAAGTTTTTAAAACAGGTGGACATGCCATTTAAAGGGGCGTGGGGGGTGCTATTACCACATAGAAGCTTGACCATGCTTCATAATAATACATACAATACAAGGTTGTGGAAGCACTCCATTTAGGCTAATTTACAACGACATTTGCGGAGTGCTACTGATCTGGTCAAACATTTATACAAACATAGAAAAGATTAACAAAGCACATTCCTAGGCCCCATACAATATCATTATTTGCACACTGGCATACATAAAAAAATTAAAATAATATATATTATATTTATATATATAATGGCTGTATGTATATCCTGCACACGCTGCACAACAGATTAATTGACAACGTGCTTGTGAAGGTTCTCATTCATCCAGGTCATGGTATATCTGTTGTATTCATTAGATCAACTAGACTTGAAATGTAGTTCTTGAAGACGTTTCGCTAGTCATCCGACTGGCTTTCTCAATTCAGAATGACTTGTACAAGAATCTGTGGCAATTATGTACCCTGGAAAATCCCAATTAGCATATCACAGCCAGGTGTTAGGTGTGATTAGATAGATAGTGGCTAAGAGGTGTTATAGGAACGCCCAGAGTAAGGTGTTAAAACATACTGGCGAAGGAACGTGACTGGTTCAAGAGAGGTGTTAAGGAGGCCATTTATGTGAAAATAAAGAAACCAAGCCTAAATAGAGGTGGGGGGGTTCGACAGCAACTGTCTGCCATGTACAATGCTGTTTTAACACCTTACTCTGGCGTTCCTATAACACCTCTTAGCCACTATCTAATCACACCCTTAACACCTGGCTGTGATATGCTAATTGGGATTTTCCAGGGTAATAATTGCACAGATTCTTGTACAAGTCATTCTGAATTGAGAAAGCCAGTCGGATGACTAGCGAAACGTCTTCAAGAACTACATTTCAAGTCCAGTTGATCTAATTGAATACAACAGTATTAATTGACACGTTTCGGAAACTCATGTTCCCTTTCTAAGTCAAAGAATCTTTCTTTCTTAACACAATAATATGATCAAACAGGAAATTAATTCTTAACTTCCTGTTACAAGCCTATTGGTCGGAACAATGTATATATTAAACATCAACCTCATAATAAAGAATAAACATGTTACAAAAACAAAAACAGATCAAAATCCTTGTTCAGGCCATTTGGAGAGTTGTAGCTCATGTACCCACTGGTCCCCCGTTGCTTGCGTCTCAGAGTTCTATCTCGCCTCTAATGGGCCTACCTACTAACTCTAGGACCATGTATCTTAACTGGGATTCGTGGTGGACTGCCTCCACGAATGTTTCGCTACTAAGAGTTTATATCCCTCTGTTTTATAGATGACCTGTGTTGTGAAATTCTTGATTTCACCGCTTCTGTGGTCTCCCCCACATACAATCATTTGCATGGGCACCACAACACATATATCACTGATTGAGTGTTACATGTGTAGTGGTCCCTAATCTATATCTTTTCTGCGTGGTTGGATGGATGAACGTGCCTCCTTATGTACACACTGACACTGGGCATACCCTAAGCAGTCTGGCAAAGGCTGGAGACACATAGATGAAGTTTTATTATATATGAAAAACTTTAGTTATGTAATTGTAATTTATTTGTTTAATTCTTTGCACTTAGCAACTTGTTTGTATACTCTATTATAATGTACAGCGCTGTGTGACTATAAAATAAATGATATATACATACATACAGTTCTTGAAAGAATACGGTGGATATCCTAACCAACACAGATCTTTGTGGATGTAGCCTGCCTCCTATGCTTCTGTCTCTATGTAATCCAGATACACTTCATGTGGGCCATACCATAACATCCAGGACTTCCTTTTCTTCTTTATGATGAATATAGTTCTTAATGACATTGGATGTATGTTTGGGGTTTTGCCCTTACAATGAAGATTGTTCCTAATGACATTGCCTAGTATTTTTGGGGTTGTTGTCCTTTTAAATTTGGGGCCAACAAATATCCCTGTGGTGGCATTGCATCATGGGCAACTGCTTGTATTTCTTCAATACAGGACACCATTAATCCTGACCAAATCTCTAACTAGAGTAAGCTGTTACTGCCATTATTGAGCAATTAGTTCACAATAGAGACGCTGTCCAGGAGCTTCCGCTTACATTAGCATACCCCTTTTCGGTCTACCAGGACTTACCACTTCAGCCACCACACCACACACACAAGTGTACAAAGGGCCATCTTTTCTTTGCCGGGGACACAAGGTTATCAATCTCTACTGTTTCTGGCACCAGTGCTTCTAAGATAGCAATCAATGTAGGATGTAGCCGTGATAGTTTCCCTTACGCTACTTTCAAATAACCTCGAACCCACGCTGACCGTGTTTTTCCCGCAATGATTTTAAACATTACCTGGGTCCCAAACGTTTCGCCAGTTCTGAGCTGATGGCATTGCTAGACATCTTCCAATTTAGAAGGAAATTAAGAATGATGTGACATTGCCCATGTTTTAATTCTTCTTTAAAGTGTTTCAGCTTTAAAATCTTTGCCTGGGAGAAGCCTTGCGCATGTATTATTACTACCTTGGTGTTGTTGCTTTTTCGTCTTGCATGACCTATGGCATGAAACTTTTTCTACTACTCATGTTGGTAGCAGAGTTTGGCTGTTCCTTACCCAGTTTTAAAGGGTATGTCCACCCCCAAAACATAATCCCCCCCACTACTGGCCCCATTGTGTAGTGTAGTTTAATCCTTACCTATACATCCCAGCTCCATAGGGTTCTTCTCTGCTATCCCCCCCAAAGTCCAAAAAAGCCACCAGGAGTACGCAGAGTCATAAGGACTCTGCTCCTGTCTCTCCTCTGGGAGAATTTTGCGCAGAAGAGCCCTCCCCCCCCTCCCTCCCCCTCTCCCTCCCGATTTAGATTCCTCCCCCTTGCATAAAACTCTTTTTATGTAATAGTCTCCTGCTCCCCCAGCCAACCGCTAAGTTTTAATATCAGAATGGCCCCAAACATTACTTACCTCCCTCTTTCCTCCACCACTGAACTCCCGGCAGCCGCGTCCGTGATTGGCTGCCGCTCAGCCAAACACAGATGCGACTGCCGGTCCCGCCCTCTGCTTGCATTTTCGCGCAAGAGAGGGCCTGGCAGTGCGGCGGAGGAAAGAGGGAAGGTAAGTAGTTTGGGGCACTTTCTGAAATTAAAACTATAGCGGTTGGGGCTGGGGGAGAAGGAGACTATTATATTAAAAAATTTTAAGAAGTGTGGACGTGCACTTTAAGCCTCCACACAGTGATTTGTATCAGATAATGACTGATAAACCTTCATATTAAATGATGATCATTAGCACCTCTTGGTTTAATGGTGAATGATAAACCTTTCTATAATCCTACAAAATCCCAGAGTTTGTGCAAATGTAAAAGTTCACTTTGCTATCGCACTGGGTAAATATCTCGAACGCAATTCAATATCGCGTTTGCACTCGTGGGTAAATCCCAAAAGGCAAAGGGAACTGTGGTCCAAAATGACTTTAGGTAAATTGATAGGAATTGCTCCCCTGAAAATGTTTGCAATCTGTCCTGTGTCTTCTCCTCCCTTTGCAGCCCCCCTGGTCCTCCCACTCATGGACCCCATGGCCCATTATCTAACAGCCCCGTGGCCCGCCACACTCGTGGGATGCCGTGGCCCCACCAGCATGGGAGCCCAAGCCCCGCCCACTCGGGTGTCTAAGCCCGCCCACTCACGGGTGCCGTGGGTTACTCATGACCCCCCCCCACACACACTACCCGTTTCTTTCTCCCTCCCCCTAGTGTAAAACCCTGTTAGTGTATTGTAGGGATAGTTCCCCCAACCCCAACCGCTATAATCTTATATCCAGAAAGTGCCCCGATAGTTACTTACCTTCCCTCTATCCTCCACCGTTGTGAACTGCCGGCAGCCGCGTCCATGATTGGCTGCCTCTTAGCCAATCACAGACGCGGCTGCCGGTCCCGCCCCCTGCTTACAGTTCGATGCAAGCAGAGCGCCTGGGCAGTGCGGCGGAGGATAGAGGGAAGGTAAGTAACTATCGGGCACTTTCTGGATATAAGATTATAGCCGTTGGGGATGGGGGAACTATCCCTAAAACATACTAAAAGTTTTTAAAACAGGTGGACATGCCATTTAAAGGGGCGTGTTGGGGGTGCTATTACCACATAGAAGCTTGACCATGCTTCATAATAAATACATACAATACAAGGATTGTGGAAGCACTCCATTTAGGCTAATTTACAACGACATTTTGCGGAAGTGCTACTGATCTGGTCAAACATTTATACAAACATAGAAAAGATTAACAAAGCACATTCCTAGGCCCCATACAATATCATATTATTTGCACACTGGCATACATAAAAAAATTAAAATAAATATATATATATATATATATATATAGTATAATGGCTGTATGTATATTCCTGCACACGCTGCACAACAGATTAATTGACAACGTGCTTGTGAAGGTTCTCATTCATCCAGGTCATGGTATATCTGTTGTATTCAATTAGATCAACTAGACTTGAAATGTAGTTCTTGAAGACGTTTCGCTAGTCATCCGACTGCTTTCTCAATTCAAATGACTTGTACAAGAACTGTGGCAATTATGTACCCTAAAATCCCAATTAGCATATCACACCAGGTGTTAAGGGTGTGATTAGATAGATAGTGGCTAAGAGGTGTTATAGGAACGCCCAGAGTAAGGTGTTAAAACATACTGGCGAAGGAACTGTGACTGGTTCAAAGAGGTGTTAAGGAGGCCATTTATGTGAAAATAAGAAACCAAGCCTAAATAGAAGGTGGGGGGGTTCGACAGCAACTGTCTGCCATGTACAATGCTGTTTTAACACCTTACTCTGGGCGTTCCTATAACACCTCTTAGCCACTATCTAATCACACCCTTAACACCTGGCTGTGATATGCTAATTGGGATTTTCCAGGGTACATAATTGCCACAGATTCTTGTACAAGTCATTCTGAATTGAGAAAGCCAGTCGGATGACTAGCGAAACGTCTTCAAGAACTACATTTCAAGTCCAGTTGATCTAATTGAATACAACAGATATTAATTGACAACGTTTCGGAAACTCATGTTCCCTTTCTAAGTCAAAGAATCTTTCTTTCTTTAACACAATATATATGATCAAACAGGAAATTACTTCTTAACTTCCTGTTACAAGCCCTATTGGTCGGAACAATGTATATATTAAACATCAACCTCATAATAAAGAATAAACATGTTACAAAAACAAAAACAGATCAAAATCCTTGTTCAGGCCATTTGGAGAGTTTGTAGCTCATGTACCCACTTGGTCCCCCGTTGCTTGCGTCTCAGAGTTCTATCTCCGCCTCTAATGGGCCTACCTACTAACTCTAGGACCATGTATCTTAACTGGGATTCGTGGTGGACTGCCTCCACGAAATGTTTCGCTACTAAGAGTTTTATATCCCTCTGTTTTATAGATGACCTGTGTTGTGAAATTCTTGATTTCACCGCTTCTGTGGTCTCCCCCACATACAATCATTTGCATGGGCACCACAACACATATATCACTGATTGAGTGTTACATGTGTAGTGGTCCCTAATCTTATATCTTTTCTGCGTGGTTGGATGGATGAACGTGCCTCCCTTATGTACACACTGACACTGGGCATACCCTAAGCAATGTCTGGCAAAGGCTGGAGACACATAGATGAAGTTTTTCATTTATAAATATGAAAAACTTTAGTTATGTAATTGTAATTTATTTGTTTAATTTCTTGCACTTAGCAACTTGTTTGTATACTCTATTATAATGTACAGCGCTGTGTGACTTATAAATAAAATGATATATACATACATACAGTTCTTGAAAGAATACGGTGGATATCCTAACCAACACAGATCTTTTGTGGATGTAGCCTGCCTCCTATGCTTCTGTCTCTATGTAATCCCAGATACACTTCATGTGGGCCATACCATAACATCCAGGACTTCCTTTTCTTCTTTATGATGAATATAGTTCTTAATGACATTGGATGTATGTTTGGGGGTTTTGCCCTTACAATGAAGATTGTTCCTAATGACATTGCCTATGTATTTTTGGGGTTGTTGTCCTTTTAAATTTGGGGCCAACCAAATATCCCTGGTGGCATTGCATCATGGGCAACTGCTTGTATTTCTTCACATACAGGACACCATTAATCCTGACCAAATCTCTAACTAGAGTAAGCTGTTACTGCCATTATTGAGCAATTAGTTCACAATAGAGACTGCTGTCCAGGAGCTTCCGCTTACATTAGCATACCCCTTTTCAGCGTCTACCAGGACTTACCACTTCCAGCCACACACACACACACAAAGTGTACAAAGGGCCATCTTTTCTTTGCCGGGGACACAAGGTTATCAATCTCTACTGTTTCTGGCACCAGTGCTTCTAAGATAGCAATCAATGTAGGATGTAGCCGTGATAGTTCTCCCTTACGCTACTTTCAAATAACCTCGAACCCACGCTGACCGTGTTTTTCCCGCAATGATTTTAAACATTACCTGGGTCCCAAACGTTTCTGCCAGTTCTGAGCTGATGGCATTGCTAGACATCTTCCAATTTAGAAGGAAATTAAGAATGATGTGACATTGCCCATTGTTTTTAATTCTTCTTTAAAGTGTTTCAGCTTTAAAATCTTTGCCTGGGAGAAGCCTTGCGCATGTATTATTACTACCTTGTGTGTTGTTGCTTTGCTCAGTCTTGCATGACCTATGGCATGAAACTTTCTTCTACTACCTCATGTTGGTAGCAGAGTTTGGCTGTTCCTTACCCAGTTTTAAAGGGTATGTCCACCCCCAAAACTATAATCCCCCCCACTACTGGCCCCATTGTGTAGTGTAGTTTAATCCTTACCTTACATCCCAGCTCCATAGGGTTCTTCTGCTATCCCCCCCCCACTTTGATAAATGGTTGTCACCCAGACACTGCTAAAGTCAATGGCACACACTCTGTGACAACCATTTATCAGAGTCTGTGCTAATGGTTTTATCAGAGTCTGTGCCATTGATTTTAGCAGTGTTTGGGTGGCAATCATTTATCAGAGTCTGCCAATGATTTCATTAGTGTCTGTGTGCCAACCATTTATCAGTTTGCCAATGATTTTACCAGTGTCTGTGTGTCAACAATTTATCAGAGTCTGCGCTAATGATTTTATAAGAGTCTGGGTGCCAACCATTTATCAACATTTTTACCAGTATTTGTGTGACAACCATTTATTATATCAGTGCCAATGATTTTACCAGTGTTTGGGTTTCAACCAGTTATCAGGGTCTGTGCCAATGATGTTACTATATGAGTGTATGAGTTCCAACTATTTAGTGTAACATAAGTGTAATAGGTTTGTGCTTTAGTGTGTCTGTTTAATATGTGTTCTAGTCTGTGTGTAACTTGTTGCATTAGTGCATGTTACGGGGGCCCCAAAAAAGTCTGATTGGGACCCTGTGCACATACATAATAGGGAGACACCCTCCTTTAATATTGGAGAAGCAGATTTTCATATAATTCAGCGTTCTCTAAAACATATAAATGTGTGCCACAGCAGAAACTTGCATCACCAAGTGTTCCATACAGCTTGTGGTTTGGGCATCACTGCTCTTTAGAGTTCATTAAGGTTAAAAAGGAGGCAAGGACTAGTAAGACAGGTGCTGGAGGAGAAAGGCAAGTAAAGAGAGCTTCATAAACTGGGGGAGATAAGTAAATATAATGATCTTGGGGTTTGGGGAAGTTAAGTAGATTTTATTGATGGTAGTGGACATGCACTTAAAATCACGCCGATAAGAAACAGTTAGATGTTGTAAGTTAGTATTATATTATATATATATAAGAGAGTCTTTTTTATGGAATATTTACAAATATATATACAGAGTTCCACTGCTAGAAACAAATAGCCCTATATTTCAATGGAAATGCTAAAGTAAGTTCATCATTTTAAAAGGTTAATTGATCATTAAAAACCACATTTTCAATAATAACCACAGCTGAAACTGGTAAAATAGACCTTTAAACAAGTCTGTTACTTCTTTTCCTGAAAAAAATCAGGTCAGTCTTCTGAACATCCTCTATTTGGAGTTGCAAAAGGCCTGTATCTGTTCTTTTGCCTTTTTTTATTTATTGGCCAATCTGATGTATGTTATTTTATTTGTGTCAAATGTTAACAAGGCAGCCACTTTGCATTAACATTGAAAAGTGTACAGAACCTTTCCCCTTCATTTACACAAACCACAGGGTTGTTAATAACATGGTCTGGCCCCAGGCTCCCAGCCAAATGGTGCCTCAATCATTTACACAAATCTGCTGCACATATATCAAATTTTAGGTATTAGAGGTAGTGGAAATATAGATATGTATATTTCAATAAAATACATTATACAATGGGCTGTTAAATGTAAGAGACGACTCATAATTGTTATATCAGTTTTACCAGTAGGTGATAAACTGTTCTGTATATGTTTAACACTAAATAACAAACAAGGAATTACCAGTCCTATATCCCTGTCTCAAGAACTTTTCATTTTAACTGTTTTTTAAATACATTTTATACACACTATAGTTCTCCTTTAAGCAAAACAACATAGCAAGAATGTTTTGTAAATCAGTCAGAAAAATATTAAAGGGCATGTCCACCCCGAAATTTAACTTTTGATATGTGATAGGGCATGCTCCCCCAGCCCCAACCGCATTAATATAATTGTTAGAAAGTCCCCCGATTGTTACTTACCTGCCCTCTCTCCTCTGCTGCAGTGTTCAGGCCCTCTGCTTGCATGGAATTGAAAGCAGGGGGCGGGACCGGCAGCCACGTCCGTGATTGGCTGAGAGGCAGGGAGGGCTGCACTGAGCATGCCTCAACCTTGATGAGGTTGAGGAAGTCTCAGGCACAGCATGAGTCACACACTGCTCCTACACAGCAGTTTCCTGGACTTTGGAGGGGCACAGCAGGGGAACTATTTTGAGCAGGAATGTAAGGTAAGGATTGTTTTAAACTACTTGATGTGGCCAGTAAGGGGTTAAATTTTAGTTTTGGGGGTGGACATGCCCTTTAAAGCAGAATGAAGGATTTGTTTTTGCATTATGGATACAAATTCTTCAGCACCTGACATAAAAGAAAAGATGTAAAACATCTTTAAAACACTTTAAGTAAAAATACTTTAAATCTATTGTGAGTAAGTGAGCTCATTTCCTATGAGGTAAAGAAAGACATTAGCTGACAGAGCAACCACTAAATCATCTGTTACTGGCTGCAAATATCAATTGTTGGTCAAGTGGCAAAAACCCTAAGAGTTTCATCTTACAGATGCAACATAAGAAGCTCTATGCTAACCTTTCACTGCTTAACAATCACTTCTTTTTTAAATAATTAAAGAGCGTGAAAGTACAAAGCGTAATTGAGCTGTATTGACGGAAATTAGATTTAATGATTCTGTTTAAGTGGTATAAGATGCTCCTTTTGACATTTCAATTTATCTTTGGACAACTTTCATCAATTCACTCCAAACAAGACTGCTGCTGGGTATTTGTTTCAACTTGAATAAAAAATTAATGGAACTTCATAGTTATTGTATCAGAAACCCAGCAACACAGATTTCTCCACTCTAAAGGCAGGCAAAAATCCATCACCGCAATACAATTAACTAGAACTTTTAGAGTTGGTGGATGCAGGTGTCCTGATATGCAACAAAAATGTTTTAGAATTTGCAGTTAAGTTAAAATGTTACATCCTATTAAACTACAAAGACCATCAATAGGCAAATATGTGCTGACATTTAGTATAATATTCAGTCAATAAATTGGATAAAGCCAATGTTTCCTTGGGTGCAGAAAGGTTTAATCTTGAACTAGACATCAATGCTGATTAACAAGACACACTAAGGTCTGTATGGCCTAATTTTACTGTATGCCAATCACTTGTTATTAACTTTCTAACAAACCAATGTCCGGTATACATGTTGCGATATTTTGACTGGGTGATACTATATTCTGGTTGTACCGCCACAGACAAATATTGGTCAAAAATTCGATCAGGCATGCCGGTAAATTCTAGCTGGTAGCATTGTCTTCAACTGGCTGCATAATTGGCCATGGAGAAATATTGTGGTACCATAGTTATATCAACTGTCACATTACCAATAGGTTTATTGATCAGCAGTCAAAGTAAATAATATGATCACAGTATTTTTTAAGTTCCATCATCTTTTGGAAACAAACAATGCATGATTGTAAGTATATACAGATAACTTAAAGGACAATTATACTTACCTCCACCCTGCTCCTCTTCTATTTCTTCATCAATTGTACTCGGGGTGAGGAGCTAAACCACTATGTCCTCATGCATGGATTCCTTTTAGTTAGGGCATGTCCAGCCTAAAATTTTTTTTTTCATACAAATGCACACCACCCACCCCCAAACCCCAGTTTCGCATTGTACTTAAATGCCAAAGATGCCTCTAATGTGACTTACCTAACCCGGTCCATCGGCCACTCTGCACTGCTCTGCCCTTGCTACTCCTTTGTCACGGCGGTCATTCACAGCGTGACGTGACTTTGTGCCCAATTACCCGACAGCCGAAATGAGCTTGAAACAGGAGTACCCAGGAGGCAAAGGACTGGGTTAGGTAGGTCACTTTGGCTTCTTTAGCATTTATGTATAATATGAAATTGGGGTTTTGAGGGGTGGTGTGCATTTGTATGAAAGGTTTTTTTTAGGCTGGACATGCCCTTTAAGCATAACTTACCTAAAATTTCCATCACTGCTTGAGTCTCTCTTCGGCTTCAGGATGGGCCCAAAAGGAATTAGTGTTTCTTGTGCAGACAGGGAGAGGAAGGCAGAGAGGACTGTAGTGGTGAAGGCAACTTACGGTATGCTGTAGTAAGTAAAGCAGCTTAGAAGAAATCAAAATGTTTTTTGGTATTTTTTCCCCTAAAATTTTCCAATCGAATGGTGACCTTTTGTTTATAAATTAATAGGAGGTAACTGTAGTGAGTTGGGAGTTATGATAAGAACATTGCCTAAAAATATCATCAACTTTACAAGAACAGACCCTTTGTGGGTGAAGGTATCACCCTGCTTGTCTATTTAATTTCATTATCTTACAATAATTATCCCAAATAGGGATGAACTAAAATATGCTTTATTTAAAGCTCATTATTATTTGACTCACATACACAATCGTGTTTACAACTTTTTCAGTGAGATGTGATAACCTGTCTGCTTACAGTATTGGCCTCGCTTTTCTATTTTCATACATAAAAGATAAAAATTCAGAGTTTTTAATGTGTTGGTTATTTTTTCCAGATTAGTTCATGCAATGGTTACCATCATTACATGTTATTTCAGCGTAGGTGAGCATGCCGATTCCCTCAAAAACTCAATGGATCTGGGAAGTTCATATTTCTGCTTGATTATCCTTTTAGAAAGATTGAAAGGAAGGTGTATAACTAGGACACATTTTCTTCTTGCTTATGGCACAATATAAATGGCATGCAGTCATATTACAAATAATAATTATAGGGCTGTCTTTTGGATATTTCATAAGTCAGTGACAATCAGTGAAAAGAACTATGTCCAGTTGGACCAGATGGATCCAATTTGTCAATCAAACACCTACCAAACTCTTATGGTGGGTACACTAAAACAAAAAAACCTTGTATTATAAAATAATGAATGACGTGGAAAATCATTGATGCTTTAAAAGAACATCTAATGTGGAACATCAAATAGAATATATATGTAAAAAAGAACAGCATTAGAGAAAAACAAACCAATGTTCTTAAAATAAATGGCTGCAGGAGAGCATGAGTGGTGCATGATCAGACATATACATGATGATTAGTTCAAATGACCAAGCCATCCCTCACTACAGTATGTGCACGAGAGGTGGCTAAACAGTAAGATAGACAGGGGTCTGGCCCCTTTTGCTGCTTCCTCAATCAGGAAAAGCAGCAGGAGTGCGCTGGAACAAGGGCTAGTAAGTAAGTTTACTTTTCGGAATTTGGGAAATAGACTTAGCGAGGTCTAGGTAATGGGGCAGTACAAGTGCAATAGTGGATTTTTACTACCTAAAAATGTGTGCATGGAGCAGCAGCAGGAGAAAGGGGTAGGGGAACCCCACTGCCAATGCTATAAACCTCCAGGAGGAAAAGATAGAGGCAGAAACGGATTACATCAGGGAAAGGCTCCTACTCTTCAGTTTCCTGGAATATATTACGGCCATGCAGGTGAACCATATGCAGCAGAAAAGAAAGGTAAGGGTTAACACTACACAGTGCGCTCAGCATTGGGCCAAATTTTAGTTGGGGGGGGCATACAGACATTTTTTGAAAACAGTGGTAAAATTATGATGCAGCCTGGTTTAGAAAAAGTCTGTTTCTGTGTTGGAAACATTTCTGTGGTTACTAACATGGAGCTTAAGCTCCTGCCCCTTCTAAAAACCTGTGTGACCCTAGTTTGTGTAAAGGGTGACAGTCTGAGGAAATTATATGCCAATGTTTCTCTATGTCTTGTTTTACCAATGTACTTTTTGGAGTAAAATTTGTAAGAAAGTTCACATTCTTATCTTTCTCTCCATACTCTTTAGACCTCTCCTGGGCCATTTGGAGAGCTATCTTACTTTTTATCTCCATCAATTAATGTTTAGAGTATCCCCTTTCCAGAAACCTCTGGATCATCGCCCCCAATTGGGACTCCCTCTGAGTGGGGTCGGTATTATTTCTACATACTCTCAACATTTGAGAATAGGGAATACCTTTTTTTTAAAAGCCTCTGGTTGACAACTATTCCTATGTCCTCGAAATAAGGTGGACCCGATCTTTTTCCCATCCTTAAAGATACGAAGATCCAAAAAGTCCACTGTGTTAAAATGGATCGTGGCTGTTAACTTAATTGGAGTATCGAGGTTATTGATCTCCTGGACAAAAGCTGTAGCCTCCTCCATAGTCCCTGACCATAAAAACAACATATCGTCAATATATCTCACATAGAGAAGAATTTATGTCTGAAAGCGGGACATTATGTGGGCATTTTCAAACTTTTCCATATGTTTGCAAATGATGGGGCCACATTTGACCCCATCGTGGTCCCCGAGGTTTGCCTATAGAATTGACCTTCTAAGTGAAAGTAATTATAAGACAATTTCAAGTCAAGGAGATCCTTTAGGAATTCTATGGGTGGATTCCTGTGGTCCTGTTTCACCAGTTAAATGACTGCTAACTCTTATGTTGGAACTCATAGATTTTATACATTTTTGTAGATGAAAGTCCACAAATTTTGAACTTGGCTGAACAACGAACCCACGGCCGACATGATAGGTTGTCCCGGGGGTGCACTGAGGGATTTTTGGATATTCGGTAAGGTGTATAAATGAGGGCGCTTAGGTCTCTCTGTCGTCAAAAAGTCGAACTGTTCCTTACTGATCCAATCCCCTCTTAAGGCTTCTCCTAATCTCTCATCCAGTATGTTCTTATAAGCTTGAGTTGGATCACCACTCAACCATTGATAAGTATTCAAATCACTCAATTGATGTGTATTTCTTCATTATAATAATCCTTATTCAACAGTACAATCAGCGGGTCTGATTATTAGGTGGTTGTCGGCTTTTAAAGTTGTTATCACATCACGTTCAGATCTTGATAAATTTGAAAAGATTTTATGGTCACTTTTCTCAATCTCCCATAAAACTTTTATAGCTGGGGGTGTGTTCGGTACATCACCTTTACTTCTTTTCTTAAAGGTAACAGTTGTCTTTCTAGCGGTGTCCTTAAAATAGTCCATAAATTTGAGTTTCCTTTGGAATAAAAATACGTCCACTTCCGTGTAAAATGTTCCCACCCCAAAATCAAACTTTGGGGTGGGAACGAACGAAAGGCCCTAGTTCATTAAACTAATCTCCCCTTCTGTAAGTGGGTGATCACTCAAATTATAGATCACATTCTCTTTTAAGATAGCCCTCCAAATGGCCAAGGAGAGGTATAAAAGAGAAAGATAACAATGTGAATTTTCTTACAAATTTTACTACAAAACGTAAAACAAGACATAGAGAAACATTGGCATATAATTTCCTCGGACTGTCACCCTTTACACAAACTGGGGTCAGACAGATTTTTAGAAGGGACAGGAGCTTAAGCTCCATGTTGGTAACCACAGAAACAGACTTTTTCTAAACCAGGCTCTTTTAGGTGCCCAAATGCAAAAGCCTTCTTGTTGGGAATTCTTTTCCTCACCCCCCCACAGGTAGGAGAATAAAAATATGGAAAAGGTTCACCTGCACAAGCAAAGTGGTCATTTACTATATTAGCTGTCCCTGTGGGCTGTATTATATAGGGATGACCACAATATTTTGCAAAAGGATGGCTAATCATTGAATGTACATTAGTAATGCCATAGAAGGGAAAAAGGAGACCACCAGTAAATATGGGGATATGGCGGTAGCATGCCACTTTTAAGTCAGCCCATCACACATTAGCAAGTCTTAAATGTATAATTATTGATGGGTTGGGGCTTGAGGATCCAACTACGGATAAAGAGATGGTTTTATTGAGACGAGAGGCCCATTGGATCTATGAACTGAATATGTTAGCCCCTAAGGGTCTCAATGAACAATGGGCTTTACAATGCTTTATTCATGACTAACTTTAAAGCTTGGGTCACAGCCTATTGGGAAATGGAGTAGGAGTGGGTGCTGCATTATTGAGACTATTGGGTGACTTCCTAATGTGTGTTACAAACTCTATGAGCATGTGGGGCGAGTATTTTAGTCCTACTTCAGTGTTTCTTGTGTTTCGTAATTTTTTTGTGCCAAAGAGGTTTCCTGCAGTCTCTGTTTTTCCTCTTGGGGTGTATTGAATATATGGTCCAATAAAGAGGGGGGCGGTGAAAGAAGGGCAACATGATTGCGCCTCGGTGAGTAGTATATCAGCACAGGCTGCTAGTGTGCTGTCGAACAATATAGATATGGAATCTATATATATTCCTGAATTACCGAGATTGTATTGGTTGATTATGGCAGCACAGATGTCCATACCGTAGGTTACGTTGTCCAGGGCGCGGGTTGCTAAGTGTGATGTAACGATGACTGAAGTCGGAGAAGACTCTTATGATTCACACTTGGGATTCCCCTGGGAGTGGTCCAGAGGCAATCTGTACACAAGTTGATGATGTCAATTCTAAGGCACAAGAAGGTTCAAGTAGCCCGTGGCCATGTATCAATGTTACACCCTGAGAGGTTAGTGTATAAGATGATTCTATGTTTTTATTGCTTGATAATACGAGTATTTTGTTATGCTGTAGAAGGGTTGAGGGATTGCATGGGATGGGGTACCGAGGGTATTCAAGACTATGTTACACTTGGTGCTGATTGTTTTGAGGACGGCTCACGTGGGAGCTGAAACAACCGAGTGAATAAATTATTATTTTTGATAATAAAAACCTGCAAGTGCATTCACTTTTGCTTTTCATCATCTGCTGAATATTGCTTCGAACAGGTCAGGTGCATGATGTTACATTTAGTGAAGGGGATGTGTTTTCAGACACCAGTACAAGGTCTTAATATACTGAGGAGAATGGGCAGGATATCCATGTGACTTTCTGTCATTTT
The DNA here is from genome assembly GCA_019447015.1 of Hymenochirus boettgeri. Taxonomy (NCBI): domain Eukaryota; kingdom Metazoa; phylum Chordata; class Amphibia; order Anura; family Pipidae; genus Hymenochirus; species Hymenochirus boettgeri. The sequence goes on along the minus strand of CM033475.1, from coordinate 180,857,763 downwards.
GCTACATAAGTGTCAATCAAATAAGCAATGCAACGGGTACTCGGGTCTCTCAGGCACCATAGCCTTCTCTAAGTTTGAACAAGCTTTGAATGTTTAAAAGAACCTTTGGCTCCAATTTTAGGAACTTTCCATGCAGACTATTAGAAGATTAGTGAAATAAAGCAAGGGGAACTGTGGACTACATATAAGTGGCCTTTTTAAAAAGAGCACACTCCTACCTTTAATATAACTCAAGGATTATGCTTCTAGCTGCACTCTATCCAACTGCATACATACAGCAGAATGGTGGGTTTTTTTTGCTAATACTGTGAGCTGTGATCTCACCAGCAACACTGTTCTGCACCCAAGTCTCAGTTTGGAGCATGCCCAATGCTAGGACAGAGCATCATCAGCTGCATCATAAGCCCCATCCCCATTTTAAGAGCTAGCCACAACCCTGAAAATATTGTTTTCCTCTCCCTAAGGTGTCCATAGGTAAGATAATCAATTTGGGGGGTGAAGCTTCTTACATAGAGCATCATGTGACTGTCCCAGACTCAGGCAGTCAGGACACACAAGGAAGTGTAACTTTACAACCCTATAACTTAAGATTCAGAGACGCTAGATATATCACCCAAGGCTTGTTTGAAAGATATGAGAGCTTTTAAATAATTGTATGGAGACCATATTGCACTTTATAGGCATTAGACTATCTATAATGTATGTCAGGGCATCACTCTTACTTAAACCCTGGTTAGCACTCTGGTTTGTAATCGCATTAGGGCTCTAAACACTGAAGTCACTGATACCTCAGCTTTTATTCTATTGTTCTCCAAGAACTTGTGCTAATTGCAAGCTATGTAGTTCCAATATAATTAAGCTAGGTACAAACATGCAATCTCAGCTGCAACTGCCTTGGAGGAAAGGCATTTCACAGGATCATGTCAATGGCTTTAAATATATTTTTCTTGGTTGCACTAAAATGTCACCATGCTCTTGCTTTATAAGAATTTGAGGAGTTTGTTTAAAAAAATGTGTAGTTGAAATGGAGTATTTATTTCCAAACTTAAAGCTTGGTCATCAGAACTTTTAAAGTTTCTGGATTTTTCTGTAGCTCTCCCACTAACCCCTGCTCTATTATCCAATGAACATTAATTCATTTTATCACTACTCAACCCTGAAAAAACGGGCAACATCTGACCTGCAAGAGGAGATGCTATTAAATTGTGAAATATCAGAAACTTGCACATTACTTTTCCACAATGCTGCAAAATTCAGCAATAAATAATAACAATAAACCCGTTAGTAAGAAGTCACTCCAAGTTAATTTCTTTCCTAGCTTTCATTTTTAGAAAATCCAGTTAATATGAACGTGTCAGTTGAGAAATGATCCTGCACTTTATAGAAGTAAAAGCCTGATACATTTTCAAAAAACATATTCCTTTCAACTTTGGGGACAGAATATATCTGGAAAAACTTTAGTCTCCAGGTACAACCTGAAAGTAATGGAAGAATCGAAATCGGAGATAATACAATTACGGTATCTTTATCCATTAAATTCACTATCTGTAGATGAACAATTTTTGGATTTTCATTATATACTGAAACGTGGTTAGTCGACTGTTTGCTGGCTACAAAATGTTCTATTCAAGTCAACATAATGGATAATATTTGTATGCTTCTTTGTTTCGTCTCTGTTCATTTGATGTGTGTGCGTTTGAATGACAGTTTCTTTTTCATGATTGCTCTCATTTAGATGTGGGATTTACAGTAAATTAAGAACACAGCTATTAAGAGCCTGCAAAATGTAACTAAATGGAAGAAACATTTACATAATTTTTATCTGAAAAGATGCAATCTCCATGGATCCTGTGATAATACTGGTAGAGGGACTAATTTTCTTCCTGCATTCATTTTTTATGTATATATTCTATGTCACAATGCTACACACAGTATTTATATAGATAGTGAGGGCTCAGAATAAGGACAGGTAAAGGACCCTAGACTTGTTAGTATTGTATTGAAGCCACATTAGTAATTCAGCAAGGCTTTAAAGGAATAGTTCACTGAAAAAGTGAACTATTAATTTAACATATTGATTGAAGACTGGGAGGTAAAGGAGCTATTCCTTACCTTCTATTCTTCAATCAATCGACCAGAAGCCTGGAACAAAGGAGAGTGAATTTACTTTGCACACAATGCACCGCTGGCTCCATTAAAAATTCCCAACCGCTTCTGTGTTTAAAGGGTATGTCCACCCCAAAACCTCAAATTTTATTTGTTATTGGCCACAATTCTATCTTTAAAATAAGCCCTCCCCCATCAAAATCCGTTCAGTCAATTTGAAGATATATAATATATATACTTAAGATTTTATTTCATCACCTAAAAAGATTTGATTTGTAACTCAAAGTTTATAAAATAATATAGTTTATTGTAGGTTCGCTATTTCCACTGCCATCAAAACACAAGGAAGGTGGATCAGAACCCTGGATTATTTTTTTTTGAGGGAGAGTTCAGTGGAAATATTATTCTTAGTTTATATTGTGCATACCTAATTATTTAGTTATTCTACATGTTTCTTCCATTTTGAAAAATCAGTTGAATTTATACCCCTTGCTATTTCCCGCTGTTGACATTAGTGAGCTGATTTCAGGTTCTGTAAAGGTCCTTCTTCTTCCCAGAATGCACACTTCTTTGGAATGTCACTAACATTGGCTGTTGGATGGCTCAACCATGCTCAGATCTCTACTGAGCAACTGAATGAACCGTTTTTGGTCAAGAGCAAAACCAAAACGGCCTCTATTAGGGGTCCTGCAAACAGCAAGTCAGTATTTCGAAAGCATTTATTTATACGCAGACAAGGTTAAGGTCCTTATAGGGATGGAACAATTCTGCTCTTTTTTCTTAAAAGTATATATATTTCCACTGAACTTCCCCATTAAAGCTCTTTATTAGCCAAAGTCTAGTTTTAATTTTAGAAAAAAAATGTATTTGGAATTCACTTATAGGAATAACATTAATGTAGCTACTTTCATCTACTGCTGTCTTTAAAGCAGTCATCTGACATTCATATTATCTTAATAATTTACAAAGCTACTAATACAGCAACTGTTCTGCTTTTTCACAGCATGTATTGTCCTGAAATCAAAGTCTCATTTGGTATGGGCATAAGTGCAGCGAACATGGTAATACCTGGGAGCAATGTAGCAGAACTGTGTTTGGAAATATTAACACACAGGGTATAATAACCCATTCCCCTTTATTTTGTATGTTTCTAAAATATAGCATTGTAGAATAACAGGTGTAACGTGGGCATGCCTGTGTGCTAGTTCTTTACATACATCCATAGGGAATGCTGCACAGCTGCAGTTTTAGCTTTGTCACAAGGACTACTAGTGGGCATTAATAGAGCAACATGTAATCACTAGTGTGTATTTGATCATTAAATTAGCACACACACACCAATCAAAAACTAACAGCAAGGCTTATCATTTATGCTGATATAAAAGTCAGCGCATTTCCAGTCCTAGTAGTTCTAAGAAAATGAAAATGATAAGGCTTTTAAAACTTCTGCATGGAGAGACTAATGCAATACTTTCTGGACCTTGAATTACTGACAGCATCAAGCTGCCAGCTATTTAAAGTTTCCTAAACTTGCACTGTGACAGGGTAAAAGCCAACACATGTATGCTGAAAGAATTATGAAGGCATTCCTGTGGACTTCTGATCTTGTATTTCACCTGCATAAAACGATTTGTGCTATAAAGTACATATATTAAAGTTGTGCTGTGCTACGAAGAATAACAGTTAATCATGATCTAGCAAGCAGTTGTATTGCCCAGTGAAAGGAGGTAAAGGTTTTTAAGGAAACACAGTTCTTATAGTAAGTTTACTGTTGTATTTTATTTTGGACAACACCTGCTTGCTTACACTACTACACTCAGAGGAGTGTGAATAGCATTGTTATATTTTGTTTTACATCTGACACCCTTAGTATCCCAAACATAAGTGGTTATGCCATAAGTTTGTATACCAGCAAGCCCCAAAATCTAGCAAACTGTAGCTAGCTGCATCAAACACGGACAATCTCAAAACGTCTGGTGTTCTGCTTCTGCTACTTGGCAGCTTCACAAATTAGTGATACCTGCATTTAAGTCAATGTTGGTTTACCAGCCAGGGTTGGTTTTTGGGCATTGAAGGGAGGGCACATGTAATATTCACATGGTAGAAAATATTGGTTTCACATTAACTAGTGGGATTTGTTCATATTCCTTTAAGGATCACTAAACTGTAAAATATTACCTCTTTAAAGGGCATGTTCACCAATAAAATAAAAAAAACTTACATATAGCAGCAGCAGCAGCCCCACCCAGTTACGTTTTACTTACCTTCCCTAAAGATGCTCCTAATCATACTTACAAGACCTGGTCCCTTAACGCTCTGCTGCACTTGCCTCTCTGCTTCCTGGTCGCGGCTGTCAATCAAAGGTGTGCCGCAACCAGGAAGCGCTACACTGCTTGCTCAAAACAAGCTTGCAACCGCAGCAGGAGGAGGAATCCAAGTGAGTGAGCGAGGGACCAGGTCTTGTAAGTATGTTTAGGTGCATCTTTGGGGAAGTATAAATAAAGGGGGTTTTCAGTTTATTGGTGGACATTTAAAACTAAATGTATAATGCACTTGTTCCTATTTTCTATTCCTATTGTAACTTACAAGCCACGATAATCAGCGTAAAGTAAAGTAACCATGGCATGAAAATGTACTTGAGCTAAAGAGGTTAAAAATGCAGTCACCATATTTTATGTCAAATGAGTACACATGTAATACGAAGCCACTTCTACGTTCTACATACCCCTGGGGACTCAGAGGCCCAGCAAATACTTTCCAAACTATCCTTGTTCTGAGGGTAAAGTTTCCCTGGACAGCTGACGTTTCAGGATGGGGCCCCATATTGATTAAAAATCTTAAAATAAAAAAAAACACATAAAGGGTTCTCTCACTTTGTTACAGCAAATACTGCTTTAACACCAGACAAAGATTATGATAATATAAATATCCATATAAAAAGTTCCCGTTGTATATGAACTATTTGGGAGGAATGTTAAAAAAAGAAAAAACAACAACAAAATTTTCTGTTGCCCGTTAATTGTTTCAACAATGATTGCTAATATACAATCCAACACTAATCCCTGGTGAAAACTGCCTGGAACATACTGAGCCTGCCAGAATTAGAGGTACATGCCAATACAGAAGATTGCATGATTGGACATGCATTTGTAGAAATTTAGAGAAATCAGAAATGTCAGAAATCACAACCAATCACCTGATGAATCCAACCAAAATATCATCTTTCCTGGTCGTTCTTAACTTAGTAGCCCTAAGGCAGGACACTTTATTTATAGTTGTCACACAAACTTGCCACAATTGTGCAATACATTTAGAAATCTATTCAAATTCAACAGGGCTCCCAATAGTACACAACTGTGGTAAGATTGCACAATCTTATTGTATGAACCATTGCCAGATTAGGTATTTTTTTTATAGTCTTAAGGTTTTTTATTACTGCGGAACAATGAGTTTTGTTCTTACAGGTTGCCCACAGTCTGCCCATTAATTCTTAGACAGTATGTATCAGTCTCACCTGAAGAAGAGAGTAGCGAGAATCTCATTTATACTTAAATTGACTGGGGAACAGGATTGTATGTGTTTGTTCTATATTAAACAAATATTTAAAGGCTTAGCGAAGACAAAGGAGTCAGCAGATGTTAGGCGTCCCATCACATTACCATTATTATAAAAATGAGTTACCATCCTTCCGGTTTTCATATTTACGTTTACATTATTCCGCTGTCTTTTTACCCTTATGTTTTTCACTGGACTTTGTGTCAGCAAAGCAGTTTCCCCCAGTAGAAGTGTGGGTGTCCCTCTCCATAGTGGACATGATTCTACTATGCTAATTAGCATATTTCAGGGAATCGTTCACAACTTTCAAAACAGTCTAAATAATTTCTAGGAAATATCTAACATACACAGACTAATATATGAAAGTTTTTGTTGTACAATAGTATCTAGCACTGTATGGGTGGTATTTTCAAAGGATCAATATCAGTATTTTCCAATATTGAACCTACGCTTGTAGCAAAAATTACCGAACTCGGTTGAAAAATACCATACTCATAACTTAAATTTTACTGCAGCATGGCACGGGCCCACTGATGGCAACCAGTATTTACAATGCGATTGTAATATACATATAACAATATACCAATATAAATCCTTTTTAAATACAGCCCCTATGTGATTTGAATCTCACACCTCGTGTTGCAAGGCACATGTATTATTGTCTTTTCTGAAATATTTTTTTACACCCATTCCCTTGTTTGTAATATTTAGATTGTTATAATGCACTGCTTGCCCGTGTGGTGCTATACAATAAAAATATATATACATGTGCATATACAAAATGCAGAAGTATAAAATAAATATGTATAATTTAACGGGTAACATACCCCCATTTATGGTTTAAAATATAAATATGAGAAGCCACCTGCCATTTTCTCTACTGATAGCCTTATATTACACATTAGCCATTCTAGCAGAGAGCACTAAAAGTAACAAAGTGGGTTTTTTTACATTATTTGGGACTGAAATATAACAACCATAATTCTACAAAAATATACTGTATATCTTTTACATATTTTACTTAAAAAAATTTTTTGTAATGAAATGTTTTCTGGCATCTGTACTATACTCTTAATGTTGCTCAGAAAAGCACTTTCTTAAAAAAAACAGTACATTTGCATAATTGTCTACATGTGGAAAACTTTAGACTTTACTTTCTAAATTTTTGCCCACCCCCCCAACTTTTTTTTTTAATTGAAAAAAAAAAAAAAGAGCAGATTGAAAGTAGATCCAACAGGCTAAATGCATGCAGAATGCTGAGTTTCTCAATAGGGTTCCATGAGAAGTTGCTTGGGTTCCACCAGCTATAGTGGCAGAAGCAACACTGAAGCATCCTTGTAATACATTTGGGCCCAGTTTATTTTATAGACATATGTATAGATATATCAGTCGACCCATATATTGTATTGAAATTGTGTATTTTGTGTATTGTGAATGACATATATATATAAATAATACATAAGTGTGCTATTTTATAATGGGAGCTGCAGTGGTATATATCCTTATAAAAATCACTCAGCTATGTCACTAAGTGACTCATTTCTTATATCCCACTACTCCGCCCATTCCAGTTTTCATGCCTGAACAATGACTCAACATTTTTTGCAGTGTTTTACTTCACTAATGGAATCTGTTGGAGCGGCTTCCTGTCACTTCATAACCTATGTCTCTCTCCTCCTCCACAAAGATTTGGTTAAACGCATAGATACTGGGCTGGGATGTTCCTTTCTACTGGGTTTAAGTTACAGAAGGTAGCTTGGCGGGGTTAAGGTGGAAAAAGGGACAAGGCTAGAATTTATAATGTGAATGGGGTGAAGGAATCTGATACTTATGTATTATAAGAAATAATGCACCCCATCTTATTATAATATAAGCACATTACACCACTTTGGAGTTTCCTGTCCTGTATAAAAGCACTCGGCCTACAGCCCCGTGCTTCTATATGGTCAGGGAACTCCTCGGTGGCGTAATATCCTTATATTATACTGTAAGGGGCGCATTATCCCTTATATAATAATGGTTCCCTGAGGCATAAAAATTGCTACAAGGGTTCTGCATAGGTAATTAGATTGAGAAATACAGGACCACTGCTTTATTATATAATTAGAAAAAGTATTTGTGAATGTTGCTAAATTAATTTTAATTTTATACACTAATGTCTACGAAAGTTCTGGACAAGTTTTAAATAATTCCATTTACTAGACTTTAAAGCCCTTCAGACACATCAAAGTCAGAAACAAAGAATGTTTGTGCATTGTTTCTCTGGTATATTTAGATGCAAGGAGGAAAAACTGTACTAATCTCTAGTCTAAAGCAATGCTTTCATTTAAAATAGATTAAAGGCATATTATAACAAACAATTATTAAAGGGCAGGCATGCTCTAGCAAAAGATTGATGGCCCAGTAAAGTGTAACTTTAAATTCCAGTGCACCTAAAGAGAGTCAGTTGGAAAAGCACAATTAGAGATATAGATATCTTCTTGGGACAACTAAGCTTATTAAAACACAAACAGGGTTATTCAATAAAAGTTCTTAACGTTTAAAATGGTGCTAATTTTGCCCCAACCAATCAGATCTTATTTACCATTTGAAAGCTAACATCTGATTGGTTGGGGTAAAATTAGCACCATTTTAAACGATAAGAACTTTTATTGAATCTCCCTGAAAGATTTTCCTTTTCTTGGGTTTGCTGTGGCTTTGGGTATGTGCAACTAGCCATATGTTACAGTAAAAAATGTAAAAAGGTTGTGAGCTTTCTCCCCCTTGTTTTTTTTTTCTTCTTTTGCTGTATTTTTAGTGTTTTACTGCACCCACTATTACTTTTTCCTTGCGATATAATTATTACACTGAAAACAGGACAATTGGAATAAATAGGAATGTTAATGGGGGGAAAGTAAAGATCAAAGCACTTAAGACTTCTTAGAGTTCTCAACAAAATCTTAAGGCTTTATATGCATGTAGAAGCCACGAAAAACATTAGATGAATCTCATCATATTCTTTTATAAATACTGTACCAATGAAAAGGGGAAAACAGGCTAGCGTCTTGCAAAAAGAGAATGTTGCTAATTAAAATTGCAATACCTTTAATGTTCGTGTAGGAGCCCATCCTGTCCCATCAATTGAGTGTTCCCTCAGCAAACTAGAAAAATAGAAAGTAAAATGGAAAAAAAAGCGCATGTTTACTTCAAGCACTTTATTTATGTTTGTATGTACTGTATATATAAAATGAATGAAATACCTTTGTGGATATTCCCAGGCTGATAGTACATCTCGCTCTCTATATATATTACACAATAATTATATAATATACGGTAATCATATGCCTTATTTTACACTCCGGAGCAATCTGGCTATGTTTTTGTCTTCTTTGGATCATAGTTAGGAATTGAGGGTTATGGTTGAACTTTATAGATGTACACGTTTTCTTTTCAACATTTAAGGCTATTTAACTAAACAGAAAAACAAATGGTAAAGAATCCTAACCTTACTGGCACACAGAACCAAATCTAATTGGAAATCTCATCCTACAAATATTGTTAAAAGTCTGGATTCATGAAGGGAAATGGCAGACTTAGTAAAATAATGTAAACTAATGCCAGCCATACATTATTTAGGTAACCTTCAGACGTTTCTACCTGGTTCAATCACAAAAAACAGTGGGTGAGGGGTTTTTTTGCACATCAAGTGAACGTCGGGAAACATCTCAAGTTAGGTACATACAGGGTTATTCAATAAAAGTTCTTACTGTTAAAAATGGTGCTACTTTTGCCCAAATCAATCAGATGTTAGCTTTCAAATGTTTAATAACATCTGATTGGTTGGGGCAAAATTAGCACCATTTTTAACGATAAGCAGGGTTATTCAATAAAAGTTCTTATCGTTTTAAACGGTGCTATTTTGCCCCAACCAATCAGATGTTAGCTTTCAAATGTTAAATAAGATCTGATTGGTTGGGGCAAAATTAGCACCATTTTAAACGATAAGAACTTTTATTGAATCTCCCTGAAGAACTTTTATTGAATCTTCCTGATAGTATATAGGCACATTAAAACTGTATCAATGTCTACAGATATTTACAATTTTTACAAATATAGCTATGTGCACAATATTAAGGGCTAGGCCCCAAAAATCACACAACGCAGCAAAATCGCAATGTTGCACGATTAATGTGCGCTGCAATACCATTGATGTTACCCTATCACAGCACAATCAATATATCTGTTGTATTCAATTAGATCAACTGGACTTGAAGTTTAGTTCTTGAAGACGTTTCGCTAGTCATCCGACTGGCTTTCTCAATTCAGAATGACTTGTACAAGAATCTGTGGCAATTATGTACCCTTGAAAATCCCAATTAGCATATCACAGCCAGGTGTTAAGGGCGGGATTGCATAGTGGCTAAGAGGTGTTATAGGAACGCCCAGGGTAAGGTGTCAAAACAGACATTTGGTGTCGAACCCCCCACCTCTATTTAGACTTGGTTTCTTTATTTTCACATAAATGGCCTCCTTGACACCTCTCTCCAGTCACGTTCCTTTGCCAATATGTTAACATTACAATCTTCAAAGGTATGTCCTTTATCCTTAAGATGCAGGTATATGGCTGAGTCCTGACCGGAGGAATTGGCTCTTCTGTGCTGGGCCATACATTGATGAAGTTGCTGTTTGGTCTGCCCCACATACAAATCAGAGCATTCTTCACTGCACTGCACTGCGTGTATGATGTCGCTTATCTTGTGTTTCGGTATTGGGTCTTTTGGATGTACCAATTGCTGCCTCAGTGTGTTGTTTGGTTTAAAGCAGACAGGGATACGGTGTTTATTGAAAATTCTTCTTAATTTCTCAACCTTCACAAATGGTGATAGGGTCGTCGGCGTAGTGCAGATAGTGGGGCCACCCCCAATCTCTTTTATTGTTGTGCGCTGAGCACTGCGCTAACACAGCGCACACCGAAATAGCCTAGATAGGCCTAGCTCTAATATTAATAACTAACACACAGAACAGGTGTTAATATTAATTACTGATATTAAGACTTCCACAATGCATTGCATCTCAATCAACTACATATTGTTTTATATAGTATTATTTTAGCTATAGGAGTGCTCCCACGGCCTCCTTTTGTTTATGTAATGTAGCAGAGTTTCACTGCCGGAAAATTGACCAAGCTTCCATGTGGTAGTAGCACCCCCAACACGTCCCTTTAATTGGAGGTCTTATGCCTTGAATACTAAGCATTGGATAAGAGGCCTCTTCCCTCCTTGTTAAAAGCCAGTAGGTAGGAGGAAGTGATAGCCTTTAATACTAATCCAATGCAAGGTCAGGGAGACAACCTTTCCAAGAAAATGCAACCAAGCAGAGTGTCAGTCCAGATAAATGACCCAAGGTAATTTGTTAGGACCTTCCATACTGGGGTTTCCTTGACGGGTTTGGAAGGCTTTTCATTTTTAAGCATAAAATTGTAACTAAAACCTCAGTGTTTTTACTGTTTGCACTAGCATAGATATTATGATATATCGGGCCCAGGAATGTGCGTTGATCATCTCTTTTATTGTTTGTCGCACTATCTGGCAATTAAATATTCAGCTTAAAGTTTACCAGCCACAAATGTACAGCCAATGTACTGTGGATCTTTTTCTCATCGAATGTAACCTTAAATGACACCTGTCAACTACAGAGCATACCAATTACCCATGCATTATTGTGTACCACATAGTTTTGTTACTTTTAACTTGGGCATATGGCGAATTATGTTTTTATTCTTTTTTAAATTAATAATATTTGTTGGTTTGTACTTTTTTTTTTTTCATTATTGTGAAACCAAACATCTATGACAAATATAATACTGCTATGGCCTTTACCTTTTTCTTCAATAAAAATCTATTGATCACTAAAACATACAGTACCTTTTCCTAGTGGCAATAAATTATTTTCCTAGACTGGAAAAATCCATAGAACTTAACCTCTCCCTGCTCAGTAGAATGTTTTGAACAGTTTTACCTTGCGTCAGTGAAAACCGAGAAATGCAAAGACAAATGAAAATTTGAACAGAATTTTTATTAATATTTGTTGAGAAAATATTTTAGACTTACTGTATATACTTGAGTATAAGCAAAGTTTTTTATTTTTTAAAATGAACCTGAAAAGCTTGCCTCAGCTTATACTCGAGTCACAGCACTTTTGCTGCATACTGTCCCTTTAAGGCAGCTGGAGGCAATCGGGGGGCAGCATTCAAGTGCCCCTCTAGCCACCTCAATCCTCCATCAGTTTGGTCCAAATGTGGGGATCGGGAGCTAGCATCCTTAGAAGCCATGACTGCATAATAAAAGCTGGTCCCAAGAAGCGGAGTTCCACGATAAGGGAGACCCTGGTGATATCACAGGACTGGTCGAGTAGAGATCGTAGTGCAGTACAAGCTATAGTAAGCTGTCAGTAAATGACAGCTTAATACAGTATTTGTGAATGGAGATCAGGAGTTCCATTCACAAATAGGATTTTTTCTAAAGCTTTACTACTTAGCAAAAAAATGGGGGCAGATATCAATATTAGGTAATCAGTTCTAATCACCTAATTATTGATCTTTGCCAATGAATGGAAGTGATTTTTTCCAATAGGATTTGGACTTAAAAACGTTGAATTTTTTTTTTTTACTTAAAACGTAATTTATGCCTGTATTCCAAGTTTGTTTTCATTCCGTAAAATGATCATCTTTGGGAATGCTAAAAAAAATTAAATAAAGCGAAATGCACATACAAAAACAATACTGAAAAAATTACTTTGCGTCATTTTAATCTATAAATAACACATGCAAGTAGCATTTACTCTGAGGTGTGTGTTGCTGCATGCCTTCAATAAAATACTTGATCAGGCTCTGTTCACTGACCTGACTATTTTCCCCCATACCAACTATCAATACTACATACAGAACACCAACTGTCAAAATATTCCAACTACAGCAAATAAGTCAATTAGTTATACTTGTTTTTTAGGTAAAATTGGTACCTCGGCTTATACACTGATCGACTTATATTCCAGTATATAGGTAGTATAGTTAAGCATCACACACATTAAAACTGACCACACACCAGTTCATCAATTGCCAATCAGGGCTGAAAGAGCAGAAAATGTTTTCCTAAAAGTGCCCAAACACTAATGCTTAGGGCTTGTTCACACTACATCAGTAAAACCTCATAGGATTTCATAATATCATTCACACATGCTGCATTGTATTATGTTCTGTTCCAGTCTATTTGAAAAATGCACTGCTGTATGCATTTCTGTCCATCTATAATGCAAAAAAACGGATAACAATGCACACGTTTGCGTTTCTGTCCATTTTTCGCAAAGGATGCCTGGGAGTTCCTGTGCTGTCATTTCCGGTCCGCGGGCTATAGGAAACACGCTGAAGAATAGCAAAATCACCATACAATCGCAAGATCTCTCTCGCTATCTCAACACTATCTGCTACCTCTCTCTTCAAAAGCTCCTGAAACTCCCACACTCCCAGGAAGTGACATCAGAATTTTAGTGATCGTAGTGGTCCTACCCACTTAAATTCAAAAATGGAGCAAAAACTTTACAATCAATGTAATCATATTAACGTAGATTGTAAAGCATTAGCTGGGTGGGGAACTGCTCTGGTGTTAGACATTAAAGATGATTCAGCATTCATCTTTTCAAACGCTAAATTGGCTTTAATGTCTAACTAGTGTATAGCCAGCTTTAGTGTACTGGTGCTAACTGATAAAGGAGAACTATATTGCGTATATTGGGAGGTACGATTAATCAGTTCTACCTCCCTGCCCCAGTTACTTTTCATTTTTAAAAAGCTTAAAGGGTAACTGTGGTCTCCACCCAAGTGTCCTAAAAATAGCTCTCTCATACCTTTTAAAGGATAACTATACTCTAAAAATTTAATGTTAAAAATGGAAAGTACCTAGGGCAGTAGGAAGTAGGATTCATTTTTCCTACCTTACAATATCCTTTCATTGAGAAGCTACAGCATGTACAGTTTTAATTTGCCAGGTAAGTCCTAGGTAAGTCCTGGACTAGTCCTTTATTTAAAATAGTGTTGAAGCCAGGAGAAAGACTGGCAGAATCAGTTTTCTTTGGGCTGCTGCTCCTCAAAGAAACAATATTGGGAGGTAATAATTGCCAGTCCTTTATCCTAGTACCAAGTACTTAATTTTAACGGTTATTTTAAAAAAAAAACTTAATACACACTATAGTTCTCCTTTAAACAAGCATATGATAATGAAGATAGCTTCTCTGGATATTAAGTTATAGGCTTGTAAAGTTAAATGAGTTAGAAGCCCCACCCCCAGAACTTTTCCAAAGCTAGTTACAGACCTATAACTATTCTCTGTCCATTCCATACCTATGGACACCTTAGGGAAAGAAAAAAAATATTTTAGGCTAGAGGTTTGGTGGCAAGGATAATTACGATGAGGACTTAGACAGTGAACATCCAAAAAAGATTGGTAAATTTAGTAATCAAGAAAGTAATAAGATAAGGGTCACAGGTAAAACTAAAATAAAAAATAAGAAAATTAATAAAATTAAAAATGTAAATATAAATAAAGATAAATATCAACACAGAAACAAAATAGGTACAGATTATAATGAAAGTATTATGTTTATATCTAGTTACAGCCCTCAATTCCATGATATTGTGGGTATTATTAAAAAGCATTTACCCATTTTGAAGATGGATGGAGATCTAGAAAGAGTTCTGGATATACCAGTTAGATTCGTACCGAGAAGGGCACGTACCTTGAGGGATATTCTATCTCCTAGCATGTACAGAGATAAGAAAAGGGATCTCCGAAATATTTGGTGTAAAATGAATGGTTCCTACAGATGTGGACATACTAGGTGTATTACATGTAAATTTATGAAGACAGGTAGCGTGTCTGGGAAAGAATACACTATATATCAATACATCAACTGTGTGTCGGATCACATAATATATCTCCTTACGTGCACTAAATGCTCATTACAATATGTGGGATGCACATCCAGGATGCTTAAAGCACGTATACGTGAGCATATTAGAGTGATTAAGAGAGGGGATGATAATAGCCCGGTGGCCAGGCACTTTAAAATATGCAGTGGAAGTAATATTAAATACATGGTAGTACAGGGCATACAAAAAGTGATTCAGAATCCTAGAAATAAAGACCTTTGGTCCAATCTACTATACTGTGAGGCGAAGTGGATTTTCCAGCTTAATACTAGATATCCTAACGGTATGAACTCGGCTTTTGATATTAATTGTTTTACGGGTCTTCCATCTAAGTATTTTTTTAGCTTTGATACTCATATTACTTGTTTATTATCCATCATTTGTTTGTATGGTATTTGTCATATTTTAGGGTGTGCACACTATTAGATCATATTGGTATATGTGTACTTATGGACTTCGGTATTTTGTAATTTTGTACTATATATTTATATTTATACTTATATACTTATGTATTTATATATATGTTTGTAATACATGGTGTTCTTATTTGCACACTCTCCCTGTGAACACGTTTGGGAGTTCTCCTACGTATTGAAGGTGTGTTTGATGTGAGCCGGAAGCTACGTCACTGGGGGTTGTATTTAAAGGGCTTTTGATGTATTTTAAAATGTGTGCTTATGACTAAGGACCAGACAGGTACGAAACGCATTAAGCTGTTTTCACCTTAATAAACTGTTATATTGTTACGGCACTCCGACTATGGTATGTTCCAGTTTGTGCAGCGGGCCATCCATTTATCTTTTGCAGTTATACGATACGGACTAGCGACGGGTCCGGGGCTGCTTGCACCTGGACCATCCGAAAGACGCGGTGAGTTATATGTATGTTATATCGTGTTTTGAGCTCTAGTATATGGGTTAGAACCAGGCTTTTAGAGGTACGTGAGGAACACGTCTATCGCTGTGGTGAAGGGTTCGGGGCTGATATGCACCCGGACCACCCCTTTTGATAAGTAAGTGTATATTTACACTTTATACTCACCAAGTCAGGATCTAATACTGTGGTCGATAGGGGTGTAGCACCTATTCTTCTTTTGTTTGCTTGTTGTGACATCACCAGCAACACTGTTCTACACAAGACCTGGGGGTAGAACAGTGTTGCTGGTGATGTCACAGCTCACAGTACTAGCAAAAATAAATCCCTATTGTTTATACTGCTGTAACTGCAGCTAGAAGCATAATCCTGGAGTCAATTTAAAGGTAGGAGTGCACTCTTTTTAATAAAGGCCACTTGTATAGAGACCATGGTTCCCCTTTAAAGAGTCCTTTAAATTATTATGTGACAATGAAATTCAGCTATCTGTGCTGACAAAAGATAGATGATTGTCCCACAATATTCATTAAAATGCTAAAAAGCCTTTAAGATTGCAAAAAAATGCTAATGAACATAGATGTTTAATTAACATTATTCAATAACTATTGCATAATAAAGAAGGAGAAATAAGGTGTTATGTTACAGATTTTAGTAAAAATTAAAGAAAAACAAAACCACGTTTCTATTACCTTAAACAAATTTCTCCTGTCTCTGTGATGTTGGGATGCCAGATCCTTGTCAAGCATTTCACCTTTGGAGGCTAGACATAGAAAAAGAGAAAAGTCATTGTCAGGTAGAAGAAAAATAACAGCAAATAAAATTAATCACAAGCCATTGACAGATCTGAAATACAGTGTCAAAATTCAGCAAGACAATAATTATTTGCTTCTTTTGTTCTGCAGGGAATTTTTTTAATATGAAACTTTCATTGCTACAACTATTGGATGATGCAAATATGAGTAGATGTCCATATTTAACATCACCCATAAGTCTTATCACTGATCTAGACCTGTAAAAATATATTTACTAGAAGAAAATTAAAGGGCAATTATACAGATTTTTTAGAATGGTTAGGTCACTTTCGCTTTTCCCTTTCTCAGCTGAAAGTGACAGGATGCTCGAAGCCATACTTAAGGCAACAGGCCAATCATATTGAGGTGTGCCTACTTTAAAAAAGGGCTCATGAATAATGATTTCATTGTGCTTCCCGCTTGTTAAGGTGGCCATACACACGAACGATAAAGAGTAAATGACGAACGACCGTAAGCGGCACTCTGACCGGTCGGAAATGACAGAAAATTTCCTTTAAGGAGAGGGAGCCAATCTGATAGTACTGTGTGTGGCCGCACAGCCGACTGATCCCTATACTGCATATGGGGATCGGTCGGTTCTGTGTGTGCTGTCCCCACAGCATGTGTGCCGACAGATACCAATGTGATCTGTTGGCACACATGCTGTGGAAATTGCATTTGTATGGCCACCTTACACATTATAGTGATTGTGGGAGGGACATGTTTCTCACCACGGAGCATTTTGCTAGATCTCATCAAAGATGATATAAAAGCCAAATTCTGGAGTCAAAGGGTCAGTTTCTGACATATCAAATCACCAAACAACAACAACAAAAAAAAAAAAAAAACAAAGAAGGATAGTATGCTCCCATGTAGAGACCTTGCAATACACAACTGTTGTTCATTTATATGAGAATTTCCCTTGAGGACCCTACTACATATCAAGTAAAAGGGTAACTGTGGTGAATCTACAAAGGACTTTATTATCTTGAAAACAATCACTTGGCACATGCTTCAAACTTCAGTTGAGGTGCAGAGAGGTTTGGGGAGTGACATTTTCCTTGGAAAACCCTTAGTCCATTAACCTCAGTTCCCCTTTAAATCATCAGAACAGGATATGCAACATATGTGAAAAATGAAACTAATCCCAGGAGGCTGCAGCTGAGATTATAACATAACTTTATGATGTACACAAAACAATTTCACTCTCGTGGGAAGAATTACTTTACCTTTCTCAGAAACCAGCAATAAACATTAATAGTAATAGAAAGAGACTTGGCGACTAAATCAGCACCTGTCAACCCCTGCAACATTTGGCAATGATTATAGTAATAAAACTAGTATTACCAATAGTGATTTCCATTTACAGAGAAGTAGGAACTTATATTTTATTTCACATCAGTGAAGCTATTTCACAGAACTCAAAAATCTTACACACACGTAGTATTAAATTTCAATGTGACATTATTTACAGTTACCCAATATGCAATGTGAACAAAGCTATTGCAGGCAAACAGTAACTACTACTAATACAGCCAAATACATTACAATTTGTCAGTTCAGTTCTACAAAGAAAAGAACATCTGGAAACACATCCATCAATGACTTAGGGAATTTAAAAATATAATCCTTTATTTTACAAAATAGAACACATCATTCTGCTTTTCAATGAAATTTGTCTTGCGCAATGAGGCATGCATAATGCATACTGTATACTATTCCATCGGACAAGGAACCCTTTCCCCAGTCCAAAAGTGTCTATATTTTAGGAAAAGTAAAGCCTATCATTGGTTCATGTAACACCCTGCTTTTCCCAGTTCTTATAACTAAGCTTTAAATGCAATTTAAACATTTTCAAAGGATTTATACAACACAAACAATTTAGGATCCACAATCACTTACTCAGGAGTTTTACACAAAGTACCAAAATTACTCCTGAGTGTTTTTTTTTACATTTAAGGCATATTGAAATGCTAGGTCCACCCCCCCAGGGAGTAGAGAAGCTACCTGTATGCTCCAGCCCCAACTCAATATAAAGGAAAGACATGGTACCCCACAGGTGCAAAATCCCCTGGCTCTTAATATTTAAACCCACTTTATGAATACTAAAATGCAGTGGCATAACTACAGCCCCCCGCCAATCTCCCTAATAGTACCGCAATCAGCCCCTGCTAAAATGTAATAGTTTGCAAACTTATAGGGAAAATAAAATCTCCAGTGATATACAAAGCACCTTATTGAACATTAACATTTAAATAAAATAAATAAAGCTCCAAAGAAAAAACAAAAACAAAAAACCCCAGTAAAGGACTGTGTAGGAGCTCTATGACTAATATAAACCTTAGAGGTATTATAGTTACTTCAATCTACTTATTAAAAATTAAAGAGAACCTAAACATCCAAAATCTATCACATATAATACCATACAATAGGAATGTTTTGCATGAGCCCCAATTTATTCATTTCACTCTGTGCTTAACTTCATATTCTACTATATTCTGAATCCCCCCTTCCAATTATAGGCTCTGTGGCCCATATTTACAGTCAGTAGCATTTACCATATCACATCCGGCAATTAGTCAAAAAAGTCATAACTTAAATATTTTCATAGCCACCTACTGTTGGTGGCCCTGAGGTAAATAAATAGTGCAGGAAGCTTCTGCTTTTAGAGGCCTTCTGTCTATTGCAAAATCTTTCTTGCTCAGTTTTCTATCTGTTCTCGGATCTCAAAGAATTGACAACATTACCTCTGCTGTATGCAGCTTGGGGCTGAATACTAGATGGTGTTACAACCTGAGCAATAATTTGATTATTGCCAGATCTTACAGAAGATCTGGCACTTTGGTCCTTATATATTTTTTAGATATTTGTATTTATTGCATATGGATACTTTGCCCATATGCAATAAACCCGTAATTAATATTTAATTAATTACGGGTGATTGTTGCTTTGCAGGTGTGGGTAGCGGGTGTGTTAATTATATGCATAATAAAAGATGTTCTTGTCATTTACATTTTTGAGGTGTTCATTGGTACTGTGCCAGTAATGAGTTACTGTGTGTGAAGGCTTTACCTTCTGTTTTTGTCTAGTATAATAATAGTAATAATAGTTCTCTTATAGATTATTTCCAGCCAGTAATGATGTAAATGTTGGTAAGCCTTTCAAAGTATACGGTAAGCATTTTGATTGTATTAAGAAAATACTATATGACTGTTGTTCAACTACTGATTCAATATATATAAAGATTTGCATTCTACATTATGCTGCACATTTATTTCCAATAATAATAAATAGTCTGAGTTTGTACTTTGAGAGGCAGAGAGATATTAACTTGTAAGTGCAGACATCTGTCATAAAGGTATTATAACTCCATAACTTACTGTATATGAAACATTATTATCAAACCCCGTGCATGAGGAGACAAATAGAAGTCACAAATAGATTTTATTTGCAGTCATATGAAATTGAAATTAGGGGTTGGTTGTAAGCAAAGAGCAAATTAATTTGTTTTAATCAATATTAAGGGGTAAATCTACTCCCACTATAGAGCGAATATCTCTATACAAGAACTTTTGTTCAGTATTGCATTTTTAGGGGTGGGCGAGGAACGTATGCATTTTTATTTAAGAGTGGAATTCACTTTTTAAGGGGGATTTAAAGTTTAAAAACTATTCTAGTTCTCTGTGCATTTTCCACATTTGTAAAAAAAAAACAACAACACTTAAAGGGAACCAAAGTCAACAGATAACATTGTTGCAATAGAGTTAATTCACAAAATATACAACAAGCTGTCTCAGCTCTTCGTTTGCTGTGGCTGTCGGTACTAGGGATCAGCTCCCAAATTGCTGGGGCCTGGCCAATAGTTGCATATACTCTCAAGGCTCTTTGAACACCACAAGCCTTCTTTGTTACAGAATCGACTACTTACTGTAGATGTACACAAATGCAACTTACTGGAGAAGTATCTTACAATGCATGGGTGTTCTGGGGACGAAAACTTTTACATTAAGGGTAAAAATCACTTTAAAACCACTGCAGTTCTTCTAACGACTTAGTTTAGTTATTTAGTATTAGTGTTTCATTAGTTTTTCTGCACTACCCCACAAATCACTGTTGCTGTAATAAAAGATTTATAAAAAGGATATATTTACTCTCTAGATTAGGGTATAATAAGGAAAGAATCTATATAAAAGCTTTTCTATGAAAGGGGGGATTTGAAACCCACGTTGCATCTCAACAGCATTTAGAGCTAAGCTTTGTCTTGGCCAGAAATCTCCAGGTTTCCAGCTATTCTTTGATGGATTAACAGGAATTTCTATGGTCGTTGTCATGTTACAAAGTTAAGGTGGGAACACACTAAGGAACTTTTTGCTAGTAGCAACACTCGGCCGTAGCAAACACTCGGGCAATAGTTGCAGTCGCACACAATAGCCCTTGGGTCAACTGGGCTAAAAAGTCTGCCCCTGTGTACTCAGCCTTACACCTCTACTTGAACTTCATTCTTCTGAAGTGTGCATTTTATATACATCATATACCACCTTAAAGGACAACTAAAGCCTCAGAACAACATCGAATTAGAAGGTAGATCTCCTTGATATAAAAGCAGTAATCCATGTCTCACCTCTTATTTTAATATGGTTGTTGAGAAATTTAACTTTGTAACATGAGGTTTGTGTCTTATTTCCCAGTGTTCCGGTATCGCACAGTGTGGTCACTGACCATTATGTTCTTTACACATGCTCAGTCCTAAGATACTGCAGGAAACTGTTACTGTTGGTCACACCCACTAGTAGCCTCTAGCCAATCCTATTACAGGACAGATTAGGCAAGGGACCATGTGACTGATGTCAGGGGTGTGGCCAGTCACTGTCCATACACACAGTTATTTCATCCAGTTCTTCAAGTGGTAACATTTACTTTAATGCTATTTACTGTATTGCTATTTTACAGTTATTGGTGATTTTAGAGGGGATATGTTCAGATTCTGGGGTTTAAAAATGTGGGTTTAGTTCTCCTTTAAACTAGATAAGCTTAGAGATCCAGCTATAAGTAATACACGAAGGACTGGAAGACATGGTTTGACAAGGGAATGATATTCCAGACTGTCAGAACACTGGTGGGAACTAAAGACGTACTGGTGATATTTTGTGAAGACTGAGGGATTTGGCAAAATTTACCAACATGCCTCATATTCCTTTTGACTAAATTTTGCAAATGGTAATATGGTAAATTTCACAAGATATTTTGGTCTGTTAGAGCAAAATATCAGCCTGTGAGTTTAATTGGGCTGAAATATGGACCTGTAAAAGTAGATTTACTATATTCCTGCAGTGTGTGCTCTCTGGCTCCTCCCACCGCCTTTTTTTATTATCTTGAATCATTGGTACATTAAAATCAAACCTCTCCCAGCGTTACAAAAGCAAATATTGCAATTCATTAAAAAAAAAAAGGGGGGGGGGGGGAAAAATCTAAATGTTTAAAAAAAAAACATCTTCTTGAACACCTTTAAATCAAAATAAAACATTTTTTATAACAGCTTTTTAAGATTCGAAAAGTGAACTGTATAAGCTTTCCATGTCGACTGGTTTCAATGGATTATGAAAACTTTATTTAAATTCTGAAATATTTCTAAATGGCAACAATTGTATAAAACCATGAAAGCCACATCCTAAAGGGAAAAAAAATTATAGTATAAAAGACAGAGCTAACTCAGTCAAGAGAAAACCTTCTATGCCCTTGATGTAAAATACATACATGAGAAACTTAATGAATGGAATAATTTTGTTAGGATTTGAGAACAGTAATTATGTTTTATTATAAAAGGAGGAAGATTTAGTTGATAATGAAGTTAATAATGTGAAGGTCCTAGGGAAAGGGTGAACTTTATTTTTGTTAATTTAAAGGGCATGTCCACCCCCAAAACTATAATCCCCCCCACTACTGACCCCATTGTGTAGTGTAGTTTAATCCTTACCTTACATCCCAGCTCCATAGGGTTCTTCTGCTATCCCGCCCAAAGTCAAACAAAACGCCCACCAGGAGTACTGCAGAGTCCACATAGGACTCTGCCTCCTGTCTCTCCTCCGGGAGAATTTTGCCATGCGCAGAAGAGCCCTCCCTCTCCCTCCCGATTTAGATTCCCTCCCCCTAGCGTAAAAATCTTTTTATGTAATAGTCTCCCTGCTCCCCCAGCCCCAACCACTATAGTTTTAATATCAGAAAGTGCCCCAAACATTACTTACCTTCCCTTTTTCCTCCACTGCACTGAACTTCCGGCTGCCGCGTCCGTGATTGGCTGCCGCTCAGCCAATCACAGACGCGACTGCCGGTCCCGCCCCTCTGCTTGCATTTTCGCGCAAGCAAAGGGCCTGGCAGTGCGGCGGAGGAAAGAGGGAAGGTAAGTAATGTTTGGGGCACTTTCTGAAATTAAAACTATAGCGGTTGGGGGTGGGACAGCAGGGAGACTATTATATTAAAAAATTTTAAGAAGCGTGGACATGCCCTTTAATACTTTATACACATTGGATTTTTACAATGAAATGTCCTTAGCTCTTCTCAAAATTCAATGGCAAATCAACAAGCACGTAGTCTCAGTAAGCAAGAAATCTGGTTTGGCTATGCTTGACCCTAAAAATGTTGTCTATGCCAAGTAAGAGAAAATTAAAGGGTATCCCCATTGCCAAAACTTAGTTTGGGCATGTCAGTTTAATCGAAGAACGGGAGGTAAAGGTGCTATCTCTTACCTCCAGTTCTTGAATAAAACCCGCAGGAGCCAGGAGAGAAGATATATAACTTACCTGGTCTTGCACTACTCCGCTGTTCTTTTGACATGTCCTTAAGGAGTTTTTACAAACTGCGTCGGGACCAGTCAGAAGATCAGAAGACATGAATTACAAGTGTTTTTAGTACAGATATCCTTTAAATGAGAAGTAAAGGTTAAATACAATACTTTTATAGAAGACAATAAAGCAATTTAGAGACCTGGATTGCACACTTATTCTCCTGTAAGTTTTATTTTTAAAAGGGAGAGCATCCCTTTCTGGAGGGCCTTTCACCACTGCAGCCTGTAATAAAGGTAAGTTGGCAAATCCTCAGTGTTACACAACATAAGCAATACTCACAATGTATGTATGAGGATTAACTACATAGGCAGCAAAGTATATATGATGATTAAAGAGTATCTATACTCTAAAAATTTGAATTTTCAAAAATTATACCTTTAGATTCAGCAAGATCCCACTACTTCAAAACTTTTTCGGATTTTATATCTGAGCTGTAGATCCTGAGAAATCATCATTTTAATCACCACATTTACAGGGAAAGACCTGTCACTCCAGGAGCATTAATGTGACTCATTAATGACCTCTTACTAGGATCTTTAGCTGCCTGCCAGCGCACTTTCTGCCACAATTATGAGAATCAGCAGAGAAAAGAGAGCAGGGGGAGGGGGAGGGAGATGTGTAAGCAGAGCAGTGTCTATGGTGAGGCTGTGCAAAACTTATAAGTGTCGCAGACACTACAAGGAGGCAGTGAGTAAGGGAGGGTGGGGGAATGAGGAGAAATCACTAAACATTAATAATTTAATGACAAAGAAAACACAGATGAATATGCGAGTACTACCATTTTAGTTGTTTGAGTGGGTATAGTGACCCTTTAACGACATAGGCAGCACTCACAAAGTATGTATAGGGCTGAGGCCATACTATAATGCACAAAAAAGTATTGTCAGTTTCTCTGCGTTTTTGCCATGTGCATGTATGAGCTTTTACTTGTGTTTACCAGGGAATTATGGTTAAAACACATCTTAAAAAAAAAAAAAAATCACATTTAAAAATCACTTAAAAATTAGTGATCGCGGGGGGGCGTGGCTTGGCGGGCCTCAGAGACAGACGCATGTAGGTAGAGCTCCGTACCCTCTCCCGCATAATTAGCATTTCAAGCACCAAAAAAGGAGCCAAACTCACTCAAAATGGGCAAGAGGAATGCCTCAAAGATCCCGACATCGCAGGCAGACAGCACACCCGCCGATCTCAAACAATTTTTCCAGAAATCAACCGGAACCAACGTACCCCAAATGGCGCATACCCAGGCCTCAGCACCATCATCCCAGGTACAACTACAAACGGAACCCAACTCTGACAGTGACTCAGATCAGGAACCCACAGACACAAACTCCATCAGAAATTACCTCCGCTCTCTTCCCACTAAAACAGATTTCGCCACTCTAGTCTCCAGAATGGAGAACACATTTAAAGAAGAAGTGGCGGGTCTCTACTCAGATATAAGAGATATGGGAGGTGGGATGGACGACCTGGAAACCAGCGTGGAAAACCATGAATTAGCAATACAAGAGGTACACTCTACTATTACATCCCAACAAAGAACCATCCGCTCTCTGCTAAACCAAATTGACGACTTAGAGAACAGGGGAAGACGTAATAATATAAAAATAAGGGGACTCCCGGAGACAATACCCCAATCAGAACTGAAACCAACAGTTACAAAAATCTTCAATACCTTACTAGGCCGCACAGAGGATAGAGACATACAAATCGACCACATACACAGGGCCCAAGGGACACTGGAGACCCCAGACCACGAGACGTTATATGTTGTATCCACTACTTTGAACTCAAAGATCAGATAATGACCAAAGCCCGAGATCGCACAGATATCGAATTCAACGATACCCATATCCACCTGTACGCGGATATCTCAACAAGAACCCTACAACAACGTAGAGCCCTCAACCCTTTACTTGAAATGCTAAAAGAAAGATCCATCACATACAGATGGGGGTTCCCCTTTTCTCTCAACGCCCGGAAAAACAACATAACAGCCAACCTACCCCAACCAGAGGATCTACCAACTTTCCTACATAAACTTCAACTTCCACGGATAACCCTACCAGAATGGGAACCATCCACTACAATAACAATCCGCCAACCCAAATAAAAATGGACCACAACAACAAAACCTACCAAACGTCCAAATCCTCCGTCACCCAGAAACCACCCAACTACCCCAACCTGAACATAATGCAAATACCTAACTTCTTGCTCGCATATTCGCCTATAAGGTGCACAACCCATGAGCAAATGGGAGAAGGACACCCCACCATGAGACCCTTCCAGGATCACGAACCCCCATTACTGACTACCCTCCCAAACCAATGGGGAGGCAACTTTATAAGTAATGTATCAACAGAACCTGATCTAAACCAGGTTCCTTTACTTTCTTCTTTTTTTCCATACCTGATTGTTTACCAAAATGTTATGCATAAGGTTTACATAGTTCAAAATATTCTGCTTATTGTTTATGCAAACAAATGTTTACTACCCCACCTCCACCCCTACAACAACCTCCCCAACCCTATCTGCTCACTAAACGCTAAGGGACTGAATATCCCAAAGCGAAGGAATCAAATCCTCCACTCCTTACACAAAGAACAAATAGATATAGCCTTCTTCCAAGAAACTCATTTCAAATCAAATTCCACAACAGGTATCAGAGATAGACACTTCCCACACTGGCATTATAGCCACAACCCCATAGCTAAAACCAAAGGAGTAGCAATTACACTCCATAAAAAAATCCCCTACCAAATTTTAGACACAACAAAAGACAAAGAAGGAAGATTTCTAGCAATTAAAATCTCTCTCTACAACAAAACCTTTACCCTCGCTACAGTTACTTACCCAACAAGGGCCAAATCTCTGCTGCACTACAATACCTCAACAAACTAGAAAATTTTGCAGAAGGATATATAATCCTTGGAGGCGACTTCAACCTCTCACTCAATCCCTCTATCGACTCAACCTCAACACAATCACACCTCTCACAAAAAGCTTTACGAAAACTGAAACAAAAACAGACATCATTACACTTAATAGATACATGGAGAGCGTTACATCCCACTACGAAAGTCTACTCCTTTTACTCCACCCCACACAACACATATAGCCGCATCGACCTATTCTTCACTTTTCACTCTCTACTATCATGGTCATGTCAAACCTCTATTGGCCCCATAATGCTCTCCGACCATGCCCCAATATATCTAACTCTAACAATCCCTTCATACAGAAAACCCACATGGACATGGAGACTAAGCAACAAATTACTAAAAGACGATATATGCCTAACAGCAATAAATTACTTCATACAGGACCATAGGGAAGACACAACCTCCCCACCTATCAAATGGGAAGCTCTTAAAAGCGTCCTAAGAGGGTTATTCATACAACACGGAGCAAGAATCAAAAAAGCACATGATCACCACATCAAGACTCTAATCCAAGAGATACATGAACTAAAACTATCTCATAAACACCACAAAACACCAAACATTCTACAAGAACTAACAATAACTAGACAAAAACTAACCAAAGCACTAGATGAAACATTCAATTATAGAACCCAACTAAGAAACCGCTCAATATATGAATTTAGCAACAAAATGTGGCAGATCCTTGGCCAAATCGCTCAAAAAATTACCAAATCAACATATATTGCAAAAATAAAAACCCCACAAGGGAAAACCGTGTCCAGATCGGAGGACATCGCAGAAACATTCCATAAATTCTATACCAAATTATATTCAGTCTCCCCCCCCGAATCTACATCAACCACAAGTATCTAACCAGAACACTACAATGCAGTAACTATAGACCAATATCATTGCTTAATATAGATGTCAAGCTATATGCTAAAATGATAGACACACGCCTCCAAGACCTAATACTAGTCTGGATTCACACAGATCAGACTGGCTTTATACCAAAAAGAGAAGCCAGAGACAATACCATACAAACTATTTCCCTTATCCACTACGCAAGACAGAAGCAGATCCCCCTATGCCTCCTCGGAATTGATGCCGAGAAGGCATTTGACAGAGTTAACTGGCAATTCCTACACCAAACACTTATACACCTGGGAATCACCACAGCCTTCGTAGACAAAATAATGGCTCTCTACCAAAATAACACCGCCAGAATTAAAATCAATGACACCTTTTCAAACCCAATCAAAATCACAAATGGTACCCGCCAAGGCTGTCCGCTGTCCCCATTCTTATACATACTCACCATGGAACACCTAGCAACTGCATTAAGAAACAACCCCAACATCACAGGCATAAATATATCCCATAAACCACACAAACTAGCTCTCTATGCAGATGATTTACTATTATATATCACTAACCCACACATATCCCTCCCTAACATTCTACAAGAAATAAACACATATGGCAAACTTAGCAATTTCAAAATTAATACACAAAAATCAGAATGCCTCAATATCACACTCCAGGAGGTAACGGTGAATCTAAATTACCTTGGCATACAAATAACCCCCAACCCCCTAGATCTATATTCTACCAATTACTTACCAGCACTGCAGAAACTGTCCTCGGATCTGGAATCACGATACCAAGGAATGCATTCATGGTTTGGCAAAGCCAATATTATCCAAATGGACACCCTTCCTCGTTTCCTCTACCTATTTCAAACAATACCCATTGCTCTACCCAACTCCTACTTTACAACCATACGAATAAAGATTCTACATTTCATATGGAGTAAAGGACCCCACAGAATCTTCTATACAACTCTAACCCGCAGCAAAGAAAAGGGTGGCATAAACCTTCCGGACTTTAAGAAATACCACCTGGCAACAATGCTAACCCATATTACGGACTGTCAATACAATAAACAAAATAAAGCATGGGTGGAAATAAATACAAGACTATCTCCTACTAACATACCAGCAATTCCTTGGCTAACCCCAAAAGACAGACCAAAGTTACCCACAACAAACTATTTCTCACCAATGATCTTAAAATCCTGGGACTACGCACTCAAAACCTTTAACATCACTACTATACCAGGGAAGATGACACCGATTAAACATAACCCAGCCTTCCCACCTGGACTCAACCCCATATTCCTACACTGGACCAACCAAGACAACCCTACAATTGGTCAAACAACATCAGCGACAAACCTAAAACCCCTACAAGAAATAATAGGAGACAATAACCCCCAACCCCAATTCTGGTTCCAATATACTCAACTTACCCACTTTACCAACAATATACTGAAAAACATCCACCATGAAGACAACTCAACCACGTTCGAACAGCTATGCTCAACCTCTACCCCCCCTACCCACAAAATTTCCAGGATCTATAAAATTCTACAACTTAAATCATCACAGAACCTACCATCATACGCCCTAAAATGGGAACAAGAACTAAAGACAACCTTCCCACCTGATCAATGGTCTCAAAGCTTCATACTTACCCACAAACTATCAATATCAAACTACGCACAGGAAAAAAACTACAAAATCCTCGCAAGATGGTATAGATGCCCCTCAGTTCTACATGAAATATCCCCATCAATACCCAACACATGCTGGAGTTGTAACCAAGACATTGGAACCCATGCCCACATCTGGTTTAACTGTCCACTAATTCAACCATACTGGAAAACTATAGTTACAATTTACGAACAAATAACTCTCAACAAAATCCCATGCACACTGCCTATTATAATATTATCTATGCTACCAATGCCAATAGAATTAGCACGGAGGAACCTTCTCCGCTTCTTTCTAATCGCAGGCCGTACAACAATCCCAAGATACTGGGAAAAAAACACCACCCCCCCAGTCCATATCTGGATACAAGAACTTAACCACCTAAATAGGATGGAGGAATTAACTGCTACAATCCAGAACACAGAAAAGAAATTCACACAAACCTGGTCCCCCTGGATCCTCTTTATGGACACCCACCAATACAAATCTTTAATCACAACCTAACCGTTAAACACTGTGTATTTACAAAGTATACTTTATAATAATGAATAATAAGGTTTAATATAAAGTAAGAGCCGGATCTCTCTTCCCCCACCTACCCCCACCTTCCTATTACCCCCTCTTTTTCCCATATCCTACCCCTTCCTAATATTTGTTCATTATTTAGTTATATTTCTATATTGTTAAAAAACCTGACATTGTTATGTTTTTATTGATCAAATACGGATGAACCATAACTAATCCATCTCAGTCCTACAATGATTTTTTACATGTGAATAGTACAGTGTCAATAAAATAAAGAATTTAAAAAAAAAAATGAGTGATCGCATGCATTAGAAAATTGCAATTATCA
Organism: Hymenochirus boettgeri; assembly: GCA_019447015.1. Classification (NCBI taxonomy): domain Eukaryota; kingdom Metazoa; phylum Chordata; class Amphibia; order Anura; family Pipidae; genus Hymenochirus; species Hymenochirus boettgeri. The sequence continues at coordinate 180,828,299 of CM033475.1, read as the reverse complement.
TATTGCACACAATGGGACCTACTTCCCATGATTTACATTATACATAAAATGTCATTGTGAACCGCAAAGCGCAAACGGAGCAGGAAACACAGCAAAAATGTGCTAGTGTAGCCTAGCCCTCATTTATTTGGAAGCAAACAAGTGATCAACATTTCTGAGGGCCTTCATCTCCCTTCTTCCTATAGATATAGAACCAAAACAAACAGATGATTCTGATACTCAGGAAGTGTTGCTTACTTTGAAGTTTCATAGATTTGTCACATGATCAAACCAGTTTCTCCTGCTGCTTACCAAAAAAACCACTGGGGCAGCACTGCAGAGAGTGAGACGGTCAGCCCTTAAGCTATGTGCACTTGTTAGATAAAGATTGCTAAGACCATTTGTTAGATGAAAAGTCAAACAATCTTTACCCAACAAACAGACTGCTTGGCAGTAGTCTCTTATGTTTTGAGCCCAAACAGGAGCAGGGGACTTCTGTGAGGACAGCCGCTGCTCCACTTCCTGGTCGCGTCTGTCAGGCAATTAGGCGTGACCTCAGGTTGCTCATTAACTGACAGCCGCAACCAGGAAGTGGAGCAGCCGTCAGCAACAGCAGCATCAGAGTAGGAACGGAAGGGATCGGGTCAGGTAAGGAATTTCAGGAGGGTCTTTTGAAACTAAATATTGCGAAAGTGGGGTATGGGGGGGTAATCTACCTTTTAGAACAAAGTTTTTTTTCAGTGGACATGTCCTTTAACAAAATGAAGTGCTCACTGAAGACACAAGTGTTGATTCAAACCTCTTAGAGAGAAAATGAATGGGTTCTAAATTCTGGCAATAGTTACAAGCAGTGATAGGAATTACAATTAAAATCTCAGTGTGAAAATAATTCCAAATCAACTTATTTAAACACTAGAAACCAGAGCTTTTCTAACTATTCTCCTTCTAACATCTTTTTTACCACACCCATGCTCTTTGCTCTATAGTTTCTACCCTCTGTTGATGCATCCAAGCAAAACAATTGTTAATTGAAATCAAAGGCAAAATCTCCTTTGCAAGCAAGTCAAGGAGCCTAGAAAAATGATCAATAAATATCCTCCTTACCTTTCAATTAACAGAGCTCTTACTACCACAAGCTACATCAATTTACTCTTTTTTGCTCATTAAACAAATTGCACTGCATACTGCAGCAAATAAGGCATAAATTGGAAAATCTCTGGCTTCAGTTTCTCCAAATCTAAAAGACCAACACAATAATTAGTTTATTATTTGATATACAGAATTCTTTTTTTAACTGATGTTCTATAAGACTACAGCAAACAAATATGTCATTATACATTACTTTAATGTACATATATTTATTGGGTTTACTTCCGTAATGTTTGCATCAATCCAGTTATCTGGTAAAATGTAATTATATTTTCCCCTAGGTGCTAAAAGGTCCACTGGAAAAACGGTCATAATTTAATGACCTTCACATAATACAATAAGCTCGCCATCTACCTGGTCTATACCTAGCAGACATACTGACTAAGCAGTAAACAATCTTTATTAAGAAATGGAACTAATAAACATATCTCAGATCAGATTCTGTTTTATTAGTGACTGGTGGGCACACAAATAATACAGCCAACCAGGGATTCCCTGTTTTCTTGCCAAGTCCAAAACTGGCACCTTATTATTGTATAAGGGTCACTATAGCCAGAAAAGGTTACAATTAAAAACTGTAACTTTCTATGCGCAAGAAGGTAATGCTCTTACGATCTCCGCAATTAGTTTTCTATTCCATTCCCTACCAGTAACTCTGGCAATCCTTCCTTTCATGGACATGCACATATTAGAGAAAAAGGAAGGATGCCCTGGGCAGTAAAGTTTTTGGTTTATTTATATTCATTTATTTTAAGTAATAAATATTATTTTATAAAAAAATTCAGCAAGTCATTAAATAAATCGGATATTTTAAAGGCTGACTATTGCTATAGAATGATATATTTTGTTTGTATACCTGCCATTTAAGGTAGCTTATTTTATAAAAGTACCATTTGCAAAAACTGCTGCCTTTCCTTCTAAACTAGCAGGTTTCCAGCACACTGTCGGTTTAACATTAATTTGATTTGAAAATGTCACCATCCATAATTCTGATTGACAGATTTTCTATTGATAAAACAATCCGTAGTCTGTTAAAATAAAAGTGATCGTGTTAATATTTTGGCCAGACCTGGTAAAGCATCAATTGTATTGTGTATGGTGCCTGCAGTCACAAGCTAAAAAATGCTAGTTTAAAATGCTATTATAATATTGTTGTATGGATAGTGCTCTGCATTTCCTCTCTGGGATCTCAGTATAGAATAAAATCTAAGAAAGTATGTCTTATTTTATTTAAACCTGTAGTAAGTTGTTTAATTTGTGAATTATAACACTGGATAAATGATTATATTTTTTAATAATAAATTCACAAATCTAAAAGGGCACCTGTGGTCTCCAAACAAGTTAGAGTTAAATGAAAGCCGATGAATGTGGTAAATGTTCAAATTTCCTGCTTCCAGTAGGTTAAGTAATCTCAACTGATCCTCTGCTCCCCCTCCCCCCCACTACAGGGTCAAAGCACGCTCAATAAGGACTTAAGCTGAGGCCACACTCAGCAGGATGGCAATGCAGGTGAAAAGCACGCACACATCAGCTCATGTTTCACGTGTGTTGCGGTCCTCTTTGCGATGTGATCCACGCTATCTTGCGCAATTGGAGCGCATGTGATCTGCAACCCCCCCCAAAAAAAAACCTCATTGCATGCGCTCCGAAAACAGATCGCAGGGCATGTAATGTGGCCACCCACATTGACATGCACTGCTCTGCGATTGTCACATGCTAATGGATCGCAAATTGACAGTAGAGAAGGGGAGCCTATAAATGCAGACTGGTACCAGTGCTGAAAAGAGGAAGTAACATAGCTAAACCTTTCCAGCAATAACTGCTCACACATTTTACCTAGAGATGTCATTAAGGGTTCATTTTGAAGGTACAACAGAAGTTTTTTTATATAAACCTAACTTGTTTGATAAAATTGGAGACAACAGTTTCCCTTTAACGCAGTCGACACTAACAATACTCAAAATACTCTACTCCTATCCTCTATAAATTCAAAGACAAACTCACCACCATATTATAGGCATCAGGAACCTCGATTTCGAACTGGAATCTCCCTCCTTGGTAATAGCTTTCATCTGCAAACCAAAGGAAACAGGTTTTACTTGCTGAATTTTGGGATATATATATAAATAACTATTCCTTTAAATAGCAGTGCCTGAAAGTTGGAACCAAACAAATTTCATGGAAGTCCAAAAGCACAAAACTGAGCAGTGAGGGATTAGTATTTGCTTTTAAAAGTGAAACACATTTTCTCTAACTTACAGACCATTAGAACAACATAAAAAGATACACATTTAAATCTTTCAGTACAGACAGCTCGACAGTAACTGCCCCCTCCACTGTCTCACTTATCTCAGACATGCTCAGTTTGATTCATCCAAGTAAAGATGAAGAAATTCGCCAATCAGCTAACTTGTGTCTACCTGTGTATGGAGGGGAAGTAAAACAAAGTAACTGGAGGGAAGTTTGGAGTACCCGTAATAAAATCTTTAAAAGTTTCTTGTTGGAGCTTGGGGAATGGCTAGGGGAAGGGTTAAAAACAAAAATATATATAATAAATAGTTTAAGATCTTTGTAAAAAAATTAGTTTAAAATGACACTTCCATATATTAAAATTCTTAAAACACTATCCACCACTAGGGGTAATGTAGACTTTATTCTTTAGAAAGCCTGCATTACCCCTAGTGGTTTTTGCCACCATGTTTTAAGGTGGCCATGTCAGCCACCATAGTCTCTGGAGGAGTGACAGAGCAATGGAGGGACTGTGCCTGGCTTTGCTGCCTATTCGTCAGTGTGGTCACTTCTGGATGGGGTACACTTAACAAAGGGTAGATTTACCCGAAACGTTGTGTAAACCGCAATAAATAACTTTCTGCATTCAATCCTTCTGGCTTCCTGATCTCCGCTCTTGATATATCTAACAAACAGTAACTTATGTAAAATCAGTAAATCTTTTGCTACGGAAATTTACATTTTAACTTTTAATGGACAAAGCAATAAACCTCTAAACATTCTGTTATCATTTTAAATGTTTTGTCCAAAACCATTTTAAATTTAAAAGAACAGCTAATAAAGTAAAAATCCCATGTCACAGTGTCCAACAGGAACAATGAACAATCAGTGATAGAAACATACACTTCATGATTACTGATTAAAGGGCACGTCCACCCTTATAAAAATTTCCCCCCATATCATAGAATGCCTTCCCCCTGCCCCAACCGCTATAAAATAAATTTAAGAAAGTGCCCTGATGTTTACTTACCTTCCCTCTCTCCTCCGACGCCAGGCCCGGCCTTCTGCTTGCAAGACACTGCAAGCAGGGGGCGGGACCGGCAGCCGCGTCCGTGATTGGCTGAGAAGCAGCCAATCACGGACGAGGCTGCCGGCTTCTCAGAATGCCGGGGGAGAGAGGGAAGGTAAGTACAGTTCTGGGGACTTTCTTAAAATTATTTTTTAGCGGTTGGGGCTTGGGGAAGAAATACTAATACATGGACAAGGGGTTTTATGGTAGGGGGAGGGATCGCAAAACGGATGGGAGAGGGGCTACAGTACGCATGCCAAACTTCTCCCAAAAGCAAAACAGAAGGCACAGTCCTATATGGACTCTGCTATCCTCCTGGTGGGCAGTTTTTGGGACTTTGGGGGGGGAGAACTGGAGAACCATATGGAGCTGGGATGTGAGGTAAGGATTTTATTACACTACATGGTGGGGCCATTAGTGGGGGGGATTATAGTTTTGGGGGTGGACATGCCGTTTAATGCATGAGCCGTCACTCATGAGTAGCATGTGTTTTGCAGAAGCAGGTTCAATACTACGGTAAGTATCTCTCACCAAGCTTGTCAAACCTCTCTGCAGAAGCTCATTTATTTTTTTATTCCTACAGATATTAATAAATAAGCAGTGGGGTCAATGCAAAGGAAGTCTGAACAAATGAGACCCAGTTCTTGAATGCAAAGTTCTTACTTTGTATGGCAGGATAAAAAGTTGAAACATCAACAATTATATGTTTAAAAATAATTGCTTGGTCTCATTAAATAAACACGCTACTCATTGACATGCTCACTGGCCTTATGTGAGGACACAGATCAAGCACATCATTAACACCCAAATGAGCATCTCCTGGACACAGTCAATAGACAAAATACAAACAAGAAAGGAAACAAATACAAAAACACTGAAATGTGAAAGAACAGCATTAACTGTTGCAGATTTATGGAACTAAAAAGTTGGAACCAAATCTCTTCCTTAAGAATTACAATAAGCCAAACAAAAAAACAAAAGTTGTCCAACCCTGTGTGGGCACTCATTCATCATTGCATTATACAATAAGCATCTGCAATGTTCTCCCAGTGGTTGCATGCGTTTCCTCCAGGCACTTTGACTCCTCATAAAAGACATACGGATAGGCTGTGTGTGTGAGATAAAGTGTTTAGATTGTAAGCTCTTCGAGACAATGCCCAAAGTCAATTTATTAAAAAATGTGCTGGGGATATATAGATATACAAGAAAAAAAATACACACATACTATGTTCTCATGTACCAGGAGAATGTACAGTAGCTATACTGTACAATAAAATACACACATACTATGTTCTCATGCGTTATAACTAATATAACACTATTTTAAATAAATGAACGTAAACACATGCAAAATGACACAAAAATAGAATTTTCCAACATTTTTCAAGCATCAACCAGAAAATGATGGTTCACTCTTGATAAATTTTTCATTGGCTTTGTTTGTAAAATAAAACCTTAAAAAACTTTATACATTACTTCTGCAGTAATTGTACAGAAACAGACCCAATGGTGCATTATTTAAAAATGCCTTCCAATAAATTAAAGCCATTTCTAGAATATGAGTTTTAGGTTATGTGTTCTCCAAAATCCTTTTATCACCATCTTGGTTTAATCTTTTGGCACCACAGATTTTACAGCAACTATTGTTAACAGTAAGCATCTGTTCAGTCTTCTTATGTAGACTCTGTTTAGTAGTAAATAGGTACAATAAAGAAGTAATTTTCATGGGTTTCTGTTCCAGAGCAATCATCTAGAGTAACAGTATGAATGTTGCAAGAAGATTGTTGACTGACACAGTTCCTTCAAGGACAACAGCAGCAGCAAAGATACAAAACGTTGCGTCTAACCCCTCCATTTGCAGTGGCTGCTGGGTGATTAATGAAATGAGCCGGTGGGTACTAAGGGTCCGCTCCCATAATCCACTATATCTGGGTGACACCCATCTGTCACAAACCCCCCGGTCCCAAAACGCCCCAACCACCTATCCGTTACCGGAAAACACACTCCAAGCAACCGACAGGCGGACGGAACAGATCAGACCCGGTGGGTTTGGTGAACAAACTATATATTACACAATTAATATTACTAAATATCAATATACTCATTGCCACCACATCCCGATTAAACAGCGGAATGACCTGTTACCTATATGGGGATATCCGCTCCCCTACTTCTAACAACCTGTAAGGAAATTGGTTATTCACACCTAATATTCTATACACAGTTATACAGTATCTCTATATACCTACACAATACTTCTCTATAGTAGCGTACTTCGAAGACACAGGTTTGTTTTGGGATATACTCAGAATAGGACAATAGCCTATAAATGATTTTATATCATTTATTAAAAGTTGTTAAAAATAGTGCATAAGAATATAAAGAAAAATAAAATAAATCACTGAACATAAAGCGGTAACACAAGTGAGGGTAGAATTGGGTAAAAGAAGAAATACTTAGAGATAATTGGCATCTGAATAGTCCATGAGAAGAGTCCAGAACTTGATAATCCAGTTATTGGGAAAATAATAGTCCAAATGATAAGTCCTGCGTTAAGCCAATACGGTCTGTCCAGTTGGCTAGATGTTATTCCAGATGTTCTTGTAGATGTTATGACAGACTCCTTGGGATGAGACCCAGTTCCATTTTTATCCTTTCTTCAGAAAATGGGAGTGGTCTGGTCCCTAGAGGGGTGGACTTGGTTCTGCCCCAGAAGGTTGGTTCCAAGTTTTGGAGGGAATTTCAAATATCGAATTCCAACCCCCGGCCATAATCCATGAACCATACATGTCACATTCAAAATAATATCATGATGGTTTATAACTAATTTTTCCCAACAGAACAAGACCAAATACGACATATCTGGGGTATCCTAGACCTAAGAACGATAATATCCCAAGTTTGGCTCGGGCTATGATATTGTGTCAGGTCTCTATAAATGTAGAATTAATTACTGGATAAACTGGGAGTATTTATGAAAACCTGAAATAATTCTACATCCTGAATTATTAAGGAATATGAATTACCTTTGATCTGCCAGTTGGTTTCTGTTCAATTCTCTACTAGGAGATTCCCTGCTAGTTCTGGTGTCTATTTGTCTGGGACATTGTTTGTTTATTATGGGGAATTCACACCTTGCCCTTTGAAGTCAGACCTCCTGCTAAGTCAGCTAATTTAACACCAAATGGCCCTGGCTTTGGGAAAACATGAATTAACTCTGCGAGTACCAGAACAGTGAAACAATGTGGAAGCTACCATGCTGCTTGATCATGCCATTAGGGTGAAATAATTGAAAATTGGGGGTGCAATTTCAGATATTATCTATGGCGTTTTACATTGAATATCTGTTCGTCACACCATCTACGTGTACACAATACACCTCACAGGAAGCTGCAGCCTTGCTTCCTAGAAGCGGACAGTCAATCATCTAACAGCTCAGAGATCAACCCTACCCCTTAAATCTAACAGCTCAGAGATCAACCCTACCCCTTACATCTCACAGCTCAGAAATCAACCCTACCCGCTAAAGTGTGGCTGTGGCCACACTCAAGCGTGCACTAGCAAGCTGAAAACAGGTGCACGTTAACGTGCACAATTGTGCAGGCGTTGCTGTGCGCTACACTTGCCCAATATTGCACAATTGGAATGCATGGTTTATAAAAGCGTGTAAAGGTGTTCTGGGTAAATAAAGTTTAGTTCTCCTTTAAGCTATTTTATCATTTTTATTATTTAAGAAAAAAAATTAAAGGTTGTAACACTAATTGTATCACAATTAGCATTTTAAAACTTACAGGCCAGAGTAAAACCAGGAACAGGACTTTCTGGCTAATGTAATGCATTCCTGAGGTTGAGGACTCGGCATTTAAGGTTCTCAGCCTGGGCTGAGAATAAAAGCTTTAGTACTGAAAGAAAAATGACTTAACTTGGAAGGGCTGAATTTTTAGTTCTCTTTCAAATACAAAGCCATTACAAACTGACTCTAGTGCCTAGTAACACAAAGCACCCAATTCTACATTTGCTTTCTTTATTCTGACCACAATAATTTTGTAACGGATTAGTTTCCATGAATTACTGAGACAAGGCAGACTTCTTTATCTATACACAATATTTAAAATAACAAGCCAAAGAAGATATAGATTAAAACTGCTTTATTCTTTTGTATTCTTGGATGACAGGATAAATTTTATCTATTTTATAAATCAAAGAGTACATTGTATTAGTAGAAAAAAGATTTCTGAACTTTTTGTTGGTTACAAAGGGATATTCTGGGGATAAAATGGATATTTTTTGCTACAATATTTGCTTTTTTGTGGTCTCTGTCTCTTAAAATAAGTTACTACTTAATCAAAATGTTATTTACAATATCTTTTATTCTAATTCAATCTAAGAATGCTCTCCAATAATACAATAATTTTGTATAAACAAGAACCCTTTATTCTGTGCAACTATTATGTATTCATTACTGTAATAACACAGCCTACTCTGTAATAAGGAATAGTGAAATAACTTGTATAACCACATATTGGTTAACTTGTTATTGAAATTATCTGAGTGTGGGTTTTTTGCTTTCCCTCAGGATAGGGCACTTGGGGTGGACAGATAAAGGGATAAGGTGATAAACAGAAAACAGCAGTGTATCTGTTTTACAGTATATATATATATATATATATATGTATAAACAGTAGGTGCCGCCAGTATAAATTCTAACAGTCAAGTAACTCTAGCGCACTCCTCGGACTATGGGGCCGTCATCAGGGTGCTACGGGGCCTGATGACGGCCCTGTAGTTCCGGGCCGAAACGCGTAGGCCTTTCTCACCTACATTTTCCTAATAAAGATTTGTAAACACTAGCAGTTGTACCCGGCACTGCCTGTGTACACGTGTTTATAGTATTTGTTACGTGCAGGTGTGTGTTTATCTTAGGTGGAAGAAACAGGGGGAAAAGTGCACAGTTGGTAAGTCGAGGAGGTGACATTGCTTAAGGGACATATAGCACATATGTTTATAGCAAAACTTTTATACAACATAATACGTTTCTTCACCTAGAGCGTAAATACACAAAATGTTGTGGTGAAGATACTCTTGAACATGCTACACGTAATTGGCCTTGGGAAAAACATGTTGATTGCAACACAGCGCTTTAGTGATATGTGACGCGCAGGCTCTTTGTCTGTGTTATCAAAGCCGGGCTTAAATCTGTTGCGCTGAGCTTTGTGTGTTTTTATTAAGGTTGCTCCATTTTTTGCACATTAGCAGTATGTCACTTTGTTTGCTCAAGGACCACTTTATATTGACTATTATATCCTAATCAATTAAGTTGCTTTCTGGTCCAAATTGAAAGTGCCATGATGTCTTTGTTCTTTTAGTTGTAACGGTCTGTGAAATGTCTGACATGCGGGCAGTGTGTGTTTTGTGCTTAAGTCCAGAAGTTAGGAATAAATAAAAGCGTGCTGTCTGACCACTAACATGAGCCTTGGGTTACATCTTTGAAGCAGAACGAAAGTCTTCAGACAAATTTGTCCCAACAGACAGAGCTTCACATGCTCTGTAGTGCTCAACAAACCAAAACAAGAAAGCTGCAGCCCAGCTAACTAGAAGCTGACAGTCAATCATAACAGCACAGGGACTCTCCCTCTCCCTAAAACAGAACAGGGAACTCAGTGCAGTTAGAACCCAGGACCTCATGAGCTATGTATTTCTAAAAGCAGATTTTTATTTTGTTGAGCCACCACAACATACCCAAAGAATACAGGTACATTCAAAAGATTTATCTTTTGCTATGAACACAATCATTTTAAAAAGTATCAGTAAAATCAGCTATTTTGTATTGCCCCAGGAAAGCTGTATGCAATTCCCGAAGGCCAGTAAATAAACTGCAGGTTAACAAGCAGCTTTCAAAGTCTTATCAGGGTCTTCCATATTGGTGTGTATATCTGTATAGAATGTACTCATCACAGAGAATTATGGGTCCAGGGGGCATGGCTCTTTGAAGACTACTGTAAGATGGACTGTAAGTTGTACTGGCATTCAATATGGAAACCTTCTTAGTTACAGAATCTGTTTCTCACATGTACGTAAATGCAACATTCTAGAAAAAACTTTTTACAATGCATAGGTGTTCTGGGGAGAAAAGCTTTTTATATTAGGATTAAAAAGAAATAAGTTTTGTTCACCTTTAATGTCAATCTGCGAGAAGTTATGATAAATTCCCCGAACCAGATTTCCACTATTACTTTTTGGTATTTTGTAGATTTCATATTTTAAAGGCCACATATAACCAGATACTGTATTTTTCTTTCCAAGTTCACATGCAGCATTTTTAGAGAATTCAAGTAATACAAAATATATAGTAAATATATTGAGATTGAATCATATTATTTTCGATAGAAATACTGTTGGGAAGAACTCCATAAGTGGTTGAAATAATTAAAATTTTCAGAAATCTCTAACATTTTAATGAATTTTTAGAAGAAAATAAAACAAAAGTTTCCTAGAACCATTTTGGGTGAAAAATACCAAGTTCCCTGTTTCGCTAGTTGAAATTTCCATGCAATTTTTTATTCAGTTTCAACCATTGGACCCAGAAATTTTGATTTAAACAACAGCTTGAAAGACAATTTATCAGTCAAACATTGTTATTCTTATTCACATTGCAATATAATTATAAAATAATTTCATAGGATACTTTTATTTACAGATTTAAAATGCAGCTCTTTCCATAATTAAGGATCATCTTAGCCTCAGTAAATGTATGCAGCTGCTTTTAATGCCTTGCAAAATGACAACTAGACTGTTATATTATGTATAATGTGTCTATTAAATCTAAAATGTATATTTAATCCTATGCTTGATAGTTTTGTAGAATTGCTACAAAGTACTAAAATTAAGGATGAGAATATCGTAACTTTTTAATGGCAACAAATACCAGGTCTTACGGCTTGTTCACACACGTTTCTGTGCAGTTCTATGCAGTTTTCTGCCTTATTGAAAAAAGGCAAGGACATTTATTTTCCCATAGCATTGCAAGGTTTACATTCCCATTTATGCATTCCCATCCAGTCCGATTTCAGAACTACTTAGTGTACAGTAATTTTAACCTTATCCATTAATGTTCATATCTTCTAAAGTTTCATAAGGATTTTTTTTTATTGTGATACAAATGGGTTACAAAAGAAAAATCCACTGTAGAAGTGACTACAAGCGCCTCTTTCAGATATACATTATTCAAAGATTGTTCTACAGTTAATACATTCCTTATTTCTTTCTCTAATTTTCCTGAAAGTAGTATAAACAAAGGGCAAAGAGTAATAAGCTACTAATGAGCATCCCTCTCATCTCAGGATACAGGGATGAAACCACTAACAGCTGTGCCCACATACCATAGAAGACCCAATTACAGATTAGATACAGATAGGAAAAAGGCATTACATTCTCATCAACCGGGAAGGACAAGTCAATGACAAGGGCTTTCATCACTATAAAACTGTCAGTACACTTTCATAAGGAATTGATTTACATAAAAGGTCAACCTAAAGCTACTTCATATGAAAATATTTAAACAGGATTTGGAAACCTTACAGTTATTTTACAGTTCCATGTAAAAACAAGGTAACATCATGTTTTGCATGTACTGTTTGTAAAATTTAATTTCTTTTTAGTGCCTGGATACCTAATGTATTATAACACTGTATATATACATATTATAAATATATATTTATAAATAATGTAAATGTACAGTTTCATGTCGTTTCTATCAAATTTCTAAAGACTGACTTATTGGAAAGCCGATCACACAAAATATTGGGCCAGACAATTCGTCTGATGTTGCATTAATGCCTCAAATAAGTCGGAAGGTAAGTTTGCACTGTATAGCCAGCATAATTTTAGTTTGTTCCTTTAACTTTTCTCCTTTAAGCTAAAATTTGCATTTACTGTATCTACTCCTTTAAGAAAAAAATGATGTAAAAGTCAGAAATTAGATTTTCACATTTCATCTTGCAGGTGTTCTACATTTTGTGTTCTCCGTTTTGGCACCATAATGTTACCCTCAAAGCAATAAAAGTTGTTCCAAACAACAAGAGAAAACAAGCATGCTGCAAAAAGAAATCTTTACAGGACTGCAGCATTTTTTTCTGTATTGAAGACTTTGACACCCCTCCCCCCCACCATACAAAATCTTACTTAGCTTACTGATCCGGAGTTTGCCGTCTACTTCCTTAAAGGGCATGTCCACCCCAAAATGCAATTTTTAATATAAGATTCCCCATGGGCTCACAGCCCCAACCGCTATATATATTTTTTTTTTTAAAAAAAGCCCCCCAAACTCTACTTACCTCCCCTCTTTCCTCCGCCGCGCTCCCGGCCCTCTGCTTGCGAGAAAATGCAAGCAGAGGGGCGGGACCGGCAGCCACGTCTGTGATTGGCTGAGCGGCAGCCAATCACGGATACGGCTGCCGGTCATTCAGTGCAGCGGAGGAAAGAGGAGAGGTAAGTAAGAGTTTGGGGAGCTTTATAAAGATAAAAATATAGCGGTTGGGGCTGAGAGCCCAGGGGGAATCTTATCTTTTATGGATTTCACGCTAGGGGGAGGGAATCGGGAGAGGGAGAGGGAGGGGGAGAAGGGCTGCAGTACGCATGCCAAACTTCTCCTGGAGGCCAGGTAGCAGGCAGAGTCCTATATGGACTCTGCTAGCCTCCTGGTGGGCATTTTTTTTTTACTTTGGGGGGGACTACAGGAGAACCCTGTGGAGCTGGGATGTGAGGTAAGGATTAAACTACACTACATGGTGGGGCCAGTAGTTGGGGAGGGATTATAGTTTTGGGGGTGGACATGCCCTTTAAAAGTTCTTAGGTGTATGAACTCATTATGGCTTGGTCAGCAGCAGTAATTCATTGGCTGTTACATCATCTATCACGGCAATGATTGACTGCTGCACCCAGAAAAAGAGGCCAGATCAGGAAAGAAGATTAAATATCTCAGTATGGGAATGCCAGTAAGGTAAGCTACTACTGCAGTCTTGAGGTTCTCAGGGGTGGAGAAGACAAGAATGTTTTTCCAATTTTTTTTATCTGGGGTGGGCATGCCCTTTAAAAACAGTTGTTTGCCTAAGGTTGTAGGTAAGATGAAGGAGGTGCAGTGATTTAGGATACCCCTTCTACACAAGAATATTTTCGCTTTGAAAAGCTATATATTGGGAACAAGTGAAACAAAGTAAAGTGATCCACTGTTATAACCCACTAAACATGGACAATACACAGGAAAAAAAAAAAATTTTCAGCCTCTCACAGCTTTATTCCTTATAATAAGGGTAACTGAGTTAATAAATATAACTTTTTTTGGGAAATAACGTTTTATTTGTATGTGGCTATTTAATTTAATGGCATTGTATGTATTATTCATTTATATGGTTATAGTTTTCAATGTAGATCTAGATAATTTACAATCAAGCATTGATACAGAACAATTGTATCAAAGGTAAAACACTCACCGTATTCATATTATTAGTGTGCAGAGAATATTTATATTAGTGTGCAGAGAATGCATACACAAAAGCAAATAGCCAAATACCTGCATGAATTGTGCATACAAAGTAAAATATGGAGAAAAAAAAAGAACCGAAGAGATACTAGTAAACCGACTGAATTGCAGGTACGGAAGAAACAGGCCAAGTAGTCATGGCAACCTACCAGAGGCATAATGTTCTTATCAGTGTCTCAGGCCATCAGACTAATTTTTCTTGACACCTATCTAAAAAATCTCACTATAAAAAAAAACTCTTACAAAATGTGTTTCAAAGATAATGCAGAGCCGTTTCTTAAAATACAAACCTGTCCCAACATGCATACATACACCCCCACAGGCATATTACTGTTAAAAAACCTTTTCCATGATTTTACAATTTTTTTTATGTTTTTCAAGAACATACCACAGCGTACATGCTAAAGCTTTTAAAAAAAAATGTTTTACCCCAGCCCAATTCTGGCCATATACACACAAAGAAGACTAGTGATCATTAAATTCAAATGCATTACATGCTTAATTCCAATTGAAATGTTGCTCTAAATGCCTCCCCTTCTCTAGGGATAAATTAAAGCTATTAGTTTAATATACACGCCAAATTATGTTAAGCCCAGCAACCACTTGTGTTCTTCAGCTGGGCCTTAACATTACCAATACTTGCCTATTATGAGCTAAAATGCTGTCAATACACTTACATTCAATGTTCCGTTTTCCAAATGTCACAGGGACATTGCAAGGTAAGTTTGTGATGTATGGCCATCGTAAATGATCCAATCATTTGATGATTGTCTTCAGAAATCATCAGTATTGTTTGCTTCCGGGGACTGTATCACAAAATAAAAAAAAAATTGATATATACAAACAGGCTGTTTTACTTTATGGAAAGGGTACAACATTCGGAGGCAAATTGTGGTTGGGCTGCTTGCATCTGGTGGGCCTCAGGTAGGGCATCCCGGATCTAGCTGCTGTGAATCCAAAGTTACAGGCATGCAAAGTTTCACTTCCTAGTTTGCACTGTGTCTCTGTAACAGACATAATATGCACAGACGATAATAAAGCTAGTTACAGCCCTGCAAACCTTCTCTCATCGTTCCACTGCCTATGAACCAGGGTGATTTGATTTAAATCACCAGCCAGTAAGGCTTGATTTAAACCATAGTTTTCGACATAAAGACTAATTCTTGTTGGTATAACTTTCATATGCAAGTAGATGAAGATTTTTAGAATAATAACAATTTAAATACATTTAGAAAAAATAACGTTACAGCATATGTTATTTGCTTAAACAAACATCCAGATCTATTCCACTCCAAACAATCAGAAAAATATTGTTTCTATTCACTGAACTTCTTAAAACTTAGCACGGAAGGGGTTGATTCTGTATTTATAGGATTGTAGAACAATAGGATTAAAGGGTATCTTTTAGCATTACGCCTTAGCCAATCACAGGAGCGAGTGTTGAGCCCCTCCTGCTTAACTTCCGTGCTCGGAAAAGGCACTGAAGTTAAGCAGAAGGCAGCGAGGAACGAAGACTGGTAAATACATTTGGGGACAACTTTGGCAGCTGTTAAACTCGCAATGTCGAGATTTACAGCCTTTTTCTGCCACATACTAAAATTTTGTTTGGGGGGTGGACATAGCCTTTAAGGTCTTTTTCTCAACCCTGTTCATGTTATAACATTTTTGCTGTGAAGAAGAGGCACGTGATCTCTGCTGAGTCAAATTCCGTTTTGCAAAAGTAAACCAAGCATCTGTGATAATATCTTGTAGGCAGAGCAACTGCCCAATAATCTTAGAAAAACCTCTGGAAGAGCATGACATTGTGAATAGATTAATGGAATTTATTTACCAATAATAAAACATACACAGCCTTATTCTACATAATTAAAAAACAAATTTTCTTTTATTTCATGATGGAATAACCTTTGGATGGTAATATATTTTCCTCAAAAAACATTTTATTTTAAAAAATCCGATTTAAATAAAAAAAAATCAGATTTTTTAGGGGGGGGGATTTTTTTTTTATCCACCCTGCTATGACACCTTTTATGGATTATGGCTAGCTTTAAAAATGAAAATGCTGGGGGCAAAAAATGGTGGTGATGTCACAGCACAGCTCACATTGTAAGCAGGAAGCACCACTTATACAGCTGTAAGTTTAGATGGATTGCAGCATGATGCTGGAATCATTTTAAAGGTAATAGTGTGCTATTTATAATAGAGGGCACTATGTATGGAGACCCCCGTTCTACTTTAAGCCTACTTTAGTATTTTGTAGATGCTTTTCTTTTAGACAGCAAACAGAAAGATGAAAGAAAAAAAACAGACTTAAAGGGTATGTCCACTCTTTTAAAATTTTTATATAATGTAGGGCTTAGTCCCCCAGCCCCAACTGCTATAATTTTTAATGTAAGAAACTTCCCCAAACATTACTAACCTTCCTTCTTTCCTACGCCACACTGTCCGGCCTTCTGCTTGCGTGAAAATGCAAGCAGAGGGGCGGGACCTTCAGCCGCGCCTGTGATTGGCTGAGAGGCAGCCAATCACGGACTCGGCTGCCGGTAGATCTGAACGGCAAAGGAAAGAGGGAAGGTAAGTAAAGATTGGGGAAGTTTATTAAGTTAAAAATATAGCGTTTGGGGCTGGGGGACTAAGCCCTACACTATATAAAATGGGTTTGTAGCTTGGGGGTGGGAGTCCAAAACGGGAGGGAGAGAATGGCTGCAGTGCGCATGCCAAACTTCTCCTGGAGGGGAGACAGGAGGCAGAGTCCTATATGGACTCTGCTATCCTCCTGGTGGCCACTTTTGGGGGGGACTACAGGAGAACCATTTGGAGCTGGCATGTAAGCTAAGGATTTTTATTTACTACAGAGTGGGGCCAGTGGTGGTGGTGGTGGGGAATTATAGTTTTGGGGGTGGACATGCCCTTTAAAGGGAGGCAATTTACATTTAACGTAATGGAATGGAGACAATGTGAACTGCAGTTGCCCTGCAAATCTGTTTCTAAAACTAACAGTGGTAATAGAGATATAATAAATATGATAGAGCTACCACACATCCTTGCAAAAGAACAATGTTTGTCCCACCGGAAAGAGATAACTGGATGAGTCACTGATTAGAAGACAGCTTATCGATAATCATTCAGATTTACCAATGGGCTTGACTATAGCAAATGTCACCAAGACAAGACGTTCACTTTCAACAGGGTAATAGTTCAATATTACCTTATAATGACAAGAAAGGTTGGTAAAGAAAACATTTCTTAATGAAAAGAGACAAACACAATGGATAATGTTAATAAAAATGGCGAAATGTTACTGATTTTTAATACATAGACAATGCATTTGAGAAAGTATATTTCGAACTGCTTGTGCGGTTGCCTTTTTTGCCAATAAGCAATGTACAGTAATATATTTTTTAGAGAGATTTTGCATCAGAATCCATTCCCAACAATTATTCTGAGTATAACCTGAATATATCCCTTATAGGGCAATATTTATTGTTTGCACTGGCTTAGAGGTGTGTGGCAGAGTAAATCAGTAGACTAAATGTATCACCTAATACAAAAGACAATCCATGAAGAACAGAAGATGCTACAATATTCACCAACATTAATATACAATGTATACATTTGTAATGTGATTAATAATGCATATAATCAAATGTAAAATCTATCCGTTCTTATCAATAAAACTCTTTTGAACTAATAGAAAAGACAATAATATATTAATATATAGTAAAAGAAAGATATAGTTGGTCCTAACGGCGAAAAGGCACAACTATCATTGCTTCCTAAAGCTGGGTACACACAGTACAGATCAGTGAAAGATGACAGACAGGATCTGCAAGATCCTGTCTGTCATCTTTCAAAGATCTGAATACACACAGTCCCGAGTGTTCTCCCTATGGACAGCATAGGCAGAACGCATGGGACTGTGTGTTTCCATCGGCCGACCCGATCGTTCGGGAAACAAAGGTACACACAATACTGATAAAGCCCTGATACTGTCGGCTTTATCGTTACTGTGTGTACCCAGCTTAAGGAATGAAAATAGAGCTAGCATTAAAGTCTCTGCTTATGTAAAGAAAGTAACCAGATTAAGAGCCCCGAGTTTCCTAACATGTTGTATTACAATGGCTCTATATGCTGTGTTTAGAAATTATTTTTTCTGCATAAAATTAAAAATGCAACTGAAGTTAACAGACAAATGTTAGGAATATTGGTTTTTGCACTTGAGATGGGCAGCAAAACACAGCAACGCTAATTTCCACTATCTGCCTCTTATTTCACACTCATTCTATTTGTAATCCAACTCTGCAGACACTGTTACCATTTCTATTTTTAACTCTTGCTAAACACTGCCAGATTTCTCAGTGCATCTGAGGTTCTTAGAACTTGCTTTAGCAACAAACACTTCTAAAAACCCTCTGGATACTAGATCTGTCCTGTGCACAATAACTAGCCACATTACAAAGGGGATGTAATGTAATTCTGTTAAGGGGTTGATCTCTGTAACAAAACAAACAGTAACTCTACAGGGTATTAATCCTTAAATTAATAATTATCAGGAACAGTATTTTTATCTCCATATGAAAATAAACAATAAAAGAATACAAACAATAACTGTTTTTTTGCAAAGTGCTATATTTTTTTGATCACTGGTATGTGACAAATTTTTGGCAGAAAAGAAATGGATACGTTTTTATTGGTATGAATATCCTTCAATAAACATTCTTGCTATGCATTTTTCTAATAAACAATGACACATGAACAGGACACTAATAAAATGCATATATATAACTCACTGTCCAAACAGCAAGCTAACACTCAAAGGGTGACCTTTCCCTTACAGATTACAAGGTGACGCTGGGTATCTGACAGACATAAATACATTGAAATGAACTGTTCACACAACTGGGAAAATGAGGCAACAAATAAAAACCAAACAGACAGACAGTTCTTGACAGAGAAAGTAGAGAAAAACAGAATGGCAGGTATGGATGAACAAGCATCAGAGAAAGCTTCCATGCTAGGGAGAATTTAGAGCAGCTAGTAGTGTAAGACAATACCTTTTGACTAGAGGAGACACTAAGGTATATGCCTGAGCAATTGAAAACTTTTTGCATTTTTTTTTTTACATTGGTAAATTTCTTACAACAGAGAATTGACTATTTCACAGGAAAAAAGGGGGAAATGCTGATCTTACAGCAACAACAAAACATCCACTGACAACATTAAAAATGAAGTGAGGAACATGCTGGCAGGACTGATCTCTTTGCACAAATGTAGGCAGTTATGAAGGATAAATTTAGTAAGAGAGAAAAACATATCTGATACACTGAACACTTTAAGCCCTTGCACTTGCCCTCACATCCGGCAGCTGGGTGATTACTGAAAAAAGATCTGTCATGAGTAAGGTTACAAAACACTGACAAGTTCTGAAGAACTGGCAACTGCAAAAAAGCTAATAGATGTTTTTATATGCTCAATATAATATAGTGCACAGAAAACTATTTTGTTTTTCAAACTTATAAAGTTAGCTGCTTTTACAGCTCACACTACTGTTGGAGAGCAGAATGGGTGGTAGGAGTACTCTCTCAAACCTTCCTTCAACTTGCCACTATATTATTCCCTTAACTAAAATAAATTTAGCCTTATTTACCAAGACCTCTATCAATATTATTAGTGCACGGAGCAAAACAAAATTGGCATTCCTTCGTAAAAGTTTAAAGCCTGCCTTTAGGATGGTGTTACATTTTTTTGCAAAAAGACTACGCAAAACCGATACTGAACAGGGTTGCAGCAGCTGCCTAGTTCAGTTCTGGAAACCACCGCAACAGCAGCAAACCCTTTCATAAAGTTGCACTAACCAATGCTAAAAAGATTTGCATGACTTTAAAACAAGAATTTACCTTTGGCTGATGCAATCGTATGTCTGCACAATCCTTTAGCACGGTCTTTCACACAGTGGCACGTTCAGATTTAAAGGTGGACTATTGGGACAACATTGCCCCAATAGTCAGAGCACATTCACAAAGATACAAAAAGCTGCGTCTCGCCTCTCCCTTTGCTGTGGATGTAGGTTGCCCCCTCCAGCGGGGGCACTGAGAAGTGCCTTTTGGGGCTTAGGGGGTCCAGCAGCTTGAAACAGGACCCCCCTTCTCCGGCCCTTGGAAGGGGCTTAAGGGATGGGAAAGGGGGGTCCTTGTTTGAGCCGCGGGACCCCCTAAGCCCCAAAAGGCAGTGCCCCTACTGGAGGGTCCTTCCACACACACACCCCAGTGGGCCCCTACTTTCTTCCCCCCCGAGAACGTAGGAGGTTTATAGCAATTCCTTGCAAAATATCAAAATTTATTTTGGGAGGTGGACATACCCTTTAAACAAGAAAAATAATATTCACAAACGTAATAAGCATCATTACAAAATAAAGTAGTTACACTGCAATTATATTGAACAATAATGATTAGATTTCAAAAATAAAGCAAAAGTATGCATCCATTTTTCACACATCCATGATCAGCTAAAGACAAGGTAGTTTACGGAAGAAAGGCTATAATGGTACCAGTAAATACAACAAATAAAACTTGTTGGTTGTTTCCTACCACAAAAAAATGGTCATTTTATCTTCTAATCTAGACTAGTTGTATTTAAGTAGATTTCCTTAAAAATGCCTGTTAACTGCAAACAGCATACCTCTGCTTTTACACCTTTAAAACCAATTTATATTGTATGAGTTTCTGACTACCCCTAGTGGTGGTAATGAATACTTCTCTGAATTTGATTGCAGTCTATGACAAACATGGTAGCTATATGTTGTGTTTAACATTCATATTTTATTTTTATATTCTACTAAGCTCAATAATTATTTAATAATGAAAAACAAGGTGAAACATGGATGTAAAAGAAAAAATAGACAAAAAAAGTTTCTTACCTTCTCTCCTGGCTTCTGATTCATTTATTGAAGAACGGGAGGTAAGACACAGCTCCTTTACCTTCCGTTCTTCAATAAAACCAAATTCCCCAAATCTGTTAATATGTGGAGATACCCTTTAAGGTATAGTTCTGAACTAGAAAGGCATTATATGCACACTGCAACAAAGGCCTGTTTGGAAGCATTTGGCTTACAGTAATTTGGCAACTCTTTCAGAGATGTCACATCAAGCTTGAAGAATTGTAATGCACCCTAATCAAACCCCAGTTTGGCATTATAAAGAATTGCCAAAGATGCCCCTGAAGAGACTTACCTGACTCGGTCTCTCGCTGCTCCTCCTCTGCAACCAACAGATGCGCTACTTCCAGGAAGTTGTTGCTCGAAACAGGAGCAGGGGATGGCGAAGGAACGGGTCAGTTAAGTCCCTTCAGGGGTATCTTTGGCATTTCTTTATAATGCGAAACTGGGGGGTGCACTGCATTTATCGCAAAAGGTTTTTTTTGACAGGACATGCCCTAAAGTTCAACATGATGACAATTATTTTGTTATATACAGAACTAAAAGAAAATTTGACGTTTGTTTTCTGTTCTAGTTGCTTTCAGATTTCTCTACTCTACTCTCTATTTATTTTCAAATATTCATCTGATTACATATCTGGTAATTTTTTGGGGGCCAAATTGTAATCTTACTTTATCAAAGCTCCTTTTATTTTATGGCACATAAAGAGCAGCAGCTAAAGGATTGTTTGCTTTGTGTTTATACCCACGTTGCCTTTCCAGGACAGGGTTTCATCTGAAATAGTTTGTACTGTGATTGCAGCCGGAGTGCAGTATTTAAAATTACGGAGACACATATCAGATCTGCTCTGTGTATGCTGTAAGTAAACAAAGGATGAAGTGTACAAAAAAAAATTGTGTTTGAGTGGAAAATATATCCCTCAACCATTGAAAGCCAAAAGATGAAAGTTACATAAAGATGGACATTACATAATAATAAAAAAAAAAAGGAAATGGAAAGAAAAATGGCGTTCCAAAGTTTTGGAAAATGGAGGCATGACATAAGTTCCATCATTACATTTGCAAAAGCTTTATTAGAATTTAACAGAAGATATGTCATGTTTTCTGCTGCATGTGCAGTGCTGAAAATAGAATGGATGTAAGTAGAGCTGGGCAGCATTAACTGCGTGAGAAAGCACAGTACGCCCTGTCAAATGTTGTATACATGTTAATGCAGTGGTTTAGTTCCTTTTTACATGGAAAATTACCCGAAGAAAGGTATTGTAAGCAATTTTTAAAAATGCCTTTAAAAGCATTAACAATTACCTAATACCGTATATACTCGAATATAAGCCGACCAGAGTATAAGCAGAGGTACCTAGTTTTACCTCAAAAAGTAAGAAACCATGATTGACTCGAGTATAAGCCGATGGTTGAAATTGCACCCCCCAGGAAAGGCCCAAAAACATTCCCCATAGAGAGCCCCCCCCAGTTCAGGGAGTGAGGTGGTACTTACAATTGTAGGTAAATCAGGGTAAGGTAAATTTTTCCAGAATCTGCTGCTGCTTACTTGCTCTCTATGTAACCAGGTACTGGTAAGTTACATCTCTGGACCCTGCTGGCACTCTGCTGTCTGCACGCTGCACTGATGTCCGTACTCGGCGGCTGTCTTACTTACTGCCCGGCGCCAAGTAGTGACGTCACAACTTGGCGCCGGGCAGTAAATTAGACAGCCGCCAAGTACGGATGTCAGTGCATCGTGCAGACAGCAGAGTGCCAGCAGGATCCAGAGATTTAACTTACCGGTACCTGGTTACATAGAGAGCAAGTAAGCAGCAGCAGGAAAAATTTACAGTGACCCGAGTATAAGCCGAGGTCGGGTTTTAAGGCTATTTTTAAAGCCTGAAAACCTCGGCTTATACTCGAGTATATACGGTAATTTAAAGACTGATGATGCCTTCTGCTATCTAAAGGTAGTCACACATGTCAATTTGTGCACTCCAGACCCTCAACAAATGTGGCTGTAGCAGGCCTGTGACAATCACAAAATGTTGCGAGAATGCGCAGGATGTCCACATGTGCTACTTAAAGGAATAGTTCACAGCAATAGTGAACTATTCCTTTTCTACATTGATTGAAGCCCGGGAGGTTAAGGAGCTATGCCTTACCTCCCGTTCTTCAATCAATGTTTGGATAGCCAGGAACGAAGATCTGAAAATCTTACCTTTCGTGCAATCCAGCTGGGCCGCTCTAACAGTTCCCGACTGCTTCCTGCTTCTGTTACGCTATAACGCGCATTCCCGATAATGCTTGCTATAGCAGAACAGAGCCAGGAAGTGGTCGGGAATTTCAGAGCGGCCCCGCTAGATCAGGCAAAAAAAGGTAGTGGGCAAATGACTTCATGTACCTGCAACGTGCACATTCTAGACTGTCCCAACACGTAAAAGTAAGCATTAGAAAACAGCCTACAATAACATTCTGATTTTTTAAAACAACTATTCCTTCATGTCATGTGACTTTTGCAGTTTACATGCCCTAATATAGTGTACAGACTTCAGTGATCCTCCCATATTGCCCTCCCATAGGACAGGACAAATAATCAATATTTAAGGGGAGCTAAAGTCAACAGACAACATTGCATTGATTGAAAGAGCTCTTCCTTTGCTGTGGCTGCAGCAAAGGAAGAGATTTATGAAATTAACATGTGATTTATGAAATTAACATCACAGCAGAGACCCATCACTGTTAGCCACAGATAATGCTACAGCAGATCCTGCATCTCAGACACAAAAGAGAGATTTAAAGGGTATCTCCACTGAGGAAAAGGCATTTTTTTTTTTTGGTTTATTTTTAAGTACACAATCCCCCAACCCTCCTCCTACCTTTTTTTCCCCAGAATTCCCTTTCGTTTGATTGTAGCAGCATGGGAAAGTTGTGCAGGTTCCTGGGGGTGTGTCTTCCCCTGTGCTGAGAGTGCTGTCACTCAATGTGCATCATCATGGTAGCAGACACACCCACTTGGCTGCAGTAAGAAATCCTTTCCTCCCTGACTCTCTAAGTTCATTTTTCCAGCTGATTATGCAGAGAGAGACAGGGGAGGATGATCATTAGCACCTCTTTGGTTTAATTGGTGAATGATACACCTTTCTATAATCCTACAAAATCCCAGAGTTTGTGCAAATGTAAAAGTTCACTTTGCTATCGCACTGGGTAAATATCTCGAACGCAATTCAATATCGCGTTTGCACTCGTGGGTAAATCCCAAAAGGCAAAGGGAACTGTGGTCCAAAAATGACTTTAGGTAAATTGATAGGAATTGCTCCCCTGAAAATGTTTGCAATCTGTCCTGTGTCTTCTCCTCCCCTTTGCAGCCCCCCTGGTCCCTCCCACTCATGGACCCCATGGCCCATTATCTAACAGCCCCATGTGGCCCCGCCCACTCGTGGGATGCCGTGGCCCCACCCAGCCATGGGAGCCCAAGCCCCGCCCACTCATGGGTGTCTAAGCCCCGCCCACTCACGGGTGCCGTGGGTTACTCATGACCCCCCCCCACACACACACACACAGAAAACTCTGTGGAATCAGCCTTTTCAGGCTGTTTTCACACAGTGAAAGAGAAGGGCTGTTGATTCCCTTACCTTCTCTGTCAGGACTTCACACAGCAGAGAGGAGGAGGGACTTCCTGTCTCCCTCACACACTGAGGGAGTCTGAGGCTGTGCTCATCGGTGGCACTGTGCAGGAGTCAGCCTCCCACCCATGAACTTTCTGGTCAGTCATTTCTGTATATCTTGGGCTGTGGAGCATGTAGAGAGGTGGTTGATGGTTTGTTTTAAAGGTAGGAAACTTAACTTGTTTGGAGACCACAGTTCCCCTTTAAGATCATGCGCTAAAAATACAGCAAACGTAATATTGAATTGCGCTGGATGCACAGGTGTCTTTTGTGTAACCCATGCATCCAGAGCTAACATGGAGTTAAAGTCGTGCTAACCAGTAGTGAACCAGTTAGAAATATTATGAAATATATGTATAAAAAAATTAAGCTTCGTACACATGTACGATTTTCCTAGCGTCGAACGACCCCCAAGCACATTCACGTGAGTGCCGAACATCTGTTTCGGGCAATAATTTCCAGTGTGTATGTGTTCTTTCAGGCGTCATTCGTTGATCCACCATGGCCTGAATGCATACACATGTGCGATTATCATCTAAAACGGCAATTCGACGCCCATGTGCCTCATAGTCGGGGGATCATACGTGTGTTTAGAGGCAAAATCAGAAAAATTCATATAAATAAACTAGCAAAAGTGTGCCCGTTGGTGCACAGTGGAAATTATGTGTGTATGTTTTGCTATGTGTAGTTGCAGTGCTCACAGGAACCATCAGGAAACATCCAGGGGGGCAATAATAAAATTAGTCTGAAGGTCCTAAAAAAAAACCAAATAATCGCATCATATTAAATGAACAAACACACATTTATTTCCTCCCTTACATATACTACCTGCCAGCTAGAATATAGAGGGTCTATGTGGAATAAACCTGCAGGTCTGAGAACTGACCCAGGCAATCTAAACAGCACCTTTGGGCAATCAAAAGCAGCCCATACATATATCCGATTTTACTTTCCCGACCGAGTGCTCCCGTGACATTAGACAGATCCTGCAAGAACCGCCTGTCTGTGGCATAGAAGAATGGGAAAGGTGGTTCTGGCAAGATCAAACCAATATTGCATGAGCGCTTGGCTGGATAAGTAAAATCGGATATATGTATAGCCACCTTAAATCCTATACAGTATCCTGATTAACATGCAAGGTTCATATTTATTAGTATTTACCACAACAAGTTTAACTAACCTATGGGGTTAGGACTTGGGAGCACAGGATACTGATTGAATATACATGTTAGGGAGAGGTGTGGATAGAGGAGCTAAAAGCTCCACACAGAGTATAAAATGAAATAGAGCCTTCATATAACAGACGGTACCTCATAGAATCATGTTATTATAATAGCATTGCCTTAATAATCTAACATATAAATACATTTCTCACTTAAAGAAATGGGTGGGGACATGCAAAGTATCTTATTTATTGCCTGTGGCAAAGGCATGTGTCTAGATATAATACAGCCTAATGGTATAGAGCAGGCGTGTTTAACTTGTGACCCTTTACGTGTTTGAAAACCACAATTCCCAGCATTCTCTGTTTGCAGTAAGTTTTTTCTTAATATCCTGTAGCTAAGGCATCTGTCTAGATCTAATACAGCCTAAGCTTGTGACCTTTCACATGTTTGAAAACTACAAATCCCAGCATTCTCTGTTTTGCAGTTAGTGTCTTCTTAATGAACTTTTCACATGTTTAAAACTACAACTCCCAGCATTCCCTAACTGCACAGAATTCTGGAAAACCTAGTTTTCATACATCCTGGAATAAAGACATTTTCCTGACTTACAGACATTAAAAGCCCACGGTCATGTTTTGCGATTCCTACCCAAGGGTTTGAACATGCAAGTGATTCATCTGCCCTTCCCTTACATCTATAGCTATTAGACTATTGTATTAGGGAATCATTATATGGGTTGATTGGTTGGCGCAACGTTAATGCCCGCTTTGCAGCGGCAGCGCGAGTACCAGAAGAGGCACTCCTGCGGCCGTTTCAAAGTAATTTACCTGAGGTTGCATGCCTCTTTACACGTAAGTATTAAACACCAACTAATAGCTGCCGATAAATACTTATGTGTGGGTGAGATTCACCCAAAATCGCACAGCCTCTGGTAAATCTCGTACGGGAGATTTGCTCAGAGAGCTTGTGGCTCTGGGTGAATCTCCCTGTTAGAGTCATAAACTTTACCATATTTGCACTCATTTCCAAATACCACCTACCTGGCAGTTATAATCTATAAAGTCTAAAGGTTTGTGTACAAATGTGATCGCCGTTGTGACGTATGACGTGTGCGAACTGCCATTTTAGCCGATAAAGTGCCCATATATGGCACGATTATCGGCCGCTCGTACAAATCATGCGTCACGGGTTGGCACCCATGATCACATGTGTGTACGAACCTTAAGGCTGGGTAAACACCAGTAACGAACCAATAGTGCCACGGATTAGTCGGCTGGAAATATATGATGGTGTGGGGCGGCCAGCCGCGACCGAGTTCGGTCGTCCGTATCAAACAAATGGGTCAGTTAGTAAATCACGGCCAATCATGCAGTTCCCTATGGGACCACATGATCAGTCTGTCACATGCGCTGCTGGCTGCAGCCACTGTTACTGTGACTAACAGTCATCTGTCCTGGCAGGGCTCTCACACAAAGCAGATGCTCAGTTGGGACACATGTATTATATGTATCCAGACAAAATGGTATTAACTTGCAGATCTGAACACAGATCCAGGCAATCCTGCCACAATGTGCAATTCAATCTGAACAGCTTCATTGGACATCCTGAGACCCTATACAGGATCCAGAACTAGGTTCATACTTAATGGTAATTACCACAGCAAGTTCCAGATTTACAGTCACTATGGGGTTAGGAAACACAGGATTCTGATTAGCTTGACAAGTTATGGAGAGGTTTGGATAAAGCAGCTAAAAGCTCCCCACTGGGTATAAAATGAAGTAGAGCCTTCTTATAACTGAAGGTACCTGACAGCCTCATGTTTAATATATTAATATTGGGGTAAAAACTTCCCATTTCTCTAAGAATGCTGGGTAGTTTCAGAGACATCAAAGTAATTAATCATAACAGACACTTCCTGTCTAGCAAACAGAAACTGAATTGTCTCATTACTTTCTATAAAGAGGGGAGGGGAGTAAATGTCTAAAGAGTCTAAAGTATTTTCTAATGGCTAAGACTGTCACATGTTTTACAAACAGCACATAACTGTAATACAGGAACTTCCTTACACTTTCTGTCTTGTCATGGACAGTGCCTAAGAGATTTCTTTGATTTGCTAACTGTGTAAGATCAGAACCTTTCACTGGATGTTTATAAAGTAAAATTCCACTTCCTTTTAAAGGGCATGTCCACCCCCAAAACTATAATCCCCCCCCAACTACTGGCCCCACCATGTAGTGTAGTTTAATCCTTACCTCACATCCCAGCTCCATAGGGTTCTCCTGTAAACCCCCCCCCCCCAAAGTCTCAAAACTAACCACCAGGAGGATAGCAGGTCTCTGCCTGCTATCTAGCCTCCGGTAGATATTTGCCATCGCACTGCACCCTTCTCCCCCCTCCCTCCCCCTCCCTCTCCCTCCCTCTCCCTCCCGTTCTACTATCCCTCCCCCTAGCGCAAAACCCCCTTAATATGCTGCTCCCCCATGTCCCCCAGCCCCAACCGCAAATTTTTTTTTTTAAAAAGCTCCCCAAACTCTTACTTACCTCTCCGCTTTCCTCCGCTGCACTGAATGACCGGCAGCCGCGTTCGTGATTGGCTGCCGCTCAGCCAATCACAGACGCGACTCCCGGTCCCGCCCCTCTGCTTACATTCTCGCAAGCAGAGGGCCGGCAGTGCGGCGGAGGAACGAGGGGAGGTAAGTAAGAGTTTGGAGGGCTTTCTGAAAAAAATATTTATGCGGTTGGGGCTGGGGGACATGGGGGAGCAGCATATTAAAAATCATGTTTAAGGGTGGACATACCCTTTAATGTCTACATGGAGGCCCTGTAGAAATCCTGGAGGTGTGTCTTAACCTATCATTTTGAGTTTTCCATTCAAACTTAGGGGTGTCCAGTAAATTAAGTTTAGTTTATTAATTGTATATAAATTGTTTTGTAATTCAGTAGTAGGTAGTAGTACTATACTTTGTATGGTGTTATTTCTTATGGTGATTTTAATTAAATAGTTCTAATTACACACATACATATGGACCTTTCCTATGTGTAATACTGCTATATACCCCCACCTAGTTAGTTGCTCCTAAAAACTCAATGCAATCTCCGTAAAAATATAAATTT
Source organism: Hymenochirus boettgeri (assembly GCA_019447015.1). Lineage (NCBI taxonomy): Eukaryota > Metazoa > Chordata > Amphibia > Anura > Pipidae > Hymenochirus > Hymenochirus boettgeri. The sequence continues at coordinate 180,799,472 of CM033475.1, read as the reverse complement.
ATTTATATAATATAAGGGACTGTAAAGATTACTTTTCTTTTTTTTATGAAAATCAAAAGAATATGTCATTGTCAGAGACAGGATTGTTGCAATAAGTTTGCAAAAATACTACACTGGATAGGCAACAGATTCCTTGTTTTGATCTGCTGTGCAATAGACTGCATGTTTAGTGCATTGCAACTACTTAGACTTGCACCAAAACAAAAAGGTGGATTAAGGGAGCTGACCCCTATTACCCAGAGGTTGTTTCATATATCATCCAATAGCCATGGCTAAGGGAAAGGTGCTACTCAGCTTGCATCTTTTTGAATGTGCTCTCTCCATTGGGACAATGTTATCTAGTGACTTTAGTTCCTCTTTAAGTGAATTATTGTTGGTAACAGATTATTTTATATGGACAAATAAAATAATATTTAGTGGACAAGCAAGTAAAACTAACTAATACATGTGATACTGGATCCCTATATATGTACAGTATACTCCTCTGAACCCAAATTTTAATTAGGCCAAAATATTGGCAGTAGCATGTTCCACAATTCATGATCCAGTTTAACAACGGTCATCTGTCTGATGGGGAAATTGTATGGCATATACATAGCCTTGATTCTGTTCAATACAGCACTCTCAGTGTAAATGTGTCTTCAAGAAAATTTTAACAAAAACAGCCAGTTACTGGATGATTTTTTATCTCTGTCAATTTTTTGAGGTTTTCTAATCTACACAAACATTAGAGGGGCCTATAGGGGCGTTGGGAAGGGGACGCCAGGGGATACTTGCTTGGGGCACCAAATTAGCCATAAATGGGCATTCTCTTAAAGAAGCACTTAAAATAATTTGAAACCATGGTGATACATGTACCATAATATTTCAACTTAATGAAAATATTCCAAAATAACCATGTAGAAGAAAAATGATTAAGTATAATTAGCTCTTAATGCGATTGTGAAAACAGACAAATGAATAATTTCAAATGTTATTTTAATTTAAAATTACAGGGAGGCTTTATCGAGGCAACCAGAATAACTTAAATTACTTAAATTACCTTAAATTTCTCAACCTCGACAAGGTTTGAGGCATGCGCAGGAGAGCCCCCCCCCTCCCTCTCCCTCCCGTTTTGCTGTCCCTCCCCCTAGCTCAAAATCCCTTGGCTATAATATAGGTATAGGTCCCCCAGCCCCAACTGCCAGAATAGTTTTTAAAGAAAGTGCACAGATCTTTACTTACCTTACCATTATATTATAGCAAAAGGACCCAGAAGGGGTGGACATACCTTTAAAGACAATTTAACTGAGACTTGAATCAAACTTAGTTTCAGCTGATATTTACAAAAAACATATATCTGAGGTTTTTTTATGTTTGCTACTTAGTGGCTTCTATAAGTATTAGAAGTCAAAATAATACAACAATTAGAGATGGACTTAAAACTGAACCCGAGTTCGATCTGAAGTTTCATAGTTCGGTGAACTAGACCTTTCCGAACTCGTGGATGTATTTTCGAAAATACCCTCGAATGTGGTGTTTCGACGATAAACTTGAATGTATCTTTCAAATTCGAAAACCCTTGAATGTAGCATTCGACTTTCGGTAACCCTCAAATGTAGCGTTCAAATTCGGTAACCCTCGAATGTAGCGTTCGACTTTTGGTAACCCTCGAATGTATAGTTCGATTTTTGGTAATCCTTGAATAGGGCGTAACTCTCGAATGCAGCATGCAGAGACCTGACAATTGCCCCAATCGTGGGGGAATGTAGTATTTCAAACTTTTACTGAAGTTTGGAAATTAAACAGACTTCAGTAAGTTCAGTCATCTCTAACAATATACATAATATATAATCATATATAATCAAGGAAAACTAAACTTCATTTTTTTTAACATGAAAGCTTTTCTCCCCCAAACATCTATACATTCTTCTCTAGTAGGTTGCATTTAGCACATGTAAGTAATATATTCTATAACTATGAAGGCTTCCATGTATTGCCAGTACAGCCTACAGCCCATGTAGTCATCTATGCCCCCTGACCCCAGTATTCACTTTCTCTATACATACACTCTAAAAGCTGTCCAGAGACACCCTGCAGTTTATTTACCAGCCAGTGTGAATTACATACAGCTTTCCTGGGACAATACAAAATAGTCAACTCATTTTACATTATTCTGTTCCTAGAAAAGCTAAAAGCTTTTAAATGTTCCTGTATTGCATCCATCTACAATGGTGGTTCATCTGGTAGAATGTATGTTTTAGAAACAAACAGTCCAAAATGTCATGTGTTCAATTATGTTCCTAGCAAAAGATAATGTTTCTACATGTACTTGGGTTCCATGCATCTATAGTGGTGGCTTAACAAACAGTCCAAAAACTCATAGGTTCAATTCCCCAGGCTTATTTTTTATTGTTTATTATGTTGCCGGTTAAATTCCAGAGACCTGTGCTGATATGTGATTGGCTATCAGCTTCTAGAAAGCAAGGCTTCAACTTCCTTGTTTGATCTTTTCAACACTACAGAGCATGTGCATGCACTGCATACATTTAGCTGGGTTTAAGGGGGATTGTGGGGGCTGACCCTTAGTACCCACAGTTTAATTTCATAAATCACCCAGTAGCCACAGCAGTGAGATGAGACAAATTGTAGTCAGTTTATTAACCAATTAATTTACAATCACTGCAACATTGCACCCCTATATTAATGCAGTTTCTATAATATTTTTTTTTTTTGCAGCACAATAGGAAAAATAATTATTGTTAGAATTTTCTGTAGAACACTGGGACTTTTATTCTCCATTTTGCCTTTCTTAATGCTTTTTGGTGTAAGGTATCTTTTTTCTTACACTATTTCTCTATAATATACTCCTCTTTTTAACCTAGCCTATGAAAACACACAAAACATGAATTATGAAAAAGATAGTTTCCTATAAAAAAAATTGTGATACCCTAGTGTAATGGATCTCAAATCATTTATACCTGAATCAATTTACATAACTTTGTTTATGTTCCCTACTACTGTATCGCTTTCTTATGTACTTAGCATACTACACTGTAAAAATGAATATTACCTGTGGAATTGATTATTCCTACCTCCCAATATCATTTCAGTTTCAGCACATACAGTTTCAGCACATAAGTTTGCCAATTTAGTGTCCTGGGCTTTCCTATATTTAAGATAGTGCTGAAGCACTGATGAAGCCTGAGAGAAGCAGTTTTCTTCATACTGATGCTCCTCACAGAAATGATATTGGGAATGAAAAAGTTCAACATTTTTTTAAAAACGTTTTATGCACTATAGTTCTCCTTTAAAAGTACTTCTAATAGATAACATTTTCTTGTGGTTCTTGTATGCTATGCTGGTCTTTTTCTAGTTAACCTCTTTTCTAGTTGCCAGGAGCAGCAGTACTATAAAACATTTAGGGGCTGATGCAGTGCTATAAATCTGCAGCAACCAATCAGATGTTCACTAACTAGAGTAAACCAGTAAAAAGCTAAAATGTGGTTTGTTGCTGCAAATTAGTAGCACAGGCATAGTTAAAAGATAGACACATACATAGTAACAACCTGGTCCTTGCTCAGTGGCATGTTGAGGGGGGAATTACTGGTGCCTACTGGTTACATTGATTGTTTCATAGACTGTTACATTGATGGTTTCATAGATTGTTACATAGACTGTTACATAGACTGTTTCATAGATTGTTACATAGATTGTAACATAGACTGTTACATAGATTAGACTGTTATATAGACTGTTGCATAGATTTGTTACATAGATTGTTACATATAGATTGTTACATAGCCTGTTACATTGATTGAGCTGGGACTGAGAAGTAGCATTTTTAATTTCTTCTAAAAATGTATCCAGTCTGCCCTGTGATTGACAACAGCATAGAGAACAGCCCTGCTTATTATTTTTTAAAACATATTTTTAAATCACATTCTGTGTTGAGCCTATGGTATCTTGGGAACAGCCACCACAGTAAATTGGTGAGCTACCAGTGATACAATCCAAAGGTACACTCCAGCACACCATTGTTGGCTTTTAGCCAGACAAGTAGGTAGGTGCTATCGTCTTGAGGAAGGGACATAGCGTTGTATGTATATGTTGTTTTGCACTTAATAAATTCACTTTAAGTAATGTGCTCATCCATTGCTTCATTTCTTTCTGAGCTACCACGGAGCATACACATAAAGTATGTTCCGCTATCACTTTATAACTGATCATTATTTTCTTATATGTATTTTCAAATCCATTGCATGCTATGTAGATCTTTAGTTACAGTTTTGTCTCTAGCTCAGTACAAATTTACCCCACATTAGAACTGCTATACATTAACACTAAAAGGAAAGCCAAGACAATGTGGCCATAACACAGGGAAACTGGGATAAGGAAGGAGTCTAAAGATAACTGCTATTGCTTTTCCTCTTGTGTGCAAACTTTTACCTGTGTAAAGAAGCTTCAAGGCTAAAAAAAGGTCCTAGCGGCTTAGGCAAATAAAAAATAAATAGGCACAGTGTTTTTGACGTCTTTACGTCTACGACTAAGAGTCCATACTCAATACATCTTAAGCTGCACTTTGGGATGTTTTAATAAAGTTTTCAAGCTGACTTGTATCTGTATTTCCCCCTACTTGTATCTGTATGTTGTCCCACCCGCTTAGATTAAAAGCTCTTCGGGGCAGGGATCTCATTCATAATGTGTCAAGGCATGCACTTATATATCAATTTATCCATAATTTATATATATGTGTTCTTAACCTATGTATGAAATTGTATTTAATTTTTATTTATCTGTATAATTGCTTGTACTTATCCCCTTGTTTGCATACTCCGTATTTTATAATGTACAGCGCTGTGTACCCAAGTGGCGATTTATAAGTCAAATTATGTACATACATACATACATACATACATTGATACCTTCATGTGGTTACACGCTGCACTTCTACCACAAACTACCTCTGGTTACTGTATCTGCTTTAGCTTTGCAATTTTTTTTCTTTTTCTAATTCCATTACAAGCAAAATTGGTTTGCTGCTAAAAAAAACATGTACAGGGAGATTCAATAAAAGTTCTTATCATTAAAATAGTGCTAATTTTACCCCAACAAATCAGATCTTATTTAACATTTGAAAGCTAATAGCTGATTGGTTGGGGCAAAATTAGCACAATTTTTAATGATAAGAACTTACTGAATAACCCTGAAACTACTTACCTAAAAGCTTACAGACTATATAATCACCAGTGTTCACATTTCCAGGGAATCCACATTAGAATGAATTACAATTAATATGGACAAATGGAGACTGACTAGGGAACCTGTATATTTTACAAACAATGGAGTGAAGATTCAAAACTGTGTAGAATGCAGGTTCACCACCTCACCCATGTAAAATACAGTCTTAGTAAGAGCTGATGGTATTTTTAAATTTTTTAATTTTCAATGGATTTTCTGGCCGACTGAACTGTGCAGATGAAAATATGGCCGGAAGGCAAACATAGTGAGATGCATATTGAAATACAAAAAATATATATTCTCTGTTTAGTTTTAAATGGTGAAGATTGCTTGCATCAAAGAAGTTAATAATACAGTGTCAACACTTTTCTTCATTGACCAATTTAGCGGCTACAAGCTTACCAGGACTTTTTGGGAGAACATCTGCATGGATAGTAAGAAAAACACAGTAACCATAGTAGCCCTTCCTCTTGTGTAATGCCACCCCTTTATGGCATGAAGATTGTAAAACCCCATTGGGTAAAATGCATGGACTATGCATGGACAATGCATTACTATGGCTCTGCACCACACCACCTCATGGGACCTTTTTGCAAAGTGTCCTTTCCCAAATGTCCTGTTGCCAATGGAGGAAGGCAGCAGTGTGCACTATTTTTTTCTGGTCTTAAAGGGGAAGTTCAGTGCAAATACATATGCCTTTCAGAAAAAAGAGCAGTATTTTTTCATCCTAATGACCTTAATCTGCCCATTCAGCATTGTGTCTGTTTATAAATAAATGCAAACGAAATACTGACTTCCTGTTTGCAGGACCCCTAGTAGTGACCATTATGGTCTTGCCCTTGACCCAGCGCCTGGGTTCATTCAGTTGCTCAGTAGAGATCTGAGCATCTTTGACCCATCCAACAGCCAATCAGGAGATGCATCCTGTGGTGCATCCTGGGAAGAAGAAGGACCGTTAGAACCTAAAATGTCAGCTCACTAATGTCAACAGCAGGGAACAGCAAAGGGTATGAAATCAACTGATTTTTCAAAATAGGGAGCAATATGTAGAATAACTAAGAAAGCATTACACAAACTAACAATTTAGCAAATATTGATAATTTCCACTGAACTATCCCTTTAAAGACACCCTTATTCTTATATTGATGATTTAATTATCCATTAATAACTATTTATCAGTTAGCAATGGAAATAGCAGTATATTTTTAATGTAATAATGTAGTGATACCTTTCCATTGTAGACTAGGAATTCATTTTTCCGGACAAGCTCTCAAGAGATTCATTCCTCCATTCACTGGGCAAAGCAGATTTTTGGTAGATTGGAAATGTTTCTTTGAAACAACTTGTGACTCGATCACCCAGAGCCTCAAGCTCTCTGGGCGAATCCCCCGTATCGGACTTAAAAGAGGCTGAGCGGCTCTGGGTGAATCTAACCCGCATCTAAGCATTTAACGCCAGCAGTTAATTCCTTACGCGCAAAGAGCCGTGCAGTCTCTGGTAAATTGCTTTGTGATGCTGAGCGAGTGCCTCTTCTGGAACTCGCGCAGCCGCCACAAATCAATACTTAACAGCACGCTAATGGACCGTAAATTGGTTAGCGCGACGTTAAGGGATGAAAGGAGCGCTGTGGGTCAGTAAATTGCCCTGTGATAACTTACAATCTGATCCTTGATTAAAAATAAGGAAAATTCTAAAGCCAACCTTTGGTTATAAAACATACAAGAGCCATTTACAAAGTTGTTAAATTAAAAAGAAACCCATATATTATTATTCAAATCACATCAGCCGAGTAAGGCTAATATTCAGCCCTGTAATCCCTATATACCACGGAGATCTTCTTTGTCATGCCTTTCCTATAATGTTTTTCATTAAGCGCAATGCATAGTATTTCATATCTAGTACCACGTGTCCTTAAGAGGACAAGGATGACTTGCTGTGAAATTTTAAATTAAAATGAACAGCAGGAACATTTCGGAAACCTTTCTTTCACTGAAGATTTATGGACAAACTACTACACTGTTTTAAGATGCACTTACCTAACATTCATTTTTAATTAGTTCTGGTAAGACACAAATGGATATTTCTTACTAGCAGAGTTTTTTTTTAAAAAAAGCAGAAGGTATTTATAAAAATTCTTAGGTATTGTTTTTTTGTTATTAAAGTATAAACAGAAGCTAACATACAGTAAAGATAACCACACCAATGCAATACCACCACACCAGGGGTTGCAACTGATTATGAGATAATGTTTGGTTAGCATATTTCCTAGTAGAGGTGTAAAGGGAAAACAAAAATGAACAGCACATAGATGTATGGGTTCTATAATACCAGGTATCCCACCCATCCCGCATCTCGCGGGTGTCTCTCGCATTCTGGGGTGGTCTCCCGAACTACCGCGAGACCACCACAAACTCCCGTGATGGAGAGGAATCTCTAATCTCCTTCCCAGTCATGCCCCCTTTTGACTGCCATCCCCCTGGAACACCTCCAGCATGCCCCCAGAACGCCTCTAACCCTGCCTCCCTCCAAATCCTGTGACTCAAACTCCACCCCTTGCATGACGTCACTGCCACCACGCCTCTACCCCACCCTTCCCGGAAGCCTCAAATGGTTCATACCAGTAACCCTTCAATTCTTTTAAGAATTGGACCCACCCCATCACGCATCTTTCCCACCACAACCCCCCCGGCACATCTTCTACCCCCCAGATGCATCTTCCAATCCCCCCCGCCAATTTCTTCCTTGCCGGCCTCTTCCTCGCAGCGCACTCTGATGCGATCCGTTGAGTGCCTGGGGGCTGAAAAGCGGTACTGCATTGTGTCCGTGGTGCATCCATAACTGTGAGTTAGTATATAACGTAGGAAACTACCTGGATCATGCCTTTGGGCAATTAACATACACATATGAACCACATTGGTAATTGGTACCCCATGTTAACCCTGGGAACATTATGCTGTTTGTCCAGACCTAGACATTTTTATTCTTTATATAACATGAGACTGAATAACATAACTATTTCACAATTGATATTGTTTATGTATGTGGTTTCTTATCCAATAGCACTGCAGACCATGGTGTGTTGTAGCACCATTTGGTAGATTAATATTTGCCTGCTGCTTGCCTGCTGTGTTTTTTTATATAATTCGCATAGTTCCTTGTGTGGGGACACATGTCTCATGGTGGATTTGTTGGTTACTCAGTACTATGTACTGTACTTTCTGGTACTGTATATGTACTATAATTTGGTGTTAAGATTATTAACATTTGGATTTGTGAAGAGAAAGGTCAATAAGTTTTATGTAAAGTATTTTCTCTCCTTTAAAAGTTGTGAAAAAAAGTTGTGTCTACGGAAGTGGCTATGCCTGTAATCTGTTGATATGACTATATGTATTGCCTTCTTAAGCACTGTTTAATTTAAGGGCTGCACATGGCCTTCTTTTTGCAATAATGTGTCTATAGACCTATTGCTGCATGAATATAAATAGGCCTGAATGAGATCTCTCATTTATACCGTTAAAATCAGCATAGTGGATAATTCTTTCTTTAAATTCTCCTGGGTATTACTGGGCTATAAAGAATTAAGGTTGAATGCTGTTTTCTAAGTTCTATGGTCTATTTTTTACCATTTTATTCACCTTCATATGAGAGATTTCAGCTCAGTTACCTAACTTAAAGTAACACAAGAATCATTGCTGGTAAAGACTAACCCTCAGGTTTGGTACACAATCCATGGCATAGCATGAGCTATTTTTTCTGTAGTGCAGCATGCGGTGTCATTTTAATCAGCCTTTATGCAGAGACTGCTGCAATCAGATAACTATTTCTCAGTTGGTTAAAGGATTAAGCAGAAAACCATCTGTTAGTATTTTTCGAGGAGCAAACAAAGTTCCTGTATCTCTGTACTACATTAAATTCTAAATTTGTTTGTCTGCCTCTTCTGTCTAATAACATTGCCAGAATAATTATCGCATTGACTTCTTTCTACCTTATCCACAAAACAAAAGCCAGGAGGGATCCAACATCCAATTCACAAATTGCATGTAATGGTCAGTAAAATAAATTGACATTTTAAAGGATATTTTGTAGAATATAATTATGAAATCTTGGATTTCTCATTTAAATTACAAACAATTGTAATAAGGGGGAAATATAAGATTATTTCATTTGATTATGACTAGGGCTGTATTCTGCCGACAGGTTCGCAAAACAGACTCTGGTTTAAAAATGGAATTTTGGAATTTCTAGTTCTGCCTCAAAATTTCATTGGTAAATTCAAATGACAGAATTTCAGATTAGAAAAAACAGGTTCGGGACGAAACTACAGTACTTCATTAAATGATGGCTAACTTATAAACTGTGTATCAAAATAATTTTGCTTAGTCCAATATGGCGTTAATGGCATCTTATGGACATTTCTGTTCTGGAAATCTGTACTACTGCAGAGAAATCGCCATGGTGTGATATCCTCTTAAACTATTCTTAAAATTAGCTACAGTACGCTAACAATTTGCCACGATGCCCGACCATATTAACAAAACAGAATATATTTGCGTGGGTAAGTTTTACATCATTTAACATATTGCTAAAAGGTGTGGTACCTATTTAACATCAGCATGTCCTGATCTGGCAATAGGAAATGTTCTGGTTTAAATAGTCCAGTAGTTATCAAACACTTTCAGACTGACTGTGGTACAATGTTGTAATTACCCAGATTTTGTGAACTTGTAATCAAATTTGATTATAATCAATGTAGTACCTCATTGACTGCATTGACATCTTTTATCTGAAGGAATGCCAATGGGCTTTGGCAGACCCTTTAAGAAACCTTGATAAAATGTTCTTGTTTATAAATATAGCAGAAAAAGAAAAGTTAGAAAAATTGTGGTAAAGTGTGTGTGTGTGTGGGGGAACCTCCTAGGAGCTTATTTAAGAACTGAGCGCAGTGCATCCATTTGTTATTCTGATGCAGGCTACTAAATATATTTTTGTATTACAGGTCCCTTGGTGGGAACATCTAAGGTTGACTACCCCAAATTCTATATGCAGTGATTACATTAGGCCAGAAGTGTAGAAGAGTGTCTTCAAGAGTGCAATACTTGCTTTACTTACCCTAACATAAGCAATGTCTACATTCCTTCTAGTTTCTTTTGTGAATGCTATTATATAGTGAATAATGTTCCCAATACTGTAAATTATATATATATAAGGATATTATAAGGACATATATAAGGATATTAATCCAAAAAATGCACAATAAAAGTGAACTTAAGTCTTATTTAATGGTAACTTAAAAGCTCGGAAGGAACCCTCATGCATCATATAAAATTACAGTACAATGATCTAAAATAACATATACAGGGTGATTCAATAGAAGTTCTTATCGTTAAAAATGGTGCTAATTTTGATCCAACCAATCAAATGTCAGCTTTCAAATGTTAAATAACGTGATTGGTTGGGGCAAAATAAGCACCATTTTTAACGATAAGAACTTTTATTGAATTTCCCTGTTTGTAAATTATGATCTCAAACAAACCCTGTTTTTAGGGTCTATATGTAAGTCACAAGTAGATATAAAGTCCAATATGAAGTGTAATGGATAAATAAAGTATACACGCCACTTACCCTATACAGGAAGTATACACAGAGAGGATAGCTGGTACTAGGGAGGGGAGCTACCCAGAAGAATCTGGAGCCGAAGACTGACTACCAGTAACCCTCTCACAGTGGTCTTGCTTCCGATTGCTCCAGTCTTCTCCAGCCAGTGTGGGTCCACTTCTAGGCTCAATAGAGAATCACCTCTTCTGTGGCGAAACATCTGCTTTCAGCTTCCAAATAAAAGGTGTCCTCATGTCCACCCTACACAGACTTGTAAATAAAATATGCTCTCATGCCAAGCCCATGCAGACTGGTAAATATAAGATACCCTCATGCAAGCCCACACAGACTTTGTACTACACAGACTTGTAAATATAACATGCCCAGCCCACACAGACTTTTTAATAAGATGTGCCCACCCCACACAGACAGAATTGACAAGGAGGGGTCGCAAGTTGGTTGGCACCTTGGCCGATCATTATAAAGGGCCCCCTAACCAATAAACCACAGCCACAACTAGGAAAAATTCTGGGACATCCCTACCTGCACATTCTTTCTATTTCAGATGATAGACAGATGATTGATAGATAGATAGATAATAGACAAACAGATAGATATATAGATTATTGATATAGGCAGACAGAAAGATAGATGGATCGATCAGGGGTAACCAAACATAGCATGTTAAAGGGCATGTCCACCCTTCTTAAAAAATTTTCATATAATATTCTCCCTGTCCCCCCATCCCCAATCGCTATAGTTTTCAGTTCAGAAAGTGCCCCAAATATTACTTACCTCCGCCGCACTGCCAGGCCCTCTGCTTGCGAGAAAAGGCAAGCAGAGGGGCGGGACCGGCAGTCGCGCCTGTGATTGGCTGAGTGGCAGCCAATCACTGACGCGGCTGCCGGGAATTCATTGCGGCGGAGGAAAGAGGGAAGGTAAGTAATATTTGGGGCACTTTCTGAACTTAAAACTATAGCGGTTGGGGATGGGGGGACAGGGAGAATATTATATATAAAGGTTTTTACACTAGGGAGAGGGAATCTAAATTGAGAGGGAGGGGAAGGGAGGGGGAGAAGGGCTGTAGTGCGCATGCCAAACTTCTCCCGGAGGGGAGACAGGAGGCAGAGTCCTATATGGATTCTGCAGTACTCCTGGTGGGCGTTTTTTTGGACTTTAGGGGGGGATAGCAGAAGAACCAGATGGAGCTGGGATGTAAGGTAAGGATTAAACTACACTACACAATGGGACCAGTAGTGGGGGGGATTATAGTTTTGGGGGTGGACATGCCCTTTAAGGGTGGCTCTTTTGTAATTTTACCTTTTTTTAAAATCTTCTAAAGGTAGCTCAGAAAGATACAAAGTGAAAAGTGGAGTAAAGGCGTAGTGCTCACATAATGCATGTATTTCTTTTATTTAAGAATTGCTTAAAGGGGAACTTTAATGGTTTCCATACAAGCAGTCTATATTAAAAAGAGCCAGGGGCGTGCCTGCCATGAAGCAAAATGAAAAATTTGCTCCTGTTATTTACGAGAGAGAAGGTACAAGTGGGCTCTTAGAGGACACTTGTATGAAACCACAGTTTCCCTTTAATTCCACATTTGTTATATGTCTCTAATATGGCTTCCATTCAGGTGCCTTAACAAAGTACTTGAAATATGGGGTTTATACTTTTTCCATTTGTGCCATATTGCTAATTCTATTTTGGTACCTAAGTGGCCACCTTACCTAAATTCCAGAAAAAAGATCTGTTTGATTACAAATGATTTCTTTAAAGGGAATGTTCACCCTTAAAACATAAAACTGGTCAATTGCCAGTCACCTTCCCTCTGATTTCTTTAAAGGGAATGTTCACCCTTAAAACATAAAACTGGTCAATTGCCAGTCACCTTCCCTCAACCCTAACTGATATATTTTGCACTTTGTTACCTGCATTACTAACCAGATATTTAAATAAAATTATTGTCCCCATTCTGGCAGAGTAGGCTGGCCCTTCCTTTCATGCAGTCAATCATGGCTGTGACCGAATATGTATAGGGATCACAACTAGACAAAGCTAAACAGGCATTCTGGGAACTAATGTATAAAATACACAATAGAAAATATAGGAGGGAGAAAGTAGCTAACAAGTAAAATGAATACAATCATTGAAAAAATGCTGGACAACATCAACTCACAGCATTACGCAAGTGGCCCAGACCCTTTGTGAAACAAACTATTCCATTAACCGTACACAGATCAAGCCAAATGGTCTCTCAGACCTTGTCAAGGTCTGAGAGACCTGCAGATAGCCCCAAGCACGTCACTTAGGCTCCATAGGAATATCTACAAGACACACACGTGCACACTGATGAAACGACATGGATCCAAGAATACTAAAAACATCCTTTATTGTAACATTTTAAAACACAGTAGTCCCGAAGGATCACCTGGCGTGCCTCTAGGGTAAGTACACTTGGGTGGAGGAAGGGGCATTCCTTAAATACACACAAGTGTATTTACCTATGATTAAGTGCCCTAGAGGCACAAAACGCATCAGGTTATCCTTTGGAACGTCTGTGTTTTAAGATACTACAATCAAGGACGTTTTTAGTACTCTCGGAATCCGGATCGTTTCATCGGTGTGCACGTCTGTTCTTTGTCTTGTGGTCAATCAAGTCTGTGACTGCTAACATCACAACCAATGGTTGACTGCTGTTTTACCTGCTGCCTCCTCTGCACATGCTTAAGCATATAAAAAGCTCTTGGAGCAGAGGGAGGAGGCAAATACATTTGCCAGAAAGGAACAGAACTTATCATTAAATATCCAGTTACAAATGCATGTAATAAACTTGGGAAAATAGAAGTTGGGGTTGCAAGCAAATATCTGACAGTCACCAGTGTTTTGTTTTAAGGGTGGACATGCTCTTTAATTATTAGTTAAATTGGGACAGTGAGATTTACAAAAAAGGGTTAGATTTTAACCCATATGAACTATTTTATTACTTAACTATTTGACAATTTATAATGATTGCACATTGGGTGTAAACACAAACTTTAGTCTATTAAACCTAGTGCCATGGCCTGGCTTCATAAGTGATGAGTAAAGCAATGTACAGAATCTTGTTGGAAGGAACTTGTTCAAAAGGTGGAAACGTATGGAGTTTCAGTTTTGCGATTAATAAACATATTGGGAGATTCAATAAAAGTTCTTATCGTTTAAATGGTGCTAATTTTGCCATAGCCAATCAGATGTTAACTTTCAAATGTTAAATAAGATCTAATTGGTTGGGGCAAAATTAGCACCATTTTAAACGATAAGAACTTTTATTGAATCTCCCCGATTCTTTGCAGTATCATTTAGAATTGTAGAGAAAAGTAATTGATATCAAACAACACCAGAAATAAGATTGGGAAAGAGGTTTAGATTAAAACCTTTTACTTTGTTTTGCTATGGTATCTAATTTCTAACTTCCTTAAGTGAATTTGAATATGGCCGGCCCACTGTACAAGTTGGAGATTCCGATGTCCTGACTATCTCACTCCCTCTGGGATTATGCTTCCCAATGAATATAACATTGAGTCTCTCCTAACTTTTTCTGTTTCTCATATTGTACCATACAGTATGTCTGAGGCGAATGTTCGTAGTATTAAAGGACCAGTTGAGACTGCTACATTTCTATTCTGACTTTTGTCTTAGCAATGAATTCTAATTTATTGTGTCTGACAGCGCAGGTGTTGCAAAGTGAGACCAAGATATCGAATAAAGTTTTTTAATTATTCCCTTCTCCTGCACAGCTCAATGGGAAATTGTGTATAAATAGAATTGTTAATGTTTTGTATTATAAAAGGAAATTGCATTTGCAAAAAAGATGTATATTGTCCATTGGTGAAGCAAGTAGCAGGTTTGTTTGAATTATTTCACCACTTAAGAAAATACCTTGAAAGATAAATAAAGGAATCAGCTATATAAAGTTACCGTGGTAAGTGTATAGGGATACTAAATATATCTATGATTGATTATTTAACATTGACAAAACATCCAGTGTTCCCTGTTTTTATGCACCAGGTGCATAAGCCGAAAAGAATATCCTTATGCAGGTCTAATGTGGCAGGCATGTAGCGAGTTCGGCAACACATATTGACACAGTCTGGCGGAATATTGTATATCTCCGAGGTATTATTGTTTTGCAGCCTGGTGATTATTTATGCAAGACGGTCAGATCCCTGGTTGTACAAATGCAAAGGTTCTCCTTTAATGTGAGTGGATTATACATTTGCAGCAATTGATTGATCACCCTGAACTGTTGTTGGTCAGATCAGTAGGAGAAGCAGTATTTCTATGCTTAAAGGAGAACTAAACCCAATTTTTTATACTCCCGAATCTGAAAACAATCCCCTAAAAACACCAATAAGCTATAAAATGCCACTTTAGTAAACTCTGTTAAAGTAAATCAAAGCCTGTTGAAAAAGAACTGAATGAAGTATCTGTGTGTATGTGCAGTGTCAGACCACACCTCTTGACCCCGTCACATGCTTCCTTGCTTTATCTGTCCTGTAAAAGGATTGGCTAGATATTATTAATGGGTGTGACCAACTGTAACAAGTTTGTGCCATAGCTAAAAACTGAGCATGTGCAGAACATAATGGTCGTTGACCAGACTGTGTGATACTAGAATGCTGAGAAGTAAAGCACAAACCATATGTTATTTAGGTAAATTTCCCAGCGCCTGTATCAAAATGAGAGGTAAGACACAGATTACTGGTTTTATATCAAGGTGTCCTGACTTCTGGTTCAGTTTTGTACTGTGGCTTTAGTTGTCCTTTAACTTGACTGGACTCTGTTATAGTTATACAGGGTTTTGATTCCATATTATCCCTGCCTCGTTGTGTAGTTTGTTGTATTTTGTCTTTTAGTTCCATTAGTAAAAAAAAAAAGGCTCATTGATATAAAACACTATCAGGGAGATTCAATAAAAGTTCTTATCGTTTAAAATGGTGCTAATTTTGCCCCAACCAATCTGAAGTTATTTAACATTTGAAAGCTAA
This sequence comes from Hymenochirus boettgeri, assembly GCA_019447015.1. NCBI lineage: Eukaryota > Metazoa > Chordata > Amphibia > Anura > Pipidae > Hymenochirus > Hymenochirus boettgeri. The sequence continues at coordinate 180,783,630 of CM033475.1, read as the reverse complement.
CATCTGATTGGTTGGGGCAAAACTAGCAACATTTTAAACAATAAGAACTTTTATTGAATAACCCTGTATGTTGTTTATAAAGTTTGACATTGAGACCGTATATCTCTATTGAATTTGAATATTAAATAAATTGTGATGCTCTTAGTCACAAAGATGAAGTGTTTGATTTAATGGTTCATTAAAAACAGTTGTCTTGGATTTGAATAGATGATGGGTTGTTTAAGTAGTGGGTTAATGATATCTGGAGCGAACATTTCTAGTGCAGCAGCTATTTGTGCCCTATGAATTCTGGTTAGGTGTTTAGCATAATGCTGGAAATTGTGTTTGGACCATTTTCTCCAGTGTTCTTCAAAGTGTTTAAAGTGAAAGCCATAGACTGCCTCATTAGCATTTTTCACAGTGTGCGGGATGCTTTGGGCGCAAATACTTTAACCTGTTAGTGGCCGTAAGCAATACATTGTGTGTGCGCTGATAGAAATTGTTTCAGTTTCAATTAGTGGGTGTTATTAGCCCCTAATTCACATTTGCATTGTTCTAGGTCATATGCATTCAACTCTACAACCAAGGAATGCTGGGAGTACAGTAGTAATGCTGAAGGGCGGAAGGTTGGGCATCCTTGTTTTAAACTGTGTCTGGTTACATATTCATCTATCAAACAGTTTCAAGTAAAATAAGTAATCAACTTAAACCAATGTTTGGAAATAAGGAACCCAAGAACCCCACCAAATTATCCCAGTTTATATCAGTGACATGTCTACTGTATTTTAAAACACGAAATACAATATTATCTCTAGCTCCAGGCGATAACGATATCTTGTATCTTTCATATTTCTAATGACTTGGTCTTTCATTGTATTCATGGATTCATGTAACTGAAGTCCTTGTTATTCTTTTTAGTATAGAATTGAAAGGAGGGGGGGGAGAAGGCGATGATCTCAACCTGCACAGTATCTGTTACTATAGAAACAAAGTATTCAATGGCTAAATTATTACTGTTTATAGTAATAGTATTGAGAAATGCTCCATTTTTATAAAATGAATTTTTATAAAATAAGCAGTTTTTTTAGAGGACTGATTAGACAAAATGTTATTGTTTTAAAAAAAACAATATGGGGAAAAATTAAATGAGAGAAGAGGGATAACATTTCAGAAACATGTTTTTCTCTTAGTTCATTTTTAATTCTCTGTGTAGAACAGAAATGTGCAACAAGACAGCAAGTTATCCCCACAGTTAACCCTATCTTCACACTCTCATACCATTTGTAGTCGTGCAGATGTTTATGCACAAAAATATTTTTTCAAATTTTCTAACTTATAGAATATTAGGGCAATCGTTATAGGTGGAATATTGTCTTGCAGAAAGGATTTATGTGTTGAAATGAGCACTGTAGTCAGTCTAGTGATACATTAGTCAAATGGATGAACATTTAGTCAAACAGGGACAAACTCATTGAAAAAGTATGACTGATTGTAGAAAAGAAAAACTCCTGATTGGCAAGGATTAGCTGTAAAACAGGGAGTTGTAATGTGTCACTTTGTCATTTTGTCCAAACAATCAATTAATATATAATTTGCACAGTGGATATTCAAATAACCTTGGTTCCAATTGCTAAATGGTTATTGTGGTGGCAGAATTTTGGCATGTGGAAGTATAATAACTATCCAATATAAGGCCATCATAAAAGGCAGGTCCAGTTAAGGAAAGTGAACCTAATAATCATACACACGTCTTGCAGTATGCAGATTTTTGACAGTTTGCACTTGCAGAATAAGAATATAGAAAACTACATGCATGTTATGAAAAGTTTGTTTTGATTAATGTCTTTTGCATTGGTGCATACAATTATCTCATTATAACCTACCCCTGTAGTGAATTTCTATGGGAGGAACTGTAAGATTATAGTCCAGGAGGAGAAGGAAAGCAGGAGCCACAAAAAAATTATAATAAATAATGCAACCCGAACTGTAAATTAAAGGGATATTAGAAGTCACCTTGGAGTTCCGTGCCCTGTATAAATGGTACTCGGCCTGCAGCCTCGTGCTTTTATGTGGTCACGGAACTCCTCTGTAACTTCTAATATCCTTATAATTTACAGTTGGGGGTGCATTATCCACTATATAATGCACAGGATTTGTTGTACAGTAGCCATGAACTGTTGACCTCCGCAATTTAGTACACATTGTTTAATTAAATCATTCTAATGTATGAAATTCCAATATCAGAATAATATTTTGATTTTATATAAAAAGAAAGGGCATGTTCAAGGGAACACAACAGACGATTCATTTACATTAACAGGAAGGGAGAAGTTTATATTTCAACTGTAGGTTTTCTTTAAAAATTAATATTGGAGCTATAGAATTCTATTTAATGTTCGCACAGTGAATAAAAATGCTGTTTGAAATGCTTGTTACAGGGAGTTGAATTGCTAACCTTTCCTTTTGGGAAAATATTATTCAAAGCAGTTCACGTAAAACAAGGTTTTCTGCACAGAGGAGGGGGATGTGTTCTTCTTGGTCCGGTAATTCATATTCTGGAATGGAGGATATCATGTTACGGTAAATATGGTTTATATTAAGAATGGATTTGCAGTGAATGCTTTACTGTATCTTTCCAGAAAATCTGTTTGTTCAGTGAAAGCTGAAATAAGATCTACAATAAAGTAATTATTCTAGTCATTACATACATGGAATCCATTTTTAATCTTTTTTTTTTTTTTTTAGGAATCCTTAAAAGTTATTAGCAGTGTCTCTGAAATATTTGTTTTCTCCTAAAGTTAAAATATAATTGACCCGAATTTGAAATTTGTTATGCAGTATTTTAAAATTCATCTGTGATTTTGCTGGTTTAAGTCATTTACTAATTTTCTTAGTGAGTTTGGTTTTCTCTTCACATGGCTAATGATGTATCCGGGGCAGTGACCCACACTGTGGAAGCTAAAAACCTGTAGGTTTAAACAGGTGATTTCTCCAGAATGATGAAGAATCTAGAGGCAGCAGATTTAGCTCTTTGTGAGTGATTTTGGATTGTAGAATAATACATGTCTGTCTCTACCTTACAAACTAATTTAAATAAGTTTAGTGGTTGGGCTACAAAGTGACAATAACAGGATTATACAATAAAAGTTCTTATCATTAAAAATGGTGCTAATTTTGCCATAACCAATCAGATGTTAGCTTTCAAATGTTAAAGGGCATGTCCACCCCCAAAGCGATATAGCACCATACCCAAGACTGGACTCTTTTATTATATCTTGCTGCATACCCCCCAAAGTCCCAAAAACTGCCCACCAGGAGGATAGCAGAGTCCATATAGGACTCTGCCTCCTACCTGGCCTCCGGGAGAAGTTTGGCATGCGTACTGCAGCCCTTCTCCCCCTCCCTCTCCCTCCCGATTAGGATTCCCTCCCCCTAATGTAAAACCTTTTTGCTATAATAATCCCCCTGTCCCCCCAGCCCCAGCCGCTATGTTTATTTTATTAGAAAGTGCCCCAAACATTACTTACCTCCCCTCTTTCCTCCGCCGCACTGAATGACCGGCAGCCACGTCCGTGATTGGCTGCCGCTCAGCCAATCACAGATGCGACTGCCGGTCCTGCCCCTCTGCTTGCATTTTCGCGCAAGCAGAGGGCCGGCAGCACGGCGGAGGAAAAAGGGGAGGTAAGTAAAGTTTGGGGAACTTTCTAATAAAATAAATATAGCGGTTGGGGCTGGGGGGACAGGGGGATTGTTATAGCAAAAATTTATTTCAAGGGTGGACATACCCTTTAAATTAGATCTTATTGCTTGGGGCAAAATTAGCACCATTTTAAACGATAAGAACTTTTATTGAATCCCCCTGCACGTTTAATGTTGGGAAATGCAAATTTATGCATAAGGGCAAAAACAACATACCGTATATACTCGAGTATAAACCGAGTTTTTCAGGCTGAAAAATCAGCCTGAAAACTCGGACTCGGTTTATACTCGAGTCAACCACTTACCTGGGCATTTCCGGTAGCCGCGCGATCCTTTTCTGCACTGGCGCGCCGGGCTGACGTCACTGCCCGGCGCCAAGCCCGGCGCCGGGCAGTGACGTCAGCCAGCGCGCGTACAGGAATGGGCGCGCGGCTGCCGGAATGCTGATACCGTACCTGCTGGGATGGATGGAGGAAGATAGAAGAAGAAGAGTCGTCCACAGGAGAAGAGTCCAGGAGAAGAGTCCACAGGGAGAAGAGTCCAGGAGAAGAGTCCAGGAGAAGAGTCCACAGGGAGAAGAGTCCACAGGGAGAAGAGTCCACAGGGAGAAGAGTCCACAGGGAGAAGAGAAGAGTCCACAGGAGTCCACAGGGAGAAGAGTCCACAGGGAGAAGAGCCCACAGGTACAAACTGAACTGAGGGGGAGGGGGGCATTCAAGATGTTTGGGAACTACAACTCCCAGCATGCTTTATTAGCTGGGAGTTGTAGTTTCCAAACAACTTGGCATTCAAGATGTTTGGAAACTACAACTCCCAGCATGCTTTAGTAGCTGGGAGTTGTAGTTTCCAAACATCTTGAGTGCCAAGTTTCTACCCTCGGTTTATACTCGGGTCAATAACTTTATTAGGATTTTTAGGTGAAATTGGGTACCTCGGTTTATACTCGGGTCGGTTTATACTCGAGTATATACGGTATTTAATTTTTAATGTTAAAGGTAATGTGAGTTTGCCTTCAAGGAAGACCCCCTTTCAGAAAGGCTCTTCGAGCTGCAGGACCCCCAACAAAGGCACATGTCAGGGCCACTAAGTGTTGCAAAGGCACTTCTAAGTGCTGGGGAGGGGGGGCGTGGTTTTGAGTTGCGGGACTCCTTAAGCCCTAAAAGGCACTTGTCAGTGCCACAGTGCCGGGGAGGGGGGTCCCGAATCGAGCTGCAGGACCCCCTAATCCCCAAAAGCCCCCCCCCCCGTGGCTCAACCCCTTTCCAGTAGCCCTTCTCGACCCTATCCCGTGCATCAGCATCTTTCCTTTTCACCACAAACTGTACATAGTGCACCGTTGTCGCGTCGGAAAGAGAAAATTTACCACTGCATATCGTTGGTACTTTTAGCCGCAAGAATGATTGGCTTGTAATGGTGATTTTTTTTTTTCTGGCCAATGTGTGGCACTAATAAAATGGCGAAATTAACGTACATTTATAAATATGCCCCCAAGTCTATTGTCCACAAAAACTCCCAAGTCCTCCTCCTAACTCTTTCCTATTTAGGGTATTGACAGCATTTACCGTATATACTCGAGTATAAACCGACCCGAGTATAAACCGAGGTACCCAATTTCACCTAAAAATCCTAATAAAGTTATTGACCCAGTATAAACCGAGGGTAGAAACTTGGCACTCAAGTGTTTGGAAACTACAACTCCCAGCTAATAAAGCATGCTGGGAGTTGTAGTTTCCAAACATCTTGAATGCCAAGTGAGGGTGGCATTCAAGATGTTTGGAAACTACAACTCCCAGCTAATAAAGCATGCTGGGAGTTGTAGTTCCCAAACATCTTGAATGCCCCCCTCCCCCTCAGTTCAGTTTGTACCTGTGGGCTCTTCTCCCTGTGGACTCTTCTCCCTGTGGACTCCTGTGGACTCTTCTCTTCTCCCTGTGGACTCTTCTCCCTGTGGACTCTCTCCCTGTGGACTCTTCTCCCTGTGACTCTCTCCCTGTGGACTCTTCTCCTGACTCTTCTCCTGGACTCTTCTCCTGGACTCTTCTCCTGTGGACGACTCTTCTTCTTCTATCTTCCTCCATCCATCCCACAGGTACGGTATCAGCATTCCGGCAGCCGCGCGCCCATTCCTGTACTGGCGCGCTGGCTGACGTCACTGCCGGCGCCGGGCTTGGCGCCGGGCAGTGACGTCAGCCCGGCGCGCCAGTGCAGAAAAGGATCGCGCGGCTACCGGAATGCCCAGGTAAGTGGTTGACTCGAGTATAAACCAGTCCGAGTTTTCAGGCTGATTTTTCAGCCTGAAAAACTCGGTTTATACTCGAGTATATACGGTATGTTGTTTTTGCCCTTATGCATAAATTTGCATTTCCCAACATTAAACGTGCAGGGGATTCAATAAAAGTTCTTATCGTTTAAAATGGTGCTAATTTTGCCCCAAGCAATAAGATCTAATTTAAAGGGTATGTCCACCCTTGAAATAAATTTTTGCTATAACAATCCCCTGTCCCCCCAGCCCCAACCGCTATATTTATTTTATTAGAAAGTTCCCCAAACTTTACTACCTCCCCTTTTTCCTCCGCCGTGCTGCCGGCCTCTCTTCGCGAAAATGCAAGCAGAGGGGCAGGACCGGCAGTCGCATCTGTGATTGGCTGAGCGGCAGCCAATCACGGACGTGGCTGCCGGTCATTCAGTGCGGCGGAGGAAAGAGGGGAGGTAAGTAATGTTTGGGCACTTTCTAAAAAATAAACATAGCGGCTGGGGCTGGGGGGACAGGGGGATTATTATAGCAAAAAGGTTTTACATTAGGGGGAGGGAATCCTAATCGGGAGGGAGAGGGAGGGGGAGAAGGGCTGCAGTACGCATGCCAAACTTCTCCCGGAGGCCAGGTAGGAGGCAGAGTCCTATATGGACTCTGCTATCCTCCTGGTGGGCAGTTTTTGGGACTTTGGGGGGGGGGGACTACAGGAGAACCACAATGGGGCCAGTAGTGGGGGGGGATTATAGCTTTGGGGGTGGACATGCCCTTTAACATTTGAAAGCTAACATCTGATTGGTTATGGCAAAATTAGCACCATTTTTAATGATAAGAACTTTTATTGTATAATCCTGTTATTGTCACTTTGTAGCCCAACCACTAAACTTATTAAATTAGTTTGTAAGGTAGAGACAGACATGTATTATTCTACAATCCAAAATCACTCACAAAGAGCTAAATCTGCTGCCTCTAGATTCTTCATCATTCTGGAGAAATCACCTGTTTAAACCTACAGGTTTTTAGCTTCCACAGTGTGGGTCACTGCCCCGGATCATCATTAGCCATGTGAAGAGAAAACCAAACTCATAAGAAAATTAGTAAATGACTTAAACCAGCAAAATCACAGATGAATTTTAAAATACTGCATAACAAATTTCAAATTCGGGTCAATTATATTTTAACTTTAGGAGAAAACAAATATTTCAGAGACACTGCTAATAACTTTTAAGGATTCCTAAAAAAAAAAAAAAAGATTAAAAAGGTTCCATGTATGTAATGACTAGAATAATTACTTTATTGTAGATCTTATTTCAGCTTTCACTGAACAAACAGATTTTCTGGAAAGATACAGTAAAGCATTCACTGCAAATCCATTCTTAATATAAACCATATTTACCGTAACTGATATCCTCCATTCCAGAATATGAATTACCGGACCAAGAAGAACACATCCCCCTCCTCTGTGCAGAAAACCTTGTTTTACGTGAACTCTTTGAATAATATTTTCCCAAAAGGAAAGGTTAGCAATTCAACCTCCCTGTAACAAGCATTTCAACACGCATTTTTATTCACTGCGAACATTAAAAGAATTCTATAGTCTCCAATATTAATTTTTAAGAAAACCTACAGTTGAAATATAAACTCTCCCTTCCTGTTAATGTAAATGAATCGTCTGTTGTGTTCCCTTGAACATGCCCTTTCTTTTTATATAAAATCAAAATATTATTCTGATATTGGAATTTCATACATTAGAATGATTTATAAACATGTGTAAAATTGCGGAGGTCAACAGTTCATGGCTACTGTACAACAAATCCTGTGCATTATATAGTGGATAATGCACCCCCAACTGTAAATTATAAGGATATTAGAAGTTACAGAGGAGTCCGTGACCACATAAAAGCACGAGGCTGCAGGCCGAGTACCTTTATACAGGGCACGGAACTCCAAGGTGACTTCTAATATCCCTTTAATTTACAGTTCGGGTTGCATTATTTATTATAATTTTTTTGTGCTCCTGCTTTCCTTCTCCTCCTGGACTATAATCTTACAGTTCCTCCCATAGAAATTCACTACAGGGTAGGTTTATAATGAGATAATTGTATGCACCAATGCAAAAGACATTAATCAAAACAAACTTTTCATAACATGCATGTAGTTTTCTATATTCTTATTCTGCAAGTGCAAACTGTCAAAAATCTGCATACTGCAAGACGTGTGTATGATTATTAGGTTCACTTTCCTTAACTGGACCTGCCTTTATGATGGCCTTATATTGATAGTTATTATACTTCCACATGCCAAAATTCTGCCACCACAATAACCATTAGCAATTGGAACCAAGGTTATTTGAATATCCACTGTGCAAATTATATATTAATTGATTGTTTGGACAAAATGACAAAGTGACACATTCAACTCCCTGTTTACAGCTAATCCTTGCCAATAGGAGTTTTTCTTTTCTACAATCAGTCATACTTTTCAATGAGTTTGTCCCTGTTTGACTAAATGTTCATCCATTTGACTAATGTATCACTAGACTGACTACAGTGCTCATTTCAAACCATAAATCCTTTCTGCAAGACAATATTCCACCTATAACGATTGCCCTAATATTCTATAATTAGAAAATTTGAAAAAATATTTTTGTGCATAAACATCTGCACGACTACAAATGGTATGAGAGTGTGAAGATAGGGTTAACTGTGGGGATAACTTGCTGTCTTGTTGCACATTTCTGTTCTACACAGAGAATTAAAAATGAACTAAGAGAAAACTGTTTCTGAAATGGTTATCCCTCTTCTCTCATTTAATTTTTCCCCATATTGTTTTTTTTAAAACAAAACATTTTGTCTAATCAGTCCTCTAAAAAAACTGCTTATTTTAATAAAATTCATTTTATAAAAATGGAGCATTTCTCAATACTATTACTAAACAGTAATAATTTAGCCATTGAATACTTTTGTTCTATAGTAACAGATACTGTGCAGGTTGAGATCATCGCCTTCTCCCCCCCTCCTTTCAATTCTATATATAAAGAATACAAGGACTTCAGTTACATGAATCCATGAATACAATGAAAGACCAAGTCATTAGAAATATGAAAGATACAAGATACGTTATCGCCTGGAGCTAGAGATAATATTGTATTTCGTGTTTTAATACAGTAGACATGTCACTGATAAACTGGGATAATTTGGTGGGGTTCTTGGGTTCCTTATTTCCAAACATTGGTTTAAGTTGATTACTTATTTTACTTGAAACTGTTTGATAGATGAATATGTAACCAGACACAGTTTAAAACAAGGATGCCCAACCTTCCGCCCTTCAGCATTACTACTGTACTCCCAGCATTCCTTGGTTGTAGAGTTGAATGCATATGACCTAGACAATGCAATGTGAATTAGGGGCTAATAACACCCACTAATTGAAACTGAAACAATTTCTATCAGCGCACACCACAATGTTTGCTTACGGCCACTAACAGGTAAAGTATTTGCGCCCAAAGCATCCGCACACTGTGAAAATGCTAATGAGGCAGTCTATGGCTTTCACTTTAAACACTTTGAAGAACACTGGAGAAAATGGTCCAAACACAATTTCCAGCATTATGCTAAACACCTAACCAGAATTCATAGGGCACAAATAGCTGCTGCACTAGAAATGTCGCTCCAGATATCATTAACCCACTACTTAAACAACCCATCATCTATTCAAATCCAAGACAACTGTTTTTAATGAACCATTAAATCAAACACTTCATCTTTGTGACTAAGAGCATCACAATTTATTTAAATTCAAATTCAATAGAGATATACGGTCTCATGTCAAACTTTATAAACAACATACAGGGTTATTCAATAAAAGTTTTATTGTTTAAAATGTTGCTAGTTTTGCCCCAACCAATCAGATTTAGCTTTCAAATGTTAAATAACTTCAGTATGGTTGGGGCAAAATTAGCACCATTTTAAACGATAAGAATTTTATTGAATCTCCCTGATAGTGTTTTATATCAATGAGCCTTTTTTTTTTTACTAATGGAACTAAAAGACAAAATACAACAAACTACACACGAGGCAGGGATAATATGGAATCAAAACCCTGTATAACTATAACAGAGTCCAGTCAAGTTAAAGGACAAATAAGCCCACAGTACAAAACTGAACCAGAAGTCAGGACACCTTGATATAAACCAGTAATCTGTGTCTTACCTCTCATTTTGATACAGGCGCTGGGAATTTACCTAAATAACATTGGTTTGTGCTTTACTTCTCAGCATTCTAGTATCACACAGTCTGGTCAACGACCATTATGTTCTGCACATGCTCAGTTTTTAGCTATGGCACAAACTGTTACAGTTGGTCACACCCATTAATAATATCTAGCCAATCCTTTTACAGGACAGATAAGCAAGGAAGCATGTGACGGGGTCAAGAGGTGTGGTCTGACACTGCACATACACACAGATACTTCATTCAGTTCTTTTTCAACAGGCTTTGATTACTTTAACAGAGTTTACTAAAGTGGCATTTTATAGCTTATTGGTGTTTTTAGGGGATTGTTTTCAGATTCGGGAGTATAAAAAATTGGGTTTAGTTCTCCTTTAAGCATAGAAATACTGCTTCTCCTACTGATCTGACCAACAACAGTTCAGGGTGATCAATCAATTGCTGCAAATGTATAATCCACTCACATTAAGGAGAACCTTTGCATTTGTACAACCAGGGATCTGACCGTCTTGCATAAATAATCACCAGGCTGCAAAACAATAATACCTCGGAGATATACAATATTCCGCCAGACTGTGTCAATATGTGTTGCCGAACTCGCTACATGCCTGCCACATAGACCTGCATAAGGATATTCTTTTCGGCTATGCACCTGGTGCATAAAAACAGGGAACACTGGATGTTTTGTCAATGTTAAATAATCAATCATAGATATATTTAGTATCCCTATACACTCTACCACGGTAACTTTATATAGCTGATTCCTTTATTTCTCTTCAAGGTATTTTCTTAAGTGGTGAAATAATTCAAACAAACCGCTACTTGCTTCACCAATGGACAATATACATCTTTTTTGCAAATGCAATTTCCTTTTATAATACAAACATTAACAATTCTATTTATACACAATTTCCCATTGAGCTGTGCAGGAGAAGGGAATAATTAAAAAACTTTATTCGATATCTTGGTCTCACTTGCAACACCTGCGCTGTCAGACACAATAAATTGAATTCTTGCTAAGAACAAAAGTCAGAATAGAAATGTAGCAGTCTCAACTGGTCCTTTAATACTACGAACATTCGCTCTCAGACATACTGTATGGTACAATATGAGAAACAGAAAAAGTTAGGAGAGACTCAAGTTATATTCATTGGGAAGCATAATCCCAGAGGGAGTGAGATAGTCAGGACATCGGAATCTCCAACTTGTACAGTGGGCCGGCCATATTCAAATTCACTTAAGGAAGTTAGAAATTAGATACCATAGCAAACAAAGTAAAAGGTTTTAATCTAAACCTCTTTCCCAATCTTATTCTGGTGTTGTTTGATATCAATTACTTTTCTCTACAATTCTAAATGATACTGCAAAGAATCGGGGAGATTCAATAAAAGTTCTTATCGTTTAAAATGGTGCTAATTTGCCCCAACCAATTAGATCTTATTTAACATTTGAAAGTTAACATCTGATTGGCTATGGCAAAATTAGCACCATTTAAACGATAAGAACTTTTATTGAATCTCCCAATATGTTTATTAACGCAAAACTGAAACTCCATACGTTTCCACCTTTGAACAAGTTCCTTCCAACAAGATTCTGTACATGCTTTACTCATCACTTATGAAGCCAGGCCATGGCACTAGGTTTAATAGACTAAAGTTTGTGTTTACACCCAATGTGCAATCATTATAAATTGTCAAATAGTTAAGTAATAAAATAGTTCATATGGGTTAAATCTAACCCTTTTTTGTAAATCTCACTGTCCCTTAACTAATAATTAAAGAGCATGTCCACCCTTAAAACAAACACTGGTGACTGTCAGATATTTGCTTGCAACCCCAACTTCTATTTTCCCAAGTTTATTACATGCATTTGTAACTGGATATTTAATGATAAGTTCTGTTCCTTTCTGGCAAATGTATTTGCCTCCTCCCTCTGCTCCAAGCTTTTTATATGCTTAAGCATGTGCAGAGGAGGCACAGGTAAAACAGCAGTCAACCATTGGTTTGTGATGTTAGCAGTCACAGACTTGATTGACCACAAGACAAAGAACAGACGTCACACCGATGAAACGATCCGGATTCCGAGAGTACTAAAAACGTCCTTGATTGTAGTATCTTAAAACACAGACGTTCCAAAGGATAACCTGATGCGTTTTGTGCCTCTAGGGCACTTAATCATAGGTAAATACACTTGTGTGTATTAGGAATCCCCTTCCTCCACCCAAGTGTACTTACCCTAGAGGCACGCCAGGTGATCCTTCGGGACTACTGTGTTTTAAAATGTTACAATAAAGGATGTTTTTAGTATTCTTGGATCCAGTCGTTTCATCAGTGTGCACGTGTGTGTCTGTAGATATTCCTATGGAGCCTAAGTGACGTGCTTGGGGCTATCTGCAGGTCTCTCAGACCTTGACAAGGTCTGAGAGACCATTTGGCTTGATCTGTGTACGGTTAATGGAATAGTTTGTTTCACAAAGGGTCTGGGCCACTTGCGTAATGCTGTGAGTTGATGTTGTCCAGCATTTTTTCAATGATTGATTCATTTACTTGTTAGCTACTTTCTCCCTCCTATATTTTCTATTGTGTATTTTATACATTAGTTCCCAGAATGCCTGTTTAGCTTTGTCTAGTTGTGATCCCTATACATATTCGGTCACAGCCATGATTGACTGCATGAAAGGAAGGGCCAGCCTACTCTGCCAGAATGGGGACAATAATTTTATTTAAATATCTGGTTAGTAATGCAGGTAACAAAGTGCAAAATATATCAGTTAGGGTTGAGGGAAGGTGACTGGCAATTGACCAGTTTTAGTTTTAAGGTGAACATTCCCTTTAAAGAAATCAGAGGGAAGGTGACTGGCAATTGACCAGTTTTATGTTTTAAGGGTGAACATTCCCTTTAAAGAAATCATTGTAATCAAACAGATCTTTTTTCTGGAATTTAGGTAAGGTGGCCACTTAGGTACCAAAATAGAATTAGCAATATGGCACAAATGGAAAAAGTATAAACCCCATATTTCAAGTACTTTGTTAAGGCACCTGAATGGAAGCCATATTAGAGACATATAACAAATGTGGAATTAAAGGGAAACTGTGGTTTCATACAAGTGTCCTCTAAGACCCCCTTGTACCTTCTCTCTCGTAAATAACAGGAGCAAATTTTTCATTTTGCTTCATGGCAGGCACGCCCTGGCTCTTTTTAATAAGACTGCTGTATGGAAACCTTAAAGTTCCCCTTTAAGCAATTCTTAAATAAAAGAAATACATGCATTATGTGAGCACTACGCCTTTACCCACTTTTCACTTTGTATCTTTCTGAGCTACCTTTAGAAGATTTTAAAAAAAGGTAAAATTACAAAAGAGCCACCCTTAAAGGGCATGTCCACCCCCAAAACTATATCCCCCCCACTACTGGTCCCATTGTGTAGTGTAGTTTAATCCTTACCTTACATCCCAGCTCCATCTGGTTCTTCTGCTATCCCCCCCTAAAGTCCAAAAAAACGCCCACCAGGAGTACTGCGAATCCATATAGGACTCTGCCTCCTGTCTCCCTCCGAGAAGTTTGGCATGCGCACTACAGCCCTTCTCCCCCTCCCTTCCCCTCCCTCTCATTTAGATTCCCTCTCCCTAGTGTAAAAACCTTTATATATAATATTCCCCTGTCCCCCATCCCCAACCGCTATAGTTTTAAGTTCAGAAAGTGCCCCAAATATTACTTACCTTCCCTCTTTCCTCCGCCGCAATGAATTCCCGCAGCCGCGTCAGTGATTGGCTGCCACTCAGCCAATCACAGGGCGACTGCCGGTCCCCGCCCTCTGCTTGCCTTTTCTCGCAAGCAGAGGGCCTGGCAGTGCGGCGGAGGTAAGTAATATTTGGGGCACTTTCTGAACTGAAAACTATAGCGATTGGGATGGGGGACAGGGAGAATATTATATGAAATTTTTTAAGAAGGGTGGACATGCCCTTTAACATGCTATGTTTGGTTACCCCTGATCGATCCATCTATCTTTCTGTCTGCCTATATCAATAATCTATATATCTATTTGTTGTCTATTATCTATCTATCTATCAATCATCTGTCTATCATCTGAAATAGAAAGAATGTGCAGGTAGGAATGTCCCAGAATTTTTCCTAGTTGTGGCTGTGGTTTATTGGTTAGGGGGCCCTTTATAATGATCGGCCAAGGTGCCAACCAACTTGCGACCCCTCCTTGTCAATTCTGTCTGTGTGGGGTGGGCACATCTTATTAAAAATCTGTGTGGGCTGGGCAGTTTATTTTCATCTGTGTAGTACAAAGTCTGTGTGGGCTTGCATGAGGTATCTTATATTACCAGTCTGCATGGGCTTGGCATGAGAGCATATTTTATTTACAAGTCTGTGTGGGTGGACATGAGGACACCTTTTATTTGGAAGCTGAAAGCAGATGTTTCGCCACAAGAGGTGATTCTCTATTGAGCCTAGAAGTGGACCCACACTGGCTGAGAAGACTGGAGCAATCGGAAGCAAGACCACTGTGAGAGGGTTACTGGTAGTCAGTCTTCGGCTCCAGATTCTTCTGGGTAGCTCCCCTCCCTAGTACCAGCTATCCTCTCTGTGTATACTTCCTGTATAAGGGTAAGTGGCGTGTATACTTTATTTATCCATTACACTTCATATTGGACTTTATATCTACTTGTGACTTACTATATACCCTAAAAACAGGGTTGTTTGAGATCATAATTACAAACAGGGAAATTCAATAAAAGTTCTTATCGTTAAAAATGGTGCTTATTTTGCCCCAACCAATCACGTATTTAACATTTGAAAGCTGACATTGATTGGTTGGATCAAAATTAGCACCATTTTTAACGATAAGAACTTCTATTGAATCACCCTGTATATGTTATTTTAGATCATTGTACTGTAATTTTATATATGCATGAGGGTTCCTTCCGAGCTTTTAAGTTACCATTAATAAGACTTAAGTTCACTTTTATTGTGCTTTTTTGGATTAATATCCTTATATGTCCTTAAATATCCTTATATATATATAATTTACAGTATTGGGAACATTATTCACTATATAATAGCATTCACAAAAGAAACTAGAAGGAATGTAGACATTGCTTATGTTAGGGTAGTAAAGCAAGTATTGCACTCTTGAAGACACTCTTCTACACTTCTGGCCTAATGTAATCACTGCATATAGAATTGGGGGTAGTCAACCTTAGATGTTCCCACCAAGGGACCGTAATACAAAAATATATTTAGTAGCCTGCATCAGAATAACAAATGGATGCACTGCGCTCAGTTCTTAAATAAGCTCCTAGGAGGTTCCCCCCCCACACAACACACACTTTACCACAATTTTTCTAACTTTTCTTTTTCTGCTATATTTATAAACAAGAACATTTTATCAAGGTTTCTTAAAGGGTCTGCCAAAGCCCATTGGCATTCCTTCAGATAAAAGATGTCAATGCAGTCAATGAGGTACTACATTGATTATAATCAAATTTGATTACAAGTTCACAAATCTGGGTAATTACAACATTGTACCACAGTCAGTCTGAAAGTGTTTGATAACTACTGGACTATTTAAACCAGAAATTTCCTATTGCCAGATCAGGACATGCTGATGTTAAATAGTACCACACCTTTTAGCAATATGTTAAATGATGTAAACTTACCCACGCAAATATATTCTGTTTTGTTAATAGGTCGGGCATCGTGGCAAATTGTTAGCGTACTGTAGCTATTTTAAGAATGTTAAGAGATATCACACCATGGCGATTTCTCGCAGTAGTAGCAGATTTCCAGAACAGAAATGTCCATAGATGCCATTAACGCCATATTGGACTAAGCAAAATTATTTTGATACACAGTTTATAAGTTAGCCATCATTTATGAAGTACTGTAGTTTCGTCCCGAACCGTTTTTTCTAATCTGAAATTCTGTCATTTGAATTTACCAATGAAATTTTGAGGCAGAACTAGAAATTCCAAAATTCCATTTTTAAACCAGAGTCTGTTTTGCGAACCTGTCGGCAAATACAGCCCTAGTCATAATCAAATGAAATAATCTTATATTTCCCCCTTATTACAATTGTTTGTAATTTAAATGAGAAATCCAAGATTTCAATATATTCTATTCTACAAAATATCCTTAAAAATGTCAATTTATTTTACTACCATTACATGCAATTTGTGAATTGGATGTTGGACCTCCTGGCTTTTGTTTTGTGGAATAAGGTAGAAAGAAGTCAATGCGATAATTATTCTGGCAATGTTATTAGACAGAGAGGCAGACAAAACAAATTTAGAATTTAATGTAGTACAGAGATACAGGAACTTGTTTGCTCCTCGAAAAATACTAACAGATGGTTTTCTGCTTAATCCTTTACCAACTGAGAAATAGTTATCTGATTGCAGCAGTCTCTGCATAAAGGCGATTAAAATGACACCGCATGCTGCACTACAGAAAAAATAGCTCATGCTATGCCATGGATTGTGTACCAAAACCTGAGGTTAGTCTTTACCAGCAATGATCTTGTGTT
Source organism: Hymenochirus boettgeri (assembly GCA_019447015.1). Taxonomy (NCBI): domain Eukaryota; kingdom Metazoa; phylum Chordata; class Amphibia; order Anura; family Pipidae; genus Hymenochirus; species Hymenochirus boettgeri. The sequence continues at coordinate 180,766,940 of CM033475.1, read as the reverse complement.
ACTTTAGTTGGTAACTGAGCTGAAATCTCTCATATGAAGGTGAATAAAAGGTAAAAAATAGACCATAGAACTTAGAAAACAGCATTCAACCTTAATTCTTTATAGCCCAGTAATACCCAGGAGAATTTAAGAAAGAATTATCCACTATGCGATTTTAACGGTATAAAATGAGAGATCTCATTCAGGCCTATTTATATCATGCAGCAATAGGTCTATAGACACATTATTGCAAAAAAGAAGCCATGTGCAGCCCTTAAATTAAACAGTGCTTAAGAAGGCAATACATATAGTCATATCAACAGATTACAGGCATAGCCACTTCCGTAGACACAACTTTTTTTCACAACTTTTAAAGGAGAGAAAATACTTACATAAAACTTATTGACCTTCTCTTCACAAATCCAATGTTAATAATCTTAACACCAAATTATAGTACATATACAGTACCAGAAAGTACAGTACATAGTACTGAGTAACCAACAAATCCACCAGGAGACATGTGTCCCCACACAAGGAACTATGCGAATTAATATAAAAAACACAGCAGGCAAGCAGCAGGCAATATTAATCTACCAAATGTGGCACAACACACCATGGTCTGCAGTGCTTTGGATAAGAAACCACATACATAAACAATATCAATTGTGAAATAGTTATGTTTATCAGTCTCATGTTATATAAAGAATAAAAATGTCTAGGTCTGGACAAACAGCATAATGTTCCCAGGGTTACATTGGGTACCAATTACCAATGTGTCATATTGTGTATGTTAATTGCCCAAAGCATGATCCGGTAGTTTCCTACGTTATATACTAACTCACAGTTATGGTGCACCACGGACACAATGCAGTACCGCTTTTCAGCCCCCAGGCACTCAACGGATCGCATCAGAGTGCGCTGCGAGGAAGAGGCCGGCAAGGAAGAAATTGGCGGGGGGGATTGGAAGATGCATCTGGGGGGTAGAAGATGTGCCGGGGGGTTGTGGTGGGAAAGATGCGTGATGGGGTGGGTCCAATTCTTAAAAGAATTGAAGGGTTACTGGTATGAACCATTTGAGGCTTCCGGGAAGGGGGGTAGAGGCTGGTGGCAGTGACGTCATGCAAGGGGTGGAGTTTGAGTCACGGATTTGGAGGGAGGCAGGGTTAGAGGCGTTCTGGGGGCATGCTGGAGGTGTTCCAGGGGAATGGCAGTCAAAAGGGGGCATGACTGGGAGGAGATTAGAGATTCCTCTCCATCACGGAGTTTGTGGTGGTCTCGCGGTAGTTCGGGAGACCACCCCAGAATGCGAGAGACACCCGCGAGATGCGGATGGGTGGGATACCTGGTATTATAGAACCCATACATCTATGTGCTGTTCATTTTTGTTTTCCCTTTACACCTCTACTAGGAAATATGCTAACCAAACATTATCTCATAATCAGTTTGCAACCCTGGTGTGGTGGTATTGCATTGGTGTGGTTATCTTTACTGTATGTTAGCTTCTGTTTATACTTTAATAACAAAAAAAAATACCTAAGAATTTTTATAAATACCTTCTCTGTTTTTTAAAAAAAACTCTGCTAGTAAGAAATATCCATTTGTTGCTACCAGAACTAATTAAAAATGAATGTTAGGTAAGTGCATCTTAAAACAGTGTAGAGTTTGTCCCATAAATCTTCAGTGAAAGAAAGGTTTCCGAAATGTTCCTGCTGTCATTTTAATTTAAAATTTCACAGCAAGTCATCCTTGTCCTTTAAGGACACGTGGTACTAGATATGAAATACTATGCATTGCGCTTAATGAAAAACATTAGGAAAAGGCATGACAAAGAAGATCTCCGTGGTATATAGGGATTACAGGGCTGAATATTAGCCTTACTCGGTCTGATGTGATTTGAATAATAATATATGGGTTTCTTTTTAATTTAACAACTTTGTAAATGGCTCTTGTATGTTTTATAACCAAAGGTTGGCTTTAGAATTTTCCTTATTTTTATCAAGGATCAGATTGTAAGTTATCACAGGGCAATTTACTGACCCACAGCGCTCCTTCATCCCTTAACTCGCGCTAACCAATTTACGGTCCATTAGCGTGCTGTAAGTATTGATTTGTGGCGGCTGCGCGAGTTCCAGAAGAGGCACTCGCTCAGCATCACAAAGCAATTTACCAGAGACTGCACGGCTCTTTGCGCGTAAGGAATTAACTGCTGGCGTTAAATGCTTAGATGCTGTAGATTCACCCAGAGCCGTCTCAGCCTCTTTTAAGTCCGATAGGGGGATTCGCCCAGAGAGCTTGAGGCTCTGGGTGATCGAGTCACAAGTTGTTTCAAAGAACATTTCCAATCTACCAAAAATCTGCTTGCCCGTGAATGGAGGAATGAATCTCTTGAGAGCTTGTCCGGAAAAATAATTCCTAGTCTACAATGGAAAGGTATCACTACATTATTACATTAAAAATATACTGCTATTTCCATTGCTAACTGATAATGTATTAATGGATAATTAAATCATCAATATAAGAATAAGGGTGTCTTTAAAGGGATAGTTCAGTGGAAATTATCAATATTTGCTAAATTGTTAGTTTGTGTAATGCTTTCTAGTTATTCTACATATTGCTCCCTTTTTGAAAAATCAGTTGATTTCATACCCTTTGCTGTTCCTGCTGTTGATGGGGCTAGCCCTAAAAAGGACCTTTTCAGGTCTCTGGCATCTTCTTTCTTCTCGGACACCACTGCTGTGGGTGACACTGACTTGGTAATTTCAGCTTATGCAACATAAATGGTTCTTCACAATGAAGGCAGCAAGGTTGTGTTATGCTTTGCCTTCAAAGGAGGCTTGGATATCTTGTTGGACAGGCAGATTATCCAAGGTTATAACTGGTGACTACTTCTTGTTTGTGTTTGATTGAATCTATGTCTAATTTGGTGTACTGAGGGGATATATCATTTGCGTGTAAGAGTCACTATTTTTCTTGGATTGGGGGGGGCTGTGGGTTTTTTGTTAGGTTGGGGGCTGTGTTTTTTTTGGTTGAGGGCTTGAACTTAGGGCACGGCCACACTGCAACGCAAACGCACACGGAATCACATGCGATTTCATGTGCAATTTCGTTGCTTTTGTGCATGCGTTTTTCATTAATGCTATGCTATTGCGATTTAAATTGCGGAACGCAAATCACAATCGCAACGCACCCGAAAACACGTGTTTTTTTTTAAACCTGTGTGATATCAAGCCCTACAGTCCCCTTCTCCTACAGTCCCCCTTCTAGCCTATGCACCTTCCCAATTCATTGGCTCAGGTATCTATTTTCTTTACTTAGCTCTTGATTTGGTTCAACACAGCATTGCGATACTGTGAGAACAGGGTGCTGGCTGAAGAATAGTATAGTAGAAAATAAAAAAGCCAATCCTTTTTAGTAATTGCCTGTAAATAAAGTCACACCTTCAGTAGGTTTTATGACTTTTGCTTGTTGTCTGGAGGCAAGAAAACCATGCCCAATATGGCACTGAACTAATCCTTTATGTTATTTCCACTGTGGGCGATATCCAATATTCAGATGAAACATTGTTATTTAGGTAATAATCTGCCAAGTTGTACTGTTAATAAACTGATTAAGAGTATTTAGGGGACATGAAAACATTAGGAATAGCACTTTCATAAAACAGAGCACAATGCTTACCCACATAGCAGAAATCACTTTACTGCATTACAGGACCATAGAATGTAAATTGCAATTCTGTGGGTCACCTTGTGTGCACCTTTGTTTAGCTAAGTTTTGTGGTACACAGTGTTTAAACTTCAATTTTATAGAATCGGGAGTGCCACACTGTATTGCATGCCTTGCAAGACCAGTAAAAACCTTAATGATGTTACACTGAAGAGCATGGGCCTTTTCTTTTTATTGGATATCCCTATCTCCCTATTAGTTCTCTATGGTAATATATTTATACATTCATCTGTCCCATGTGTCCCATGTGTCTCTATAAGCGACAATGCAAGTTTCCATTATTTTTAGCCCTGGAGGGAGGGGAAAGGGCATTGTCACATGTCTTTTACCTGCTCCCAACCCCAACAGATATATTCAGCACATTATTAGATGTATTATTAACCAGATATTTAAGAATAATTATTTCTTCCATTCTGAAGTAAGTTGGCTCCTCCCTCCATGCAGTCAATCAAGGCTGTGGTTAAGTACTGTTTCCCCTGCTGCTTTCACTGCTCATGCTCAAGCTTATAAAAAGCTCATTGAGCATAGAGAAGAGGCAGATACCTTTGCCAGGATAGAAGAGAACATATCATTAAATATCTGGTTACAAATGCATGTTATTTACTGGTAAAAATTGCAGTTGGGGTTTTTTGTTTTAAGGGTGGACATGCTCTTTACCGTATATACTCGAGTATAAACCGAGTTTTTCAGGCTGAAAATGTAACTGCTGTCAATACCCTAAATAGGAAAGAGTTAGGAGGAGGACTTGGGTTTTTTGTGGACAATAGACTTGGGGCATATTTTAAATGTACGTTAATTTCGCGCCATTTTATTAGTGCCACACATTGGCCAGAAAAAAAAAATCACCATTACAAGCCAATCATTCTTGCGGCTAAAAGTACCAACGATATGCTATGGTAAATTTTCTCTTTCCGACGCGACAACGGTGCACTATGTACAGTTTTGTGGTGAAAGGAAAGATGCTGAGGCACGGGATAGGGTCGAGAAGGGCTACTGGAAGGGTTTGAGCCACGGGGGGGGGCTTTTGGGGATAGGGGTCCTGCAGCTCGATTCGGGACCCCCCTCCCCGCACTGTGGCACTGACAAGTGCCTTTTAGGGCTTAAGGAGTCCCGCAACTCAAACCCACGCCCCCCCTCCCCAGCACAAGTGCCTTTGCAACACTTGGGGCCCTGACATGTGCCTTTGTTGGGGGTCCTGCAGCTCTGAAGAGCCTTTCTGAAAGGGGGTCATGGGCTAGCCGCGCGATCCTTTTCTGCACTGGCGCGCCGGGCTGACGTCACTGCCCGGCGCCAAGCCCGGCGCCGGGCAGTGACGTCAGCCAGCGCGCCAGTACAGGAATGGGCGCGCGGCTGCCGGAATGCTGATACCGTACCTGCCGGGATGGATGGAGGAAGATAGAAGAAGAAGAGTCGTCCACAGGAGAAGAGTCCAGGAGAAGAGTCCAGGAGAAGAGTCCAGGAGAAGAGTCCACAGGGAGAAGAGTCCACAGGGAGAAGAGTCCACAGGGAGAAGAGTCCACAGGGAGAAGAGTCCACAGGGAGAAGAGAAGAGTCCACAGGAGTCCACAGGGAGAAGAGTCCACAGGGAGAAGAGCCCACAGGTACAAACTGAACTGAGGGGGAGGGGGGCATTCAAGATGTTTGGGAACTACAACTCCCAGCATGCTTTATTAGCTGGGAGTTGTAGTTTCCAAACATCTTGAATGCCACCCTCACTTGGCATTCAAGATGTTTGGAAACTACAACTCCCAGCATGCTTTATTAGCTGGGAGTTGTAGTTTCCAAACATCTTGAGTGCCAAGTTTCTACCCTCGGTTTATACTCGGGTCAATAACTTTATTAGGATTTTTAGGTGAAATTGGGTACCTCGGTTTATACTCGGGTCGGTTTATACTCGAGTATATACGGTAATATGAATATTGATATATTCTTGTATTTTAAAAGGAAATTTATGTTGACATTGGGTCTCTCTTGTCTTTTTTATTAAAATAGCTTAAGCCAACAATTAAATCTACCATGAGCTATAACCCCATATAATATATGTTATCTAGGTGTGTGTATAATCTTATAAGAAGGAAAATGGAGTGAACTCTATTTGGTCACTAACACAAGTTGTGCTCATATGCATTGCTTGCAATCATTATAGTCTAAGTAAGAGAGTAGTAGTGTAGGATGGTGACTGTCAACTAACCAAGCTGCAGTATGTTAAAGAAGGGGTAAACAATAGTTTTTTTTACACTAGGATCCAGTTAGACAACTCTAGGAACCAATTTGCCCTCTTTAAGGTAGCCAGTTCCTTAGACCAGTGGGTCTTAAAGTGGAAATTATCAATATTTGTTAAATTGTTAATTTGTGTATGTGCATACTTAGTTATTCTACATATTCTCTCCCATTTGGAAAAATCAGTTGATTTCATACCCCTTGCTGTTCCCTGCTGTTGACATTAGTGAGCTGCCATTTCAGGTTCTAACGGTCCTTCTTCTTCCCAGGATGCACCACATCCTTGGAATGTTCCTAACAGTATTTCTACTGATTGGCTGTTGGATGGGTCAAAGATGATCAGATCTCTACTGAGCAACTGATCAACCCGCCGCTGGGTCAAGGGCAAGACCATAACGGTCTCTACTAGGGGTCCTGCAAACAGGAAGTCAGTATTTCGGTTGCATTTATTTATACACAGACAAAATACTGAATTAGCAGATTAAGGTCATTAGGATGAAAAAATACTGCTCTTTTTTCTGAAAGGTATATGTATTTGCACTGAACTTCCCCTTTAAACTTACTTGACAAAGTTCTGTTGCAATACAACTGTTCTTTATTTAATTACCATACCCTTTCCAGTAAATATTGTAATAGAATCTAATTGTATTTGAATTCTACCACAATATATATTTTTAGGAAAAAAATCCAAAAATGAAAATAAAACTAGAAAAAAATACTTCTGGTCCTCTCAAGACACAAGAATGTGCCCTGTCACACAGTTAAGCTAGGTACACACCTAGCGATTTTTCCTCCTGACCGACTGTTCGATACTTTCGAACGGTCGGCCAGGAGAAAGGACTGTCGGTCGCGGCAAAAGCAGCCGCGTCCGATAGTCACCCGCGACCGATCGTGCGGTCCATAGAGGACCGCACGATCGGAACGCGGTTTCCACCCTGTCCGATCGTCCTTTCGTCCGATTTGGACGAACGGTCGATTGGACATGGGCACATTCGAATGCGATAATTTCGGTCCGATCGACCGATACACTGAACTATCGGTCGATCGGACCGAAATATCTAACCGTGTGTACCCAGCTTTAGGGAAACCCTTCAATAGTCTGAATTAACCAGGACATTATTGTAGTGGTTTCTAAACTGTTTAGTGGCAGAAAAACGATACATGTAACATTTTATTGCAGTGAAATGTGTGGAAAGTGCTAAAAAGATGCTACCTGATCATGTGAAAGTAGAATTAGATAAGTAAAAGCCCCTTTAACCCATTTAATCCAATAAAACTCTTTGTACTCCTGTTGTTCTTTTCTGTGGTTCATTTGTCAAGAGGCTGCTTACCACAAACTACAATGTTTTAATGTTGCAATGTTTTAGGTAAGTAACCCTTTGTCAGGTACATTTGATGAAGGGTTACTTACCTCAGTCATTGTACACTTACCCTGTCACAATAAAGACCCTTTAAAACATTATGGCTACCTGGTTTCTGGGATTTAGCTACCTCTCTGATATTTTTTACATGTAAAGTGTTATGAGAATTTTCACAGGTAGAATTTAGCATTGAAAGAATGTATTCAGAAAAGAAAATCCCCTATTTTTAGAAACAGTAGGAATAGTTTCAGTGGGATGTTTCCATGGATCTACAGCAACAGAAAGGTCTTTGTAAAATATTTAACTTTAGAAAGTTTGCTTTCATTCTCAGTACCTGTGCTATGGTTTAACAGATTCCCTAAAACAAATATAGTTACCAGTAAATCCCTTGTGTGTGTCTTATATCAAGTGCATTGGGATGGGGTTCTTAAAAGACATCTTTATTCATTTGTATTAACTGCTATACCAATGCAGTTCTGATCCCTGGTCAGTTGTCTATACACATGTTTTCTCATACATCAAATGCCAGTGGAATTCTAATTTAGTTAAGTGGGAACTACATTCCAATCCTCTCTTTTGAAGGCCCTTCAAACTTTATACTTTCATTATAATTTGCTTGCCCTTCACTTTTTGCTGCATGAATAATGCTCTGCTTTATGTAAGAGGTATGAGGTATGGGGATGTAACTATTTTCAATCCTTTGTTACAGATAGAAACCTAATTCTAGTAAAACTAATGTTTTATATAATTCGTGTCCTTGTACGCATAGTATGTGTACACTCAGTGGTTAATACTGTGGGCACCAGCTGTACTAAATGGGTTAATTGATATTTAACAGGAGACAATAAGGACAATAATCCTGAGGATGATAAGTTGCCATTTGTGCTACCTCTGTCATTGTCTATTTGGTCAGTTTCACTCCTCAAACAAGGAACAATTACTCATCATGTCTGCATCTTGGTTTCCATTGCTTTAATCACCTTAAGACCCTTTGCACCTTATGATGACCTCAGAACTATAGGAAACTAAAACCAGCAGTAACCTATAATCCCCCTAAAAACGTGTGATTATTTTGTATTCATCTAAAAATACAATTCATTGAAAAGTTCATGTTAGTATACCAACGGGCCGATGTAGTAAAAAGAAAAGTGGCTTCTTACCTGACCACACCCCTGCGATGCTTTAAACTCCCTTGCAAGACTTACTTCATTGCGGTATCCTAGTCAGGTAAAATGTAACTTTTTTTCTGCATCGGCCTGTATGCCACGGGCCCCCAGATTTCCTCAGTAGCCATTATTACATATGAACAAAATAACTGCTAAATTTTGATGAGAAGTAAAAAAACAAAACACACATTTTACAGGCCTCTTTATTCATTTTAAGTATTTCCATTCTTTATTTAACAAAATGAAGAAGAAGAACCTCAGACTCCACTCTTGCCACTCCTTATCCAGGATTCAAATTCACCTTTGGTCACACCTGCAATGAGGTTGTATAGTCTCCTACTACTGTGCTAGCATGAATATCTTTTGAGCTGGGAGTTAAGCTCTTCTGGGCAGTGCTCAATGTCAATGAATACATTGACAATGAATGAATATTTGGGAAGTGCTGTGTAATATATTTTATACTCTATTAGGAAATAAACAATACAATACATCATGGAGTACAGTAAAACTAAGGTTTACTAAGGAGCCGATATTAAATAATGCTGTTTCCTTTCAAGACACTTTATGCCAAAGACATAACTTGCAGCATTAACTTACTAGTACTACTTAAAAGTGAATGGAGCCATTCCCACTAGCTTGTCAGTCTTGCATTTCTCCACACTAAGAATAAAACTTCATGCCAAGTTCTAAAGCAACATTGTGCCCAATGACCATAGAAAATGATTGAGTCTATTACAAAGCCAAAGACCAGAAAAGAAACTTGTTGGTGCAACCTTGAACTGGTCACACATTTGACTTTTACCCAAACCAGTAGAAAGCTTTCCTGTAAATCCTCAGTAGGGGACATGTTGGTATGTGTGTAGTGTACAGTATGTATGTACTGTATATGTACTGTATATGTATATAGAAATATGTAGTGTATGTAGTGGGAGATAAGAAATTTATAATCATGCTTACTAAAACATTTGGCAAGCAAAACAGGTTTTCTATATTCAGTACCGTTTTACAGTCCCTATTTGTTTTTATAAAATAGAGCATTGGAAAAAGGGAAACCAACCTAAATATAGTGGAATGGGAGAATTAAACACAAATATGAACCTTTATGTAAGATAAAGCAGTAATCTAGCACCCATCCCCCTCCTCAAAGTTAATAAAAATATTAACTTCAAAAAAGGTTTAGAAAGTATAGATACAGCAGTATAACATGCTGTATCTATCATAACTTTGCTTTACATTATTTAAAAATAAAAATTGTTTAGTGATGCATATAATGTTGACAAATGACTAGTAATAGCATTAATTTGCTTTATTATGCATTTTATTTTATGATGTTCTAGGGGAGTGATGAGGATGTGTCAGAAAATGAACATAAGATGGAGGAAAAGACCGAGAGTGAGGGAAGTGACTATGCTCCCAATAAAAAGAAGAAGAAAAAACTGAAGGAAAAGAAAGAGAAAAAAGCTAAACGGAAGAAGAAAGACAATGAACACGATGATAACGAAGAAGGAGCTGTTAAGGTAAAAAAGCAAACTTTAAATTTGAGGGTGTATTGTATTACTGTACTGTAAGGTACCTTACAAAGAATAGCTTTGCCCACATAATCTAAGAAACAAGAGCAATTTCTCACTCCTAGGATTCCCTGAGAAATGGGCGGGGACATGCAAAGGTTCTCCTTTATGTCCTGTGGCTAATACATATGTCCAGACCACTGGCATAATAACATGCAATACAGCCTAATGGTAAAATGGCATAAAAGACATCCTAAGGGGGAAGTAAATTATGTACAATTCTTCCAATATAGCGTTGGACAAAACGAGGACACTACCTTACAGACATTCCCCAGTGTAACAACCAAGTAAAATTAATATTGGGAGACAAATCTGTCTTTAAGAGAAATATCTCTTTAATATAAAAAATAAATAAATTGATAATACTTTTAAAAACACATAGATTTTCTATAACTAAAAAAATTGATAATACTGATAGACTCTAAAGCTATAAAGTGCTGGTACTGCTATAAGTAGAATACACATATAAACAGTTGATTTTAAAGTGTAAATAATCAGTTCCAAGTGAATAAAGGAAAAAAACCCTGAAAATAAATAGTTATTGATTAGTATATGAAGTTCAGTTCATTTAAAGTTATTGAAGTGAACTATAATAAAAATTGTTGTTGTAATTGTGACTAACTCTTAAACTTTTATCACCTCTCAGCAATACCTGTGTACCTTCTGACCAAAATATCCTATCCAAAGGTATCCCCAGGCAAATCCTGCAACCAGACATTCACAACTGGGGTCATTCCACAGAAGACTGAAATTAGTGAGTAAGACCTTTATCCAGCTGCCGATCCAAAACACAAACCAGGCTAACAAAGGATGGTATTGTAGACTCTCTCCTACTAATCTGTTGCAGCTTCTCGTAGAAAAGATTTAAAGGGGAACTGTGGTCCAAAAATGACTTTAGGTAAATTGATAGGAATTGCTCTCCTGAGAATTTATTTTCATTGTTTTGAAGATATTTACTGTACGCTTGTGAAGGTTCTCATTCATCCAGGTCATGGTATATCTGTTGTATTCAATTAGATCAACTGGACTTGAAATGTAGTTCTTGAAGACGTTTCGCTAGTCATCCGACTGGCTTTCTCAATTCAGAATGACTTGTACAAGAAACTGTGGCAATTATGTACCCTGGAAAATCCCAATTAGCATATCACAGCCAGGTGTTAAGGGTGTGATGGATAGTGGCTAAGAGGTGTTTTAGGAACGCCCAGATTAAGGTGTTAAAACAGCATTGTACATGGCAGACAGTTGGTGTCGAACCCCCCACCTCTATTTAGGCTTGGTTTCTTTATTTTCACATAAATGGCCTCCTTAACACCTCTCTTGAACCAGTCACGTTCCTTCGCCAATATGTTAACATTACAATCCCATATGTAGCAGGGGTCTCAGAGAAATTAAGAAGAATTTTCAAAAAACATCGTATCCCTGTCTGCTTTAAACCGAACAACACACTGAGGCAGCAATTGGTACATCCGAAAGACCCAATACCAAAACACAAGAAAAGCGACATCATATATGCAGTGCAGTGCAGTGAAGAATGCTCTGATTTGTATGTGGGGGAGACCAAACAGCAACTGCATCAATGTATGGCCCAGCACAGAAGAGCCAATTCCTCGGGTCAGGACTCAGCCGTGTACCTGCATCTTAAGGATAAAGGACATACCTTTGAAGATTGTAATGTTAACATATTGGCGAAGGAACGTGACTGGTTCAAGAGAGGCCATTTATGTGAAAATAAAGAAACCAAGCCTAAATAGAGGTGGGGGGGTTCGACACCAACTGTCTGCCATGTACATGCTGTTTTAACACCTTACTCTAGGCGTTCCTAAAAACCTCTTAGCCACTATCCATCACACCTTAACACCTGGCTGTGATATGCTAATTGGGATTTTCCAGGGTACATAATTGCCACAGTTTTCTTGTACAAGTCATTCTGAATTGAAAAAGCCAGTCGATGACTAGCGAAACTTCTTAAAGAACTACATTTCAAGTCCAGTTGATCTAATTGAATACAACAGATATATTTACTGTACATTTTTGTGTGTGATGTGGCAGCAGCATCACCAGGTCCCCTGCACTTCCTACTTCCTGCTCTGAAACCATGTCAGCCCTGTGTCTCCTCCTCCCTTTTGCAGCCTCCCTGGTCCCTCCCACTCATGGACCCCATGGTCCCTCCAGTTGCAGGCCCCCCTTGGCCCATTCTCTTACAGCCCAACGTGGCCCCGCCCACCCGCGGGTGCCTAAGCCCGCCCACCCACGGGTGCCTGAGCCCCACCCACAGGTGCATACGCCCCGCCCACTCGCGGGTGCCGTGGGCCACTCAGACCCTCCTACAGAAAACTCTGTGGAAACTGCCTTGGCTGTTTTCACATAGTGGGAGAGAAGGGCTGTAGATTCCCTTACCTACTCTGTCAGGACTTCACTCAGCAGAGAGGAGGAGGGACTTCCTGTCTCCCTCACACACTGAGGGAGTCTGTGGCTGTACTCGCTGGCAGCACTGTGCGGGAGAAGCCTTAGAAATGTCACATGTCAGCCTCCCACCCATTAACTTTCTGGTCAATCATTTCTTTATATCTTGGGCTGTGGAGCATGTAGAGAGGTGGTTGATGGCTCGTTTTAAAGGTAGGAAACTGGCCTTTCATTTAAACTCAACTTGTTTGGAGACCACAGTTCCCCTTTAATATCTCTCTTGACTCTCTCCCACTACGCTTGGCAGCTATGGGTGGCTTGAACAGCAGGTGTTTCTTGTAGTTACTCCTCCGGCTGTGGATGGGGGAAGGATCTCAATGGTATGTAAGGCCAGCAGGCCGGACGCAGTGGAGGAGAGTGTGTCACTAAGGGCTTTAATGATAAGTGGTGTTTTAAAAATCTAAAAATAAAATGGTATATAAAATGAACAGCATTTAGTGGCATTGCCGATAATATGTGCTGTGCATTCCGTCTTTCGCCTTCCTCAGGCAGAATAGAATCTTCATACAGCCAGATCTCCAGACAAAACAACAAGTGCTAGGAGTGACTACAAGGAACACCTGCTGTTCAAGCCACCCATAGCTGCAAAGAGGCCAATGGAGATAGTAAATCTTTTCCGCGAGGAGCCACAACAGCGTAGTGGGAAGAGTCTACAATACCATCCTTAGTTAGCACGATTTTTGTTTTGGATTGGCAGCTAAATAAAGGTCTTACTCACTAATTTTATTCATTGAGAGGTGGTAAGAGTTTAAGGGTTAGAGCTAGGCCACACTGCTGCGATTTTTCTGCGTTTGCGCATGCGTTTGTGCTTGCGTTTTTTCAAATCATTGAAAACGCGGCAACGCACCGAAAACACGTGTTTTCAGGTGCGTTGCGATTGCGATTTGTGTTCCGCATTTTTAATCGCAACGTTTTCTTCATTTGGTATAGGAAAACGCATGCGCAAATGCAACGAAATCGCACATGAAATCACATGCGATTCCAGTGTAGCCGTGCCCTTAGTCCCAATTACAACAGCAATTTTTCTAAATACTGCACTTTAAATGAATGGAACTTTATATACTAATCAGTAACTTTTTATGGACTTCATATTCAAGGTTTGTCTTTATTCACGGCAATTTGCACTTCAAAATCAACTGTTTTTATATGTGTACTCTGTTTATAGCACTACCAGCACTTTATAGCTTTAGCGTCTATCATTATTATCAATTTGCTTGGTTATATCAAATCTATGTGGCTCATTTTCCCAAAGCCGCTATCGATCTGGGTAAATGTCCCGACCGCAATTGAATACCGCGTATGCAACTGTGGGTGAATCCCAAAAAGGGATTTACTCACAGTGGGATTTTAACGCCAGTTATTTGCTGGAATTAAAATCCAGCGTGGATATTAAATCTAATATGAAGTTAAAGTCATGCTAACCGATAGCGAACCAGTTAGCGCAACTTTAACTCCATGAATTTGCCCAGCACCTCTGGGTAAATCGGCCCCTATATGTTTTTAAACATATCAATATTTTTTATGATAAAGTGATATTCCTCTTAAAGATAGATTTGTCTCCCAATATTAATTTCACTTGATTAACAGTATAGATCCATTTATTTGACCTGCAAACAAGACATGTTTCGATCTTGTTAGATCTCGTCAGTGCAAAATACAGATTTATGACTCTATTGGGTAGGAATTGGGAGCACAACAAGTGTACAGCATGTATAACAGTGTAAATTTGCTGTTCCCTCAAAAAAACTAAACACACAGCCATTAATGTATGAACCCGCTGACAACAAAAGTGAGTACACCCCTAAGTGAAAAATGTCCAAATTGTGCAGAATTAGCCATTATGACTCATTAGTGTTACAAGGTCTTAGATGTGAATGGGGAGCAGATGTGTTAAATTTGGTGTTATCACTCTCACACTCTCTCATACTGGTCACTTGAAGTTAAACATGGCACCTCATGGTAAAGATATAAGGATCTGAAAAAAATATTTTTTGCTCTACATAAAGATGGCCTAGGCTGTAAGAAAATTGCCAACATCCTGAAACTGAGCTGCAGCATGGGGGTCAAGACCAGGACAGGTTCCACTCCATGGACAACCAAAGAAGATGAGTACACATGCTCATAAGTGCTGTCGCCATTGCTGCAGAAATTAAAAAGGTGGGAGGTCAGACTGTCAGTTAGTCTGTCAGTGATCAAACCATTTGCCGCCCACTTTATCACATTGGTGTGCATGGTTATTGTCCTAGAAGGAAGCCACTTCTAAAGACGATGCACAATTTAGACATGTTATAACATTAATGACTGTGTGTTGAGATATTTTGAGGGGACAGCAAATTTGCATTGTTATATAAGCTGTACACTGACTACTTTTCATTGTATCAAAGTGTCATTGTCCCATGAAAATTAAATTATTTAGTAACATAGTAATTAAGGTTGAATAAAGACATACGTCCATCAAGTCCAACCTATTCACCCTCTTTTTTTTTTTTTTTTAACCCTACCTAACAGTTGATCCAGAGGAAGGCAAAAAACCCCAGCTAAAAAGGGGGAAAAAATTCCTTCCTGACTCCAAACGGCAATCGGAAAGTATCCCTGGATCAACCAGATCTATATGCATTAATACCAGTAATTCTCAATATTTTTTAGTTTTAGAAACTTATCCAGGCCTTTTTTAAAGCTACTCAATGAACTTGCCATTACCACATCTGCTGGAAGACAGATCCAGTTTCACCGTTCTCACTGTAAAGAAACCCCTCCTAACCTGAAGATGAAACTTCTTTTCTTCCAACCTTAAAGGATGTCCACGTATCCTCTGATATGAGCTGTTAGTAAACAATGCACCAGAGAGTTCATTGTATGGGCCATTAATATGTTTGTATAAGGTTATCATGTCCCCACGCAAACGTCGCTTCTCCAATGTAAACAGCCCTAACTTGTCTAATCTGCCTGCATATTCAAGCCCTCATTCCCCTTATTTTTAGTTGCCCTTCTCTGAACTGCCTCAATTTCCAAGATGTCCCTTTTGTATATGGGATTCCAAAACTGCACCGCATATTCCAAATGGGCCTTACCATTGCCTTGTAAAGAGGGAGAATAATATTTTTCTCTCTTGAATCTATTCCCCTTTTTATACAAGACAATATCTTGCTAGCTCTAGCGTTGCTACCTGGCATTGTTTGTTATAGCTAAGTATGTTATCTACCAGAACCTCCAAATCTTTTTCCATTACAGATGCACTTAACACAGAGTTATTTATGGTGTAGGTGGCACAGGGATTATTAAATCCCAAATGCATCACCTTACATTTATCAACATCTGCCATTCTATTGCCCATTTTGATAATCTATCTAGGTCTGCTTGCAGCACTTGCACATCATTGGAATTGTCCAAAGCTCTGCATAGTTTAGTGTCATCAGCAAACACTGAGACCTTGCTCATAATGCCCCCTTCTAAGTCATTTATAAACAGATTTAACAGAAGCGGCCCCAGAACTTTAGCCCACATAGATATAGCTCCATTAACCACCACTCTCTGTTTGCGGTCCAATAACCAGTTCTCTATCCATGAACAAATGTTTTCTTCAAGGCCAACAGTCCTCAGTTTATACATTAGTCGCCTATGTGGCACAGTATCAAAAGCTTTTGCAAAATCCAAATATACCACATCCACTGCTGTGCCTGACTCTAACTTCTTACTCACTTCTTCATAAAAACCAATTATTGTCGGCATGATCTATTTCTCATAAATCCATGCTGACTACTACTAATAAGATTATCTCTGGAGACAAAGTCAAGGATATGATCCCTTTGTCTAATTGTTTCCGTACCATATCCTCTGTTAGCCAATGTGAATACTCTTCATTTCTTCCCTGCATATTATTACAATCCTTACTGTAAGGACAAGGATTCTCAACAGTAAAAACCGATGTAAAAAAATGGTTTAGCAGATTAGCCTTTTTGGCATCCTCTACAACCACCTCAGCCCCATTATTTAATGGTCCCACATTCTCAGTCCTCATCTGTTTACCATTTATATGCTTAAAAAACATTTTGGGGTTGGACTTTGTTCTGCAATCCGTATTCCATTTTCTATTTCAAAAATGTGAAGCGGTGACATACTGTGTATATAGATATAAGACATTCCCATAATGGCATGTTTTGATTCTAGTGCTCAGATTCCCTTATCCCTGGCCCAAGTTAAATTGCTTATTATTTCCAACACATGATCTCAAACCTTCTGTTGCTTGGTTTAAATTGGTTACTTGGAAGAAATTTGAAGCAAAATAATGTCCAGAAAAAGGAAATCAAGTAGTCTCACTTTTAAACTGATGCTTAGGATTTAGTAGAGTATAGTAAAGTATTTGTGGTTGAATAAAGACATCCATCCATCCAGTCTAATCTATTCAGTAATACCCACATTTCCTGCCTAGCTGTTGATCTAGAGGACGGCAACAAAAACCCACCAGAATTATGAAGGCAATCGTAAATATCCCTGTATCAATACCAGTAACTTGCAACATTCCTTGTTTTAAGAAACGCATCCAGTTTTTTTAAACTATCCAATGAACCTGCCATAACAACGTCCACTGGAAGACAGTTCACCATTCTCACAGTGAAAACCCCTTTGACTAAACTTCTTTTCTTCCAGTCTTAAGGGATGTCCACGTGTCCTCGGACATGTTCTATTGGTGAACAATGCCTCAGATAGTTTATTGTATGGCCCATTAATGTAGTTATATACAGTAATCATATCCCCACGCAAGTGCCTTTGCTTCACCTTTAAGGAATTTCCCCAATATCAGCACTTGAAGAACAGAACAGAGATTAATAATAACATGGGATATATACATACTAATGCAGAGGAAAACAGTGTAAGATTTCCAAGGGAAACTGATTGTATGACCAAAAATGTAACTACTATGCAGACAAGATTTTCCCCCAGAACACCAATTACAATTTCTGCACATTTATACTTGGCACTAAATATGGTTTTCTCTCTTGACATGTCGTTTAAATGTGTTCACTAGTCTGACACGGAAACAACAAATGAAACAAATAGGAAATAGAATTTGACATTTGTCAAAATTGAAGCAGAATTTCTCTTTACCCTACTGTATGTAAACATTCCTAATATATCTCCCCTGGGTACCGGGGCTGGGTAACATGCTCTTAGTTATGCCTTTCACGTAGAAATTGCACTGGGAAATTCATATTCATTCTATTGATATTAAATAAATTCAGTCTGTATTGGATTGATTGTTGATTATGGGAATTTCATTTTTAAGGAGCCTAAAACCTCAGCTCAGTTAATGGAGGAGTGGGGCCTAGACAATGTAGACTATGCCTTCTCAGAGGAAGATTACCACACGCTGACTAATTATAAGGCTTTCAGTCAGTTTCTCAGGTAAGAAATCTGTCATTGACACCCCATGTCAGACACAGTCTATTTGCATTAATGAAGGTTGTAGAATCAGAAAATACTTTGATGTCAAGTGTTGTTTTCCCTGGAGGTGATTTGCTATTTTTTAGCTATAGCAAAGCTGCCTATAGCTGCAGCTATAGCTCCAGGCAGCAGTAAAATAATGAGGACATTATCATGAACTAAATTGCTAACTAAATGCACAACTTTTTATTAAAGTAAACCTATATTTATTGTACAAACAAGTAATGTGTATTGTCAATTCAGGCCTTTAATTGCAAAGAAAAACCCCAAAATCCCAATGTCTAAGATGATGACTGTTCTTGGTGCCAAATGGAGAGAGTTCAGTGCCAATAATCCTTTAAAGGGAAGCTCGGCAGCAGCAGCGGCAGCAGCAGTTGCAGCAGCAGTAGAAACTGTAGCAGTTGCCACTCCACTTTTGGTCAGTCCTCCTCAGCCAATTCAACCTGCACCAATCAGGAAAGCAAAAACCAAGGAAGGAAGGAAAAGGTAATTTTTATTTTAAAAAACACCACTTAAACTTACTGTGGCTGTGCAGAACTATGACTTCTGCTCTGCTTATTGCTATAGAATATGTGTTCATGTTGCTGCTAAAATCTGTGCTATTGATACAAAGGAATTATGCAGTTGGTAAAATAAATCAAGGCATTGATATGTATCAGGTATCCAAACATAATAAGAATACATTTCTCTTCCACATTGAGTTTAGATGAGGGTTTAATAGAGATGGCAGAACTTCCGAAAATCCGTTCTGCTCGAGGATTCATATATTTCCGATAAAATCGGAAATTCGAAAATCCATGAATTTTGCCATTAAAATCATTGGAAGGAAGTTTAGAAATTTCCGTCTAAAGTAACTTACTCTGGGACCTGGGAAACGGTCTGAGGAACACGTCCCCATGGGAAGAACAGTTCATGGGCCAAACGTTTGAGGATTCGAGAATCATCCATTCGAGTATTCCCGAATGACCGAAAGTCCTGCGGCTGGACATTCGGGGGGCCCGCGGCTCAACCTGGGTTCCCCTCCCTGCACCCGCCAGTGACACCGCCGGCGACATCAGTGTTGCCGGTGTCTTCTTTCTTCTGCCAGATAGGTTTGCTGAAGGGCCAAATCCAATTGTGATTGCTTAATATTTCAATGCTTGCAATCATATGATCACACATTAACCAATCATATTTGAACTTTATTATTGCAATATGATTTATTAATGTGTGATCATATGATTGCAAGCATGACAATACCAGCATAAACAGTATAAACAACAGAATAACCTTTGAAAGAAAGCAGGATATAAGGGACAGAGAGTAGTGGAGATGTAATATCTTGTAGATTACATTTCTATGGTACAAAAAGTACCAGGCTTGTTATGGAATTGACAGTGACCTCCTTATTTATTGCTGGTAGTGTTATATAGTTTCCCCTCCTCTCTTGATTAGGAAATTAACTAAGCATGTTTGTGTCCTACATATGTGTGAGGGTAGATGCCAGACACAGCTGCCTATTCATCTTAGTAACCAGAGCACAGAATGAAGTGAGTTAAGCAGCTTTTTTCCACTTACAGTTTTAGATAATATATGAAGCCAATGTGGTGTTTAGGGTGAAGTGTCCTTTTAGGGTAGCCATTGCAGTGCCCTGTTTTTGTTTTTTTTTTAGCTCACCTTGCTTAAAGTACTGCTGAGTTCATTTACCTATTTCATTTGTGCTTTAGGCAAACTTCTTTTAAAGATGTTTAAATGTATGTGTGCTCTTTAATCATCAAAGGCAATTCAGATCTTAGGGACTTCTGGAGACTTGGGCAATAATATAATTGACAAAAGTTAAGAATTTGACATTCATAGCTGTTATTTGCAGAAATTGCTTTTCTTGTGTATGTTTTTCTTGTTTATGATATACATACATTTGTATGTACATTTGTAGGGCCTGGTGTAAGAAAGAAATCGAAAATATCTAAAGATGGCAAGAAGAAGAAGGGGAAGAAAATGACAAACCTGAAATTTAAATTTGGAGGCATAGCAAGTAAAAGGAAAAAGGGTTTATCTGTAAGTAAATACATATATATGTTCCAATGTTGAGATTTATTTATGACTATTTATGTTCACCAGGTTTGTTTTGGTATCTGAGATCACTTATATCTATGTCCAACGAGAGATGGAATCTGGGTCCGACTCGAACCCATCACTCCAACATTCAACTTAAACATTTTGTGAGCAAAGGTTGTACCAATATACTAAATTTATAGGAATCAAAATTCTGTCTAAAGCATTTAACTTCTCCAATGTTTAAATGGTTACAGATATTATTGTTTTGTTAAAGGGTATCTCCACTGATGTAAAAACGTTTTTTTTTTCTCTCTCTATCTGATAGTACACCTTCCCCCAACCCTCCTCCTACCTTTATTATCTCAAAAAACTCCTCTGTTTCTTTGCAGCAGCCAGGGGAAGTTCTGTTGGTTTCTGGGGTGTGTCTGCTACTGTGCTGGGCAGGCTGTCAGTCAATGTGCATCATCACATGCATATTCATGATTTCTGCCACTTGACCCCACTGAAGACAAATGTAAACAAAGCTTTTTCTACCTGTCACTGCATGATCTATTCACAGTGCAGGGAGAGACAAAGTAAAGATAGAAGCTTATAACACACTGATGTAAGAAGGCTGGGGAGACTTGTGTGTTTTTCAATTATATAAATATATATTTATAAAGTCAAAAGTGAATAGCTTCATAAAAAACATATTGGGGGGATAGGTGGAAAATATATGATTTATTTCAGAGGGGATGCTGGGAGTTTCACAAGCTGTATTGCAGTGCTTGCTGGGAGAGTCACAAAAGGTGTATATTACAGGGGTTGCTGGGAGTTTCATAAGCTGTATTGCAGTGCTTGCTGGGAGTGTCACAAAAGGTGTATTTTACAGGGGATGTGTAAGACAGAAGATATATGCTGGGATTGTCAAAACATATGTCCATCTAGTCCAACCTTTATACCCTACCCATAATGTCTTTATAACAGTTACATAGTAACATACTATTGGAGGTTGTATAAAGATATACGTCCATCTAGTCCAACTTTTATACCCTACCCATAATGTCTGTATAACAGTTACATAGTAACATAGTATTGGAGGTTGTATAAAGACATACATCCATCTAGTCCAACCTTTATACCCTACCCATAATGTCTTTATAACAGTTACATAGTAACATACTATTGGAGGTTGTATAAAGATATACGTCCATCTAGTCCAACCTTTATACCCTTCCTATAATGTCTGTATAACAGTTACATAGTAACATACTATTGGAGGTTGTATAAAGACATACGACCATCTAGTCCAACCTTTATACCCTCCCCATAATGTCTGTATAACAGTTACATAGTAAAATATGATTGAAAATTGTATAAAGGTATATTTTGCTGGCCTTCCTTATTTGTATGTCTAAAATACATTGTAAAACATAATTATTAAATATTAAAATAATGTTTTTCTGATACTAATGAAGTTAAAAATAACACACACTCACACTTACGAACACACAAACTCACACACACTCACTCTCACACACACACACACACACTCACACACCGACTCACATACACTCTCACACACACACTCACTCACATACACTCACTCACACACTCACTCACATACACTCACACACACAAACTCACACACACTCACTCACACAAACACACACACTCTCACACACACTCACACACACACAAAATATTAAAATAATATTTTAAAAAAATGAATCAAGCAAAACATAATAAATTTAACAATGAGGTTAAATTCATAAAATGTGTGCAATGAGAACTATAAACACAGCTATTTATATAATTAAAAAAAAGTTCACTGCATTAAGAAACTAACCTGTGCACTATCACTGCTAACATACTGAGCACTGCAGTGGACTTGTTGCGAGCAGGGTTGCCAACCTAATCTAAAAAAATTTACAGACAATAAAGTCAAAATTCCTGGACACCCAAGATTTTTCACGGACAGGGGGTGGAGCTGTCTGTGATGATTATCCTAGAGAAAATGGACTGTTAAAGGGTAACTATTCCAAAAAAAAAAAGTTTTGATCAATTGCCCATTGCTGGAAACTAGAATTCCAAAATCTGTCCCCTATTCTTTTAGATTTACATTTCAGCTGACAATCAAGTTCCTTATCATCATAAGCTCTTCTGCTGTGTGCAGCTTTGCGGTCTTACACTAACTGAACAGGAGGGCTGACTGTAAAGCTGGTTTGAGAACTGTCTGAAAGACAGACCCAACACTGATTTTTGAACTGGAGGGCCAACTAATGCTTGTTTGTGAACAGAAGGGCTGACTGACACTGGTTTGTGAAATGAAGGTCTGCCTGAGCTGTCAGAAACTGGTTTGTGAACAGGAGGGCTGACAGAAACTGGTTTGTGAACAGGAGGGCTGACAGACACTGGTTTGTGAACAGGAGGGCTGACAGACACTGGTTTGTGAACAGGAGGGCTGACAGACACTGGTTTGTGAACAGGAGGGCTGACAGACACTGGTTTTGAACAGGAGGACTAACAGACACTGGATTGTAAACAGGGGGGCTGACACACTGGATTGTGAACAGGAGGACCGACAGACGCTGGATTGTGAACAGGAGGGCCGACAGACAATGGATTGTGAACAGGAGGGCCGACATACACTGGATTGTGAACTGGAGGGCTGACAGACACTGGATTGTGAACAGGAGGGCTGACTTTACAATGGCTGGAGGGTTGGTTTGTGGGACTCCCCCTCTCCCTGGCAGCACAATTCAGTGTCTCCCAAACCTACTGACCTTAGCTTGCCTTTGATTAGGACTGGGCAGTGGACACCCTATTGCAGTGAATCCTTTATTAAAAGCTGAGCAGAACACACTAATGGAAACTTATTACAGAGTAGAAGTGAGCATTAGGACCCAGCAGCAAACAGAACTAAACCAGGTAGCAGGCAGTTCACTTCACTACTAGCAGCACAGGCTGTTGGCTGATTCAATGTGGGATTTCATTATGTGTGTGGAAGACAGATGTGATCACAAGTAAAGTTGCATAACTATTCACTGTGGCTAATCTTACTGTCTGTTAGTCTCAGTCAGACAACATCCTCTGCTTGCATTTGCCGATCACTGTGAACTTTGCCGATCTCTCAGTCTCTTTCTGTCTCTCTCCACTAGAGTTCAAGTTGCTCCGCCCCCAAATACCCGGTTAACAAATGAGGGAAAAGGAATGTGTGCAGGGGGAGGAGCTCTGGGTGCATTTATTCAGTCAATGAAGTGAGTTCCGGCTTCCTTGTTCCCTGCAGCTAACAATACCGCCCTCGTAGTACAGGTAGCCATGGGAACTTGATGCTAATGTTCCCATTGGCTGATGGACGAAACCTTAGGGTCAATTTCTTCCGACTACGGAAGAATTCATCTGCGCATGCGCGAAATTGTGAACGCGCGTCGGAGGTTCTCCTGCTGGCGTGGACTAAATTGACGCGGATCAGATGCCTGTAATGTCTACAGGCATCTGAAGCTTAATAACTTTGTCTGTATTGCTCTGAGGAGGCTGTAATTTGGGGTAGGTGGATAACTTTATTAACTCTGCTATTGGAGGCTAAGTTGATTTTATCAGTGGAGATACCCTTTAAGTAGAGGCTAATAGCCGGGCTTTGTATTTTATTGATGAAAAAAAATTGTGAGCCTGTCATACAACCACTCTACCCTTTTTTATGGAGTACATACATTTTTTTACCTGGTGTAAATTTCTTGGCATATTGGCTTCCTGTCTTGTGTGTCTTGATACCTTAGCCAATCACAGGAGCGGACGCTGGTCGAGCCCCTCCTGCCTTTTCCGTGCACGGAAGTCAGGCAGAAGACATTGGGGAAACGAAGGATGGAAAGTACATTTGGGGGGACCTGTCACGGCTATAAACCTTGCGAGATCGAGGTTTATTGATATTTCCAGGCACATAGTAAAAATTAGTTTGGGTGGTGGACATACAATTTAAAATTGTTTAGAAAAGGACAATTTTACATCAAACATTTAAACAGTAATGTCCACCCTGGATATTATAGAAGTCATTTTTTTAAACTTGTTTTGGACACTTCCTAAATTAACACAGTTGAGAGCAACTCAGTAGTAGGCCTCGAAACCTGATTCTTACCAAAATTTTCAAATGTATTTATAGGTGGTGACATATTTTATGTAATAATCTGCTGTTCTATCCATGATTGCTTAGAAAAATGGATGACTAACTTAAATGTCTTTCATATTGTTCAACAGAGTTCTTGTGAGGTTCGTAATCACTGTTTGATGAATCCTGCAATAAGTGGGCTATGTGTAAGTCAGGTAGGAAGTTCATTTTGTTGTACTCTAGGTATTCCCATGTGCAATTTAAATCATGTTTAACACTTAGGGGCATTTTTATAAACGACCGCTATTTTCGCCATTTCGCTATTGCAGGACATCGCAATGACAAATAGAGATATTTTCGCCTTATTTATAAAACTGCTCATTTTTGCTTTCGCCTCTGTGGAAAAGTATCGCTGCAGCGATGTGTGGACGAAAGTTTCTCCCTTATTCATTGTGTTAAGTATGGTATCACTGCGAAAAGAGAGATTGCTCTCTGATGTAATTTCAGAGCTATTTTTGTCATTTTTTAAAGCTATTTATAAATAGGTGAAATTTCGCTGTTTTCCCACCTTTTCTCCCTTTTATTGCAGTTTTACCAGAATGTTTGCCAAACATCATTACTTACTGGAATGTTCCATTAACATGACTGTTTCTTACACAGCACTATGGTATGTTCCAATATTAATGTCACTGGTTTGATAATTAGCTGTAGTTTGCTGAAAATAAGCAATACTAAAAAAATTGTCCTCTTAATAACTAGAGAAAATTTGCCTTTTGAGTTTTACACTATCATATCAATAAAGAAAATTCGGCTTTTGAGTTTTACACTATTATATCTTTGGCTGAAAAAAAACACCAAGGGGGAGATGCAATATATTTCGCTATTGCAGCCTACGTGCACTCGTTTCTGCAATGTATTAACCACTTTGCAACCATTAAAACATTGCGACTTTTTGCGTATATTTTAAAGACACCATTGAAGAGACGTTAATTGTGGCACAATGCAGGCAGTGCAAAACCTTCACTAACACTTAAGTACATGGGTTAGCAGGATTTTCTTGTTAGTGTGGGATATTGCATCTCCCTGCAAATGTGTTAGGCTATTTTTTTTAAAAAAAGATAGGTGTTCAGTGTGTTTTAATATTACTTTGAAAAAACACCAGGGAGTATTACCTATTTAGCATCATATGTGCTGACTGCTGAACTTTTTCAGCATTATTAGTGCTACTTTTTGCTACATAATTTTTGCGTTTGGTGAAAATTCGCCTTTTTAGAAACTTTGCTGAAAAGAAAAGTTGAAAGTTTTAAAAATTGTGGTAAAGTCTGGTGGGGAAAAAAGCAAAAATAATGGACTTAATTAAAGGGCATCTAAAGGGAAAAAAACACATTGCCCCTTTGCAAAGTTAAATTCATGTACTCTGAGCTGCCTTATTCCTATCTCTGTCAGTGACTCTGTTTAACCATGGTGTCAGATGTGTGCAGCACTCCCCCCTTCCCCCTCCCCTCTGTTACCTCCTCCATGTCTCAACTCCGGCTAACCGACAAACTTATCATGTGCAGTAGGAGTTAAAAGTTCAATATCCTGAAAAACACACCCAGTCACAGTGGCCAATAGAAAGCGAGCTGTCCTGGAGACCCATCATCAATCAGTGAAAGCTATTAAGAAGGGGGGTCAAGTGCAGCCTTATATCTACCATCAAAGCTACCTCTCTCCCCCTGCTAATGCTCTTATCTCTATGTTTATTACAGAGCAGGGAGGGGGGATCATGTCACAGGGATTTGATTGACAGTCCAAGTAGGAGTAGAGGAATGCAATCACGTATTCTTCTAACTGGTGTATCTCAGGACAGAGAGGGAATCTGAAAAAAGTGAAGACACTCTGGGGGTTGTGGGAAATTATAGAACACATGGAAAGAAAGAAAAAAAAGTTAATTTTCCCACTATGGATGCCCTTTAATATGTCCCTCAGACCCCCATTTGACTTTATTGGTAAATAAAGAAAATCGGAACTTTAAAGGACAACTCCACCCTCGTAAGAACATCTTTCCGAAAGAATGGCCTCTTTAAAATATGTTGATATATCATACTTTGTCCTATGAATTCATTACTGTATGCCTGCTATTCTTCTGGTTCCCGTATGGAAACGGAGCAATTTAGAGGCCTGTACTGAGCCTGCACTGAGCTTAGACATGCTCAGAAGAGGCAGCTAGGGGATTAACATTAAGTCATTGGCTGTGATGTCAACTGTCAAATCCATAACTGACAGTTGCTAACTGGAAGAATCAGGAAGCAGAAACAGGGGAAACAGGACATTGTGCAGGATTTCAGGTTAGACTTACATATTTCACATTTCAAACTATTACCGTTTAGGGTTTTGGGAGGTAATTTACCTGTATGTAAGTTTTCATTTTGGGGCTGGACTTGCCCTTTAAAAAAAAGATCTTAAAAAAGCGAAAAATAAACCTTAAAAAGCAAACTCACAGATCGTATTACAGTAAATGCTGGAAAATAGTCTAACACTCCCCTGAGTACTTATTAGTATTGAGAAACACTCCACAATGTACTGACACCTTCCATGGACCCATTGGCAGGCTAAATAAATGGGCACTTATATGTTTTCGCCACCTCAGACTTGGCGAATTGGAGTGGCTGAACTTAACGCAAAAATACACTTTTCGCCATTTTATAAATTTGCTTGAGAGGTAACCACAGTGATGTATGGCGAAAAGAAGCAGTAACGTCCTTTCACTACTGTTATCACTTCTTTATAAATAGCGAAAAGTCCAAATTTGGTGAAAAGTTTAACGGCGAAAAGTTAAACAAACCTTTAAAAATATGCCCCTAAGTGATTGCAGATGATTTTTAGGGTTTTTATATTTTTAAATTTTGATTATCAGATTATTTTGTTGAAAATAAATTTTTTGTGTATTTTAAATAAGGGTTAAAGGACATGTACATCTTTTTTTACTTTATTTTGTGTCTTCCTCCTAACTTTAACATTCTTACCGGTATTTGCCTTGTTCGTTTATCCCTGTCATTTGTAAATAGTTGATCTATAGGTGAATAAACCTTCAGAGCAGATAAATCGGACTCCACATTTTTGTTAATATCCCAATCAAGCACTGCCACTAGCTCAGCTAGAATGAGATCTCACAGAAATCCAGTGTCTAAAGCCTTGTGCACACGTCAGATCATTTTCGTACAATGTGCCCGACGAACGTTCAGCAAACGTCTCGTTATACACTAGTTCTGCCAACGACGCTTGTACATACATCAACGATAGTGGATAGATAATGTTTGTTGGTAAAGGTGTTACGTGACGTACGTATTAAGTGACGTTCGTAATATCACGTGATCGCGAAATGTTGCACATGTGTATTTCATTCAATCTTCCATTACACTCTATGATAATCTGCCGAATATGTAAAACAAACGACATTCGGCAGAATGAATCCGCCAGGCTGATCGTCGGAAAAAGCCGAGAATAGTCATGGATCGTTGGTCTTAGAAGATCGTTAAAAAATTATCTGACGTGTGTATGAGGCTTAACTATATAAAGATATAAAGAAGCATGGTTGGTAAAAGTGATAAAATCTACTATTTACAAATGAAAGATTAACAAGGGAAACAAGAACTTTGAAGTTAGGAGAAACGCATAAATTGAAAAAAAGGTGTGAACATGTCCTTTAAAAAAAAAGAATAATTTGGGTAACAGAGGGCAATTTAAAAACTCTGGGCCCAGCTCTGGTCCTCCCACAGTTCCAGTAACTATGTGAATTACCAAGGAGGTGCTCATGGAAGAAGGGTCACTGGAAGATAGAAGGATAAAATAAGATTCAAAGTTAGAAGAAACACTGGTGCTTCGGGGAGCCAACATCACTCTTCGGAGCCCCACTGCACTTCGATGATGTCAGGGCATGTACTTCAGTGACATGTTTTCAGTGACAGCTCATTACTTGACCGTTGGTAGGGAGGTTAATAGATAGATGTAAAAGTAAAACAATGGGCTTCCATATTAAACTCCTATTTATTTTGGCCACAGTCCCCCTGTAAAAATGTGTAGTAAAATGGATTAAAGGAAAACAAAACCAAAATAACAAGTATAAGTTATAAGGCAAAATTTTACATTATGGGTTGTTGCATTAAACTCATACTTGTTTTCATTCATGTGGTCTGGGCATGTGCAAAGAGGAGCTGAAGTGACATACCGTATATACTCGAGTATAAGCCAACTCGAGTATAAGCCGAGGCACCCATTTTTGCCTCAAAAATTAGAAAAGATGATTGACCCGAGTATAAGCCGAGGGTATACAGTAACCCTAATACCTTTCCACTGTAGATGTTTGGAAACTACAACTCCCAGCATGCTTGGTTGCTGGGAGTTGTAGTTTCCAACCACCTATAGTAGAAAGGTATTGGGGGTTACTGTATGGCATACTGTCCCCCACCCTAATACCTTTCCACTGTAGATGTTTGGAAACTACAACTCCCAGCATGCTTGGTTGCTGGGAGTTGTAGTTTCCAACCACCTATAGTAGAAAGGTACTGGGGGTTACTGTATGGCATACTGTCCCCCACCCTAATACATTTCCACTGTAGATGTTTGGAAACTACAACTCCCAGCATGCTTGGTGCGGGGAGTGTAGTTCCAACCACCTATAGTAAAAGGTAATGTGGGTGTCTGCATGGCATACTGTCCCCCCAGCCTCCCCCCAGTCCCCCCCAGCTCACTTACCCGTACCTGGTCTTCAGTCTTCCTCTCTCTGCAATCCAGAGGCAGCCGCGAGTCCGGCCGGCAGTTCCCAGTAGTTCTTCGCGGTTGCGCGATGACGTCATCCGCCCAGCGTGCGTGATGAAGTCATCGCGAACCGCGAAGAACTATGGGAACTGCCGGCCGGACTCGCGGCTGCCTCTGGATTGCAGGTAAGTTCCTTGTGACTCGAGTATAAGCGAGTCAAGGTTTTTAGGTTAATTTTTAAACCTAAAAACCTCGGCTATACTCGAGTATATACGGTAACTAGAATTGTGGTTCTCCTCTAGCATGAGGCCTGCCACAGCCAGCCATGTGTGTGACCCACTGACAGGAGGAACATATGACTCACATCCCAACTCCATCTGGTTCTCCTGTAGTCCCCCCCCAAAGTTCCAAAAACTGCCCACCAGGAGGCTAGCAGGTCCATATAGGACACTGCCTGCTACCTGGCCTCCCGGAGATTCCTGCCATGCGTGCTGCAGCCCTTCTCCCCTCCCTCCCCCTCCCTCTCCGTCCTCTCCCTCCCGTTCTACTATCCCTCCCCCTAGCGGAAACCCCCTAAATATTCTGCTCCCCCATGTCCCCCAGCCCCAACCGCATGTTTTTTTTTTTAAAAAGCTCCCCAAACTCTTACTTACCTCTCCGCTTTCCTCCGCTGCACTGAAGACCGGCAGCCGCGTCGTGATTGGCTGCCGCTCAGCCACACAGACGCGACTGCCGGTCCCGCCCCTCTGCTTGCATTCTCGCAAGCAGAGGGCCGGCAGTGCGGCGGAGGATCGAGGGGAGGTAAGTAAGAGTTGGGGGGCTTTTTAAAAAAACTAAACATGCGGTTGGGGCTGGGGGACATGGGGGAGCATGATATAAAATTTTTTATTTTAGGGGTGGACATAGCCTTTAAAAAATACCTTTTGGATATTTTAATCTGCAATCCAAAATACTGTATTGCTGTTTTATTTAAAATATAACATTTGTTGTTCTCTTTTAATGTTTAATTCTTTAAAGGGAATGTGTACCCGTAAACAAAAAACTGGTGACTTCTGCCTGCAAACCCAACTGCTATTTTTACCAGTTGATTATATGTATTTGTAACCAGATATTTAATGATGAAAACAGCAGTCAATTATTGGTTGTGATGTCAGTTGTCACAGCTTTGATTGACTGCATGGAGGGAAGGACCAGCTTACTCTGCCATAATGGGGAAAATAAATATCAATAAATGTATATGGTTAGTAATGCAGGTAATAGAATGCAAAATATATCAGTTGGAGTTGGGGGCAGGTAACTGACAATTGACCATTTTTATGTTTTAAGGGTGGTTATGCCCTTTAAGCTGCACCTTTGAGGATGCATGTTCAAGGAAACTAACCTTTCTGAAAGCTATGGTGGCAGTGCATGGCAAAAAAAAGAGTTGTAAAGTGTATAAAAATAGAATGAGTTAAAAAAAAAAGTGTGTTGTTTCCTTATAATTTCCTAGTGGGGTAATATAAGCACCCAGTCTGTAATTCCCCTTTGTGCCCAGGGCCTAACCAATGGGAAGGCATGTATAGATTCCAGAGTGAGGGTGGAGTAGAATTGTTCTTTAATGGAGAAGCATAAGGGGGAAAAATCCCTTTAATCTTAAAGAGATTCTTTTTATTGGAAGAAGGATTGATTTGAGAATGCGAGGTAACCAGAATAGCACCACAGTGACATTTAAAAATGTGAATAAAGCTTAATCAGTTTACAAACATAATTAGAAAAAAAGAAGTATAATTTTAATAATCATAGAAACCAAGCAATATGATATAGAGCAGTTGTAGATGCTCTTAATTCGAAGCACCTGTGTGTTTAGGGGGGAAAGTGGAAGGTTAGAAAGCTCCACAGTAAATTATTTTTAATGAAAATAATCTAGCTACTACCTTCTGTATTCTAAAGATAGAGTGGCAGTTTTTCATTTTCCTAATTAATATATGATTTTGCTTTTGTTATCAATGTTCTGTACTTGCTAAATATTACTGACTGTGTATATTGGTTGGGCTCTTAGAGTGAGGAAGATGAAAGAGAGGAGTCGGATTTTGACAGTGCGAGTATCAATAGCTCATCAGTGAGATCTGATATCAGTGCTGGATTAGGAAAGAAGGGAAAAAGAAGAAGAAAAAAGAAAATAGGTAATTTTTACCAAATATATTTATAATTATCTGTAGATTGCCAATCTCTAATTTGATGTCTACAAGAAAACCCTACAGCATGGTTATTATTATATTATGTATTACTTATACCACATTTGCAAGGGCATTTCTAGACCTTTTGGCACTTGAAACAAACTTCAAAAGCCGCCTTCTAGATCCTCTTAACACAGAAAGTGGGCATGGCTTGTGGGGGTGAGCGTGGTTTGCAGAGATGGGTGTGAGGGGCTGACTTGCTCTAGCTGAGATAGTATAGTATAGTATATGAGGTTGAATAAAGACATATGTCCATTTAGTCCAACCCACTCAGCAATTCCCACATTTTCTGCCCACATAGACTGGTTTATATAAATTGCCCATATAGACTGGTTTATATAAAGTGCCCACATAGACTGGTTTATATAAATTGCCCACATAGACTGGTTAAAATCAATTGCAAATATAGACAGGTTACTATTAATAATTATGTGCTGGCTCCCTGACCAGTCCTTAAAAAGTGTGCATGATATTATTGCAGAATATGGCCCATTCTCAGGCCTATATGATAACGCAGAACCCACAAACCTTCTACTCCTCCAATGTTGCTCCTTTACTAGAACTTGCTAAAACAAAAACACAAATTTGGAAAAAATTACCTATCAACCTAATTGGCAGAATTAATTTGATTAAAATCATCCTTCTACCCAAAATTCTATACACCCTACAACACACCATATCATATTCCGGACTCCTTCTTTGCAGCCCTACAAAGCCTTGTCTTTTATCTGGGGCTCAGGACGTAACAGGTTTAGGCTTAAACTACTACAGAGGCCCCCCAAGGCTGAAGCTGGACTGGCAATGCCAGGTTTTAAATTGTACTATATAGCGGGTCAACTGAAGTACTTCAGAACCTGGTTACTGCCACCATCTACCACTCCCGAAACTTTTAATAGATCCCACTGAAGACATGGAGAGAATGTTACACTCATACTTCCCTACTACCCCAATAGCCTTTCTAAGCGGCCACCACAGCACAAGTGCAACACCCCTCCATACACAACAGCTACATATCTGGAAACAAACTAATAAGATATTACAATATACAGGTATTCCAGAAGAAACCACTATATGGCACAACCCAGCATTCCCACACCTAGTATCTTTTGCAGCCTCAAGATATTGAAAACCAACTGCTTCCATTTCTTGGTATGCAAGAATGCTTCCACCTCCCCCACACATCATTATTCAGATACCTCCAACTGCAATACTGCATAATATAAATATCTGAATTTCAAAGCACCACACTCCCCATACACACACATCCTGTCATCCAAATACTTAAATCAAGAGGAGAAAAGCAACTTATTTCCAGTCTATATAACTGCCTACTTGGAGCTAGCAGACAGGTAGAGGCAGATAAACTAATAAATAAATGGCAAGCAACTAGTCCTTCCCTGACACCCTTGGAATGGGAAGACATTGCAGAATCCCACATCACAGTATCACCCTCGGCACCCAATAAATTAATGCAATTTTATATCATCCACCAGTCATACCTGTCCCCTGCACGAATGTCCCGTATATCCCCTGCCCATCCCTCCTCATGCCCAAAATGCCATTCCAATCCTGCAGATTTCTGGCATCTTCTATGGAACTGCCCACATGTAAGTTCGGGGGCAAAGTCACAACACTTTTGACTGAGATACTAAACAGAGATGTTCCCTTGGAGCCCAAGCTCTGTGTTCTAGGAATCCCCGAGACAGACATTTGGGATAGGTCGCAGCTATCATTTCTCAGGGAATCTATTCTATGCCAGAAGGACGATAATTTTGGTGTGGATGTCCCCCACCACCCCCAAATTTACTGTTTAGAAGA
This sequence comes from Hymenochirus boettgeri, assembly GCA_019447015.1. Taxonomy (NCBI): domain Eukaryota; kingdom Metazoa; phylum Chordata; class Amphibia; order Anura; family Pipidae; genus Hymenochirus; species Hymenochirus boettgeri. The sequence continues at coordinate 180,734,126 of CM033475.1, read as the reverse complement.
AAATGATTATGAATGTGCTCCCATATTTGAGGATAATCTATCTTAATAGAGGTTGTCCCAAAAAATTTTACAAAATTTGGTCCCCATGGATTAATCATTTTGGTGTTCTCTTTTAGGTCAAACTAAGTAATGTATAAGGATTAGTAATTGCAACAACTATGTATCTTGAACCCAACTTGTTTGTGTATCACGGTAAATATACCCGAATATGTATCAAACAATAAGCATTGTACTATGTTCTAAGTGACTGTAAGTTATCTATTCCCTATGCTCCAAGTTACCCTTCCCTCTCCCCTTCCCCACTAATGGTATAAATTTACCCAATTCAATTGTATGTACAATCTGAACAAATGCAATACACCAAGTACTTTTTTATTTTTTGATACAATTTATTGTATATTTATATATGAATATGCATGTAAACTCATTGGGTTAGCAAATAAAATTCAGTTTAAAAAAAAAAATATGTGCTGGCTGATTTCTCAAGTGAGGAAGCTGAGAAGAGGCCAAGCGCTTTACCATCATGAAAGGAAGTAGTGTGACTGAACCTTCTTTTCACATTTACTGAAACACAATGTGATGCTCAATGAAAGATTTACATTTTTTTTATGGCTACCTTTAACCTAATTTTCTATGTAGAATGCTTTTGATATATATCTAGGAGTTAAAGCAGTCAAGTGAAAGCTCTCTCTAAGGGACATCTTATTATCAAGCTAAGCTCAGTGCTATGCATGTCCATAAATATGCCATGTATGCACAGATAACAATAAATCTAGTCTTTCTTACTTCACAGGTGTACGTTGCCTTTAACAATGATATTTAGGATGAGGAAGTTGTGGTCGTTTATATAAGATTTTGTTAAAATGAGATCTATGCTGTACAGATCACAGTCATATTAATCTATTAAAACAAAAGCTTTAGTTCAAAATGTAGACTACTCCCTACCAGGCCATCCCACCAGTGACTATGCCCAACCACACCCAGCCTCTCTACCTACCCATACCTCTCACAATCTCCCATCAACTCTCCTCTTTTCCTTTACTATGCTAAAGAGAGCTTTATCCTTTCATATCGTTTTATGGAAACATTAGGTCTAAATGATCCCTCTCTCCCTAATTGGAACAATTTCTTGGGGAATGTTAGAGTGCAAAGAAACTGACTGTGCTTCATTGGTTTTGTTTATCTCAAGAAAATAGAAACTATATTTTATTTGGGAGTAGGCCGCATTCATTCATCTCTATTTATAGCTCTTACTGTATATTGAGAATAGATCTGTATTGCCCCTTTAAACACATCAGCGTCATCCAAGTGCCATCTAATTTGTACATTTAAGAAAGATTTTTCCTAACACATGCTCATTGTCTAAATGATTGTTCATTAAGATTATTGTACAGTACAAATGTAATTAGATACAGATGCAGCTAGTCTCTGCACCATAATAATGCAGTCTGTTCTATGTATATAGGTGAAGTCAGAGAGGAAAATTATCCATGTGAATTTTAAATTAAAACAATTGAGTTTAACACCCCAGTCAATGATTACGTTGTTAATCACTGAAACATTAAAGGCTAGAAATGCTCTAGGGTAACTTGCAAAAGCTACAGCTGTAAAAATGATTCATAATTTAATGAGCATTACATCTGCATTGGAATGTAGTCAGAGAATTACTTAAGGTAATCACCGAGTTATTTATAAAACTGGCGTTTTTTTTCATCACATTCGACAAGAACATTTTTATGGAAGCTGAAAAAGTGCTGGAAAAAATATCTCATGTAAAAGAAAGGTCTGGCAGGACTGCAGAATAGACTCATTGGCTCAGGTGACCTGGGGGTTACAGCTCTCAACATCTTTATGTAGGGCTGCCACCTCACTGGCAAAAAATACTGACATGGGCAGGGCTTAACACAAACCCTATTCTTTATATATTATTTATTTTGAATATACAGATATAATTGCCAAGTTTGTTATTTGTATTAAATATATTTAATAGCTGTGGAATAATAGGAAGCCATTCTCCTAGTAAAACAAAAGCAACCTTTTCATTTCCTTCTCTGCACAGAAGTTACAGAGGTAACTTGGCACAGAAGTTTGCAGATTTCTGACTTTTTCAGTATTTTCCTAAACCTTGGAACCGTTTTCAATAATTATCAAATGTATGTATGTATTTTATTTCATACTAGACATTAAGCCCGCTACAATAACGGGCGCTAGAAGCACAGAGTGCCCCCTTAGTGTCCCTCTAGTGGTGAGTCAATAGGAACTGCAGACACTCTCCCTCTAGTGGTGAGTCAGTAGGAAATGCAGAGACTCTCCCTCTAGTGGTGAGTCAATAGGAACTGCAGTGACACACACACATGGACTCAGGGACCCACACTTAGGGTTTTATTATATAGGATTTGTTCAAGAAATTACTAAGTGGAATTACAAAACAGGAACCGCATGAACTTTCTGGTACCGAACAGTGTTTTAAAAAGATTTTGGCGATTGATACATGCTCCCCAGACCATTTCCCAGGCCCCTGAGCCATTTACAGTAATTTACCATTGCTACAGTATTTATACCTTAATTTTAACCAGAACTTTTGGACTGCATTGACTTCAATTGGTTTACTTAATAAATTAAATTTTTTTTCGAAAATCTGCGAATCTGCACGCGAAATGAATTTCTGTCAGTTCGGTCATTTCTAGTTCGTACCTGTTCTAATATGTAGCTTTGTCCTTGAGGAGGATTATAAACATACAAGAGAGTTAAGCCCGTCATATAAATGGTCGCTAGATCCTCCTCCTCCTCTGCGCAGAAGGAAAAAGGCACACACACACGGAGACAGGGACGCGCATCTAGTATTTTATTATATAGGACTAAACAGTTAAGCCCTTTATATAAACGGGCGCTAGACAGAGATTCTTTCTCTCTCTCTCTCTCTCTCTCTTTCTGCAGTTTAAAGTGGAGAGGATGTACTCGTCCGGGTCAGTGAGCTGGATTCATCTCGCTGTGGATGATCACGCATTGCCGTGAGGCTCCTCTCGCGCATGCGCAGAAAAAAACCCCAGCAAAAAGCCACACACGGATTCACGGACGCACATTAGGGCTTTTATTATATAGGACATGACCATAGGTTCCATTTAGATTAGAATTTTCTACTTGGTAATGAATGTCTGTTAAACTCAAGATGTCAAATTTCCATTTGAGGACAAATTATGTTATCATATTACGTCACATAGACCCCACAATGGATGATTTAATAAAAGGAAAAGGCTTTGCTCTGACAGCTAGTTGTTTATTTTGCAGGTCTCATTTGAAATCAGAATTCTCAAATTGAATGGATTTAAAATAACAAATCACTTTTATATTATATACATGTTGGTTTTAAGAAAGTTTTCAAATACAGGTATCTGTGAGATTGCAAAGCAGAGCACTATGAGATAACATTGTATCTGTTAGCAAGTGTATTACCTATGGTGATATATGAAAATCTTAAGAAAGAAATGATATCCTTAAATAACATTAAAAACAGTACCCTTCAAACATGCCTTTCAATGTGGTTTTTGGGGAAAGTATGGGGACAAAAGGGAGTAATGTAGGGGAAAAGGGGATGTTGGTATTTAAAAAGGCAAGGGTGGTCTTCACTACAAAAGAGTAGATTCAATAAATTTACCTATCACAACCTACCTGTGCGCTAAAGATGAGTTTAAAAAAATTGCTAAATTTATTGCAGGGAAAAAAACATGCATACTGTGCAAATATATCGCAAACACTTTGATACATTGCTGTTAAAGGATTAGCAATATGATAAACACATTGTAAACATGTAAGGTTCCATAGAAATTGCAAGAGGTTCCATAAGCTATACTGTCAGGAGTTATAATGAGCCACTTTGGACATATCTGTTTATCCATAGATATACTTATTGATCTATTGTTGTATTTTGATGAATTATATATTTTGATGATATTATGACTGAGAAAGAAATATGAATAATGATACATTATTATTTTTGATGTAGGGATTTGCTTATATATAAATATGGTTTAGAAAGGTTGAGAAACACTGTTCTATTTGCATGGCAAGACCTGTGCGTATTGTAGTATTTCTATGCTTAGGGGATATTACTGGTATAGTATGTTCTGTCCAGGCACTAATTTTACTGAAACTAAACTGAATGGTCAGAGTACTGGAGTTTAGACATTTTTTGTTCTGTTTTAAAGCACGGTTATAGGAACATATATAGTTCTGTCTTCCTTAAAGCAGCAGTGAGATGTAATTTTGAATGTGCAATGCACTAGCTTACAAAACAGGACATTAAAAAACTAAATTAAATAGGTGCAAAGACAGGCAACTAAATGAACAAAAATAAAGAGAAAGCCTTGCAATAAATTCTTTTTATTTTGAAGGACAATTTAAGCCCACCCCTCCTCCCATAGGGAAGCGCACGATCGGACGTGATTTACCGACGGGCCCGATCGTCTGGGGCTGCCCCGCACATACAGTAAGATATTTTCGACCGACCGACTGATACACGGCACTATCGGTCGGCCGGCCGAAAATAACTTACTCTTTGTACCCAGCCTTAGAGATTCACTTAATGGTGTAGGTGGCACCAGGATTGTTAAACCCCAAACGCATCAACTTTCATTTATCAACACTGAATCTCATCTGCCATTCTGCTGCCCATTTTGATAATCTATCTAGGTCTGCTTGCAGCAGTTGCACATCATTTGAAGTTTTCAAAGCTCTGCATAGTGTAGCGTCATCAGCAAACACAGACACCTTGCTCTCAATGCCCCCTTCTAAGTCATTTATAAACAGATTAAAAAGAAGTGGCCTGCCAGTTCTGCTTGCATTTCCCCCTGTTTTGCCAAGCTCTGCAGTACTGCAAGTTTCCCTATTAGATTCTGCACCTCAGATTCCAAATGAGCAACCCACTTACATCTGACACATACAAAGGTCCCTTGGGATGGTTGCTCCAAGATCCCATGCATGCAGCAGGATGTAAATTGTGTGGCCCCAACAAAACTGTCCATACTAAACAGTAATACCCAGCAACAGAAAAACACACCATAGCAATATACCACAACAGCAATGCACCACAACAGCAATATACTGCAACAGCAATGCACAGCAACAGCAATCTTCCGTTTAAACCCTTTCTTGGTTCAAAATGATTAGGTTCGCGTGACTTTGCACTGGCCGCGCCATTTCATTTTCAAAACTTTTTGGAAATAGTGTGGCAACAAATTTTAACGCCCAGGCATTCACGGCTGATAAAAAAACTTACCTGACCAGATCCCACAATGCTTTAAACTCCTTTGCGGTACTTACTGCATCGCAGGATCCTGCTGAACATAGTGGTGCACAATAGGCAATTTCTTAAGGGCAAATAGGGTAGAGACACATACAGGGAGATTCAATAAAAGTTCTTACAGTTAAAAATGGTGCTAATTTTGCCCCAACCAATAAGATCCTATTTAACATTTCAAAGTTAACATCTGATTGGTTGGAGCAAATTTAGCACCATTTTTAATCATAAGAACTTTTATTGAATCTACCTGATAGTCAATATAAGACCTATATTATATTGCCTAGGAGAAAGTAGCTTTATATGTGATTAAGCTTTATATTGTTTGGTCCAAGAAACAGAAAAATTGGTCGCTAGATCAGTGGAAATCTGCACCATATTTTTTGTGAGATGCAAGGGGGTTGAATATGTTCATGTGGTGTTCTGGGGCTTTGCTGGTGATTTATTCAAATTTCCAGGCACACTTAACCAGCATGGTGGTTAAGGTCCTCACCCCTGCTAAAATCATGGAAAAAAGAAGGGGGGGGGGGTGTTTGAGTATAATTGTATCCTTTAAAATATCCTTGAATATACAATACAGATTATATAAATAAAGAAAAAATATATAGATATATTATGTATACTATGTAGCAATTCTTCAGTTCCTCAACTAGCCTTGTTCTTCACTATATTTCTATTTAATTAGTCTTTTGTTTTTAATAATCTATAATAGGAGTGTTCAATAGATTCCATTAGGGTATTTTATATTTAATTTTTCTTCTGTATTAATTACTTCATGAAGAATAATGCATAGATATTGTAATGAATATAAATAATGGAATGGAATTCCCCTCAATAATCTTAGACAAAAAAAACCTTCAAACTATGCTAAAAAGAAACAAATCCACATATTAATAATAGTTCTCAGAATACCGTTGGTTCCATATTTGTTATACCATTATGTGTGAAAGCATTTAAACTGTCACATATATTCAGGCAAACCGATCTGAACAAACTTGTTCTGGAAATTATGGAAATAGAATCCAGTCAAATTGGGAAATGCAGCATTGATTTGAATATATTAAAGCACAACAGAAAAGTAGACATGTTTTTTTGGCAGCATCAGATCTGATTGTTTAGTCATCAGCCATTTTATTTGTGCTGTCTCGGGATTCCAATTACATTTCTAGACTGCTTAGGTAGCTGCAAATTGCTTTGTCTTTTTGTTTTATTGGACACTTCATTGAAATGTGTGTGTTGTGGGATAGATAAGGATCTCTTGCACATAACAGTAATTATTATTTTAAAAACTACTGACTGGTGTAACTGTAATGTTAACTGTACTGCTTTTGGGTGGCTAATTGGAGAAGATTACAGTGTTGATCCTGACCCTTTTATAAAAATAGGTCCAAATCTGAGACAGTGCGATGATCCATGATAACAATTCAGTAATTAGGTGTAAATGACCTTGGTGGAGTTCAGATAATGGAAAACAGGAGGACATAGTTAAAAGTGCACTTGTGCAATTATCCAGGGCTCATAGTAATACAATTTCATCGGAAGCAAAAAAAGTAGAGGGTCGCACTCCAATAGATAATCAGTTTTATTTGTGACCACACATCATATTACAACGTTTCGGGGGGGACGGGGACGTGCCCCCTTCCTCACCTATGCACAGAGTTTCTAGCTTCGGTTTCTAGTTGCTGGCAGTGCACCATGTAAGGGCTAGGCCATACTTCTGTGCTTGTGTTTTTTTCATATCATTAAAGGGCATGTCCACCCCCAAAACTATAATCCCCCCCACTACTGGCCCCATCATGTAGTTTAGTTTAATACTTACCTCACATCCCAGCTCCATATGGTTCTCCTGTAGTCCCCCCCAATGTCCCAAAAACTGCCCACCAGGAGGATAGCAGAGTCCATATAGGACTCTGCCTTCTACCTGGCCTCCGGGATAAGTTTGGCATGCGTACTGCAGCCCTTCTCCCTTCCCCTCCCTCCCGATTAGGATTCCCTCCCCCTAGTGTTAATCCCTTTACATATGTCATTCCCCCTGTCCCTCCAGCCCCAACCGCTCTATTTATTTTATTTTAAAGTGCCCAAAACTTTACTTAGCTCCCCTCTTTCCTCCGCCACAATGAACTCCCGGCAGCCGGGTCCGTGATTGGCTGCCGCTCAGCCAATCACAGACACGACTGCCGGTCCCGCCCCTCTGCTTGCATTTTCTCGTAAGCAGAGGGCCTGGCAGCGCGGCGGAGGAAAGAGGGAAGGTAAGTAAAGTTTGGGGCATTTTCTAATAAAATAAATAGAGCGGTTGGGGCTGGGGGGACAGGGGGAATAACATATAAAAAAAAAAAACCAAGGGTGGACATACCCTTTAAAAACGCGGCAACGCACCGAAAACAAGCGTTCCGCATTTTAAATCGCATGCTTTTTCAATAGTTAATGAAAAAACTCACCAAACGCACCAAAATCACAAATAAAATCGCATGTGATTGCGTTTCAGTGTGGCCGTGCCCTAAAAGCCATGTTTTTAGGAACACACAGCCCAAGAAGTAACAAATTCAAATCCCCTAGTTTACTTTTGAAACAATACCACATAGTCTACTGCCTAAGTTTATTGCTTTTTTTTCCTCCCAGGGGCATAACTACCAGGGGAAGCAACCGCAGGGGGCCCCGGTAGCCAAGAGGCCCCCATCTTCTTAGTTTTCTTATGACAGATTTAGCCTCCTCCCAGAAAACCACAGTGGCTGAAGCACGGATATGGGCCCCATCATAGTTTTGCAGGGGGGCCCAGTGATTCCCAGTTACGCCACTGTTTGTTCCCATCATGTTTCTACAAAAATATAAGTTTCTACATACTTTATATATACAAACTTAATATATAGCAGCTCTGTTTTTTAATGTACCAACCAGCATGAAGTGCTGACAGCCTTCCTGGAGCAAGACAAAATAGTGAACTGACTTTTCTGATATTTACTTGTGGCACACAGATAAAGTGCTAGGTTTGGAGGCAAACAGACCATTGGGGCACAAGTTCAAATCCACAGGATTCCTTTTTTTGTTTCTATTATAAGGTGTATATATATTTTCAGTTGTTACAATAAACAAATAATCTTATTAAAGGGTATCTCCACTCGTATTTTGAAGATTTGGTAATCCAGTTCTATTGAAGAACGGGAGGTAAAGGAGCTGTGCCTTACCTTCCGTTCTTCAATAGAACAAACAGGAGCTAGGAGAGAAGGTAAGAAACTTACCCGCTCGCTCGCTCTCCCGGTGTGTAGTCTGACAGGTCCCGACGGACCTTGTCTTCTATGCGCATGCGGTTTGATGATGGTTTGATGATGATGGTTTGATGATATCCCACAATTTTCTGGGGATGGTATTGGGACATATAAGGGATTCAGACTTTATATTTATGCTCTGTCTATTTGAGGGTTTATTCCAGCTGGTATATTCCTACCCATATAGTTGTACCTGGATTCCAGACTTTTCCAAATTTGTTAGGGCAGCCTCTTTCAATATATATTAATCTAATATAGGGAGTGGCTGCATTGATCATTTCTTTCCACACTTTAATTTTAGTGGATTCCACATACTTTTTATTTTATTTTTCTCATTCTGCTGAATTAAGTAAATGTATGGGGTGATTACCCTGGGGGGAACAAGGGAAGTGAGTGGGGATAATTGCCCTTTAATCCACAAGAATGTAAGGTTTTGCCTGTTTTCTACATGTCCAGCAATTCAGATCTTTAAACATCTTTATTCTTTATGTTTAAAAAAGCTAATGCAAACATTAGCTGGTTCATTCAGCCAAGCTTTGTGTAGTGTGTTTTTATTGCCTTCCATCTGTCTCCAATTATCAAATTAGCAAATCTAATCAAACCTTAAAGTAGTGTCATTAGCCCCAATGCAAAGGGAATGCATAAACTTAAAATGTTAAGTGCTAAATCATGTTGCGCGGCTCCTGCTAAACCATTAAAATTGCACAAAATTGTAAAGTAATGAAAGTAACAAAATGGCTATAAAAAGATGTCTGACAGTTTACATTAGTTTGCTTCTTTTTTTTAAATCTTCTCTTTCTATTTGTTCTACTTTTTGCAGTTGAAGAAGGTGATGGATATGAGACTGATCATCAGGATTACTGTGAGGTTTGTCAGCAGGGAGGAGAAATCATCTTGTGTGACACTTGCCCCCGTGCCTATCACCTTGTCTGCCTGGATCCGGAACTAGAGAAAGCCCCTGAGGGGAAATGGAGTTGTCCATATTGTGTAAGGCATTTTATAGTTCAGTCATCAGTAATTGTTTTAGTTTTTTTGTTTTTAGATTGTTTACTACAATTTCAAGGTAGGAATAATTAAACAATTTCTAGATATTTGTTCATCTAGTTTGTCTGGTTTTACAGGTAGGTCAATAGCATTTGATCCGACTGTCCATATTAACCATGTTTTAGTGTGAACTGTGAACAAGATTGAACTGTGTCTTGTAGTACATGGAAAAACTCATTGATCATAATAGTGTTAATTCTGTGGATTACTGTATCAAAATTTATGGAGTGGTGTCTCCATTTGGCGCCTCATTTTATAATTTAATGTAAATAATGTTTGTTTGGAATGGGGCAAAAATGAAAGTAAGACTGATTTCACTGATTACACTGAATATTTTTAGAGGTTCTCTCTCCCGACTTCTCTGGAACTGTCCTTTTTTAGACACTTGCTGATGTGGTGAATTACAGGCACAAATCCTGCCTTTCCAAACATAAACAGGGCTTATATGGATATGGATATAGGGTATGAGCTGATTATTTAATTACTAGAGTTATAATGGATCATTTTGAACATAAAAGAAGTTAGAGTGTTATCCAATTATTTACATCGCATCACATTTTAAAGGCATTTTAGAAACCCTTAGTTGCTTAGCAGTGCTTTGATAACTAATATTACACATTATACTACATTTCTATATATCATTAACATTTTAATTAATGTTGTAGGGTTGTTCTTTGAATTGCTTTTTATTTAAGCAATAAAGTGCTGTTTATTTCCCGCACCTGATATAGTTGGTCAATTGAAAGTTAACAATAGTGTTTAAAGTTTGCCTACTTTAATCCTCTGTATGCAGGGGATGTAGGATTGACTATTCCTATTGCTTGCTAAGTGAACTTATTTTAAAGGTAAGGAGATAAGTACCTCTAAATTTCTTGTGAAACAGGGAAAATAACTTTACCCACCTCCTTAAAAGTCATCTTGTCTGTAATGCCTACTTTAACGTTGTGTGCAATAATCTTTGCATATCTGTTGTATTCAATTAGATCAACTGGACTTGAAGTTTAGTTCTTGAAGACGTTTCGCTAGTCATCCGACTGGCTTTCTCAATTCAGAATGACTTGTACAAGAATCTGTGGCAATTATGTACCCTGGAAAATCCCAATTAGCATATCACAGCCAGGTGTTAAGGGCGTGATTAGATAGTGGCTAAGAGGTGTTATAGGAACGCCCAGAGTAAGGCGAAAAAGAAGCAGACGTCTTTCACTCTGTTATCACTTCTTTATAATAGCGAAAAGTCCAAATTTGGTGAAAAGTTTAACGGCGAAAAGTAAACAAACCTTTAAAAATATGCCCCAAGATTGCAGCAGATGATTTTTAGGGTTTTTATATTTTTAAATTTTGATTATCAGATATTTTTGTTGAAAATAAATTTTTGTGTATTTTTAAAATAAGGTTTAAAGGCATGTACATCTTTTTTTACTTTATTTTGTGTCTTCCTCCTAACTTTAACATTCTTACCGGTATTTGCCTTGTTCGTTTATCCCTGTCATTTGTAAATAGTTGATCTATAGGTGAATAAACCTTCAGAGCAGATAAATCGGACTCCACATTTTTGTTAATATCCCAATCAAGCACTGCCACTAGCTCAGCTAGAATGAGATCTCACAAAATCCAGTGTCTAAAGCCTTGTGCACACGTCAGATCATTTTCGTACAATGTGCCCACGAACGTTCCAAACGTCTCGTTATACACTAGTTCTGCCAACGACGTCTTGTACATAACATCAACGATAGTGGATAGATAATGTTTGTTGGTAAAGGTGTTACGTGACGTACGTATTAAGTGACGTTCGTAATCACCGTGATCGCGAAATGTTTCACATGTGTATTTCATTCAATCTTCCATTACACTCTATGATAATCTGCCGAATATGTAAAACAAACGACATTCGGCAGAATGAATCCGCAGGCTGAATCGTCGGAAAAAGCCGAGAATAGTCATGGATCGTTGGTCTTAGAAGATCGTTAAAAATTATCTGACGTGTGTATGAGGCTTAACTATAAAGATATAAAGAAGCATGGTTGGTAAAAGTGATAAAATCTACTATTTACAATGAAAGATTAACAAGGGAAACAAGAACTTTGAAGTTAGGAGAAACGCAATAAATTGAAAAAAAAGGTGTGAACATGTCCTTTAAAAAAAAGAATAATTTGGGTAACAGAGGGCAATTTAAAAACTCTGGGCCAAGCTCTGGTCCTCCCACAGTTCCAGTAACTATGTGAATTACCAGGAGGTGCTCATGGAAAAGGGTCACTGGAAGATAGAAGGATAAAATAAGATTCAAAGTTAGGAAACACTGGTGCTTCGGGGACCAACATCACTCTTCGGAGCCCCACTGCACTTCGATGATGTCAGGGCATGTACTTCAGTGACATGTTTTCAGTGACAGCTCATTACTTGACCGTTGGTAGGGAGGTATTAGATAGATGTAAAAGTAAAACATGGGCTTCCATATAAAACTCCTATTTTTTTGGCCACAGTCCCCTGTAAAATGTGTAGTAAAATGGATTAAAGGAAACAAAACCAAATAACAAGAAGTTATAAGGCAAAATTTTACATTATGGGTTGTTGCATTAAAACTCATACTTTTTTTCATTCATGTGGTCTGGGCATGTGCAAGAGGAGCTGAAGTGACATACCGTATATACTCGAGTATAAGCCAACTCGAGTATAAGCCGAGGCACCCATTTTTGCCTCAAAAATTAGAAAAGATGATTGACCCGAGTAAAAAGCCGAGTATACAGTAACCCTAATACTTTCCACTGTAGATGTTTGAAACTACAACTCCCAGCATGCTTGGTTGCTGGGAGTTGTAGTTTCCAACCACCTATAGTAGAAAGGTATTGGGGGTTACTGTAGGGCATACTGTCCCCCACCCTAATACCTTTCCACTGTAGATGTTTGGAAACTACAACTCCCACATGCTTGGTTGCTGGAGTTGTAGTTTCCAACCACCTATAGTAGAAAGGTACTGGGGTTACTGTATGGCATACTGTCCCCCACCCTATACATTCCACTGTAGAGGTTTGGAAACTACAACTCCCAGCATGCTTGGTTGCTGGGAGTTTTATTTTCCAACCACCTATAGTAAAAAGGTAGTGGGTGTCTGCATGGCATACTGTCCCCCCAGCCCTCCCCCAGTCCCCCCCCAGCTCACTCACCCGTACCTGGTCTTCAGTCTTCTCTCTCTGCAATCCAGAGGCAGCCGCGAGTCGGCCGGCAGTTCCCAGTAGTTCTTCGCGGCTGCGCGATGACTTCATCCCGCCAGCGTGCGTGATGAAGTCATCGCCACCGCGAAGAACTACTGGGAACTGCCGGCCGGACTCGCGGCTGCCTCTGGATTGCAGGTAAGTTCCTTGTGACTCGAGTATAAGCCGAGTCAGGTTTTTAGGTTAATTTTTAAACCTAAAACCTCGGCTTATACCGAGTATATACGGTACCTAGAATTGTGGTTCTCCTCTAGCTGAGGCCTGCCACGCCAGCCATGTGTGTGACCCACTGACAGAGGAACATATGACCTCACTCCCAACTCATCTGGTTCTCCTGTAGTCCCCCCCCACAGTTCAAAAACTGCCCACCAGGAGGCTAGCAGGTCCATATAGGACACTGCCTGCTACCTGGCCTCCCGAGATTCCTGCCATGCGTGCTGCAGCCCTTCTCCCCCCTCCCTCCCCCTCCCTCTCCGTCCTCTCCCCCCGTTCTACTATCCCTCCCCTAGCGAAAAACCCCCTAAATATTCTGCTCCCCATGTCCCCCAGCCCCAACCGCATGTTTTTTTTTTTTAAAAGCTCCCCAAACTCTTACTTACTACCTCTCCTGTTCCTCCGCTGCACTGAATGACCGGCAGCCGCGTCCGTGATTGCTGCCGCTCAGCCATCACAGACGCGACTGCCGTCCCGCCCCTCTCTTGCATCTCGCAAGCAGAGGGCCGGCAGTGCGGCGGAGGATCGAGGGAGGTAAGTAAGGTTTGGGGGGCTTTTTAAAAAAACTAAACATGCGGTTGGGGCTGGGGGACATGGGGGACATATATAAAATTTTTATTTTAGGGTGTACATAGCCTTTAAAAAATACCTTTTGGAGATTTAATCTGCAATCCAAATACTGTATTGCTGTTTTATTTAAAATATAACATTTGTTGTTCTCTTTTATGTTTATTCTTAAAGGGAATGGTACCCGTAAACAAAAAACTGGTGACTTCTGCCTGCAAACCAACTGCTATTTTTACCAGTTGATTATATGTATTTGTAACCAGATATTTAATGATGAAAACAGCAGTCAATTATTGGTTGTTGTCAGTTGTCACAGCTTTGATTGACTGCATGGAGGGAGACCACTTACTCTGCCATAATGGGGAAAATAAATATCAATAAATGTATATGTTAGTAATGCAGTTAATAGAATGCAAAATATATCAGTTGGAGTTGGGGGGCAGGTTACTGACAATTGACCATTTTTATGTTTTAAGGGTGGTTATGCCTTTAAGCTGCACCTTTAGGATGCATGTTCAGGAAACTAACCTTTCTGAAAGCTATGGTGGCAGTGCATGGCAAAAAAAAGAGTTGTAAAGTGTATAAAAATAGAATGAGTTAAAAAAAGGTGTGTTGTTTCCTTATAATTTCCTATGGGGTAATATAACACCCAGTCTGTAATTCCCCTTTGTGCCCAGGGCCTAACCAATGGGAAGGCATGTAAGATTCCAGAGTGAGGGTGGAGTAGAATTGTTCTTTAATGGAGAAGCATAAGGGGAAAATCCCTTTAATCTTAAAGAGATTCTTTTTTATTGGAGAAGGATTGATTTGAGAATGCGAGGTAACCAGAATACACCACAGTGACATTTAAAAATGTGAATAAAGCTAATCAGTTTACAAACATAATTAGAAAAAAAGAAGTATAAATTTTAATAATCATAGAAACCAAGCAATATGATATAGAGCAGTTGTAGAGCTCTTAATTCGAAGCACCTGTGTGTTTAGGGGGGAAAGTGGAAGGTTAGAAAGCTCCACAGTAATTATTTTTAATGAAAATAATCTAGCTACTACCTCTGTATTCTAAAGATAGAGTGGCAGTTTTTCATTTTCCTAATTAATATATGATTTTGCTTTGTTATCAATTTTCTGTACTTGCTAAATATTACTGACGTGTGATATGGTTGGGCTCTTAGAGTGAGGAAGATAAAGAGAGGAGTCGGATTTTGACAGTGCGAGTATCAATAGCTCATCAGTAGATCTGATATCAGTGCTGATTAGGAAAGAAGGGAAAAAGAGAAGAAAAAGAAAATAGGTAATTTTACCAATATATTTATAATATCTGTAGATTGCCAATCTCTAATTGATGTCTACAAGAAAACCCTACAGCATGTTATTATATATTATGTATTACTTATACCACATTGCAAGGGCATTTCTAGACCTTTTGGCACTTGAAACAAACTTCAAAAGCCGCCTTCTAGATCCTCTTAACACAGAAAGTGGGCATGCTTGTGGGGGTGGGGCGTGGTTTGCAGAGATGGTGTGAGGGGCTGACTTGCTCTAGCTGAGATAGTATAGTATAGTATATAGGTTGAATAAAGACATATGTCCATTTAGTCCAACCCACTCAGCAATTCCCACATTTTCTGCCCACATAGACTGGTTTATATAAATTGCCCATATGACTGGTTTATATAAAGTGCCCACATAGACTGGTTTATATAATTTGCCCACATAGACTGGTTAAAATCAATTGCAAATATGACAGGTTACTATTAATAATTATGTGCTGGCTCCCTGACCAGTCCTTAAAAAGTGTGCATGATATTATTCAGAATATGGCCATTCTCAGGCCTATATGATAACGCAGAACCCACAAACCTTCTACTCCTCCAATGTTGCTCCTTTACTAGAACTTGCTAAAACAACACAAATTTGGAAAAAATTACCTATCACCTAATTGGCAAATTATTTGATTAAAACATCCTTCTACCCAAAATTCTATACACCCTACAACACACCATATCATATTCCGGACTCCTTCTTTGCAGCCCTACAAAGCCTTGTCTTTATCTGGGGCTCAGGACGTAACGGTTTAGGCTTAAACTACTACAGAGCCCCCCAAGGCTGAAGCTGGACTGGCAATGCCAGGTTTTAAATTGTACTATATAGCGGGTCAACTGAAGTACTTCAGAACCTGGTTACTGCCACCATCTACCACTCCCGAAACTTTTAATAGATCCACTAAGACATGGAGAGAATGTTACACTCATACTTCCCTACTACCCCTACATAGCCTTTCTAAGCGCCACCACAGCACAAGTGCACACCCCTCCATACCAACAGCTACATATCTGGAAACAAACTAATAAGATATTACAATATACAGGTATTCCAGAAGAAACCACTATATGGCACAACCCAGCATTCCCACACCTAGTATCTTTGGCAGCCTCAAGTATTGAAAACCAACTGCTTCCATTTCTTGGTATGCAAGAATGCTTCCACCTCCCCCACACACTCATTATTCAGATACCTCCAACTGCAATACTGCATAATATAAATATCTGAATTTCAAAGCACCACACTCCCCATACACACACATCCTGTCATCCAAATACTTAAATCAAGAGGAGAAAGCAACTTTTTCCAGTCTATATAACTGCCTACTGGAGCTAGCAGACAGGTAGAGGCAGATAACTAATAAATAATGGCAAGCAACTAGTCCTTCCCTGACACCCTTGGAATGAAGACCATTGCAGAATCCCACATCACAGTATCACCCTCGGCACCCAATAAATTAATGCAATTTTATATCATCCACCAGTCATACCTGCCCCTGCACGAATGTCCCGTATATCCCCTGCCCATCCCTCCTCATGCCCAAAATGCCATTCCAATCCTGCAGATTTCTGGCATCTTCTATGGAACTGACTCCCACATGTAAGTTCGGGGGCAAAGTCACAACACTTTTGACTGAGATACTAACAGAGATGTTTCCCTTGGAGCCCAAGCTCTGTGTTCTAGGAATCCCCGAGACAGACATTTGGGATAGTCGCAGCTATCATTTCTCGGAATCTATTCTATGCCAGAAGGACGATAATTTTGGTGTGGATGTCCCCCACCACCCCCAAATTACTGTTTAGAAGAAAATGATTAAAATATGCTCCCATATTTGAGGATAATCTATCTTAATAGAGTTGTCCCAAAAAATTTTACAAAATTTGGTCCCCATGATTAATCATTTGGTGTTCTCTTTTAGGTCAAACTAAGTAATGTATAAGGATTATAATTGCCACAACTTGTATCTTGAACCCAACTTGTTTGTGTATCACGGTTAAATATACCCGAATATGTATCAAACAATAAGCATTGTACTATGTTCTAAGTTGACGTAAGTTATCATTCCCTATGCTCCAAGTTACCCTTCCCCTCTCCCCTTCCCCACTAATGGTATAAATTTACCCAATTCAATTGTATGTACAATCTGAACAAATGCAATACACCAGTACTTTTTTATTTTTTATACAATTTATGTATATTTATATATAATATGCATGTAAACTCATTGGGTTAGCAAATAAATTCAGTTTAAAAAAAAAAATATGTGCTGGCTGATTTCTCAAGTGAGGAAGCTGAGAAGAGGCCAAGCGCTTTACCATCATGAAAGGAAGTAGTGTGACTGAACCTTCTTTTCACATTTACTGAAACACATTTGATGCTCAATAAAAGATTTCATTTTTTTATGGCTACCTTTAACCTAATTTTCTATGTAGAATGCTTTTGATATATATCTGGAGTTAAAGCAGTCAAGTGAAAGCTCTCTCTAAGGGACATCTTATTATCAAGCTAAGCTCAGTGCTATGCATGTCCATAAATAGTCCATGTATGCACGAGAACAATAAATCTAGTCTTTCTTACTTCACAGGTGTACGTTGCCTTAACAATGATATTTAGGATGAGGAAGTTGTGGTCGTTTATATAAGATTTTTGTTAAAATGAGATCTATGCTGTACAGATCACAGTCATATTAATCTATTAAAACAAAAGCTTTTAAAATGTAGACTACTCCCTACCAGGCCATCCCACCAGTGACTATGCCCACCACACCCAGCCTCTCTACCTACCCATACCTCTCCAATCTCCCATCAACTCTCCTCTTTTCCTTTACTATGCTAAGAGAGCTTTATCCTTTCATATCGTTTTGGAAACATTAGGTCTAAATGATCCCTCTCTCCCTAATTGGAACAATTTCTGGGGAATGTTAGAGTGCAAAGAAACTGACTGTGCTTCATTGGTTTTGTTTATCTCAAGAAAATAGACACTATTTTATTTGGGAGTAGGCCGCATTCATTCATCTCTATTTATAGCTCTTACTGTATATTGAGAATAGATCTGTATTGCCCCTTTAAACACATCAGCGTCATCCAAGTGCCATCTAATTTGTACATTTAAGAAGATTTTTCCTAACACATGCTCATTGTCTAAATGATTGTTCATTAAGATTATTGTACAGTACAAATGTAATTAGATACAGATGCAGCTAGTCTCGCCACCATAATAATGCGTCTGTTCTATGTATATAGGGAAGTCAGAGAGGAAAATTACCATGTGAATTTTAATTAAACAATTGAGTTTAACACCCCAGTCAATGATTACGTTGTTAATCACTGAAACATTAAAGGCTAGAAATGCTCTAGGGTAACTTGCAAAAGCTACAGCTGTAAATGATTCATAATTTAATGAGCATTACATCTGCATTGGAATGTAGTCAGAGAATTACTTAAGGTAATCACCGAGTTATTTATAAAACTGGCGTTTTTTTTCATCACATTCGACAAGAACATTTTTATGGAAGCTGAAAAAGTGCTGGAAAAAATATCTCATGTAAAAGAAAGGTCTGGCAGGACTGCAGAATAGACTCATTGGCTCAGGTGACCTGGGGGTTACAGCTCTCAACATCTTTATTTAGGGCTGCCACCTCACTGGCAAAAAATACTGACATGGGCAGGGCTTACACAAACCCTATTCTTTATATATTATTTTTTGAATATACATATATATTGCCAAGTTTGTATTGTATTAAATATATTTAATGCTGTGGAATAATAGGAAGCCATTCTCCTAGTAAAACAAAAGCAACCTTTTCATTTCCTTCTCTGCACAGAAGTTACAGAGGTAACTTGGCACAGAAGTTTGCAGATTTCTGACTTTTTCAGTATTTCCTAAACCTTGGAACCGTTTTCAATAATTATCAAAGGTATGTATGTATTTTATTTCATACTAGACATTAAGCCCCTACAATACGGGCGCTAGAAGCACAGAGTGCCCCCTATGGTCCCTCTAGTGGTGAGTCAATAGGACGTCAGACACTCTCCCTCTAGTGGTGAGTCAGTAGGAATGCAGAGACTCTCCCTCTAGTGGTGAGTCAATAGGAACTGCAGTGACACACACACATGGACTCAGGGACCCACACTTAGGGTTTTATTATATGGATTTGTTCAAGAAATTACTAAGTGGAATTACAAACAGGAACCGCATGAACTTCTGGTACCAACAGTGTTTTAAAAAGATTGGCGATGATACATGCTCCCCAGACCATTCCCAGGCCCCTGAGCCATTTACAGTAATTTACCATGCTACAGTATTATACCTTAATTTAACCAGAACTTGGACTGCATTGACTCAATTGGTTTACTTAATAAATTAAATTTTTTTTCGAAAACTGCGAATCGGCACGCGAAATGAATCTGTCAGTTCGGTCATTTCTAGTTCGTACCTGTCTAATAGGCTTTGTCCTTGAGGGAGATTATAAACATACAAGAGAGTAAGCCCGTCATATAAATGGTCGCTAGATCCTCCTCCTCCTCTGCGCAGAAGGAAAAAGGCACACACACACGGAGACGGGACGCGCATCTAGTATTTTATTATATAGGACTAAACAGTTAAGCCCTTTAATAAACGGCGCTAGACAGAGATTCTTTCTCTCTCTCTCTCTCTCTCTTCTTTCTGCAGTTTAAAGTGGAGAGGATGTACTCGTCCGGGTCAGTGAGCTGGATTCATCTCGCTGTGATGATCACGCATTGCCGTGAGGCTCCTCTCGCGCATGCGCAGAAAAAAACCCCAGCAAAAAGCCACACACGGATTCACGGACGCACATTAGGGCTTTTATTATATAGGACATGACCATAGGTTCCATTTAGATTAGAATTTTCTACTTGGTAATGAATGTCTGTTAAACTCAAGATGTCAAATTTCCATTTGAGGACAAATTATGTTATCATATTACGTCACATAGACCCCACAATGGAGGATTTAATAAAAGGAAAAGGCTTTGCTCTGACAGCTATTGTTTATTTTGCAGGTCTCATTTGAAATCAGAATTCTCAAATTGAATGGATTTAAAATAACAAATCACTTTTATATTATACATGTTGTTTTAAGAAAGTTTTAAATACAGGTATCTGTGAGATTGCAAAGCGAGCACTATGAGATAACATTGTATCTGTTAGCAAGTGTATTACCTATGTGATATATGAAAATCTTAAGAAAGAATGATATCCTTAAATAACATTAAAACAGTACCCTTCAAACATGCCTTTCAATGTGGTTTTTGGGAAATTATGGGGACAAGGGAGTAATGTAGGGGAAAAGGGATGTTGGTATTTAAAAAGGCAAGGGTGGTCTCACTACAAGAGTAGATTCAATAAATTTACCTATCACAACCTACCTGTGCGCTAAAGATGAGTTTAAAAAATTGCTAAATTTATTGCAGGGAAAAAAACATGCATACTGTGCAAATATATACGCAAACACTTTGATACATTGCTGTTAAAGGATTAGCAATAGATAAACACATTGTAAACAGTAAGGTTCCATAGAAATTGCAAGAGGTTCCTAAGCTATACTGTCAGGAGTTATAATGAGCCACTTTGGACATATCTGTTTATCCATAGATAACTTATTGATCTATTGTTGTATTTTGATGAATTATATATTTTGATGATATTATGACTGAGAAAGAAATATGATAATGATACATTTATTTTTGATGTAGGGATTTGCTTATATATAAATATGGTTTAAAAGGTTGAGAAACACTGTTCTATTTGCATGGCAAGACCTGTGCGTATGGTATATTTCTATGCTTAGGGGATATTACTGGTATAGATGTTCTGTCCAGGCACTAATTTTACTGAAACTAAACGGAATGGTCAGAGTACTGGAGTTTAGACATTTTTTTTCTGTTTTAAAGCACGGTTATAGGAACATATAGTTCTGTCTTCCTTAAGCAGCAGTGAGATGTAATTTGAATGTGCAATGCACTAGCTTACAAAACAGGACATTAAAAAACTAAATTAAATAGGTGCAAAGACAGGCAACTAAATGACAAAAATAAAGAGAAAGCCTTGCAATAAATTCTTTTATTTTGAAGGACAATTTAAGCCCCCCCCTCCTCCCATAGGAAGCGCACGATCGGACGTGATTTACCGACGGCCCGATCGTCTGGGGCTGCCCCGCACATACAGTAAGATATTTTCGACCGACCGACTGATACACGGCACTATCGGTCGGCCGGCCGAAAATACTTACTCTTTGTACCCAGCCTTAGAGATTCACTTAATGGTGTAGGTGGCACCAGGATTGTTAAACCCCAAACGCATCAACTTTCATTTATCAACACTGAATCTCATCTGCCATTCTGCTGCCCATTTTGATAATCTATCTAGGTCTGCTTGCAGCAGTTGCACATCATTTGAAGTTTTCAAAGCTCTGCATGTGTAGCGTCATCAGCAAACACAGACACCTTGCTCTCAATGCCCCCTTCTAAGTCATTTATAAACAGATTAAAAAGAAGTGGCCTGCCAGTTCTGCTTGCATTTCCCCCTGTTTTGCCAACTCTGCAGTACTGCAAGTTTCCCTATTAGATTCTGCACCAGATTCCAAATGAGCACCCACTTACATCTGACACATACAAAGGTCCCTTGGGATGGTTGCTCCAAGATCCCATGCATGCAGCAGGATGTAAATTGTGTGGCCCCAACAAAACTGTCCATACTAAACAGTATAACCCAGCAACAGAAAAACCACCATAGCTATACCACAACAGCAATGACCACAACAGCAATATACTGCAACAGCAATGCACAGCAACAGCAATCTTCCGTTTAAACCCTTTCTTGGTCAAAATGATTAGGTTCGCGTGACTTTGCACTGGCCGCGCCATTTCATTTTCAAAACTTTTGGAAATAGTGTGGCAACAAATTTTAACCGCCCAGGCATTCACGGCTGATAAAAAAACTTACCTGACCAGATCCCACAATGCTTTAAACTCCTTTGCGGTACTTACTGCATCGCAGGATCCTGCTGAACATAGTGGTGCACAATAGGCAATTTCTTAAGGGCAAATAGGGTAGAGACACTACAGGGAGATTCAATAAAAGTTCTTACAGTTAAAATGGTGCTAATTTTGCCCCACCAATAAGATCCTATTTAACATTTCAAAGTTAACATCTGATTGTTGGAGCAAATTTAGCACCATTTTTAATCATAAGAACTTTTATTGAATCTACCTGATAGTCAATATAAGACCTATATTATATTGCCTAGGAGAAAGTGCTTTATATGTGATTAAGCTTTATATTGTTTGGTCCAAGAAACAGAAAAATTGGTCGCTAGATCGTGGAAATCTGCACCATATTTTTGTGAGATGCAAGGGGGTTGAATATGTTCATGTGGTGTTCTGGGGCTTTGCTGGTGATTTATTCAATTTCCAGGCACACTTAACCAGCATGGTGGTTAAGGTCCTCACCCCTGCAAAATCATGGAAAAAAAAGGGGGGGGGGGTGTTTGAGTATAATTGTATCCTTTAAAATATCCTTGAATATAACTACAGATTATATAATAAAGAAAAAATATATAGATATATTATGTATACTATGTACAATTCTTCAGTTCCTCAACTAGCCTTGTTCTTCACTATATCTATTTAATTAGTCTTTTGTTTTTAATAATCTATAATAGGAGTGTTCAATAGTTCCATTAGGGTATTTTATATTTAATTTTTCTTCTGTATTAATTACTTCATGAAGAATAATGCATAGATATTGTAATGAATATAAATAATGGAATGGAATTCCCCTCAATAATCTTAGACAAAAAAAACCTTCAAACTATGCTAAAAAGAAACAATCCACATATTAATAATAGTTCTCAGAATACCGTTGGTTCCATATTTGTTATACCATTATGTGTGAAAGCATTTAAACTGTCACATATATTCAGGCAAACCGATCTGAACAAACTTGTTCTGGAAATTATGGAAATAGAATCCAGTCAAATTGGGAAATGCAGCATTGATTTGAATATATTAAAGCACAACAGAAAATAGACATGTTTTTTTGGCAGCAATCAGATCTGATTGTTTAGTCATCACCATTATTTGTGCTGTCTCGGGATTCCAATTACATTTCTAGACTGCTTAGGTAGCTGCAAATTGCTTTGTCTTTTTGTTTTATTGGACACTCATTGAAAGTGTGTGTTGTGGGATAGATAAGGATCTCTTGCACATAACAGTAATATTATTTTAAAAACTACTGACTGTTGTACTGTAATGTGACTGTACTGCTTTTGGGTGGCTAATTGGAGAAGATAACAGTGTTGATCCTGACCCTTTTATAAAAATAGGTCCAAATCTGAGACAGTGCGATGATCCATGATAACAATTCAGTAATTAGGTGTAAATGACCTTGGTGGAGTTCAGATAATGGAAAACAGGAGGACATAGTTAAAATGCACTTGTGCAATTATCCAGGGCCATAGTAATACATTTCATCGGAAGCAAAAAAGTAGGGTCGCACTCCAATAGATAATCAGTTTTATTTGTGACCACACATCATATTACAACGTTTCGGGGGGGACGGGACGTGCCCCTTCCTCACCTAGGCACAGAGTTTCAGCTTCGTTTTCTAGTTGCTGGCAGTGCACCATGTAAGGGCTAGGCCATACTTCTGTGCTTGTTTTTTTTCATATCATTAAAGGGCATGTCCACCCCCAAAACTATAATCCCCCCCACTACTGGCCCCATCATGTAGTTTAGTTTAATACTTACCTCACATCCCAGCTCCATATGGTTCTCCTGTAGTCCCCCCCAATGTCCCAAAAACTGCCCACCAGGAGGATAGCAGAGTCCATATAGGACTCTGCCTTCTACCTGGCCTCCGGGATAAGTTTGGCATGCGTACTGCAGCCCTTCTCCCTTCCCTCCCTCCCGATTAGGATTCCCTCCCCTAGTGTTAATCCCTTTACATATGTCATTCCCCCTGTCCCTCCAGCCCCAACCGCTCTATTATTTTATTTTAAAGTGCCCAAAACTTTACTTCTCCCCCTTTCCTCCGCCACAATGAACTCCCGGCAGCCGGGTCCGTGATTGGCTGCCGCTCAGCCAATCACAGACACGACTGCCGGTCCCGCCCCTCTGCTTGCATTTTCTCGTAAGCAGAGGGGCCTGGCAGCGCGCGGAGGAAAGAGGAAGGTAAGTAAAGTTTGGGGCATTTTCTAATAAAATAAATAGAGCGGTTGGGGCTGGGGGGACAGGGGGAATACATATAAAAAAAAAAAAAACAAGGGTGGACATACCCTTTAAAAACGCGGCAACGCACCGAAAACAAGCGTTCCGCATTTTAAATCGCATGCTTTTTCAATAGTTAATGAAAAAACTCACCAAACGCACCAAATCACAATAAATCGCATGTGATTGCGTTTCAGTGTGGCCGTGCCCTAAAAGCCATGTTTTTAGGAACACACAGCCCAAGAAGTAACAATTCAAATCCCCTAGTTTACTTTTGAAACAATACCACATAGTCTACTGCCTAAGTTTATTGCTTTTTTTTCCTCCCAGGGGCATAACTACCAGGGGAAGCAACCGCAGGGGGCCCCGGTAGCCAAGAGCCCCATCTTCTTAGTTTTCTTATGACAGATTTAGCCTCTCCCAGAAAACCACAGTGGCTGAAGCACGGATATGGGCCCCATCATAGTTTTGCAGGGGGGCCCAGTGATTCCCAGTTACGCCACTGTTTGTTCCCATCATGTTTCTACAAAAATATAAGTTTCTACATACTTTATATATACAAACTTAATATATAGCAGCTCTGTTTTTAATGTACCAACCAGCATGAAGTGCTGACAGCCTTCCTGGAGCAAGACAAAATAGTGAACTGACTTTTCTGATATTTACTTGTGGCACACAGATAAAGTCTAGGTTTGGAGGCAAACAGACCATTGGGGCACAAGTTCAAATCCACAGGATTCCTTTTTTTGTTTCTATTATAAGGTGTATATATTTTCAGTTGTTACAATAACAAATAATCTTATTAAAGGGTATCTCCACTCGTATTTTGAAGATTTGGTAATCCAGTTCTATTGAAGAACGGGAGGTAAGGAGCTGTGCCTTACCTTCCGTTCTTCAATAGAACAAACAGAGCTAGGAGAGAAGGTAAGAAACTTACCCGCTCGCTCGCTCTCCCGGTGTGTAGTCTGACAGGTCCCGACGGACCTTGTCTTCTATGCGCAGGCGGTTTGATGATGGTTTGATGATGATGGTTTGATGATATCCCACAATTTTCTGGGGATGGTATTGGGACATATAAGGGATTCAGACTTTATATTTATGCTCTGTCTATTTGAGGGTTTATTCCAGCTGGTATATTCCTACCCATATAGTTGTACCTGGATTCCGACTTTTCCAAATTTGTTAGGGCAGCCTCTTTCAATATATATTAATCTAATATAGGAGTGGCTGCATTGATCATTTCTTTCCACACTTTAATTAGTGGATTCCACATACTTTTATTTATTTTTCTCATTCTGCTGAATTAAGTAAATGTATGGGGTGATTACCCTGGGGGGAACAAGGGAAGTGAGTGGGGATAATTGCCCTTTAATCCACAAGAATGTAAGGTTTTGCCTGTTTTTACATGTCCAGCAATTCAGATCTTTAAACATCTTTATTCTTTATGTTTAAAAAAGCTAATGCAAACATTAGCTGGTTCATTCAGCCAACTTTTGTAGTGTGTTTTTTATTGCCTTCCTCTGTCTCCAATTATCAAATTAGCAAATCTATCAAACCTTAAAGTAGTGTCATTAGCCCCAATGCAAAGGAATGCATAAACTTAAAATGTAAGTGCTAATCATGTTGCGCGGCTCCTGCTAAACCATTAAAATTGCACAAAATTGTAAAGTAATGAAAGTAACAAAATGGCTAAAAAAGATGTCTGACAGTTTACATTAGTTTGCTTCTTTTTTTTAAATCTTCTCTTTCTATTTGTTACTTTTTGCAGTTGAAGAAGGTGATGGATATGAGACTGATCATCAGGATTACTGTGAGGTTTGTCAGCAGGGAGGAGAAATCATCTTGTGTGACACTGCCCCCGTGCCTATCACCTTGTCTGCCTGGATCCGGAACTAGAGAAAGCCCCTGAGGGGAAATGGAGTTGTCCATATTGTGTAAGGCATTTTATAGTTCAGTCATCAGTAATTGTTTTAGTTTTTTTGTTTTAGATTGTTTACTACAATTTCAATAGGAATAATTAAACAATTTCTAGATATTTGTTCATCTAGTTTGTCTGGTTTTACAGGTAGGTCAATAGCATTTGATCCGACTGTCCATATTAACCATGTTTTAGTGTGAACTGTGAACAAGATTGAACTGTGTCTTGTAGTACATGGAAAACTCATTGATCATAATAGTGTTAATTCTGTGGATTACTGTATCAAAATTTATGGAGTGGTGTCTCCATTTGGCGCCTCATTTTATAATTTAATGTAAATAATGTTTGGAATGGGGCAAAAATGAAAGTAAGACTGATTTCACTGATTACACTGAATATTTTTAGAGGTTCTCTCTCCCGACTTCTCTGGAACTGTCCTTTTTTAGACACTTGCTGATGTGGTGAATTACAGGCACAAATCCTGCCTTTCCAAACATAAACAGGGCTTATATGGATATGGATATAGGGTATGAGCTGATTATTTAATTACTAAGTTATAATGGATCATTTTGAACATAAAAGAAGTTAGAGTGTTATCCAATTTTTTACATCGCATCACATTTTAAAGGCATTTTAGAAACCCTTAGTTGCTTAGCAGTGCTTTGATAACTAATATTCACATTATACTACATTTCTATATATCATTAACATTTTAATTAATGTTGTAGGGTTGTTCTTTGAATTGCTTTTTATTTAACAATAAAGTGCTGTTTATTTCCGCACCTGATATAGTTGGTCAATTGAAAGTTAACAAGTGTTTAAAGTTGCCTACTTTAATCCTCTGTATGCAGGGGATGTAGGATTGACTATTCCTATTGCTTGCTAATTGCTATTTTAAAGGTAAGGAGATAAGTACCTCTAAATTTCTTGTAACAGGGAAAATAACTTTACCCACCTCCTTAAAGTCATCTTGTCTGTAATGCCTACTTTAACGTTGTTTGCAATAATCTTTGCATATCTGTTGTATTCAATTAGATCAACTGGACTTGAAGTTTAGTTCTTGAAGACGTTTCGCTAGTCATCCGACTGGATCTCTCAATTCAGAACAGCCAGTCGGATGACTAGCGAAACGTCTTCAAGAACTAAACTTCAAGTCCAGTTGATCTAATTGAATACAACAGATATACCATGACCTGGATGAATGAGAACCTTCATAAGCAATAATCTTTGCAGTTAATACGTTAATTTGGCCTCAAAGTAAATGTCAATGGTTCTTCAACAGGAAAAAGAAGGTATACAGTGGGAGCCAAAAGAAGATGATGAGGAAGAAGAAGATGGTTTAGAAGAAGAAGAAGATGATGATCATATGGAATTTTGTCGTGTGTGTAAAGACGGAGGCGAACTTCTGTGCTGTGACACTTGTCCTTCGTCTTATCATTTGCACTGTCTTAACCCACCCTTGCCTGAAATACCAAATGGTGAATGGCTGTGCCCCCGCTGTACGGTAATGGACTAGGTTATTTTTCTTCATAACAAGCTAGTGTACAGTTCTAACCTGCATACAAGGTAGTGAGCTATATCGGGGTTGGAGCACTTGCTGATAGGAGACATTGGCGATACAGTAAAAGGCTATAATTTGTTTTACTTGTTTGCAGTAGAACTCTCATTACCTACAAATGTTAAAAGATAATTTACTTTAACCTTTTTCTACTGGAACTTTGGTAAGTTAAATGTAATGTTGTTCTTGTGGAAATGCTCTCAAATAAGTAAGAAAAAAAATATATTGACAATTGAAGTTATTGCTTTATGTTAAAGAAATATTACCAACAAAGAAAGAAAAAAACTAGTGTAATGAATGGGCTCCAGGGCATTGTTACTTACAATGTGGGATGTCTGAAAAGGCTTTGGGTGTCATTTACCCACAGGCGATGCGATAAGATAAGGGGTTTAAGGGCATGTCCACCCCCCTAATGGCTGTCCTGCAGTTCTTGATGGAAGTCCAGAAAAGTGAAGCGTAGGAGCCTGTGTGCCATTAGGTAGATGCCTCCTTCTTGTCCCCCCAAGGACTCTGACATGTGCAGGGGAGCTCTTCCCCCTCTGGATTGCTCAGCACTGCATTTTATTAAAAAAACAAACAAACTTTGCTATAGTGTAGGGGACCCCCAAACCCTAAACGCTATGGCTATAACTTTAAAAAGTGCCCAGAAATAGACTTTCCTGGCCTCATCCCTCGGCTCTCTCAATAACCAGCAGCAACGTCTGTGATTGGCTGACTCTCAGCCATTCACTAACGCAGCTGCTAGTACCCCCCGTCCCCACTGCTCTTCTATTCTCGGAAGTAGCAGTAGAGGCAGGGGCCGAGGGAACAAAGTCAGGTAAATCTTTTTCTGGGCCCTTTTAAAGGCCATCTATAATGAAAAATACAAATTGCAAAGTTAAATTTATGTACTCTGTGCTGCCTTTCTCCTACCTCTGTCAGTGACTCTGTTTTTCCATGGTGTCAGATTTCTCTGTATCACTCCCCCCTTCACCCTCCCCTCTGTTATCTCCTCCATGTCTAAACACCAGCTGCCCGACAAGCTTCGCATGTGCAGCAGGAGTTAAAAGTTCAACATCCTGAAAAACATACCCACACACAGTGACCAATAGAAAGCAAGCTGTACTGGAGACACAGATATCTCCATGTCCTGCTGCAATACGATCTCTCTCTTTGTGATCCATCATCAAACAGAGAAATCTATCAAGAAGGAGGTTCAAGTGCAGTCTTATCTCTGCTATCAAAGCTACCTCTCTCCCCTGCTAATGCTCTTATCTCTATGTTTCTTACAGTGCATGGAGGAGGGAGGGACTTGAGCAGGGAAGGGTATTTGATTGACAGTACAAGTAGGAGTACTGGAATGCAAAATTTGTGTATCTCAGGACAGAGAAGGAAACTGAAGAAAGTAAAGACACTCTGGGGGTTGGGGGGAATTATAGAAAGAAAGAAAAAAAAGTTTGTTTAATGTTGGGACGGGGCTACACTACAGCAAAACTTGCATTCTGTGGTGGAGATAAACTTTAAACTCGCACAAACTTTAAACTCGCACAAAGAATAGGTTAGCAGCAGTTTTTCTCCCTCATTGCGCAGGGTGCGTGGGTATCTCAAAAGTAAAGCGTGTAACTAGTGTAAGGTATTTAATACCGGGGTTTTCACTAGTTTTAACACTACTATTTAATGCCAGCTAATAGTTAAGATCGCACTGGGGTTAAATCCCTATTAGGATTAACCCCCAGGCACAAATCTGGTATAAAATACCAGTATCTTCATTGACTTCTCTGGTTTGTGTGTTCAGCTATTACCCATTATAAAGATACTGTAAGCGTTCTGAATGCAGTAGCCTATTTCACACTTGTATGAGAAGTCACCGAGATGTGTTACCTATTTACCATTAGTGTGCCCTGATCTGGATGCCACACTCTAATTTTCTGCATTTGGGTGTTATTAGTGCTTAATTGTCACTTCATTTCCAACACTGCTGAAAAGGTGAGAAAATAAATGAAAACTTTTTTAAAATTGTGGGGAAATACAACAGAAAAAACAGCAAAAGCAGTACCGCTTTATAAATATGCTGCTATGTGTAAATAGTTATTAATAGCTGTTAGACCTTGTTTCTCTTAATACTGAATTCTAATATACAGGGAGGTTCAATAAAAGTTCCAAAAAAATGGTGCTAACTTTGCCCCAACCAATCAGATATTGTTTAACATTTAAAAGCTAACATCTGATTGGTTGGGGCAAAATTAGCACCATTTTTAACGATAAGAACTTTTATTGAATAACCCTAAACAACAATACTGTATGTGGAGGCTAAAAGGCATAAAATAAATGTTGCTTATGATATATTAATACAGTTCACACAACATGTTTTGGGTATGAAAACCCTTTTTTGTAAGAGACAAGGGGTCTTTTCCTTCCTGCCCTCAGAAGACAACTGTAATTTATTTTTCTATTACAAACATTAATATGTAAATGTATATACGGTATGTCAAGAGTTTAAATATTTGTTTATTTTTATACACAGTGTCCCACTTTAAAAGGCAAAGTTCAAAGAATCTTACATTGGATGTGGAGAGAACCTCCACTCTGTCAATCAGTTCCATCTTCTGATATAGATCCAATCATGCCACCCCCAAAGCCTGCTGAGGGCCTGCCAGAGCGTGAATTCTTTGTAAAATGGGCTGGTCTCTCATACTGGCACTGCTCATGGGTAAAAGAATTGCAGGTAAGAAAGCTTTTTGTCTAAGGAATTTATAAGATGACATAGGAAACTTGGTAAAAATACAACTTTAGAAAGTCTTTAATTTTATAGTTTTATTCTACCTCATAGTTCCAACATATTTTGCAAATATACCAGATTGAAGTGATGTTTTAATACATAGTCTTATGGTTACATTGACGTTTTTTCCATTGAATATGTGCATTAATATTTTGTGCTTACAGTTGGAGCTCTATCATACTGTCATGTTTCGAAATTACCAAAGAAAGAATGATATGGATGACCCGCCGCCATTGGACTATGGGTCTGGGGATGAAGAGGGAAAATCTGAGAAACGTAAAAACAAAGACCCTGTGTATGCAAAAATGGAAGAAAAATATTACAGATATGGAATAAAACCAGAATGGATGATGATTCATCGAATAATGAATCACAGGTATTAGGATAAAATAATGTACATGACAAGAGATGTAGGTTTAGGTCGGCACCATGTAGGGGCAGATTTATACCTTAAGGCACATAAAGACTGGTGTCCTTTGCCCCACCCATATATATAGACCACAACCCCAAACCACACCCATTTTCTCCATAGACTATACTGGGGGTGGAGGTAGATTGACAGCTGCCCCTCCAACCACAGGCGCACCTAGGCGCGTGCCTACTGTGCCTGATGGTTAATCTGGCACGTGTACACTGTATGCAGCATTGTAGTTACAACAGCTACATTATATCTTGTATGTAGGATATCAGAAAGGGAATTTGTGTTCATTCTGGGAGCTGGATGTGCATATTAAAAATGAACAAGTATATTATCCAAGAAGAATTTTCTCTGTTTTATATCAGCACACAAGCCTGAGTCTGTCAATAATTCACCAAAATAACACTTTAAACATAAATAAAACATATCCCACCTAAATTATTATAATTCTGAAATCAAACTGTGGTGTTCAGAACAGACCTTGGCAAACACTGCCTGTAAGACACAAGATAGAAATATTACACTACGATGCCTTGTCACAGCAAAGATATTTATCACAAGAAAGACTATTCCTCACAATATTAGGGCCACTAGTCGAAAATATGACTCTGCATCATTTTTAAATGAATAGAAAAAGAGAAATATGCATAGCTAGAAGTATTTATTCCAATAATAATCCCTGTTTAAGTTTTTTGTAACAAGAACATTTGATTTCAGTAGATTCAAGCTGTCCATACAACAATAGACTGATTCTCATCACCTGGCAGAATGAATTTTAAAACACCAATTATGCTGCCTTGATTATTTTTTATGTGACATCAATATATCTGGCTGTATACTATAACAGCTCCATTCAATCACTTGGCTTGTTTATACACTTACAGTAATTGTTTTTCATATTTCCATCTTACAATACTGATTATCTAGTATCAGATTCCATATACACATGTTCGAACTGGAACGGTCCTTCATGATTCCTTAGCTGATTAACAGGCACTGTATTACATTGTAGAATGGATTCTCTCGTAATTAACTTGAAAACAGCAAGTAGACATGAACACTTTATGGTTAATGTATCTGGAAAAAAAACATATTTGGTTATGTATTCTCTGAATAACCTGTCTCGGGATTATACAGCTACAGTCATTTCCATGGCAACTCTCATTTCCAGTGAACTGTTGTGACTAGTAAGAGATGGAGTGATAAACATTAAATTAAAATTATTACATTTCTTTTTTTCTTTCTAAATAACTATAATTGTAGGTATAGCACATACCTACGTTATATTAGGTAAGCATTAATTAGGAGCTTGTAATAGGACAATTTTATCTGGGATTTCGAATATGTTTTTAGATATTAAAAAACATTCAAAGAAACACTGAGGGAAACATCGTCGCTAATCTCCCTATTACTTGCTCTCGGAATATACCAATCTTAATTATAGTATCATTTAGAGCTGGCACGTGTACTACAGCATGGGCAGGACAGAAAATATTACACATATTATAGCAATTAATAGCAGATACTAGACAAATCATAGCAGAAAAGCTTGCAATTGGATAATGAGAAAAATAAATCAAAGTGTTTTGTTATTATACAACACTGCAGATGCTTTATTTATTCTTGTCTGGTTCAGAAATCACATTATTTGTATTATTTTGTCCCTCCACATTACACCAGCTGAACATAAGTACAAATTACAAATAAGCAGTTTATTAATTTTGCAGCCTTGACCAACACCACCCCTTAATTTGAGACATTAGAAAAAAGCCAAGCAGTAAACACGAAAAACAGGACCCATATATCAACCCAGATCAACTAATATGACATATGCAGTGTTAAAACATTTTAGCTCACATACATTTAAAAGTAGGTTTGGCACGATCTGTGCTGCAGGTTAAAGGGAAAGATAAGAGATGTAATAGGACTTAGGCGCTATGTCTACATAGAAATGTGAAACTCTAGTGCACTCCTGATGCTGACCCCTTTATAAGACATAAAATCTAAAGGTGCTCATACATTGGTTGTCTGCTTTAATGCAGTCAATCAAAGCTGTAACTGCTAACATCACAGACAATGACTGCTTTTCCACTGCTGCTGCCTCCTCTGCATGTTCAAGTTCTTAAAAGCTCATTGAGCAGGGGGAGGAGGCAGAAACCTCTGCCAGAAAGGGGGCAATTAAAGGGTAACTGTGGTCTCAAATTGTTCCAAACTAGTAAGAGTTATATAAAAAGCCATTTATCATACCTTCAAAATAAAACCTAAATCACATCTCTAGATAAAATTTGTGAGAAGCTATTGCTGGAAAGGTTCAGCAATATTACTTCCTACTTGAACATTTCCTGTTTTCAGCTATATGACCAGCTTGTAGTCATGTGACCAGCCTCTGTCTGCATTAATAGACTCCCCTTCTAAACTGTCAATTTTTTCCCCAGGTACTTCCTGATTTCCCCAGCATTAAGTCTTAATTGAGCATGCTTCTCTGTGGTGGAGGGGTGGGGCAGAATCAGGTGATGTCACTTAACCTACTGGAAGCAGGAAGTTTGAAAATTCACCCCAATGTAATTTCTCACAGGCTCCAGCCAGAGATGTGATTGTTAGCTCATTTTAAAGGAAATACTGCAGGCTTTCATTTAAACTTAACTTGTTTTGAGACCACAGTTGCCCTTTAAATATTAATTAAGTCACATGAATATGTTGCAAGCACAATATTAAGTCATTTAGGTGGGAGGGTCTGTGTGTGGGAGACTTTTATTTAGATAACTCTACTGTACTGTCTATGTTGAATATTATACAACAGCGTTAATTTTCAGGAGCTGCACATCTTGGTGTTTCTTTTGCGCTTTTGTGAAACAAATACAGCCCCTGTCAGTCGCACTATCCAATTGTAAATGGACACCCTTCATTTTTTTCCAGATGGAGCTCTTTGAGAGAATAAAACAAAGAGTAAACCAATCATCCATCCTTGTATTTAAACTAGTTTCCTGCACTATCCTGTAGTAATGATGATAATAATAATAATAAAAATAAGATGTATTGTTGTTTGCAGTTCATGAATTCTACCATTAGAAAATGTAAACAATATTATTTACAGGGATGTTTAAACTGAACATTTGTGTATTATGTAATTTATTTGTCAAATATGGGGAATATCATGCCTGATAGCAGATACACAAATGGCCAAATGGGCCTAAACAACCACAGTCAATAGCAAAATATAAAGATAAAATGGATTAGCATAAATACAATGAGTGGTAATAGTCAAACATACTCTGCAATTAAAACATTTTCTGCAAATATGATGCATATTTTAGGAGGTTGCACCTCAATGACTGCAGGATTATTTACCCTAATAATAAACTATGATGAATGAGATAAATGTTCCCTGCTTTCCGTGGTTTCCCATTCATATACATCTGTCTATAATGTGGAAGTGCAGGTAAACTTTGTATTGATAAAATCAAGGTACAGGCAAGACTGGGACTTGACATTTTTAGTATTAGTACAGGGCTCGGTGATAAATGGAATAAATTCATTAGATGTTTTCAGGAAAAGAATACAAAATCCAATTTATTTATTTTTCTGTAGATTTAAATAGTAAAACTGTTTCATCCATATATATTACTAGAAATATATTATTATAGATAAAAGTATAGTTATTAAACAACTATGTAGGAACAACAAAATGGGTTATGTTCCTTCTTTTGTGATAGCCAGCAGTTACCGCAGGATGGTATGTGTGTTGAGCCATGATTTACTTCTGACTTTGATTACAGCTATCAAGGGTGTTTTTGTACAGTACACCCTGAACCGTTGAATTTAATTGGAGTGTGTTTCTCCCTTTGTAGTGGTATATATTTTCACCTGGGGATACTATAGAGTTTAATAACAAAGGGGGTGTAAGCTCCCATCTACTATCTTTTTTTTTTCTTCAATCCCCTCCAATGGAGGAATTTTATTGAGTGTAAGTCATAAAGGAAAATACATATCAGAAAATATTGCAATACATCAAATAAAATATTCTGAGCTTTACAGAGTTTGGCCGTCTGATTTATATTTATACAATCAAATAGGCAGGTATTTACATTTCTGGTATTATTACAGTTATCATTTTGTTTGTGACCTTCTTTTTATTACAGTTGTTGTGGAAGGGTAAGTATATTAAACTCATAACATTTTAAACTAACATTAGTTCACCTATTTCCCAAGTTTCTAACGTGTATTAGGCTATCCTCTGTATACACTATAGAAAATCCAAGTACAGATATCATAGAGAATAGTAGCAATAATGGTATAAATGATTTAAGTGCACTTTGGTTAACCGAGGATGTGGTACAGAAAGAACTAAATAAGGTTAATATTAATAAATCTCCTGGACCAGATACAATACATCCTCGGGTACTTAGGGAGCTAAGTTAAGTTTTATCTAGGCCATTATTTCTTATTTTTGCAGATTCCCTCATGTCCGGAGGTGTGCCTCTGGATTGGAAAAAGGCTGACGTTATTCCAATATTCAAAAAGGGTAGTCGTTCAGAGCGGGGTAATTACAGGCCTGTAAGTTTAACTTCAGTGGTTGGGAAGATCCTGGAAAGTTTAATAAGGGAACATGTTCTAGACTATGTTTCAAGGACTGACATTATAAGTAGTAACCAGCATGGATTTAGGAGGAATAGATCTTGTCAAACTAACTTGCTTGGCTTTTATGAGGAAGCAAGTAGAAATTTAGACTCTGACATAGCAGAAGATGTAGTTCACTTGGATTTTGCAAAGGCTTTTGATACAGTCCCCCATAGGCGACTAATGTATAAGCTAAGGTCTGTTGGTCTGGGGAGGCACATTTGTACATGGATAGAAAATTGATTAATGAATAGGATTCAGAGAGTAGTTGTTAATGGGGCTTCATCATTATGGACTAAAGTGCTAAGTGGGGTGCCACAGGGTTCTGTGTTGGGGCCGTTCTATTTAATCTATTTATTAATGATTTCGAAGTGGGTATTGTCAGCAAGGTTCCTGTGTTTGCTAATGACACAAAACTTGTGCTGCTTATACTATAAATGGCTCTGTGTTAAGTGAATCCTTGTTGGAAAAGGATCTTGGAGTTTTGGTGGATAACAAACTTAAAGGAAGCCAGAGCCAGCATGGTATTGTCTTGTATAAAGCGAGGTATGGATTCAAGGGAGAAAAATATTATTCTCCCTCTTTACAAAGCATTGGCCTCATTTGGAATATGCAGTGTAATTTTGGAATCCTGTGTACAAAAAGGACATCTTTGAAATGGAAAGGGTTCAGAGAAGGGAAACTAAATTAATAAGGGGATTGGGGAAGCTTGAATATAAAGAGAGACTGGAAAAGTTACAATTATGTACGCTAGTGAAAAGGCGCTTGCGTGGGGATATGATTACTGTGTATAAATACATTAACGGGTTATACAATAAACTATCTGGGGCATTGTTCACCAATAGAGCATGTCAGAGGACACGTGGCCATCCCTTAAGACTTGAAGAAAAAAGGTTTAGGCTTCGGAAAGGGTTTTTCTCTGTGAGAACGGTAAAGCTAGTGGACGTTGTTATGGCAGGTTCATTGGTCAGTTTCATAAAAAAGGTGGATGAGTTTCTGCAAACAAGGAATGTTGCAAGTTACTGGTATTGATACATAAAGTAGAGTTGATCCAGGGAAATTTCCAATTGCCACTGGGAGTAAGGAAGGAATTTTTTTCCCCCTTCATAAATTTGGTGGGGTTTTTTTTGCCTTCCTCTGGATCAACAGGCAGGAAATGAGGATATTGCTAGATGGGTTGCACTGGATGGACATATGTCTTTATTCAACCTCAAATACTATACTATATTATACCATACTCTTGATGTTGTTCCTATGTTCCTCAGTATTTTTGTATAGTTATGGTGTTATTCCTGGGGTCGGCTACATTCTATCTTTGTGTCGTAGTCTAATCATTACATGTGGCTGGGGAGGATTCTCATCTATCCCATATTTTATGTTATTTGGCCAGGCTGCCTTTATTGGTGTATATTAGTTCCTTATATACCAGTGCGGAATTTATCTGTTCCTTCCATTGGGGGAATGTGGGTACCATGACTTGTATCCAGGTTTTGGCTATCAGCTTTCTGGCCACAAATAAGAGTTTCACATATAAAAGTCTTAAAGAATTGATCCAATGATAGATATTCCGCTATGCCTAGCAGAGAGGCTTTAGGGTCCATACCGACTGGGCTGCCCATATGGTCATGCAAAAATTTTATTATCTGTCGCCAGTATTCTTGTATCTGAGTGCTGCCCCAAATGAGGTGGAAGAAGGTTCCAGGAGTATTGTTACATTTAGGGCATAAGGAACTTCGACTTTGTCTAAATTTAGCTAATCTGATTGGTATTAGGCTTATCTACTATCTTTTAGTTTGTCAGTAGGATTTATTTATTTACAAAATAAAATTGTCATTTTATTTCCATTTTGATTATTCCTTTTAGCCTTTCTTAGGAGGATTTTACAATTTGTATTTCTGTTACTGATATCTATACCTTGTCTGTTTTTTTTTAAAAATGTGCTTGTATAGCTATGATAAGAAGGGAGATTTTCATTATCTGATCAAGTGGAAGGACCTGCCATATGACCAGTGCACATGGGAAATTGATGATATAGACATTCCTGATTATGAAAACCTAAAACAAGCATACTGGGACCACAGGTATTGTACTGAGAATAGAACAAAACATCCAGGTTACAAAGGGAAACTGTAAGAAAACATGTTATTGCCTGTCAATGCACCATATGAATCTTGTCATTGTGAATTACTCCTTTCTTATGGGGAAAACAGATTCACAGATACACCTTATTTCATTAATGGACAATTTTAAAGATTGATAAATGTACTAGAATTCAACTGGACCACATGGACATTGCTTGTAGAAGTTTGAAAAGAAGCACATTTATATGTAATAATAGTCAACCAACCTACTGCTCATTTTACCTGCATTTTTAACATAGACCGTAACCTGGAATAGGGAGCTCAGATTTACTTAACTATCCATCCATGTAATAAAGTAGTAATATTATTTATTATTGGATCTTAATATTTTAATGTGGCAATTCTCATTTTAATAAGATCCCATTTTCTGTAGCTGGATGTCACAGGGGCCTTATTTATTGAGACTCAATGTTGGATAGATATCTGTAGACTTTATCAAGCTAAGTGAATGCTGGCCATACTCTGTTTAGATGTTAAAGCCAATTAGAAGAGCTTTCAGGAATTCAATAGTACAAAGTTACAGAAAAAAACTAATTGTTATCACAATTGAAATCAATAAAAAAAATAAACAAATTGGAATTTAGCTCCCATGTTCTAGTCTACATCACATTACGATATATACTCGAGTATAAACCGAGGTACACTATTTTACCTGAAAAAACTAACAAAAGTAATTGACTTGAGTATAAACCGAGGGTAGAAAATGTGACCACTACTGCTTTCTGATTCTGTATTGTTTTGAGGCTTTAGATGCCCTTTAAATGGACAGCAGATTTCCCATACAGTAATCCTGTACAGTAATAGACATATCCAGTATGGCTATTACTGTATGGGAATTCTGCTGTCCATTTAAAGGGCAACTAAAGCCTCAAAACAATACAGAATGAAAAGGCAACAATAGATACCATCCTCCTTCTTATTCTGTATTGTTTTTTAGTTGCCCTTTAAATGGACAGCAGATTTCCCAGACAGTAATAGACATCCTGGATAAAAGACAACTACATTCTTATTCCTTGGCATTCAAGATGTTTGGAAACTACAACTCCCAGCATGCTTTATTAGCTGGGAGTTGTAGTTTCCAAACATCTACACCCTCACCCTCCCACCCAGTTCAGTGTGTACCTGTGGGCTCTCCTCTGTGTCCATCCAGTAACTTGGGGCTTCCTGTCCTGTCAGGCTTTTGCCTGTTGTGCAGCCTGTGTGCCAGCATTGAAGTACATTCGTTACGGTAAGCAATCCGGCAGCCGCGCGCTCATTCCCTGTACTGGCGCGCCGGCTGACGTCACTAATTGGCACCGGTAAAGTAAGTAGTGACTCGAGTATAAACTGAGTTCAAGTTTTCAGGCTGATGTTACAGCCGGAAAAACTCGGTTTATACTCGAGTATATACAGTATATAGGAATAATATGGAGCAGAGCCTTCTTATAACAGAAGGTATCTTGCAGTATACTCAAGATACCTTATGTTATAAAAAGGCTCTGCTGCATTTTTCTGCTCTGTGGAGGGTTTTTTGCTCCTTTTGACCCATCTCTCCTTAAAGGATAAGTGCACTGTAAAATCAAGTTATGTTCATTTGGAAGCTGCAGCTTTAAAAATACTGTTGCCATTTTTTTTACCTATGCCCCTCCAGAGCCTACCTTTGTGCCTTGTTGCTGACATCTTGTTGCTGGTTTGCTGAATGTTAAGCTCCGCCCCTCTGAGATTTCCTCTGCTTTCTCCTGCTTGAGCCTCAAACAATAATGCGTGCACGGAACTCACAGGCATTACTGTTTGAGGCTCAAGCAGGAGAGTGCACGGAACTTATAGGCATTACTGTTTGAGGGTCAAGCAGGAGATTGCACGGAACTCACTGGCATTACTGTTATGAGGCTGAAGCAGGAGTGTGCACGGAACTCACAGGCATTACTGTTTGAGGCTCAAGCAGGAAAGGGCACGGAACTCACAGGCATTACTGTTTAAAGCTCAAGCAAGAGAGTGCACGGAACTCACAGGCATTACTGTTTGAGGCTCAAGAAGGAGAGTGCATGGAACTCACAGCAAACCAGTAACAATGTAAGCAACTTTCAAGGCACAAAGGTAGGCTCTGGAGGGGCATAGGTTAAAAAAAAATAGGGCAACAGTATTTTTAAAGCTGCAGCTAACAAATGAACATAACTTGATTTTACAGTGCACTTATCCATTAAGCTTTTCAGCTGCCTTGCGTATAGGCATAATATGGAATACGTTGCCTACTTATAAACCTACATGTTTTATTTAACTTAAAAAAAATTAATGATAGCTTAGTGCCAATGTGAATTAATGTGTATTTTGCTAACAAAAACATTGAAAAGATTTGAGGGCTTCCACATTTTATTCCAATTGACCATAACCATTGGAAATCTGATTTGAAAAACCGGTTGAAGTTCCCAACCTTATGCCCCCGATCTTTTCACAGATTTCCCCTTGAAAAGAGAGGAATGGGCTGGGGGGCAGTCACACACAGTCACACAGTGGAAGCACCAAAGGGAGTTGATTTATGGGAGGTAATTTATTGTAGCAACAGGTTAATCAGATAAATCAGTCAACAGCAAGGCAAATGGAGTATAGAGGCACAGATTATTATACTAATGTGAATGTTCTTTTTCTACCAAGACATTGTTATCTGAAGACTTTAGCTGTGATTTAAACCTAAATAATAAACTTCATTTTATGTCATTGTACATCATTTAAGCTAATTTTATAATTACATTACAACACATATACATACTATCCTCCTTTCAAAGGTCTTTTTTAAACATGTTAACATCACCAGGTATCTATAGCAATTTCTGAATATACAACTAGAAAGCTTAGGGAGAGAGGGGCCAAAAGGAGCAAAAAGCCCTTCACTGAGCATAAAAATGGAGAAACACCTTCTTATAACAGAAGGCATCATGCAGTCTCATGCTATATGAATAGCATTGCCCACAAAATCTAAGAAACAAGAAGTAGTTTCTTACTCCCATGTTCCCCATAGTAAAGGGCAGAGATATGCATAATACTCCTTTATGTCCCTTAGCTATGCATGTGTCCAGAACCGCTGGCTAATAACATGCAATATAGCTTAATATATAGAGCCAATCACCTGACCTGCAGACACAACGTGTTTCTCCATTTTTATGCTCAGTGAAGGGCTTTTTGCTCCTTTTGGCCCCTCACCCCCTAAGCTTTCTATCTGCCCTTTCTACTGTACACCCAAGTCCTATATCATAGAGTCATGAATCTGTATCTTGCACTGACGAGATCTAACAAGATCGAAACACGTCGTGTCTGCAGGTCAGATGATTGGCTCTATATATTAGGCTATATTGCATGTTATTAGCTAGCGGTTCTGGACACATGCATAGCTAAGGGACATAATGGAGTATTTTGCATATCTCCGCCCCTTACTCTAGGGAACATGGGAGTAAGAAATTACTTATTTCTTAGATTTTGTGGGCAATGCTATTCATATAGCATGAGACTGCAAGATGCCTTCTGTTATAAGAAGGTGTTTCTCCATGAATATACAACAAAACACCAACCCT
Organism: Hymenochirus boettgeri; assembly: GCA_019447015.1. NCBI lineage: Eukaryota > Metazoa > Chordata > Amphibia > Anura > Pipidae > Hymenochirus > Hymenochirus boettgeri. The sequence continues at coordinate 180,693,030 of CM033475.1, read as the reverse complement.
TCATTGTAAACAGTTCAAAAAAGGAGCTATTGGGTATATATATCTACAGACAGTATTGTTATTGAAGTCTTAAATTTAAGTAAAACCTGTTTAATTTGGTTGCAGTGGAAAAGTGAAAAGTGAATAGTTAGCAGTGAATAGTTAGCATTAAAACACAGACTTATTCACAATGTAGCAGCACCCACAAACACGGCTAGCATTATATGACATCTTTAAATACTATTTACCCTAAAGCTGGGTACACACCTGAAAGATCTTTGAAAGATGACAGACAGGGTCTGCAAGATCCTGTCTGTCATTTTGCAATTGATCGTGCTACACACAGTCACAAGCTCTCCCCCTATGCACAGCATAGGGAGAACGCTAGGGACTCTGTTTCCTCGGCCGCGGCTGACTCCCCTATAGGGAGTCTACCATGGCCGAGGGAAATTTTCCCTTTTCCGAACGAGCGTTTGGCCGACCTGGTCGTTCGCCGGCTGCGTGCTTGTTCGCAAAAGTAAGGTACACAAAGTACAGATAAAGCACGGATCCGGCGCTATCGGGGCTTTATCTGTACTGTGTGTTCCCAGCTTTAGCTAAATAGTAAAGTCCTCCTTTAATCTGTTGGACTTTAGTGAAAATTTACTGTAACTCTCTTGAAATAATGTGAATGTCCCCCAGGTCTGTTTATTAGTTAGTATAATACACATTTATTCACTTATAAGCATGCAAAGTATTCCATATTATTCCTATATACTGATGATGTAGACCAGAAAAAAAAACAGCAGATAGCTACAGTTGCATTACATTTGACAACAGTTACTTATTCACTTATTCACAGTATTTATCCTTAGGCCTTCTGATATTTCAGTTGTTTAGGCCAAAATATTGTATGGAATTGGACAAAAATTTGATTGAACCTGTAAATTTCTAAGTCTAATGAAAGGTTAGTTTTGTAAAGTGTTTTTATTTTGCTCTTGGTTGACATTTCTAATTTCTAGTTGCTTATCTTTGCTTATCAATGTTTGTTTAGGGAGCTAATGTTAGGTGAAGACTCAAGACCTCTTAAATTTAAGAAGAACAAAAAGTTGAAAGATGAGAAATTCGAAAAACCTCCTTTGGCACCAATAGTTGATGTAAGTATTTGTCTGAATTTTCTGAGAAAGTTACAAAATGTGAGTCCACTAAATTAGTTGGGCCAAATTAAAGAAAAGGTTGGTAAACTAAATTTTATTTATTTTAACCTCTTCAGCACTGCAGAACAATTATTGCAATTCAACAGACTTTCCTACTTTATTAATAAATATACGTGTGTATATATATACTGTATATTTATACAGAATATTCTTGATCTAATTAGCAATGGACTGCATTTTTTACTTGGGAAGACATATTTTTTTTAGCCATAAATTAAGAGCATTTTTTATATATAACGCCTTTTTGTAATCTAAATTGGTATTTATAAAAAGATGAAAATTTGGTCAGTATCTGAAGTGAAGTTTCTGGGGGTCTCATTGATAAAGAGAGACAAATGGCAGCTCACTGCTAGTGTCACTACTTCCCCAACGCAAATACTTCCCATATCTCAAACATCATGCAGGCGCACTGAAGCAGTTAGCTGTCAGCCACTGCAGTTATTAGACTTAGAACAAAGAGCAATCACTATACTTACTTACCATTCATAATGTCAAAATAATGTCAAATCTTGTTAATACACTTTTATAAATTGGTAAACACCTCATTGTATTATATTTTCTGCAATCTGACTTTTATTTTTTTCACAGTCAACTATAAAGTTTGACAAACAGCCTTGGTACATAGACTCCACAGGAGGCACATTACACCCTTACCAATTAGAAGGATTAAATTGGCTAAGGTTTTCCTGGGCACAGGGAACTGACACTATTCTTGCAGATGAAATGGGACTTGGCAAGACTGTCCAAACCATTGTATATCTCTACTCACTTTACAAAGAGGTACGTATGCAAAGGATTTCACAGTTCACTGATTTACAAGCATTTTCAACATTACATTTTTAACTCAGTGGATTTTACTAAAATAAAATTGCTTGTTTGTTGGAACCCTTTTTAAGTTAAATACATTTTTAGAGCAATCCTGATTTAGTGCTTTTGTAAACTCCACAATGTAATATTTTTTAAACTGTAAATTGTTCCTGGTGTCCCGGCTATACCTATGTTTTTTACATGCTAACATCCAGGAAGACACCACCAGCATTTTAAATAAATGGACAAAACTGATACCAACACTTACAACTGAAGATTGGGAGGAATTGGCAGAATGTCACCTCCCAGCCTCCCCCTCGGCACCACACAAACAAATGCAATATTATATACTTCATCAAGCATATCTCTCACCACATAGACTATATCAAATGTCACCTTCGCACTCCCCGGAATGCCCCAAGTGCCACCAGGTCCCGGTGGATTTCTATCATCTCTTATGGGATTGCCCAAGAATCTCAAGATTCTGGCACAAAGTAACCCGTTACCTTTCAACAATTATGCCATACCCTATCCCTCAGGAACCAAAACTCTGTTTACTGGGGATATCGGGTAAGGAGATTTGGAACAAATTTGAACTAAATTTCCTTTGGGAAACACTGTTCTACGTCAGAAGAACAATTGCACTCTCCTGGATGGCACCCACGTCACCCACTATAGCATGCTAGAAAGCAATGGTTACGCATATGATTCCGTACCTTAAAATAATATATACACACACAGAGGCTGTCTCTCCAAATTTAATAAGATTTGGTAATCAGGGGCAAAGGAATCACTATAGCAATCATAGCAGTTGCTATGGGGCCCAGAACCAAAGGGGGCCCGTCCAGATCCCCTTAGGCATGTCCTCCCTCCTAAGAAAAATTTTACCTCACAAAGTTCCCCACAAACCCCATTTTCGTTTTACTTAATCCTTTCAAAGTTGCCCCCAGGTTTAAGTAAAATGAAAACAGGGTTTGTGGGGAACTTCGTGAGGTAAAATATTTCTAAGTAGGGTGGACATACCTTTTACATAACGTTGCTGCAGTTTGATGGGGTTAGGTTGAACTGCACCAAACACATTTTTATGTTGGGGGCCCATATACAATATTGCTACGGGGCCCTGAGATATCTAGCTACGCCACTGTTGGTAATACTGGGAATGTTTTTACCCATAACCCTCCTAACTGATTCTAATCAGATTCCAATGATGGCATAGAAAATGTTCACACAGTTCGATCCCCAAACCACAGTTGCCCCCACCCTTCCCCTCCCCCCCTTTTTTTTTAGTCCCTGTGTGTTAATTTCATTAAGGTATTTAAATTAAAAACTCCGGAAACATCTAAAATTAAGAAGTTTATTCGAAAAGACAATGACAACTAATATGTAACACAATGTATAACAAATGGAATTATATTTTCAGATACCATTGTATTGTAATTACGTATTCATGTTTTCTGAAGGTGAAAATAAAATAAGTTTAAAAAAAAAACAAAACTGTGAATTGTTACTTCTTAAAAACTACAGGGTACATTATTCTATATATTATACACTAGAGAAAACTTCTGATTTTAAAACCAAACTGGTTTCATTTAGGATATAATAATAAAATAAATTCAAAAATTACAATCAAAAAGTAGAAAACTAGAAAGAAAAGTCAAAATGTTGCTTTAAGTTGACAAAGGCAATTAAAAATGTAAAAATCAAGATTAAAAAGTTGAAAAAAGTCGTTATCAAAAAATTATTCTTCAATCTGAATTTCAGATTGTCTGAATTTAATTAAATTCTGTTAAACTGCTGGCAGAAGGAAACTTGATTCGTTCATCTCTTTTATTCACGGGAATAGCTTGTGTTTAATTGGTATTAACTTGGTTAGTGAACCACTAACATCAGGTTGCTTAGCAAATTGATTTGAGATTCTCAAACTTATTTCACCACTGTAAAGCTATACTCAATAATTCATTACTGTTCTGTGCCCTAATACTGTCTTATTTTTAAGATCCTAATGCTTATTTTGTATAGGGTCATTCTAAAGGTCCATACTTGGTTAGTGCACCACTGTCCACAATCATCAATTGGGAACGGGAGTTTGAGATGTGGGCCCCAGAGTTTTATGTTGTGACATACACTGGAGATAAGGACAGTCGAGCAGTTATTAGAGAAAATGAGTTTTCTTTTGAAGACAATGCCATCAAGAGTGGGAAAAAGGTGTTTCGCATGAAAGTAAGTTCACATTTAGTCAAAAAAAAGACACACAAAAGAGTATTTCATTGGAGTATGGTTATTAATACTGGGATGTAAATACAGCTGTTTACTCTAGTGTTTATTTGAATACGCTATGATTTCTAACACGCTGTTTATGTTTACTAAAATGTATTAAATACGTGGCCTTCTGCAAACATAAATTTCCTTCACTTGTTTAATCTTGTATATCTTTTTTATTTAGAAAGAGGCCCAGATAAAATTTCACGTGCTGCTAACATCCTATGAACTAATTACAATTGATCATGCCATACTAGGATCAATTGAATGGGCTTGTCTTGTTGTGGATGAAGCACACCGCCTGAAAAACAACCAATCAAAAGTAAGTATATTTTTAGAAAATGCTCTTTCCATTTCATATTAAGCACATTATGTATAATCTACCTCTTACTATAATAAAGTCTTATTATATACCAGTAATGGTCAGTGTCTAAACAGGTTAGTTGTCTGGCCTTTTAGTGTTGGAGATTTTTAATTAAATTTTGCATGGGGACTTTTTCACTGTTAATCTTGCCATCATATTATACATGAAGAAAATAAGAAATGTCAGGTGTGTTGCTAAAATATACAGGGGCAGCATTATTTGTTTTTTCATGCAAAACATAACATTTTTTTACTGTTGCCATATTTTATTTTTACCTATGGCCCTCCAGAGCCTACATTTGTGCCTTGAAAGTTGCTGACATCTTGTTACTGGTTTGCTGAATGTTAAGCTCCGCCCCACTGAGATTTCCTCTGCTTTCACCTGCTTGAGCCTCAAACAGTAATGCCTGTGAGTTCCGTGCACACACATACACGTGAGGAAATCTCAGAGGGGCGGAGCTTAACATTCATCAAACCTGTAACAAGATGTCAGCAACTTTCAAGGCACAAAGCTAGGCTCTGGAGGGCCATAGGTAAAAAAAAATATGGCAACAGTATTTTTAAAGCTGCAGCTTCTAAATGAACATGACTTGATTTTACAGTGCACTTATCCTTTAAATTGAACAATTGGATTCTGGTTTTAGCCACATAACTTTTTTTTCTAAGTTCTTTAGGGTATTAAATAGCTACAAGATTGTCTATAAACTGCTGCTAACTGGAACTCCACTTCAGAATAACTTAGAAGAACTTTTCCATCTTCTTAACTTCCTGACTCCAGAACGGTTTAAGTAAGTAAATATGCATAAAGCATTAGTACCTAAAATATGCTCCTCCTTTTCATTTACTACCAATATACTACCATGTAGATAATATGGTGGTAAAAAGCTGGATTTTCCTGCTTGGAAATATACATCTATCTTCTGCCAGCCAGAAGCCTCTTAACATTGTTTTTCTGCCCATCATATTTATAAAACAATTTATTCTCCCCATTCTCTCCTAGTATGATTATTAAGGGTAACCGAGGAGTTCCGTGACCATATAAAAACACAAAGCCACAGGACGAGTTTTCAGAATATAAAAAACATTTTCACAATATAAAAAATTAAATAAATGTAAACATTAAGATATCAGGAATGTTGCTTTATTATGTGGAAAAAGAAGATTTATCTGTTGAATATAGTAAGTTAAAAAAAAATGTTAGAGAAGAGAAAGAGAAGAAAGAGAAAATATACAATAAATTGATCTTAAAGGGCATGTCCACTCCTTGCACAAAAATAGGGCGTTGGGATTTAGTATTTCTACCTCCCTATTTTTATTTGGGGAGGTTCACAATATCCCTCTATGTGAGAATATGATTCCTCCCATTTTGTACAGTAAGTTTATGCATAACCTAAGCACCAATGCTTTATTGAAACGTAGGTTTGATAGTATGGTTTATTAATCCATTTCTTAATATAGCTAAGAGTCAGCATCCTTTCCATAAATCATAAATTTTATATCTGATTATATATTTATTATATAAATATATAATATATAGATTTTACTATATTTAATATTAGTAAATAATATGCTGTTTCTCTTGGGGAAGGAACTATATATATATAGTTTTACTGGGAGCAAAACTGCTGTCTCAAACGCTACCTTAAACCCGCACCTTAAGTTGTTAACCAGCTAACCACAAAGGGCTAGAAATAGTTTGGAACTTTAGTGGCAGTTATTGCATTGTCTAAATAATGCAATATCTACTGTAAAGGTTTCTTTCCTTCAGCTTTACGAAGGGTGAGAATTTCAAAAATACAGCAGATTGTGAGCGATCTGACCTCAAAGCGGCTGCTCCATTTCACTCTCTCCTGCCCTAGACAGGAAGGACAACCTATGGTATTACCATGATCTGCAAGAAGTTCATTCTTCACAAGACTTCTCATCCCCTGTAAGATGTAAGAATGGTCTGCAGTGCTGTAGAATTTGAAATCCTGGTTTGAAAAATGTTGATGTAGGAATTAATTTTGCTCTTTTGCTTACCCTAGTCAAAAGGATCATGTGTGCCATTGCCCATTAATAATTAATCAATACCTGCAAATTTTGTTGCTGTTCTGAAATGTTTAAACTAGATGTGATAGATAAAACTGTCCCTTACCCAACAAATTTGAACTGTTATCAAATCAAATAGGGCGAGCTATGGACACATCTCTTTCCACAATGTGAGGACACAAAGAGGATCTGGAACAACCATGTCTTTATCTTTTACCCTCTCTGTATCTGACCTTCCTTTCTAAAAATGTACGTCCATATGAAAATTAGTTTCATGGGGGATGTACTCATATTGTCCTTTGAGAATTGTATAAGCCTGCATCCATTTGTTTCATACATTATGCATTCTGTACATACATTCACTACATACATCAGTACATTTACATTCACTCCACCTTTATATCCTGCATTACTTAATTTTCATTTGTAATTTTGTCCTGCTTTTCTTAAAAAATATATAATATTAGCTGTTCTTCCTTTCTTCTTCTTTCACAAGGTTTACTACAAAGAGTTTATATAAGCTGTGTTTTTTTTCAGTAATTTAGAAGGTTTCTTGGAAGAGTTTGCAGACATCTCCAAGGAAGACCAAATTAAGAAACTTCATGACCTGCTGGGCCCCCACATGTTGAGAAGGCTGAAAGCAGATGTATTTAAAAATATGCCAGCCAAAACAGAATTAATAGTTCGAGTGGAGCTTAGCCAAATGCAAAAGTACGTCCATATGATTTTTTGTTTAATGTGTACTCGATTTCTCCTTCTGGTTATTGCCTACTACTGAGGATGAAATGTTGAGTCATCTAAATGTCAAACAGACAAACGTGTTCAATTGTCTAAACAGGATAAAACTAGACTTACATACATTTTTTTTTGTTTAGAATTCCTGGTTTGTCAGATGGTCAATAGTGGACCCTACAAATTTCTTTTATGGTCTGTTATGCTGTGGACAAAGATCTAGCCTCATGCACTGGTCCCACTCACATTTTTTTTTTACAATTTCTATTTTTGTGTTGGTAAAAGCAGAGTTTTCTGGAAGAATTTAGCAAAATGTATTTAAAGGGGAACAGTGGTCTCCAAATATGTTAAAGTTATATACAAGCCTATAGTCTTACATTTAAAACCTGGATTACATCTCTACTGCTACTGCAGCCTGTGAGAAGATGTATTGCTGAGAAGGTCAACAGTTCCTGCTTCCAGTTGGTTGAGTGACATCATGTCAACTCCTTACCTGACCCAGTGTTTGAACATGTTCACTGAAGACTTTATGCTGCAAAACCACTGAGTTTTCAGTCATCAGTGTCTGTCCCCCAAATGTATGGATTTTTTTACAGAAAGAAAAATAAAGGAAAATTACTATCTGCTTTACTTTAGGTTTAGGCAGTGATAGGCAAATGCAAGATGTGCAGACTTGTAAATAGCTGGAAAAAAGTTGAAAGTTGTGACTATAAATTCAGGTAGAGCAGTGTGCTGGTCACATGGCTACAAGTTGCTGAAAGCAGAAAGTATTCAGAAATTTATATTGCAGATTGAGAGCGGATCCAGGTGTGATCCATTTTAAAGGTATATGTAACTATGTAACCTTAACTTGCTGGCAGATCACCACATTAAAAGGGAACCCTTTTAATGTCCATCCTTTTTTAAAAATATATATGACAAGTTGTTTTTTAAAATTGTGATAATTAGATGCGTGCTTAATTTATTTTATATGATTAGGTCCTATGTCTAGTCCATATAAAAAATGCACACTGTGTGTTGGATATGAAACATACCAATATACCTAAACAAATACTCGTAATTTATTATACCAATAAAATACAGTACAGTATAAAAACAATATGAGCTTGCCAGCCCCTGAAATCACACTAAATACATATATCAGCACTGTAAATATACAAAAATGAAAAGTCCAAAAGAGGGAGCACAAGAAAAACCAGTATGAATGTCTCTAAAAATGTTATAAGTGTCCACAATCAAATGTAGCAGAGGATCTGCGATGTAAAAAATGCAGAATCCGTCACTGTAGTCCCTCTAGATGAATACAGGGAATGATATATAACAAAGTATCAAATGTGTGCGCATGCCATCGGTCAATTACGGACAAAATAGAAACAATACTGATAATGAAGTAGTAGTCTACCTGAGGAAGCTCCAAGGAGTGAAATGTGTAGTGGTGACAATGGTATCCGGAAACTTTCCAAGTTGTTTGTGTGCATGTGAGAGATACTTACTCCACCCCCAATAGGGGAAACAAAGTTGGTGTTCCGGAGGAAGTGCTACATATCCCTCGTATGGATTCCAAGAGCACGTTGCCACGGATAGGAATTACTACACTTCCCGGGGGACCTGAGGGACTCCAGCCCACGACTCCCATACTAGGACAGAGGGGAAACGGTGACATATCGTGCACTTTACTTCATTATCAGTATTGTTTCTATTTGGTCCGTAATAGACCAATGGTGTGCACACACATTTGAAACTTTGTTATATATCATTCCCTGTATTCATCTGGAGGGACTACAGTGACGGATTCAGCATTTTTTACATCTCAGATCCGCTGCTACATTTGATTGTAGCACAAAATGTATAACATTTTTAGAGAGATTCATACTGGTATTATCTATTTGATCTGGTTTTTCTTGTGCCTCCTCTTTTGCACTTTTTATTATTGTATATTTACAGTGCTGATATATATATATATATATATATATATATATAAATATATATATAGTGTGATTTCAGGGGCTGGCCAGCTCGTATTGTTTTTATACTGTACTGTATTTTATTGGTATAATAAATTATACGGTAAGTATATGTTTAGTTTTATTGGTATGTTTCATATCCAACACACAGGATGCATTTTTTATATGGTCTTTTACCTTTAATGGTGTTTCTTTCTGTAACACCATTTTTGGGTTTGCTGCCTGGGTAGGGGACCCAGGTGCACCTGTCGTTGTGTGGTTTTCAGCTATACTATTTTATTTGCCTATGTCTAGTCCCCAGTTTTCTATAATAGATATTTAATTTTTTCTCTCATTATTTTTTTATTGCCTTTCATTCAGGAAGTATTATAAATTCATTCTGACAAGAAATTTTGAGGCTTTAAACTCAAAAGGAGGTGGAAACCAAGTTTCATTGCTCAACATTATGATGGACCTAAAGAAGTGCTGTAATCACCCTTATCTCTTTCCTGTTGCTGCTGTGGTATGTATATGTATGTATGCAGGAGTGACATATATTCCTCATTATATCATAAATCTAACAGTTGGGGCTAATATTTAATAATATTAGTATAATATATATTAGAAATAAATTACTGGGGGGCAGAGCCTGACCAGGGAAGGAGATGGATGTGCACTAGGAGAGCTCCCTAGGACACGAGGTCCATTAATAGCGTTCAAATAGCCCACCAAAAGAAATAATTGCCAACAAACTTCCTCCATAGCTTCACCCCACCATGGGGCCAAACAGTCCAAATTCAAAGGGGACCACGCGCAGGCCGCGCAGCATGGCGGGAACTTCAGGTCAGGCCCAAGTGAAGCCAACACCGACCCGATCTCCCGCAAGGATCTAGACAACTTGTATACAAACCTCTACACCAACCTGGAAAGGGTGATTACAGAGGCCCAACAAAAGACTGTTTCAGCAGTAAAAGCACAGGTCGCTGCCCTAGGCGACCGCGTGGAAAAGCTGGAATCCTCCTTTGGTCACGTGTCCCGCAACAGAAGCAGATATTCTAGAAGTGCGGCAACAACTAAAAGCTCTCCAGGACGGCCAGGAGGATAGTGATAACTGGTCCCGCCTCAACAACATCAGGATCCGCGACATACCCGAAGAGATCACCAACCTCCAGCTGTACCTGAGACGCCTTTTCCGCTCCCTCATTTCAGACGAGGCCCTGTCTATGGATAGAGCCCACAGGGTCCTTTGCCCTCCAGCCCAACCCAGTATACCACCCACAAAATGGCAGCCTATCTTGGAAGTACTCACCACCCACAAAATCAAGTACAAATGAGGCTTTCCCTTAAAATTGATCGTGCTTCACAACAATAGAACGCTTACAATCTCCTCAATGGAAGAGGGCCCCTACCTACTTAAAAGGCTGGGACCATGGCCACTGTCCCCCAACCTGAGAATCCCAACCTGAACCGGATTCGACCACCAATGGACGAATGGTCCCTAGTGGAACTGCAGGACTAACCCCAATAGGCGGAATGCAGGCTGCACATCAGGAAGATAAGTATAACTCATACTGTTAATAACCTGAACTCAACTCCTCCCCCCTTCCCCTTAACAATTGCTACCCGGTGGGACCTAGTGGTACCCGAACTCCCCCAATAAGACTAACTTTACCCTGACAGCCTGAACAACTTTAAGCGATGCCCGCTAAACGGAAATAATAGCGTTTCCCCAACAGACTAAGTTTACAGATGCAATAAACTATTAACATTAACTGGTCTTCTGATCAAAAAATTTCTTGGTCCCAAACCCTTTATGGACCTTTGATCTGCACCTATCCGCCCAATATGTACTCCCCCAACTGTAGTTGGGTGGTGTCGCCATACTGCTTCATAAAAATATACATTTTGTGGAAGAATATTGTATAAGTGACCTGGAGGGACATTACCTCATCTTAACAGGTACAGTTGGAACAGCCAGGTTAACTCTAGCAAATGTCTATGCCCCCACTACACTTACTAACCGCTTCCTAATAGAACTGGAGGCCAAACTACTAACCCGAAACTTAATCATAGCGGGGGAATTCAATACCTCACTGGACCCCAAAATAGACAGATCCCGACCATCAACAAGCAGACACCAGACAATATCCCCCAAACCTCTCCTATCTTTAATGAAACTTTTCAATTTATGGGATATCTGGCGCATACAGCACCCCACCGGCAAAAACTATTCATTTTACTCACATGACCCATACACACGTATTGATTATATCTTATGCTCTGGCACCCTCCTACCGGCACTTTCCAGCTCAGATATCTCATGCATATCATGGTCAGACCTAACCATGTAACAGCAGAATGAACTTCATGAACTTTCTCCAAACAACAACAAACTATAGGTGGAAGCTAAATGACGCTTTACTAACAGAACAATCAATCTCCACAGAAATTTCCCAAACCATTGAGAACTATTTCAAAGAGAACACAACGGAAGAACTAAACACCACAGTGATCTGGGCAGCTCATAAGGCAGTGGTCAGAGGGCACCTTATTTGCCTAGCTTCTACTCGCAAGAACATCTTTAACCAACAATTAAACTCCCTTTCATCAGCCATTAGACTTGCAGAAAAAACACACATCCACACCCCCTTTAGAGGAAAACAAACAGAAACTGCTATCCCTTCGCACACAACTAAACAAATTACTACTCCAAACAGACAGAGCAATCAAACTCACACAAGAGAAATACTACAACAAAGGTAATAAACCAGACTATATGCTCGCCAGGCGACTAAACGGCAGGATGACACAAAATAGACTCCACCCCCTCCGAAACCAAAATGGCTCTCTAACCGATAACACCCTCGAAATAGTTCAAATTTTTGCAAAATACTACAAGGAACTTTACAGCAGGGAAACAACTATAAAAGACAAAGACCACCACACTAAAATTACCCAATACCTTTCCACTCTTGACCTCCGCAACCTTTTTTTTTTTTTAAACTAAATTTTATTTACAAACCCAATGAGTAACATGCATGATCATATATAAATGTACAATACATTATATTGAACAATGGACAGTACTTGGTGCATTACAGTTGTGCATATTGTACATATAGTTGCATTGGGTAAGGTTATACTGTTTGTGGGGGAGGGGAGAGGGAGAAGTAACTTGGAACATAGGGAATAAATATCTTACAGTCACTTAGAACATAGTACAGTGCTAAAATATTTGTTTGGCACATATATGGTGTATTTACCGTGGATTCAGGGTACATAGTTGTTGTAATTACTAATCCCCATACTTACTCAGCCCAACCTAAAAGAGAAGACCGAAATGATTAATCCATGGGGACCAGATTTTGTCAAATTTTTTGGGACAACCTCTATTGACATTTTCTTCCAAACACTAAATTTGGGAGTGGTGGGGGACATCCACACCAAGATTATCATCCTTCTGGCATAAAACAGGGATTCCCTAAGGAATGATAGCTGCGACCTATCCCAAATGTCTATCTCGGGGATTCCTAGAACGCAGAGATTGGGCTCCAAGGGGACATCTCTGTTTAGTATCTCAGTCAAGAGTGTTGTGGCTTTGCCCCAAAACCTACTGACATGTGGGCAGTTCCATAGAAGATGCCAGAAATCTGCTGGACTGAAATGGCATTTTGGGCATGAGGAGGGATGGGCAGGGGATATATGGGACATTCGTGCAGGGGACAGGTATGATTGATGAATGATATAGAATTGTATTAATTTATTGGGTGCCGAGGGTTATGCTGTGGTTTGCGATTCTGCAATGTCTTCCCATTCCAGAGGTGTCAGGGAAGGGATAGTTGCCTGCCATTTATTTATTAGTTTGTCTGTCTCTACCTGTCTGCTAGCTCCAAGTAGGCAATTGTATAGTCTGGAGATAAGTTGTTTTTCACCTCTTGTTTTAAGTATTTGGATGACAGGATGTGTCTGTATGGGGAGTGAGGTGCTTTGAAATTCAGATATTATGCAGTATTGCAGCTGGAGATATCTGAATAATGATGAGTGGGGGAGGTGGAAGCATTCTTGCATACCAATGAATGGGAGTAGTTTATGGTTTTCAGTAATTTGGCTGAAATATTGTATTCCTCTTTCCTCCCAATATCTTGAGGCTGCAAAAGATGCTAGGTGTGGGAGTGCTAAGTTGTATATATATATATATATATGAGTTGTATATATAGTGGTTTCTTCTGGAACACCAGTATATTGTAGTATCTTGTTAGTTTGTTTCCAGATATGTAGCAGTTGTGCTTGTAGGGGTGTTGCACTTGTGCTGTGGTGACCACTTAGAAAGGCTATTGGAGTAGTAGGGAAATATGAATGTAGCATTCTCTCCATGTCTTCAGTGGGATCTGTATGAAAGGTATCAGGTGTGGTAGGTGGTGGCAGTAACCAGGTTCTAAAGTATTTTAATTGTCCCGCTATATAGTACAGTTTGAAATTTGGCATCACCAGACCTGCTTTGGCCTCAGGCCTCTGTAGAATTTTAAGCCTAACCCTGTTGCGTCCTGAGCCCCAGATAAAGGACCGTAGAGTGCTTTGTAGCGCTGCAAAGAAGGAGTCCGGGATTATGATCATGGTGTGTTGTAGGGTGTATAGGATTTTGGGGAGAAGGATGATTTTAATCAAATTAATTCTGCCAATTAAGTTGATGGGTTATTTTTTCCAAATTTGTGTTTTTGTTTTGGCAAGTTCCAATAATGGGGCAACATTAGAGGAGTAGAAGGTTTGTGGGTTTTTCGTTATTGTGATACCAAGATATTTGAACTCTTTTACTAAGGGCACTAGTGCTTTTGCGAATGGGAAGAAGTTGATGTGGTTGTCTATCTGAAATAGGCAGGACTTACGCCAGTTAATATATAGACCTGAGAGTGGGCTATACTCTGCAATGATATCATGCACACTTTTTAAGGACTGGTCAGGGTCTGCCAAGTATAGAATTAAATCATCCGCATATAGGCTTAGTAACGCTGAATTTTGGCCTAGATGGAGGCCTGTAATATTTCTACTTTGCCTGAGTCGGATGGCCAGTGGCTCTATCGCTAGAGCAAAGAGATATGGCGAGATTGGGCAACCCTGCCTAGTCCCTTTCTTCAAGGGAAATGGGTGCGAGCATGAGCCATTTATTTTAAGTGAAGCTACTGGTCGGGCATATAGCAGTTGGATCCACTTACAGAAGTTAGGTCCAAAACCAAAATGGCTTAGACAGGACCAGAGAAAGGGCCCCTCGATCAAGTCAAACGCCTTTTGGGCATCCAGTGACAACATCACTCTGGTTCCAGGGTTATCATGATCTACCTGGCTATTAATTAGTGTTTTCCGAATATTTATTGAGGTAGATAAACCCGGCATAAATCCCGTCTGATCCGGGTGTATAATTTTGTGGATCACCTTCTGGAGCCTGTTGTCTAAGATTTTTGCTAGAATTTTATAATCCGCATTTAAGAGGGAGGTAGGAAGGAGTTGCTATCTTGGGGGTCCTTTCCTGATTTTAGTAAAAGTATTATGTGGGCCTCGTTCATGGAGGGGGGCAACATCCCTTCGGCGAGGCCATCGTTATAGGTCCTGTAGTAAGTTCGGGGTAATTTGTTCTGTGTATCTTTTGTACACCTCTACAGGTATGCCGTCTGGGCCAGGGGACTTGTTATTTGCCATACTCTCCAGAGCTTCCCTTAATTCGGGTTCTGTTATCTCCCTTTCCAGTGTGTGGGCTTCAGGTGTGGTGAGTTTTGGAAATGGTATGTTGGATAAATATTGAGATAGGGTGTGCTCTGAGATTGCGAAGTGAGAGGTATAGAGGTTGGTGTAGAATTTAGCAAGGGTTTCTAGTATATCTTTGGTGTCTGTGAAGGTTGTGCCTTCTGAGTTTTGTATTGAAGTGATCATGTTTTGGTCTGGAGGGCCATGTGCGAGTCTCACCAGGATTTTCACCGACTGGTGGCCATGTTCAAAATTCCTCTGTTTACTGAAATATTCTTTTCTGTTAAACCTTTCAGTGAATATATTATCATAAGCCAGCTGAGCGGTTTGCCAGTTTTGTTTATTTACAAGTGTAGGATGCTGCGTGAATGCTGTCTAAGCTGTTCTGAGGGAGTGCTCTATTCTGCTTTCTTTTGTGTAGGATTGTTTTTTAATGCATGCTATTGCCGATTGTATATGTCCTCTCAGCACCACCTTGAAGGCATCCCACTTATGGACCCTATCTCATGATCCAAATTAACGTAGTACTCTATATGTTCTGGCATAAGGTCTGGCTCTGTTGTGAGTGTGAGCCAGAATGGGTGAAATTCCCATAATCCTTTAGACTGTGGTTGGTTACAGTTTTTAAGTTTAATTAGGACTGGGGAGTGGTCGGAGATGCTTCTGGGGAGGTATGCTACTTCCATTATTTTTTGGTCAGCTAGTTTATTAGTGAAGACATGGTCGATTCGGGATAAAGAGTCATGTGTTTTGGTGTAACAGGAAAATTCCTGTGTGATTGTATGGCGGGTCCGCCAGGCATCTATCCATCCTAATTCTTTTGTTAGACGGACAAGAGGTGTAGATTGAGTGGCAGGTCTGTTTTTGGGGGGTTGCTTACCAGTTTGTCCAGTATGGGATTCATAGTAGCGTTAAAATCTCCTAGGCATATCATGTGTGCTTGGGTATGTTGCATCAGAAAGGGCAATATTTCCTTAATTGGTTGTAAAGTGGCTGGTGGGGGGTCATATATGCCTATAATCACAAATTATGTTGTTCAATTAATAACGCTACGCAGATATATTTCCCCATTTTGTCGGATTTAACATGCTGTATGACATATCTGAGAGACTTGTTAAGTAAGATTGATACTCCCCAGGGTCTTAAGACATAGTGGGTAGTAGTTTGCAACAGGTGGGTTTCCTGCAGACATATTATGTCCGGGCCAATGGATCGAATATATGAAATGACCTCCAATCTTTTCCTGGGGTTGTCTAGGTCTCTCACATTCCATAAGAGAATTTTAAGTGGCCGTATCATTGTAGGTTAGTTGGGGTGTGCGGTGGCTTTGGCGAGTCTCTTTAGTAAACATTCTATTTGGGGTACTGATAGTATATGTATGTTTCATAGTGCACAAGTAAACAAATTTCCCATACTCATTTATGCATAGCAAATAGAATAGTTTTGTATCATGTGACTGAACTTTGAACTGATTAACAATATTCACGATAACAAACATTAGTAACGGATCCAGCTTTGCTGGTTTTATTCAGGGGTTGCACGAATGTGCAGTTCTTGCAGGAGTGTTCAAAACAGAGGTGTCGTTTCAACACTCCAGTGGTTGTCACTCCATCTACTTATGTGCAAGGAGATATTCAGGATAGCACGGGTACTTTAATACGTTTGGGCACCAGGTGTGGTGTACGGGGGGGGGAGAGAGAGTAAAAGGGGGGAAAGCCCATTTCATCAACTTGTGTGGGAGACCAGTGGGCTGAGGGACTAGCATACCGGTTTCTGCTATCTTGCGTTTAGGTGGGTTATGCCCCATTTGGAGATGTGAGTTTTGTTGGGAGTGGGTAACAGTATATACATTCGGACATTACCATTATATACACTTCCTGTAATGAGTGGCCAGCCAGACCGGTCTTTCATCCGGGGTTATACATATAGTAGCTATGTGTCATACATGTGATTCATTATACATTTACATTTGTGCAGTTTGCGTAGTAAAGAGTCCAATCAGGATGTTTCAGGTCATGAGTTAGACCACTGTTGCTTGTTTTATCTCTAGTAATACATTTAGCGGCTGCCCACACATTGAGGCTGTGCTACACAGTATACATAAATAAAAAAAAACAACAAACATAACAACAAAACAGAACAACCCCCAACACATTTATATACATAGTACATGATGTGGAAATTCTCTTCATAGTACGATTGTTTGATTGCATTATTTATAGCCATACATATGTTAATTATTCATATTGTGAAGCATTATAGCAGTAAGTATATTTAGATTAAGTTTGCGTCGGCAGGTCCCAGCTCCAGTGCAATCGCATATATCAGAGCATTAGGGCCTGCTGTGGAGTGGTACCTTTATATGCATATTGTATATCAAGTACAATCAAGTACAATCACCCTATCATTCAATGAGTCCCTGCCATATCGTATGACCAGTAAGAAAGAGGTGGAGATGAGGGGAGGGAGAGGCCACAATGGAGCTGGAATTGGTATTGGGGTGTAGCCTTTCTTAGTGTGTTGGGTCCCACCAACAGCCTGGTATGGGCAACGTTTACCTACCACAGGAGGAGCAAATAGTGGTTCTGCAAAATATTGTTTGAACATTTGGGATTTATTGGTATACTTTGTGCGTAAGGCAGAGCCCCTTGTTAGGGTTCTCTAGGCCGTTACGACAGGGGTCTGTTTCTTTCTGCACTTCTGTGTTTTTATTACAGCCTGTGCAGTAGTTATTTACTCAGGAAGCAGTATAGTAAAATACGCAATCAGATTAAGATGGCCTTTATAGGCCTTGGCGCCTAACAACGCTTCTTAGTATATTGTATTTGGGCTTGCCATTGAACTGTCCAGTTGTGGGCATGCCACATTTCAAACATATTTGGATAGAGAATGTTTAGTTACTTCCACAACATACATATTTACATTTCTTCAGTATACCTTTTACGCTAATGCACCTTTTTATCATTATTGTACATAGGCTTGTGAAGGTTCTCATTCATCCAGGTCATGGTATATCTGTTGTATTCAATTAGATCAACTGGACTTGAAATGTAGTTCTTGAAGACGTTTCGCTAGTCATCCGACTGGATCTCTCAATTCAGAATGACTTGTACAAGAATCTGTGGCAATTATGTACCCTGGAAAATCCCAATTAGCATATCACAGCCAGGTGTTAAGGGTGTGATTAGATAGTGGCTAAGAGGTGTTATAGGAACGCCCAGAGTAAGGTGTTAAAACAGCATTGTACTGGCTTTCTTGGACTGCTTGGTAGAAGTTAAGGAAAATGGTAAACTGGAAGTAGAGGTTTACAGAAAACCAACACACACAGATCAGTATTTGATGTTTGACTCCCACCACCCTTTAGATCACAAGCTGGGGGTCATCAGAACCCTGCAACACAGAGCCGAGAACATCCCCACTAGCACAGAGGCGAAGGCTAAAGAAATGAAACATCTCAGAGCAGCCCTTAAAACTTGTGGATATCCAGACTGGGCCTTTGTCAAAAGAAGTAGAAGGAAAGAAAAGAACACGAATACCAACAGTGAAGGGGAAAAGCAAGACAGGAGGAAGAACATGGTCATCCCATATGTAGCAGGGGTCTCCGAGAAATTAAGAAGAATTTTCAAAAAACATCGTATCCCTGTCTGCTTTAAACCGAACAACACACTGAGGCAGCAATTGGTACATCCGAAAGACCCAATACCAAAACACAAGAAAAGCGACATCATATATGCAGTGCAGTGCAGTGAAGAATGCTCTGATTTGTATGTGGGGGAGACCAAACAGCAACTGCATCAACGTATGGCCCAGCACAGAAGAGCCAATTCCTCGGGTCAGGACTCAGCCGTGTATCTGCATCTTAAGGATAAAGGACATACCTTTGAAGATTGTAATGTTAACATACTGGCGAAGGAACGTGACTGGTTCAAGAGAGGTGTTAAGGAGGCCATTTATGTGAAAATAAAGAAACCAAGCCTAAATAGAGGTGGGGGGGTTCGACACCAACTGTCTGCCATGTACAATGCTGTTTTAACACCTTACTCTGGGCGTTCCTATAACACCTCTTAGCCACTATCTAATCACACCCTTAACACCTGGCTGTGATATGCTAATTGGGATTTTCCAGGGTACATAATTGCCACAGATTCTTGTACAAGTCATTCTGAATTGAGAAAGCCAGTCGGATGACTAGCGAAACGTCTTCAAGAACTACATTTCAAGTCCAGTTGATCTAATTGAATACAACAGATATTATTGTACATAGATAAATGACAATAGGTATAACATGTAGGCGTGCATATCAACCAGCTCTGTTGGGGTAAAAGTGTTTCCCAGGATGCTGGGTTAAACCATTTAGGTTAGCGTTATTGTAGTTAAGATGTGAAGGTTTGGTACCGTTTGAGGGTAGCTTATGAAGTAGAGTCTCACACTTTGCAAGCCATATTTGTCCTGTATTGATGCAACAAATCTGTTAGCTGTCTTTTAGGAGGGATAGGACAGTGTCATAAGTACCAAGTTCGCCCTCTAGCGAGACCTAGACGCACATTGGTACAAAGAATGTGGGGAATTAGATCAGGCTGCACCCATGGGGACCTCCACAACCTTACATCTAACGAACAAACTCTTCTGAACGCCCCAGTGACACAAGCAGAAATTGGCTCTGCTATCAAGACTTTAAAATCAGGCAAAGCCCCCAGACCCGACGGTTTCACAGCAACATACTACAAATTATTCAAGACCCAACTATTACCCCACTTACAAACCTTATTCAATTCCTCCATCACCCAAGACAACCCTATTCACCCTGAGCTACTAAAAGCTACAATTACAGTAATACCTAAACAAGACAAGGACACCACTAACCACAAAAATTATAGACCCATTTCCCTAATTAATATTGACATTAAACTAATAATGAAAATTATGGCGACTAGACTGAATTCTATTATAACCAGACTCATACACCCAGACCAATCGGGATTTATACCGGGGAAACAAACCATGGACAGCATTAGAAGACTCATACAACTCATACACCTTTCCTCTACCTCTAAGACACTTACAGCATTCCTATCCCTCGATGCCAAAAAGGCATTCGACAGAGTCGACTGACACTAAATGACAACGATTCTTCAACATTTTCATTTCCCAGACAATTTCATACGACTTGTTAACAAAATATACTCGCACCCAACCGCCAACATCGCTAACATCGTTGTGAAGGTTCTCATTCATCCAGGTCATGGTATATCTGTTGTATTCAATTAGATCAACTGGACTTGAAGTTTAGTTCTTGAAGACGTTTCGCTAGTCATCCGACTGGCTTTCTCAATTCAGAATGACTTGTACAAGAATCTATGGCAATTATGTACCCTGGAAAATCCCAATTAGCATATCATAGCCAAGTGTTAAGGGCGGGATTGGATAGTGGCTAAGAGGTGTTATAGGAACGCCCAGAGTAAGGTGTCAAAACAGCATTGTACATGGCAGACAGATGGTGTCGACCCCCCCCACCTCTATTTAGGCTTGGTTTCTTTATTCTCACATAAATGGCCTCCTTAACACCTCTCTTGAACCAGTCACGTTCCTTTGCCAATATGTTAACATTACAATCTTCAAAGGTATGGCCTTTATCCTTAAGATGCAGGTACACGGCTGAGTCCTGACCCGAGGAATTGGCTCTTCTGTGCTGGGCCATACGTTGATGCAGTTGCTGTTTGGTCTCCCCCACATACAAATCAGAGCATTCTTCACTGCGCTGCACTGCGTATATGATGTCGCTTTTCTTGTGTTTCGGTATTGGGTCTTTTGGATATACCAATTGCTGCCTCACTGTGTTCGGTTTAAAGCAGACAGGGATACAGTGTTTTTTGAAAATTCTTCTTAATTTCTCGAAGACCCCTGCTACATATGGGATGACCATGTTCTTTCTCCTGTTTTGCTTTTCTCCTTCACTGTTGGTATTTGTGTTCTTTTCTTTCCTTCTACTTCTTTTGACAAAGGCCCAGTCTGGATATCCACAAGATTTAAGGGCTCCTCTGAGATGTTTCATTTCTTTAGCCTTCGCCTCTGTGCTAGTGGGGATGTTCTCAGCTCTGTGTTGCAGGGTTCTGAGGGGGCCATTTATGTGAAAATAAAGAAACCAAGCCTAAATAGAGGTGGGGGGGTTCGACACCAACTGTCTGCCATGTACAATGCTGTTTTGACACCTTACTCTGGACGTTCCTATAACACCTCTTAGCCACTATCCAATCACGCCCTTAACACTTGGCTGTGATATGCTAATTGGGATTTTTCAGGGTACATAATTGCCAAAGATTCTTGTACAAGTCATTCTGAATTGAGAAAGCCAGTCGGATGACTAGTGAAACGTCTTCAAGAACTAAACTTCAAGTCCAGTTGATCTAATTGAATACAACAGATATCACTAACATGGGTTACCTCTCTCCAGAAATCCTGATCTTTCCATTGCTGTTCGCACTAAGCCTTAAACCGCTAGCCCAAGCAATTAGACTCAACCCCAACATTCATGGCATAAGAAAAGGCAAATATCCATACCACCCCACCAACTAAAGACCCTGGAAGCCAATTCCGACCTGAAATAGACCACCAGACCTTTCAAGTACTTAGGCATACAGGTTGCAGCAGACCACAAGGATCTCTACAAAAACAATTATACGCCATTGTTTAAACAAATTAACCATCTACTCCATAAATGGCAAAATTACCCCATATCACTCTTTGGAAGAATCCACACAATTAAAATGACTATCCTCCCAAAATTACTTTATCTTTTCAGAACCCTCCCAATACACATCCCTGCAGCAGACCTAAAAAACGGCAACAAAATATCAACACTTTTCTATGGCAAAACCGAAAGGCATGAATATGTTTATCCTCTTTGCAAAGACCTAGACACATAGGTGGAGCAAGACTGCCCTCGTTATCCCACTACCACATCTCGGCCAGACTAGCCCAAACACAGGAATGGCATTACACCAAAGACACCAAGAGATGGGTTGAACTAGAAAACAAAATAACCTCTACAATACCACTGAATACCTTCTCTGTCTCCCCAACTCCCACAAACTAAGGACATCTAATCCATATATTTATTACACTCTCCAAGAATGGTGGAAATGCGGATCCAGATACAAACTGACTCACACAAACTCCCAATTAACCCCCTTCTTCTACAACATGGACTTCCCTCTGGCCCTTCAACAGCAAAGCTGGGCAAAATGGATCCAGCTGGGAGTGATGCACATTCTATATCAAAATAGGCTATTAACCTATCAGGAAGCCCAACTACAACTAAAAAACAACCAGTAAACGAATGGTACAGATTCAAACAAGCCCATCACTTCACCTCATCAATACTCTAACAATGAGAGGCTGTCCACCCAACCACCTTCAAAACCCTAGCTTTCATGAATCCAGGGGAAACCAAAGCCATTATTTTTTTAAATACTGCACAATTGGTATATAACACCAACTAAACTTCACAAAATAAATCCTGGATTATCCCCCAACTGTTTCAGACAATGTGGTTTACCAGCAGACCCACTGTCCACTACTCCAAAAAACCTGGGCAGACACATTTCATTTGGCCTAAATGCACAACTACAGCCAAACTCCTGGACTGCCCTGTTTGACGAAAGGGAACTAATGCTTAAGAAAGAGGGCAATAAAAACTGCTGCACTACATATGCGCTGCAACATGCAGCCTTATTGCCGCCTCATGGAAAAATCCGGCCCCCACTAAGGATCAAATAACTGAAAAGGTCTGGTGGTTGTTCCACAACGAACTTCCCATCTACATAGTGCAGGGTCAAACTATCAAATTCTATAAAATGTGGGACTCTTGGATTCTGCAAATGAAAGGCACGGAAACAGTCATCTAGGTGCTATACCTAATTATATATAAAGTTATCACATTATGAATATTAGTCAACCTATCCCTGAGAAATAAAGCGCTTATAGTTGGATAGAGCAAAATATATACTGCTTGACATCCAATACTAATATCTTAACCTTCCCTCTACCCCCCCTCCACTCGCCCCCCCACCACCACTCAATAGAAGGGTCCCCCCATCTAACCCCCTTCCCCATCAACTCCTCTCCATCCTCCCCCTCCTTAATCTATTATTGTTAAATATAAAATGTTTTTTGTGAAAGCTATGTACAAAATGACAAACCACAAATGTTTGTATTTTGATTTTATTGCAATATCAAGAAACATATTGCGAAAAAGCTTTTATATATCCAGTTATATCTGTAGCCGAGGAGGAAGAAACAGACATTCACTCTTATTTGTTTTATATTAGATGGATGTCTATTTCCACAGCCTCCATTTCCCCAGATGTATTCCATTTTATTAGTCATGAATGAGTCAACTGGCATGTCTCCACAGAGAAGAGTATAGGAAAGAGACTAGGTACTCAGACAAAGATTCAAATATAAGGAGAAAGACAGACAGTGGAGGAAAGGGGGCAAATCCAAAGGGAATCACATAATTAGAACATGTCGAATGGCAGCCCTGGGGCTTTAACTAGACTATTCCTTTAAGTGTAATAGGATTTGTAGTTTTTAAAAAGCTGCAATAGCAATCTGAACATTTTTATGAGACTTAGGACTAGGCCACACTTGCGCGTTTTTCGCGCGTTTGCGCACGCGTTTCGTGCTCGCGTTTGCGCCCGCGATTTCCATTTTAGCGAAAATCGCTAAATTCCCACGATTTCCGATGCGCATGCGATTGCGCATCCGTTCGTGTTTTGGTAATGCATGCGTTCACCATTTTTGGTGTGTTAACGCATGCGTGTCCATAACGCGAAAAGGCGAAAACGCATGCGCAAAACGTGCAATAAGGCTCGCGATTTTGTGCACGATTCCTATGCGTTGCAGTGTGGCCTCACCCTTAAAGAGCATTGGTTGTACATAGGCGAGTATACAGCCTTGTAGCAAATCAGTTTCAGGGAGGTGTAAAATACGATGGTAGATCTGATTGTGCAACCCTTGGTATAGTTTCTCAAATAGATGATTAGGTATTAAGTTGCCATACTATACAAAATAGAATAAAATGCAGGAAAATCAAGATATATGTCACAATTTAAGGTGTAGTCTGTGCAAAAAGTAGAAGTTTGTTTTTATTTTAAACACACAGAATTTTTGGAGCAATAAATGCTTCATTGTAGTCAATCTTTAAACATAAAAAACAACTTCAGCTCATTTGTAGATCATAGTTAAGAAGAGTCAAGTTTCTACAAGCAAAATATGCTGTGGTATGTTAACACCCTTCTATTGCCAAATGGGTCAGACACTTTTCTAGTGGTGTGATAGGTCAGTGTAAGGGGCAGGGCAGGGCTTTCATTATAAACATCATAAACATTTCTGCACAAATATCTAAGGAACCAGAGCACATAGAAAAGTGCAGTGTTTTTCTTATTTAATTAATCCTTTGTGCTCTAGAAATTAGATTTAATTTAATAAATTTAGTTTTTTGAGGGGTCAAGATTTTTTGCATGCTGCTAAATAATATAGTAGTATATTTTTAAATGTAAAAACCAAAAAAGTAAATCTTTCATATCATAAAAATTAATGAAAGAAAAATCTGCTTTGTGTGTCTTCCTTTAGGAAGCCCCAGTATTGCCAAACGGTTCTTATGATGGAAATTCTTTAGTTAAATCTTCTGGAAAGCTCATGCTTCTGCAAAAAATGCTGAAGAAGTTAAAAGATGGAGGACATCGGGTCTTGATCTTCTCTCAGGTTTGAAGAGCTTTTCCACAATTTATAACAGATCAGTTTTGCATTATATAGTATATTGGGTTGTTTTTTTAATGAAATACATTAAAATGAAATACAATTTAATGATTTTTTTTAAAGAGACAGAAATTAAATAAACATAGGGGTTGCACTTCTTAGGCTACATACACACAGGTTGATATTTTGGATGGTTGGATAAAATATTGCCCAACCAATATCCCTTGGATGATTTTTAACCAAAATCAGTTGATAGTTCACATGGTAGATCTGTAGAAAAAAATTGGGCATTAAGTTTGCCGTACATGGGTCAAAGGATGCCAGAAAGCACAGATATCTTAATAAATGCGAGGGAAGTGGCCATCTATTTGTTGGAAATCATAAAATCAACCCCATGTATAACATTCTTAAGTTTGCCTTTCTGTGTTATTTCTGTTGCTATGCATTATACATATCTTGGGTAATAATTTGTTTCATTGTTAAAACACAAAACTTGAAAAATGTAAATCTTATTAACAAATTTAAAAAATACGTTTTGAGCTTTTCTAATAGAAAATAAATCTTGTGCATTTGGATTCCCTCCCAGACATCTGTCTTATCTGTTTCACTGCCAAGGCAAAGAGATGCCTGCCAGTAAAACAAGGAAGTTCTCTTTTCCAGGTCCGATGGAAATTCGGGCTATTTATTTTTTTTTAAGTGAATTATGATTCATGACATAACATCAAATAAACTGTGTTTTCTTTTACAGATGACTAAAATGCTAGATTTACTTGAAGACTTTTTAGAGAATGAAGGCTATAAGTATGAGCGAATCGATGGTGGAATTACAGGAGGATTGAGACAGGAGGCCATTGACAGGTTTAATGGTATAACTGTTTTCATGTGAGGATGATGTGAAAGGAATATGTGACTATTCTTTGCTGCTCACATTTTAGAAAATATTATCTTGTTTATATTATAGCATATATATATAATTATACACCCCACATTGTGGGGAAGACACTGGAAAGTTTGTTATGGTATCATATTCTGGATTATGTTCTTATAAGGAGTAATTATCATGGATTTTTGATAGATCTTTTCCTCATAAATCACATCTGAGAACTGGAAACTGTTAGGCAGGAAATGTGGGTATTGCTGAGTAGGTTGGACTAGATGGAAATATGTCTTTATTTAACCTCAAATACTATACTTAGAGAAAGACAACTATATTAATAATAAGTATGATTGAGCTTGTCACATCATAGGTAGGATTATTTACATAGGATATGTGCTTGCCTGCGGATATGCTAACTTATTACAAGTACATTAATGGGCCATACAAGAAAGTCTGTTGTGCGTTGTTCACATCAGAACGTATCAGGCAAAAGGTGGGCATCTATTAAGTTTAGTAAAAATAAGGAATTAAGTAATTTCCATGTTCCCATTCTCTCCCTATCTTATTTAATTTATTAGAGACGTCTGTCTATAGGCACTTCACACTGCAAAACCAGAGACCTGCAATAAACTGATGATCAATAAAGCTGAAACCGGTTTGTAGTTGGCGTTGTTATTTTGCATTTAGCTTGTGGATTGCTGTAAAAGCCTTTTTAAAGGTATAGCTTTCCTGAGAGCTGCCATGGAAACTACCCAGAAGTCTCTATTTCTTATTTGCATATACTGAAGGGGAGCTGCGAAGCCTTAATCTCTCCCCATCTTATTTAATTTATTAGTGTAGATTGCATATAGAAGTTTTTGTTTTGTATTGGTCACAGATGTTCAGGCTTAAAAACTTTTTTCCTTTAACCTTTAGTTTAGAAATGGCTGTTTGATGATATATGACACCCAATCCCAAAAGAGTTAAAGAAAGGCTAGAGGGATCCAAATGGTCTCCCTAAATGTAAAACTACAAATACAGACCAGCACCACGTATAATAGGTTATGGTCGGATCAGATCTCTTACCCTTGATATATGAACATATCTTATGGGTAGTGCCTGGGAACGCGCCTACTTCTCATCATGGCACCGTATCATCATCTTGACCTTTTTATATATATGCTTAACCATAAATAAACCTGGTGTATATCTCATGAGCCTGAACCACCAACCTGTGCTCAATCAGAGGCGTTGTGAAGAAGTTAAATCCAGTATACTCAATATTCCAAATTTTCCTATTTTTTAACTTATCTGTATGTTCAAATTCATTAAGGAAAGTTTATTGTAATATATTCATAAAATAGAAAGATTTTGGAAGCACTCTATAGGCTAAAATACAATTATAGTGCTTCTGATCTGGTCAAACATTTATACACGTGCATTGATTATCTTTTCTTTGTTTAGTCATGTTTGACCAGATCAGTAGCACTTCCACAAAATGTAATTGTAATTTAGCCCAAGGAGTTCCACAGTTCTTCTATTGTATGTATTTATTAGGGAGCATGGTCAAGCTTCCATGTGGTAATAGCACCCCCAACACGGGGGTCCTATGACTTTAATATAAAGCACTGGACTTCCTCATTTTAAGAAGCCAATGGGCTGGGGGAACTGAGAAAGCCTGCTATATTGATCCAGTGCGCAAGTATAAGAAATGCAAAAGTATGCTAATCATAATTAAAGTAAAAAAGGTTAGAAGTTAGGACCTTCCAGACTGGGGTTACCTTGACGTGGTTGGAAGGCTTTTCATTCATGTGATCACAGTAATGTATACTAAAACCCCTTTGTTTATAATGTATGCCAGTGTGCAGATAATATGATAATGTATGGGGCCCAGGAATGTGCATTGATTATCTTTTCTCTTTTTATTGTAATATATTGGTTACATTCGCTTATATATAATTTCTGTTCATATAAATGTATTGGTTAGGTTGGTTTCTTATTGGTTAGGTTGGTTTCTTTCTTAATCAGGTTAATATTTTTCTTTTGTCCTGTAGCTCCTGGCGCACAACAATTCTGCTTTCTCCTATCCACTAGAGCGGGAGGTCTTGGTATAAACTTAGCTACTGCTGACACTGTAATAATCTATGACTCCGACTGGAACCCTCACAATGACATACAGGTCAATCAGTTATTGATAATTATTTCTTCAAGAGATTATGTATGTTGTTACAGTATCTACAATCTATAGTATTAAAACAGAAGGGGCTTGCAGCTGATGGAATAATCCAAACATAACTTCTAGCATAACAATTATATTAGATATGGGGCAAAACGTTCGTTGGTAGTTTTGTTGAACTTGATGGAAACCATGCTTTGTATGCTGTGCGGTATGGAGGAGCGACACTACCATTGTGACTAAGTCAGTTTTTCGACTGTCCATCACACTTTCCACATCCACTTTCAAGTCTTTGTGCTGGGTGTTACTGATCCTCCTAAGCCACAGGTGTAATATCCAAGTATATCCAATATAGCAGTGCACACCAGACTTGTAACAAACAGTGTTTTATTAACACATGACATTTTGGGGTCAAAATGCCACCTTCTTCAGAAACGTCACATGTGTTAATAAAACACCATTTGTTACAAGTCTGGTGTGCACTGATATCTTGGATATACATGACTATTGTGACTACACGTGTTCAATGCCTAGGTATTTTTCAAATGGATATGAAAGTTCTTATATATAACTAAGTAACCATATATGATACAATAAGCTGCTTTCTGGATTTTCAGAGACTGTTGAAAAAGAATTGGTTTTACTAGCGTTTGGAAGTAGAAACAAGTTAAAGGACAAATAAAGCCTCATTACAACATTCTTTCAGTGAGAGTACCTTAATATAAAAGCAGTAATATGTGCCTCGCCTTTTTATATGGTTGTTGAAATTTTACCTATCTAACATGGGGTTTGTGTTTCATCTCCCAACATCCCAGTATCACACAGTGTGATCCCTGACCATTGTGTTCATTGTGTCCATTGTGTGGAGCATGGCTGTTACTTTCTATCATAGAACAGGTAAGCTACTGTAGAAACTTGTTACAGTTGGTCACGCCCACAAGTAGCCTCTAGCCAATCATTTTTTTTTTTACTCTCCTCCAAATGGAGGTAGTTTTTTATTGGTAAAGAAGAAAAAATAACAGAAACAATCATGATAAACAAATAAAATAAAACATTTACAACAGTGACTTTGTGCAAATCTTTACATACATGTCACATTTTAATCCATATTCATTTCACCTTAATGAGACACCATATTTTCTGTTTAGATATTGATGTTTTTTCTATGAGCTCTAGCCAATCATTTTACAGGACAGATTAGGCTAAGGAGCATGTGACTGAGGTCAGGTATGTCACTGTACATACACAGTTATTCATCCAGTTCTTCAGGGGATTACAATTACTTTAATACTATTTACTGTAGTGCGATTTTACAGGTTATTGGTGTTTTTAAGAGGGGATATTTTCAGATTCTAGAGTGTAAACATTTGGGTTTAGCTCTCCTTTAAATGAAAAGTATGCTGGAAAATCAAGTTAAGTTTAGTTTGAAGCTGCAGCTTTAAAAAAAAAAAACGTTGTCATTGTTTTTTTTTCCTATGCCCCTCCAGAGCCTAGTGCCGTCTGTGCGTCACTATGCTCTGATGGGGTATAGGAAAAGACATGATGTCAGTACGTACGTACGTGCACGCACTGATGTCTTGTGCGCCGCGTGCACAGAAAGAACAGGTCTTTCCATTTGATGCTGAACAAGCAGGAGGAAGCTGCAAATCTCGGAGGGGCAAAGCTAAACATTCAGCTAGGCACAATCAAGATGTCAGCAACTTGCAAGCTGGAAAGGTAGGCTCTGGAGGGGCGGTTATTTTAAAGCTGCCGTTTCCAATGAACTTAACTTGATTTTACCGCATACTTATCCTTGAATTACAAGTTGACTTTCTGGTTACATTTCTATGGCACTAATACGGCTACAATCAAGCATTTGTACAGAATTGACATTGTGATATATATTGTATCCAGACTACCAGCAGTTTATTATGGACTATTAGTGGAGCATGGCTGCTACTTTCCATCATAGAACGGGTTCTACATGCTGTATTTATATTTAAGTAATGTATCCAATTGGCAAGGCAGTGTAAAAAATATGAAAAATATGAAGAGTAATGATTATCTTTGATTGTTGATGACAAATTATTTTTTACAGGCTTTCAGCAGAGCTCACAGGATTGGCCAGAATAAAAAAGTTATGATCTACCGATTTGTCACAAGAGCATCAGTAGAAGAGCGAATTACTCAGGTGGCAAAAAGGAAAATGATGTTAACCCACCTGGTTGTCCGGCCAGGACTTGGATCTAAATCAGGGTCTATGTCTAAGCAGGAGTTGGATGATATTTTAAAATTTGGAACTGAAGAACTATTTAAAGATGATGTTGAAGGTATGAAAATTAAGGTGTAAAAACAATATGATGCATTGCCTATGGTTGATACATATTCACATAACCTCCCCACACATACATGAATCTAAAGTTCACTACCCATATATAATTACCTCTGGTAATGGTGTTTGTAAACATACCCACATATATAACACACACACATACAAACACACTCTCACAAATACAAATGTCTCTGCCCATATGTAAATATCTTTGGTAATAGTGTCACATAATGCCCTTATTTAACAGAGAGTGCAAATAATGATGTTAGATGTTGTGTTACTATAACAAGTTAACCAATTCAGTAATACAAACACAAGTTTAAATAGCTAGCTCCAGGGTTACAATCAGCAGTACAGGTAACCAATGGCTTCCATAATAAAATGTCTCTGCCCATATATACATATTTTTAGTAATGGTGTCTTATAATGTCCTATACATTACAGAAGGTGCCTTAGTACAATATGAAATGTTTGGAGTTATGCAACTATGGCAGGATACCAATTCAGTACAGGCAACCTAGTGCTTATATAATAAATGGATTAAAGTCACACAAAAACAATAATAATAATAAAGACTGTTCCTTTACACAAGTCCAAATACGTATATACACTGCCCATACATATATAATATCTATTACTAGTGTAATATAATGTCCTATATATTACATATTACAGAGTGTGCACAAGTACAATATGTACTTGGTGTTGTGGAACTATAACAGGATACGAATGTAACAATGCAAACACAAGTTTAAATACAGTAACTACATCCAGGGCCTTTATGGTGCTAATTAGTGAACATTTCTCCTGATATTTCAATAAAGTGTAGGCAAAACTTGTCAAGTCCAGATATACTGATCTGATAAACTCTTATTCAAAACAAGTGCTTCATCAAAATATTCGTTTAGGGGATGTGACACTAATTGAATTAGAATTTGATAGGATTTCTTTATTAAATGTTTCTCATTTCTTTTTAACTTCTTGCCATTCTTTCTTTTTTATTATACAAAACCCTGAAATTTCGTAGGGTGGGAAGAGATTTTATATCCACTGTATCCACACATAGCCAAGAATACACACACACATAATTGCCACTGTGCACTGTGGCCGAATTTAGCGGAGTTTGGTTTGTTTCCGAACTTCAGTAAAATTTCTTAAGTTTGGAAACAAACTCATTTAAGTTAATGGATAGATAGTAGTTTGAAAAGTTTGGATAAATAACAGTTAAAATAGCAATGGTAACTTTGTGTAAATAGCTGAGGCACCTGGGATATTGTCTGGAGAACATGCACCTATAACAAAAACTCATTCAAACACTTCTTTCCCCACGCTACATTAGAGGGTTATGGACAATTCGAGGGTTACCTGATGATACTAAGGGGTTACAGAACTATACATACTATCTCAGCTAGTGTAAGTCAAGCCATCACACCCATCTCCACAAACCACGCCCACCCCTACAAGCTATGCCCACTTTCTGTGGCAAGAGGATCTAGAAGAGAGGATCTAGAAGAGTTACCGAAATCAACTGCTACATTCAAGGGTTACTGAATGATACGTTTGAGGGTTACCAAAATCATCCGTTACATTCGAGGGTTACCGAAATCAGCCACTACATTCCAGGTTTACCGAACAATACATTCAAGTGGTTACCGAAATTGAAGGCTACATTCGAGGGTTATTGAAATGGAAGGATACATTTGAGAGTTACCGATTCAAGAATTCAATAATTAACAAATTATTCAATAATTATCGAAAAGAAGTCCACAAGTTCGGAAAACCAAACTAGTTTAAACCTAAACTAGTTTGGATAGAGTTCGAATAGTTCAAGTTCGTCCGAACTCATAAAGTTCATCCTAAACTCAGGTTTGGGTCCATCACTACTGTGCACCAATGGGCAGACATTTGCTAGTATATATAAGAAAAACGCTGCAACACCACTGTCTCAATCCCCTCTGCTCCCCTCATCTTCCCCTCCCTCACCCTGTGTGCACACACACATGTGCCTGATAGATGCTGAATCACAAACCCAAGTGTGTCAAAGGCATGGTCAGGAGTAAATAGAGACAGACTGAAGGATCACTCATCTTCCTTTAATGATATCGTGCCTTTTAAGGGGCCATATTAATAAAGGTGTGGTATAGCTATTTTGCGTCCAGGTTAATGACATAATTGTTGTAGTGACCTCTCAAGGTCATCAGCCAACCAGTTTTGAAAAGGCACATCTGTCCTTTAACACACAAAGGCTCACCACCACCATACATAGACCCCCCAACATTTTCATCCCTGAGCACACATATTAGGAAAAAAGGCCCCAGCTATTTATCCTAAAATACATTGATAGTCCTGTCAGTCAACAATAATTTTATCTAATGTTTTCTCTTATTTTGCAGCTGACCATAACTCTGGTACCTTAACCGTGTGTAAAAAAACTGGTAAGTAGAACATGCCATAAGGGCAGGAACAAAACATGCGACCCTATTTAAAAATGTGCGGCATTGCAATTTAGCGATACCGCGCGTTCCGGTAATGTACGACATCATTCATAAATGCCGCGGTAGTACCTTTATGACGAATGTTATGGTAGTCTATGGGGATCGTAAATCTACGATCGCGTTATCGCTAATTTATGATCACTAAACCGATCATAAATTAATGATTGTTAAAGGCGCTGTATCGCTAAAATAGTTTGGCTATACTTAGTTTTAGTTTTTGTCATAGTTTAACATTGTACCTTCTGTTTACCATTTTGTACGTAACAGAGAAGGAAAACCCTGCAGTTTGGCATACAACAAACTCCGTCCTGCACTAACCTTACCCAGTGTACAAGGGTTCACGCTGTAAATGATGCCCATTAAAAGTTACAATGAGACTAGAAAAACGTGTTTTTATTTATAGAAAAGGATTTCTACCGTACAGGCACTGCAGCATAATTTTATAAAATGATATAGTAAAATAAAATGACTGATGATTAGTGCAAAAAAGACCCTGTGCTGAATAATACATTTCCTCCCATTTACAGTTTTTCAGTGTTTACTCATTTAAAGGAAATGGAATTTCCTTTAAAGCCTAAGAACTACTTAGCTGACAAAGGCTAAAATAATGAGCACTTAGAAACCCTGTTAGTAACCTTTCATACAAATACATTCAGAGCAGGCTAAAATGCTTCTTAATCATAACAAGTGCCTGCTAAGCTGTAATGAGATCCTATTATATATATACAGCTTTATGTGGGCACTGTAAAAAATACTGTACATCAAGTCAGGAGCTCAATAAGGTTTTCATGGTTTAACTTTCAGGCCTGGGCTAAGCTATAATAAGCAATCCAGTTTGTGTACAGTGCAAATACAAATTTCAGTGTCAAAAAAACAATGGATCACACTCTAAATTAGAAAATCTTTATTGTTAAACAAACTTTTACCTGTTTTATACCCAGTGGAGTAGGGAGAAGTAATGGAGGGAATAAGAATTTCATTTCGATTAATCTGTCATGTCTTGTAACTCCTTATTACCTTGTGTCATATGCAGTGAGATAAGGTCCCATATACTGTGCTCCTTACCTTCTGATGTTCCCATTAGACCGCTGTCCATACATCCGCCTGACCTTATCTTATTGGCAATCAAGGTTTGATCACAAATTAATGGGAGCAGAAAACATTGTGGGAATATTGGAAGGTAAAACTGACGGTCTCTCCTGCCTTTGTAAGACATGAGTGTATGGTCAGCTTTAGGGTTGTGATTTAATAGATTTTATTACCATCATTGACATCACTTTTAACCAAAGAGGAAACATACTCAATTTTAATGAAAACCAGGGTACTGTTAAATGTTAAATCTGCTCTTAAGTTTGATTCTTTAATATCACTTGGAGAGGGGGTCACCTTAAGTGCAAAAAGAAAATTAACACAAGGTCCTTGATAATAAATGTCCCAACAGCCATGGCAAGAAAGGAAAGGTGGTGCAGTATAAAAAGGCTAGGTACACAAGGGTAGCCTCATTTTGGTCAATTGTGTAAAAATATCAGCAGAAATTTTTGACAAAACCAATATTTCTTTTACAACTTTTTTTGGCAAAATAGGCTGGAAAATGTAGTTGACATGATGGTAATTTTAAGCCATTCACTTGCGATCTGCCACGCCGACATTTTGATGGTAGTGCTTTTATTTCCGATTGATAGACATAGTAGTTTATTGTTGGCATGTTATTGTCTGTTGGACAGGAATACTGGACTCTATGCCTTTGTACACATGTATGATACTATGCTTAGTGCTGTGTGCGCCATATTGTACATGTGTACAAGGCCTAAGGCCCATAAACATTAGACCATATATCACACTGATGATATTTATTATATTATTACATATAGGTCTCATGGTGAGAACTATTTCTCTTCATGGTGAATTTCAAGCTGATAAAATGTAGAGTATTTAGTTTCCCAGCTTTTCTTCTTCTTGTCCCACAGAAATCTATATGTTTATATTTTTAATGAAGTTAAATACTATCAGGGAGATTCAATTAAAGGTCTTATCGTTTAAAATGGTGCTAATCTTGCCCCAACCAATCAGATCTTATTTAACATTTTAAAGCTAACATCTGATTGGTTGGGGCAAAATAAGCACCATTTTAAACGATAAGAACTTTTATTGAATAACTCTGTATATCTTCAATGAAGTTAAATACATTTTTGAGCCGCTTATAAGGTCCAGGCATATTGATGAACTAGATATTATAACAAAGTGATTTCTACACTGTTATTCACAGGTGACAACAAGGATGTTGAAGATAGTAGTGTTATCCACTATGATGACGCTGCTATTTCCAAACTTTTGGATCGAAACCAAGATGC
Organism: Hymenochirus boettgeri; assembly: GCA_019447015.1. NCBI lineage: Eukaryota > Metazoa > Chordata > Amphibia > Anura > Pipidae > Hymenochirus > Hymenochirus boettgeri. Next base: position 180,658,036 of record CM033475.1, on the reverse strand, counting down.
CACAGAGGATACAGATATTCAGAATATGAATGAATATCTCAGCTCATTCAAAGTAGCCCAGTATGTTGTTCGAGAAGAAGATGGTGTGGTAATCAAAAACTGTTTATTTTGTTAAATACATTGATTGCATTTTGGTTTTGCTATCACCTTTATCTTGTATCTACATACAGCAGTTGTTACTTTATATTTTTGTATGTTTAAAGCAATATTACGAATGGGCAAGCAAGTTTGAGTATTTGTGTAAAGTGCTGGGGTTCTGTAATGGAAATATGTTATAGTTCTGGATGTTCTGTGTATGTTATATCTCAATAGCTGCTTTTTATTTTTTCCACCCATAAAAAGAAATTTCACATATAGGTTAACCATCCCAACCCAAACCTAAGTTCTGTTTTAATTAATTTCCCAAAGATAGCCAGCAACATACTTAAAAGACCTGGTCCCTTGCCACCTAGGTGCAGCCCCCTTTTCCTCTTGCAAGCTTGTTTTAAAGGGCAAGTAAAGCCCTGAAATGAAAACTTACATACAGGTAAATCACCCCCCAAAACCCTTAAGGTAATAGTTTGAAATGTAAAATATATAGGTCTAACCTGAAATCCTGCACAATGTCCTGTTGCACCTGTTTCTGCTTTTTGGTTCTTCCAGTTAGAAACTGTCAGTTATGGATTTGACAGTTGACATCACAGCCAATGACTGAATGTTAATCCCCTGTCTGCCTCTTCTGAGCATGCCCAGGCTCAGTAAAGACTCAGTACAAGTTTCTAAAAGTAAAACAGGACTTAGGTTTGGGGGTAATCTATATGTGAATTTTTTTCCGTTTGATCTAATCTATATGTGAAATTTCTTCCGTTTAACTGCAACAGCAATGTTTTCTCTAAGAGGTGCACACACACAACTTGACAGGCCTGTGCACAGGTTCAGGTGGTGCGCACACAAGAATCTACTGGTAAATAAAGGTCACAAGAAGAAGGCACATGTTTGACGCTGAATCGTTACATTAATAAAGCAACATTAAGACTGGATGTGCGCTGTGATAGTTCTTTTCTATCTACGGGTAAATAAGCACTGTGCTGTGTAGTGATATAACATATCTAAATACACAGCCAAAATAAATTTAGAGAGATAATTGTTCTGCAGGGCTACTGGCCCAGCAGGCATAAACCTTAATTACATGTTTGGGGACTTTAATTTATTTATTAAAATTCATCAGACCATTCAATGTGGCACCTCTACACTAAATAAAATAATCACATACCGCAGTACACAAAACACTACCACCATCATAACAGATGGTAAATTATCTGTAATTTACAAATAGAGGCTTTATCATGTAATACTTTCTTAAGCTGGTCATACATCGAAAGCGTACGTATTTCTGACAAACAACCGGGCCGATCTTTTTGTGAACACTATTTAGATTGTCACATTGATCATAATTACAATCACAAATTTGATCTAGCAGGGAAAAATTGAAAGGTAAAACGGCTGCTCTACTCAACATTACAATTGATTCAACATTGTCTGGTTGAATGTCTCATTCGTGTAATGTACTGGTAGTGTATTGCCAACTTTAGTCATTAATTTCTAATTCCCCATCAATTAACAAATTGCTTTTATTTAGGAGGAAGTAGAACGGGAGATAATTAAACAGGAAGAGAATGTGGATCCAGATTATTGGGAAAAGTTGCTACGACATCATTATGAACAACAACAGGAAGATCTTGCCAGGAACCTAGGCAAAGGGAAACGGATTCGCAAGCAGGTCAACTACAATGATGCCTCACAGGAGGACCAAGGTGCTGCCAACTGTGCTGAAATCTAGAATGTAATTCTTGAGGTTTATTATGCATCTATAATAATGATGCATAATGTGGTCTATCCAGTGCCAGTACATGGGGACAGACTAGCATTGTCCAAAACATGTGGTGCATAATGTGTCCAATAAATAAATCACTGGTGGAACCTCTTACACATCGAAGAACCATTTTGTCTGTTGTCTGAAGGTTCATTTGTTTGAATAATTTTATTCTTATTACCAATATTGTAATTATAAGGTTTGTTTGCATTTTGTGATTCTATAGTATCAAAGTGTTCTGCTTAGGGGTTTCTAGTTTGGAAGTTTTGATTTTAGTAAATGTGGTCACTAGGCTTGTATGAAATTATATAATTTACATTTTCCCATGACTGGATCATGATGCATTATTCAGTAAGCAAAAGCTAGCACATCACAAGCATCATTGTTTCCCCTCCTTGCCTGAGGCACTGAGCATGCCCTCTTGTATCCTACTACTGTAACAGAACATCATCTGCTGCACCATAAACCCTGCCCCCAAATATCTTAAAGGATAACTATACTCTAAAAATTAACCTAATAAAAATATAAAGTACCTGGGGCAGGGAGGTAGGATTGATTATTCCCACTTATTGAAGAGCTACAGCACCAACAGTTTCAATTTGCCAGTTTATTCCTAGACTAATCCTTTATTAAAGATAGTGCTGAAGCCAGTAGGAAGACTGTTAGAATCCATTTTCTTTGGGTTGGTGCTCTTCACAGAAACAATATAGGGAGGTAGGAATTACCAATCCTATATCCCTGTCCCAAGTACTTTTCATTTTAACTGTATTTTAGAAAAAACTTTATATACAATATAGTTATCCTTTAATTATTTTTAAAGCTAGCCTCAAGCCTGAAAAGGAAAGGAAGGGTTCATCTGTTTGTGAGCTGTGGTTCCTGAGATATTTGCACAAATTGCTGTTTTGTTTGGTAGGGGTAACATCCCTTTTTGCCCACTGGGCCACCTGTTTCTTTACTGGTTTTTCTAACAGTGAAACACATTCTATACCCAGAAACTATGACAGTCTGGTGGGGGAGCTGTAACAGAATGAGTTTTGTTGTGTCATTTACAGATAGAATTAGTATTTGGGGTTTGTTTTTTGTTTTTTTTTGTTTTTTTTTTTTTAAATCTCTCCTCCATTAATTAATATGCAATTAATGTTGAAGCATGATTGGCTAGTAGGGTAAAAGTAATGGAGTGGGACTTTCATTATAAATAAAATATACGCCTTTCTGCTGATATCCCAGGAACCAGAGCACATGAAAATGTAAGAGATGGTTTATTTGTGATTTAGCCATAGTTTTGGTTAAGTAGTTTTTTGGGGTAAGCATTGCCATTAAATACTGTTTATTATTTTCTCTGATCATGTTGTTGAGATTTTGTACATTTGAATACCTCATATACATATCTCCCTCTTTCTACAGAATGGCAGGATGAGCTTTCTGATAATCAGTCAGAATATTCTGTTGGTTCAGAAGATGAAGATGAAGACTTTGAAGAAAAGCCTGAAGGTCAGTATAAAGTACAGATTGTTTTATCTGAAAGATACATACATTTTATTTCCATTTGCATATGATCTGAATATGTACAGTATCTCTGCATATGATTAATTGCCTTTTTCAAAATCAGTGTAGATATCTTCTGGCACACTATTTCTGTTGAAATAAAATGAAATATTCACTATAACCAATGCATGTTTTATGTCAGTGTCCAACAGTAGACTGGTACAAATTGTCCCTCCTATGCAGAATCACACACTATGGATTTTGTGATATAGAATAATAGGCACGTGACCCTTGGATAATGAAAATAGTGTCATTGTGTTAATGCTTGTTATGCAGTTACATTAAATGCAAGATATTTATGCACCATATGTGTTTTGTTGTCATTTCGTTTTAAAGGAAAGAACTACTAACTTCTTTCCCATAAAACACTAGCAATGTCTATGGTAATTTAAGTCAGTCTAGAATTTCCTTCAAGGGGCCTCAAGGTGTCTGGACAATGTCTGGCCATCTTGCTGCCAATATTGTTTATGTTTCTTAGTGGGAAGTCCTGTTTGTATATAAAGGATCGGTGCACAAGGTTCACTTAGAACTTAGAAAGGCCCATGGGGCTGTCCGACCCTTGATGTCCATCCCTCCAGAAACAGAGAAACCTAACATTAAGATTATGAAGTCTCAGTGGTAGTTTTTATTTTTACTTCTATAACATTTTCATACCTTTACTGACAGAGACAAAGGTACTGATAAAAGGTCAATATTAAAGGTGTAAGCTATGGGTCCCCAGTGCTCTATTGCTTTTTCAATTTACAAATATTTCTTTTGTTGAAATATTACTTACGTTTGTGCTTAAAGGGACTATATATTCATGCAGTAACTGACTGCTCTCAGGCTCCTCCCACAATCAGTGTCAATGACATTCCTCCTATAAGGGAGCATATATTAATGATTGGTAGGGCAGACCATGAGAGGAGCCAGAGAGTAGTCAGATATGCATGGGTATAGCATCCTTAAAATAATATTATACATCCACCTGTCATCCACCATATCAAAAGTCTAGAAACACCCCTAATGACAGAAACTGTCTGGTGTTTAATTACTATCTGTCATTACAGCTTTGCTTGTTAGAACCATAAGTCACTTTTTTAACTACTGCTTCTTTTAATGCCCAAAATAGGGACAAAGCAACAATGTGTTGCACCATTAAGCACAATAAATGGTGGTCGCATGCACTCCACAAACAGATTGCAGCACAATGTGTGACCACCCACATTGAAATGCACTTGCCAGATTCACACGTGCTTCCATTCAAATTTTTGCGGTCCATTACTGTGTAAGGATCGCCTGCCAGTGCATTCAAATGTGGGTGACCACACTGTATATAGTTGGCTGCTCTGTGAAAGGCAACATTACTCAGGGTTTATCAAAACATAAAAATAACTTTAAAAAATTTTCTTCAGGAGGCAGAAGGCAGTCTCGTCGACAATTAAAGAGTGACAGAGATAAACCACTCCCCCCTCTTCTGGCAAGAGTTGGTGGAAATATTGAGGTACAAATGTCTAAATTATAGTTTACTTGTATTGTTGTTTCTGTATATACAGCTGTATGGAATATACTTACATGGCAATGCACTAGGAACCGCCATCACTCCCTGGTGCAATTGTAGTTAAAAAATAATATGTCAGTAGTGGCACCCAGTGCATTGCAAAATGAAGTCTTTTGCAGGACTTTATCGACAGCCATTAGCTGTCCTGCAAAGGTAGCCGCTACAGAAACCGCTTGTGGCTGCTATGCTTGTGTCTTTTGTGAAATCCTTGCAGCCACCTCAATCCTGGTCTTAAAGTCATGTTACCCTCTATAACATGTTAGTGTGATGTTGCATCTCCTGGCGCATTGCCCTGTCAAATCCCTTTCCAGTATACAAAGCAAATGATTACTATCTGCAGGATCTAGCAATATATTGTTTTTGCTATTTTTACAAAGGTACTTGGATTTAATGCTCGCCAGCGGAAAGCCTTTTTAAATGCCATCATGAGATGGGGAATGCCACCGCAAGATGCCTTCAATTCTCACTGGTTAGTCCGAGATCTCAGAGGGAAGACCGAGAAAGAATTCAGGTATTTTCACTGATCAGGGTTGCCAAATGTCAAATATAATTTAACCATTGTCTTCAAACCAGATTACACAATTTTTAATGTATTTTTTACATTCATCTTTTAAAATATATAGCTTCTTCTCTAGCTCGGGTAAAATAACATTTAGCACTTTTTATTTATTATTTTATAGTGGCACAACTTGTGATTGTGTGCCTATTACAAATTTCATCACGTCTGTCAGAAGAAAGTATGGAATAGCCACAAAGCAGGCAGTCATGGGACTATAGAAAATATATTCTAGGATAAGATGCAGTTTAAACAGCAGCTTATTCTTTTGTTTTAAAAAAATATGTAATTATTCAGCTTATGGAACTCTAAGATACCATGTTGCTGAACTGAGTCATTGTTTTTCCCAAATATGCTACTGTACTTCTAGCCAAGAAAAGTATTCTAGTCGTATGCATTAAAAACATTTCCACTTTAAATGTAAGATAAAGGAAATGGATGTGATTGAAAATAAGGCAGCAAAAATGACAATGTCCCTTAATGCATAAAAATATTTTTCACTCCTTTCCACTAGGTGGCAGACATTCAATATGTAACCAAGCTCTGCTGAAAAATAGAACCGCATTAATTAATAGGGGTTTTTGTCCTGATTGTTAACATAAACATATGGTTCAGTCCTGAAGAGAAATTAAGGCCATTAGAATCTTAATACCTCTTGACAACTCCCAAACCAATATATATTATTCTCTGCGTTTTGGACCTTATGTTCCAACTAGCCAGCTTATTCTACGAGAGTAAATAGCTTTTTCATGTAATTGTCTCTTTACTGATATCTTGTGCCACTATTAGTATTTATAATGTGCAGTACAGAGTAAATCACAGAAGCGGTCCATAGTTTTTGTTGTCTAGTCCAAAACCTTCTAGTCATTTACAAGGGAATTGAATCAAGAACTTCCAATACAGTTTATTGAGAAAATCATTTTTTCAAAACCATACCATATAAAGGCCATATACCATACCATACAAAAAGCAATATACCATATCATAACATGTAAAGGTCACTTCCATACCGCACGAAATGCCAAATACCATACCATAACATATAAAGGTCATACCATACCATATGAAAGGCCATACATCATACAATAACATATAAAGGTCACAACATACCATACAAAAGGCCATATACCATACCATAACAGATAAAGGGGATTCCATACCATACGAAAAGCCATATACCACACCATAACATATAAAGGTCATACCATACCATGTGAAAGGGCATATACCATAACATATAAACGTCATACCATGCCATTCGAAAGGCCACATACCATACCATAATATATAAAGGTCATACCATAACATAAAAAGGTTGTAACATACCATACAAAAGGCCATATACCATACCATAACATATAAAGGTCATACCATACCATACGAAAGGCCATACACCACACCATAACACATAAAGGTCATAGAATACCATACGAATGGCCATATACCATACAATAACATATAAAGGTCATACCATACCATACCATAGAAAGGCCATATACCATACAATAACATATAAAGGTCAGCATCAAAGAATAAAAAGGGAGCATCACACAGCAATCAACAATGCAATAACTTTAATGGCGACATGTTTCAAACCACACAGTGTCCTTTTTTTCAAGGCTTGAAAAAGAACCCTGTGTGGTTTGAAACATGTCGCCATTAAAGTTATTGCAGTGTTGATTGCTGTGTGATGCTCCCTTTCTATTCTTTGATGCTGTAGTTGCTGACCGCTGGGTACGGAGCGGAGAAAGGTAGAGCACAGAAGGTTTCCATTGGCTTAATACACCTTGATCTAATTGAACATATAAAGGTCATACCATACCATAGAAAGGCCACAGGTAGGCCAAGGGCACATACCTTGCTGATGAAAACTGTGCATACTATAGCTTCTCAGCACAACAATATTGGTAGGTAGGACTAATCAATCCTACCTCCCTGCCCGAGGTATTTTTCATTTTTCAAAGCTTTTTTACAGAATAGTTGTCCTTTAATACATATAAAGAGAAGGAAAAACATTGAACAGAGACAATAAATAAAGCTATATATGCACCATTGTGATCTGAAAATTACCGTGTTAGTTAAATTGAATCTGGCTTCTAAGTTTGAAAAGAGAACATTTTCTATAATCAAGTGGTGATTAACCACACATTTGCTTTTTTCCCATTAAAGGGACTCTCCACCCCTCTACACAAGAATCTTTACCTGCTAAAAAAAAACCCAAAAGCAGGACCCCGTTATGTTTAAAATGACCAAATCCACTCCCAGCCAGAGCTATTATACTTACATTCTCCTCGCTCCACCGCCACTTCGGGGTTCCTCACTAAGTCTCCTGCTGTGTTCTTTCTGTGTTCTTGAGCAGCCGCAGTGGAGACTGGTCCGGGAATGGAAGTCAGTGATTGGTGGTGACGTCACAGTCACGGCCGACACTGACTGCCTTACCCGGAAGTGGAGAGCCGCGGCTGTGGAGCGAGGAGGAGCATGTAAGTATAATAGCTCTGTGTGGGAGCGGAGTGTGGGTTATTTTGTAGCAGGTAAATATTTGTGTGTGATGGGGTGGACATTCCCTTTATGAAGACGTATTGGCTTTAGTTGGACAGGTCATGTTTAGGCACATGTACTTGCCTGCCTTTATCCCAGACCATGTTGGTATTCTTTAAAGACTGGTTGTTTACAGGGAGTTTTCATTTTGTCTTACTAATTAAAACCTTCCATCTCCTTAAAGGACATTTTCACCCTTCAAATAAAAAAAATGTGTGTGGACTTGCTACACTTAATTCAGTTTAAGGAAAAACTGTGATGTAATAATAAATCATTTAAAGTCAGGTATCTACTGAATCTCCAAATAATGAGGCCCTGAGCTGTCATTTGATAAAAGCTTAATGCCTACTTGGATGGACTATGGGACTTGTTCAGTGACAATTTGGTCAACTAGAAAGCAGTGGAGCAAAGTGACAAATGTAGCAGTTAATGTCATTAATACTTGAGGAATCACCTGGACTTATTTAGATTTGCTTTACAAAGACACTAAAGTCAAACTAATATTTTGTATTATTAAAGAACACAAAATATTTTGGCTTTAGTTATAGCAGGTAAATACTGGTGTAAACATGTTATAGAACTGGCCTAACCATTAGGTAAATAGGGTTTCCTCTTAGTACACAGCAAACTCTGGTATAACAACAAGCTTTATAAATAAATTACATTTGACATGAGCCTGAAACTGTACTCCTTAGGGCATACGTGTCTTTATTTATGAGACATCTGTGTGAACCTGGAGCTGATGGAGCAGAGACGTTTGCTGATGGTGTTCCCAGAGAAGGGCTGTCACGTCAGCATGTTCTCACTAGAATTGGAGTCATGTCACTGGTTCGAAAGAAGGTGGGTGAGTAAACGTTTACAATTAGCATTCAAGGTATGTTTTAATGGCTGGTTAATAAACAATGAGTAGCCTGCATAGCCTATGTATCTGTGTATAGACATATTTAGTTATAAAATGCACATGATCTGCTAGGAATAATAATATGTTCATTCTTTACACAGCCTCCTCTTCACATTTATTAAAGGCTCAGTTTAAAAACTTGCTACTGAACACTCATTTGCTAAGGAAGGAGTTGTGTCTTTTTATGGCAAATTATTCTTTTCTCACTCTTAAGAAAAAGGCTTTGGAAATAGTTTAAAATACACACAGTTTATAAAAGTACAAGTGACAGAAAGAAACGAAAGGCTCTGTATACATTTAACATGGACATCCAGCCATATGGTGGCAGAATTTTACCTGTGGGTCTATGGGTGAATTAACGCATTCTTGTACAGTTTGGCCATAGACAAAGAAGTTGCATGGGTTTCAAGGTGAATCCTCTCTAGTTTACAACCTAATTGACCAACTAAACCACACACGCACCAGAGCAATTGAAGTTTCCTTTAGGTTGATTGTCAGATTTGTCAAAAAGTGTGGTAACCATAAAGAATTTATTGATCAAGTCTTTGATGCTTGAAAAATGTCTTTAAAGGACAACAATATAAAAAAAAACATCACCCCCGTAACATGTCCACACTTCCAGCAGCTGAAATCACTTACTCACATTTACAGCCATGCTGCCCTCCCTTAGATATCACACAGCAAAGATGAGTGCTAAAAGCCCGCCTCCTAGATGGCCCAGGGCCATGATTAACATAACACTTGTCATTGGCTGGTGGGAATGTCTGTTATAACCTCTCTCCACCTCCTCTGCCAATTTATCAAACTTGAAATGTCCCGTTGCCTGGATACAGCCTACATAATCAAGCTGATCAAGGGTGAGTGGTGGAGTGTTTTCTCGCATGCTAGCTTTGAATGACAGTTAGAGGCAGACAGAATTGTTATGCCCCCTTAAAAGCATGGCTAATTGAAGGCTAATTGAAGGCAGAGAGAGGCTCGAAATCAGGAAAAAATGTATGGGGAGGGCTGCATAGCTTAACTCTCTTTTTAACTCAATTAAAAAAAAATTTTAATTAAAAAAAATGCATTGAGGCAATACAATTATCCTTTAATTAATACTTTTTTTCTGCTTAAAGGTGCAGGAGTTTGAACAAGTTAATGGAAAGTATAGCACACCAGATATGATCCCTGAGAATATGCAGAACAGAAAATGTTTTGATATGGTTTCCTCTGATCCTACTACACCTGTTCCAACCAGCCCTGCACCACTGCAGCCCGGGGCAAACACCCAACCAGGTACAGTGGACCAATATTTAAAAGTTTAATGTTTTGTTTCCACAGGCATGCTTAATTTTTTTCATTGATGAATTTAATTAATAAATGGGAGAAAAGGGGATTTTAATGATAAATAAATTAGCAACATTTCGTTCATTCTATTTGAATCATTCTGAATACTTATTCAGGTGCTTGTCATAGCTGCAGACAACATCTGTTATTATCTGTCTGTTATCACAGTCTGTTTATTCTGGTGCCTATGTGCCTGTGTTTCATTTTCTTTAGTGTAGCACAGCAGATATTTACATAGATGTGATTCTTATTTATATAGTGTAAACATCAAACAACGACATAGAGATATCTGTTACTGATATCTGATATTCAGTTACATCAACTGGACTTATAGTTTAGTTCTTGACGTTTCGCTAGTCATCTGATCAGCTTTCTCAATTCAGAATGACTTGTACAAGAATCTTTTGGCTATTATGTACCCTGGAAAGTCCCAATTAGCATATGACAGCCAGGTGTTAGGGACCTTCTAAATGCAAGGTGTGGATGCATGGAGACTAAGAGGTGTTATCGAAACTGCTCAAGGTAAGGTGTCAAACAGCATTGTACAAGGCAGACAATTGGTGTCAACCCCACCCCACACCTCTATTTAGGCTTGGTTTCTTTATTTTCACATAAATGGCCTTCTTGACACCTCTCTTGAACTAGTCATGCTCCTTTGTTAAGATGTTGACATTACAATCTTCAAAGGCATGTCTCTTTTCATTAAGAAGTTGTGTGTCATCAGAATCCTGTAACACAGAGCAGAGAACACCCCCACTAGAGGTGAAGGCTAAATAAATTAAGCATCTCAGAGGAGCCCTTAAAACTTGTAGATATCCAGACTGGGCTTTTGTCAAAAGAAGTAGAAGGAAAGAAAAGAACACGAATACCAACAGTAAAGGGGGAAAACAAGGCAAGAGAAAGAACATGGTCATCCCATATGTAGCAGGGGTCTCCTAAAAATTAAGAAGAATTTTTAAAAAAACATCCTATCCCTGTCTGCTTTAAACAACACACTGAAGCAGCAATTGGTACATCCGAAAGACCCAGTACCGAAACACAAGAAAAGCGACATCATATATGCAGTGCAGTGCAGTGAAGAATGCTCTGATTTCTATGTGGGGGAGACCAAACTCCAACTGCACCAACGTATGGCTCAATTCCTCCGATCAGGACTCAGCCGTGTACCTGCATCTTAAGGAAAAAGGACATACCTTTAAAGATTGTAATGTCAACATCTTGGCAAAGGAACATGACTGGTTCAAGAGAGGTGCTAAGGAGGCCATTTATGTGAAAATAAAGAAACCAAGCCTGAATAGAGGCTGAATAGAGACACCAACTGTCTGCTATGTACAATGCTTTTTTGATGCCTTACCCAGGGCAGTTTTGATAACACTTCTTAGCCTCAATGCATCCAAACCTTGCATTATGAAAGTCCCCAACACCTGGCTGTGATATGCTAATTGGGACTTTCAAGGGTACTTATATTGCCAACAGATTCTTGTACTAGTCATGCTGAATTGAAAAAAGCCAGTCGGATGACTAGCAAAACCGGATGAATGAGAACCTCCACAAGCAATGACACAAAGAGAAAACATTGGTGCTTATGTAATAGGAGGTGAAAAGATTAGCATGTGCTAGTAATCTGCAGCACCCAATCCGATGCTAGTTTTTTATTAGTCTACTGCATTTAGATAAAATCTAATTAGTTGATAGCATAGGCCTTGATAGCATAGAACTTATGCCTCTGCCAATATAAGCCCCAAAGATTCTAGCAAATACCTTATTTAGAACTGTTGCACAAAGGTAGTTATGATCACTGTTATCTTCTCAGGTAGAAAGTTAAATCCAGTTGAGCAATGCAATAGAAAAAGAAGCAGGATGGTTATGGAACACTGAAAAAGGATACATGACTCCGTGGATCATACATACTGAGCTTTCTATTTTTTTCTGAAGACAAATAGCTCTTGCTCTGGGGGAGCTTTTTATCTTTGTGTTTTTTTCCTGAGAGCATCGGATTTAAACAAACATTAAGCCTTTGATCCTACTGATGATGAATTAGTTTTTATATGTTAATCCAGTTTTAATCTTTCTGCTTTTATAGAAAAGTGTGATACACTGTTTGTGACGCCGGAGGAAAACGAGACTGTAGAACCCAAACTTAAAAGCCAAACGGAGACACAGGTGATCATGTCATGTTCTTCTTTATGGGATGGATTGTGGCCAATCATCTGCCTGCTCTATGGGATTATGAACCGTTGTTACAATGGCCATTCAAATGACAATACAGTAAGGCTATTTGCACAGTGTATTAGTCAAATACAGAACTTACTGTTTCTTATATTATTAATTTTAATATTAAAAAGTGCAAATGGCTTAATAACTCTAATAGCTGATAAGTATTTATATACCCCTTTTGTGTTTTTATGACCCTGAATGTTCAACCTTTCTCTGTTGTGCTGAGAATAAATAAAATTCCTCATATAGCCTGCAGCAAAACAGGAAAGAGCAGAACAAGCTGAAACCAATGACTATTTAGACAGTAAAGATGCTGAAGAGGAAGTGGAACAGGAAAAAGAAACATTGAAGGCAAATGCTAAAGGTAAGAAAATTAGAAGATCTGCCCTTCTCTGTTTTTTGAGTTACAACTGTGACCACAAATACAGTATGTAGCCATAAACTTCTTATGTCTAATTAATGATCAATTGGAACAATGTTCATTGTAGATGTTGATTGCGAGTGTACACAAAAACACTGTGTATATTCCAATGGAATCATACAGTACAAACATATCTACATAAACACTTTACCAAGCTGATCTCCCTATACTCTGATCAACCATTATATCATACTGGATGGTTAGACAGGTCAAAATATCGACACATGTGCACCAGGCCTAAAGGAAAATTTTTAATTTGCAGTGGTAAACGTTAAGTGCTTAAAGTAGAATTAAAGTCTCCTATGACCTCCCAACCCCCCCCCCCACACACACACACATACACACACCTTAAAGTACCCAGGGTGAGGATCCTAACCTCTAGGCCCTCACCCATGGGTTTGCACTAAATCCTCATAGCAGCCACCCAAAGTTATGACCATAGTGCAAGTCTGGCCTCGATCTGTGATTCTGCATGTTTTTCAGCTTTTTTTAATTGATGTGACGCTACTTCCCAATGGGTTTGTTCTAAAATGAGTTTTCTGACTTAGAAAATTCATGGGCAGGTCATGCAGTTGCTACTTGACAACTCTGGCATGGGGAAAAGGAGGGGCTATAGAACTTATTACGCTTATGGAGAAATAGATATGTACCATCTGTGTTACCCAAGCTAAAAGCAAAAACCCTGAAAATTAGAGATTAGTTTTTCACAGTGCTAATAACTTTAAGGTGAGAGATACAGTAGTATAATAGTTAGAAAGGTTAGACTCATAGACTTATATTTTATATTTAAGCTGTAGTTTTCCTTTAATGACTTTCATGGCTATCTCTTCTACTCAAGTCTCCACCCTATATTCTTTGGATTTTAAGCAGTTGGGTATTTAAACCCAGTCTTTTGGCTAATTCAGCATTGTTCTCTACATTCCAACTGGGTCCAACCTATCTACATGTCTGATCCAGTTATAGTAAAATGGTCTCTTGAGAAAAGATGGCTAGTTGAAGGGCATGGAAGGGACTACATAATATTGCCTATATTTGTAGTTAGAGGAAGGAAAGGTATATGGTTATACCCTTTATCTGAGGATATGTTATGATTTAATTTTGTTGCTATGGTGACCTCTAATAAACTGAACCTTAATGTGTAGTCTATTGCTTCTTGTAGAGACACATCAGGAGCAAGACAAACTCTTGGAAAAGTCAGAGCCAGAGGAGAAGGAAGCCAAGACAGGTATAGAATTTACCCTGGAGCTGTTATTAGATCTAATTTACTATCATTATTAGCTTCAATTACCCAAAAACACCTGCTGGTAATTCATGACCCCCTTCTGAACATTGACTAGGTTTCATCTAAAATGAGCTGAGCATGTTGTTAGTATTAGTATATTACAAGACACAGAGAAATGACACAGACAGTTTCCTTATACCAGGTGGAAAGTGAAATTATATTTAATGCACAAACAAACAGTTTTTTTTTTATTCATTATTGACTTTTAACAAAACATCTCCAAAAATTGACTATTAAGATTATTTGACAAGCTTTCTATTATTTATTTCTTAATAAAAGTTAATATAGTCACTATATAGTGACTATATTAAAAAAATTGTTAATTTGTCATTCTTTTTAACATTTTAAAGGACTTCTATACTAAAAAGATGACTTTGCCTCATCTTAGGCTGAGGCCTTCTACAATGTACTGAATCTGACGCGTAATCACGAGCGTTGTGTGTGCGATTCTGGCGCGTTCATTTTGCTATTTAACATTATGGAAACACATGCGTTTGCGCAAAAAAATGGTGATCACAAAACAGAAACGGATGCACTATCGCATATGCATCAAAAATCTTGTGAACTTTTGCGTTCCCCGATTTCTTTTTTAACCAAAATCGTATGTTCAATCGCAAGCAAAATCGCATGCGTAAATGCGTGAAAAACACGTTAGTGTGGAGTAACCCTTAAACAATGGATAAATGCATGTAAGTAGCACTTTCTCTGAGGTGTTTGTGTGTTGCTGCATGCCTTAAATCTAGCACTTGTTTTGCTTGAGCTTAATATCCCTTAATTCCCTCTTAATCAACACCTCCATCCATCTTACATGACTTTCTGTGATGTCAAGCATGCTCAGTGATCACTATCTGAATATCCCACCATGCATTTCACACATACCAATTGTCACCCTTCCAGCTACAGCAAAACACAGCAGAAGTGTTTATGATAATAAACCACTTGAATGGCAGCTGAAATGTCATATGCTTCAAAATGGATATATAAAGAGAGGACAGTAAGACTTGTGAATTAGAGTAATGGGCAACATATTTTCTTTTTTAGATGTCCTTTAAGGACCATGAACGTTTTACCAAGTGTTGCTGTGTGGATTCAGAAAGAGCAAAAATGTGACTGGAAGATCCATAATTTGGTTTGGTTCAAGCAACTTCTGAATCCTATTACCGTATATACTCGAGTATAAGTCGAATTTTTAAGGCTTAAAAGTTAGCCTGAAAATCTAATCTCGACTTATACTTGGGTCAAGTCCTAATTTAGACCCAAATTCTGCAATTGTGCATAGTAACCAGTAGGTGGCGCTGTGTTAACCTACATAGAAAGTTACAGGAGCTGATCTGCCTTTACACTTCCTGCTTCCTGTAGTCTGGCTGCTGGACTCACTCAGCGCTGTCACTGCTCATCTGGATGCTGTAAATCTGATGGGCCTCCTCAGTTTGGGGCAAAAAACATCTGCTAGTTCAGTGCAAATGACAGCTTGAAACTATAACTCTCAGGTGACATTTTTAACTATTAGGGTCAGAGTGCCCTTTACTATATGGGTGTCAGGAGAATTGTAAATGATGGTAAGCTTAATTAAAAGTTTAAGAACCTTGCCACTCTACATGTTCAGAAACTGCAACTCCCAGCAACAAAGCATGCTGGGATTTGTAGTTTCCAAACATCTGGACTGCCAAGGAATTGGAGGTTACTGGTACTGGATGTGGCTATTACTGTATGGAATTCATGTATGGAAATTCTGCTGTCCATTTAAAGGGCAACTAATTTCTATCCTTGGCTTATACTCGAGTCAATCAGTTTTTATAACTTTTTCATGTAAAAATAGGTACCTCGGCTTATACTCGAGTATATACGGTAACCATGGGAAAAAAAATCCGTGTTTCTTCATTAGTTTTTTAAAGAGCTAAAGGACTTGTCCTTTAAACAGTAGTACCTATAGGTATAAATATCAATGGAAACTTACTGTAAATGGCTCAGGGACCTAAGAAATTGTCTGCGGAACACTTATCAATGCCCAAAATCTTAAAAAAAACACTGTCCAGTACCTGCTTTGTCATTTTGCATAGTATTTTTGAGATTTTTAGAAATTTAGAAAATTTTCATTTTTTAGATTTAAAAATTCTTGACCTTTCGAGACTTTTCGAAAATAGTTCTGTGATTCAGAAAAAAACCCAAATAGTCAGAAATTTAGTTGCCTTTTAAATGAACATCAGAAGTCCCATACAGTAATAGCCATACTGTATTTGGCTATTACTGTATTGGAATTCTTATGTCCATTTAAAAGGCAACTGAATCCTCATTCCTTGCCACTGCAGATGTTTGGAAACTACAACTCCCAGCATGCTTTAGGAATTACTCTACTTCTCCCCCTTCCTTCTGAAAGCCTCAGTTGCCTTCTCCTACCTGCTCCACATGTTCCCCTGCAGGCTGCTCTGGATCCTCTTCTCTGCTCCGGCGGCCGCATGCTCCACATTCCTCTGCTGGCTGACGTCACTACTCGGCACCGGGAAGTAACGTCAGCCAGCAGAGGATGCGGAGCATTCGGCCACCGGAGCAGGTGAGTGCTTGACTCGAGTATAAACCGAGATTCGATTTTCAGGCTATTTTTTAGCCTGAAAATCTTGGTTTATACTCGAGTATATACGGTATAATAAGTTAGGGAGAGTCTTGGTTATTAAGTTAACATTCTCCCTTTTTTATCTTTGAATACAGAGAAAAGTGTTTTTCAAGTTTATTACAAGAAAAAACAACAACAATTTTTTTGGTTTTAACCCTTTCACTGCCAGGACATTTTTATTTTTTTTTGCGTTAACTGCCAGAAGAATTTTCAGGATTTTGACCTTAATCGCTTTAGACTAATTTTACAGTAGGAAACCTTGCAGTAAATCAGGAATATTATACATTGTTTTTTTCAGCACAAAGTGTACTTTAACATGGTAACAGAAATTTGTAACTTTTCTGGAAATTTTACTGGAATTATGGGTAAAATATGTAAAAAAAATGAAAAATTTGCAAATTTTCATGGATTTTTCCCATTTTTACTTATAGTTATCTTAAGGTTACACACAAAAATCTTACTGTTTCTAAAAGCTCTGATACTCCCGAGTACAACGATACCAGATATATGTAGGTACCCAACTTTTCCTGTACAGGAGACCCCCCCAAACTAAAACTGCACCTCCTAGAATATTACACCAAATTAAAATGTATAACCACTACTGACAGTTAACATAGAATATCTACCAAATTAACTAAAATATCCACACAAGTGAGATATTTTTAGAAACTAACCACCCACAAGATTTTATGAGTGAGGTTAGTTTCGATCAAAATGCAGATACCAGGGCGCAGCTCTTCATCCAATTGTAAGTTATTTTCTCACATTTTCCTTTTTTTCCTCAACTGTAAAATCAGAGACAAAATCAAATGCGAATTTCAGCTAAAAACTGTTGAGGAAAGTTCAAACGCATCTCAAATATGAAAGCCTAACCCCTCCCGAATAAAACGGTATGCCACATTCATGGGTGTACCCAGAGACATGGCTACCAACTAATCCAGAGCGTGACCAGTGCCAAATGTCAGTAGCAGCAAAAAAAAATTAGCCAGTTTTGTATTTAAACAGTCTGCAGTTTTTCCACAAAACGCCCCCCCCAACTCAGAAATACCCCCCACAAACTATATATTCCTGAAATCTACACAGCTTCAGCTATGTAACGTTGTAGTTCGTTCAGTCATACCATCAATGGTGTGGGCGCAGTTCTTCGTAGAAGTTTGCACTTTTAGCAGATTTTCCAAAAAAATGAACATCAAACAACATTCAAAAAGGTAGAAATCATGCCAAAACCTCATGGAATGTAAAACAAAGTTACCAAATATCAATCTCCCAAATGTCCTGAATCAAACGGTATGCCATATGTGTGATTACACACGCGGACGTGGAAGCGAAAAGCCACAAAGTGAGACAGAAACGGCAAAAATATTTAGCCAACTCCGAATTTGGACAGTCTGCAGTTTTTTCAACAAAACACCCCCGGTGACTTAGAAATAACCCCCACAAACTATATATTCCTGAAATTTACACACCTTCAGCTATGTAACACTGTAGTTTGTTCATTCATACCATCAATGGTGTGGGTGCAGTTCTTTGTAGAAGTTCGCATTTGTCTGAAAAAATGAACAAAAAACAACTTCAAAAGGTAGAAATCATGCCAAAACCTCATGGAATCTAAAAAAAAAGTTACTAAATATCAATCTCCAAATGTTCTGAATCAAACGGTATGCCATATTGTGGTACACACACGGACGTGGAAGCCAAAGCCACAAAGTGAGACAAGCACGAGGCTCAGAAACAGCGAAATATTTAGCCAACTCTGAGTGGACAGTCTACAGTTTTTTCCACAAAACACCCCCGTACTTAGAAATAACCACCACAAACTATATTTCCTGAATTTACACACCTTCAGCTATGTAACACGTAGTTTGTTCATTATAACATCAATGGTGTGGGCACAGTTTTTATAGAAATTCCATTTGTCTGTAAAAATGAAACAAAACAACTTCAAAAGGTAGAAATCATGCCAAAACCTCATGGAATGTAAAAAAAGTTACTAAATATCAATTCCCAAATGTCCTGAATCAAACGATTGCCAATATTGTGGTTACACACGTGGCGAGAGGAAGCAAAAGCCACAAAGTGAGACAATGCACGATGGCTCAGAAACAGCGGCAAAAATATTTAGCCAACTCTGATAGATTCTGTCTGCAGTTTTTTTCCACAAAAACACCCCGTACCTTAGAAATAACCCCCAAAACTATATATTCCTGAAATTTACACACCTCTAGCTATGTAACACTGTAGTTTGTTCATTCATACACATCAATGGTGTGTGGGCGCAGTTCTTCGTAGAAGTTCGCATTTGTCTGAAAAAATGAACAAAAAACAAAATCAAAAGGTAGAAATCATGCCAAAACCTCATGGAATGTAAAAAAAAGTTACTAAATATCAATCTCCCAAATGTCCTGAATCAAACGATATGCCATATGTGTGGTTACACAGTGGACGTGGAAGCCAAAAGCCACAAAGTAAACAATGCACATGGCTCAGAAACAGCAAAATATTCAGCCAAATCTGAATTTGAACAGTGCAATTTTTCTCCACAAAACAACCCCCCACAAACCATATATTTCTCGAATCCACACACCTTTATCTACGAAATTCTGTAGTTTGTTCATTCGTACCATCAATGGTGTGGGCGCAGTTCTTCGTAGAAGTTCACAGTTTTAGCAGATTTTCTAAAAAATTTGAAAAAAACACTCTCAAAGGTAGAAAATCATGCCAAAATCCCAAGTAATGTGAAAAAAAGTTACCAAATATCAATCTCCCAAATGTCCGGAATCAAACGGTATGCCCTTGTATGGTTACACACGCAAACGTGGAATCAACTAGCCACAAAGTGAGCCAATGAACAATGGCCCAATTACAGCAACTTTTCAGATTTGTAGACTAAACACCCCTCTATATTAGAAATACCCCCCAAACTATATATCTTGGAATCTACACACCTTCAGCTACACAATGGTGTGATTCCTTATGCATACCCCCAATGGTGTGGGCGCAGTTTCATGTAAAATTTCGCTTTTTTACCAATTTCAGGAAAAATTTATAAAAATACAATTTAAAGTAAAATCATGGCAAATTTCCATGTCATGTAAAAAAAACTTGTCAATTATCAATCTTCCAAATGCCCTGAATCAAACGGTATGCCATATGTGTGATTACACACGCGGACGTGGAAGCGAAAAGCCACAAAGTGAGACAGAAACGGCAAAAATATTTAGCCAACTCCGAATTTGGACAGTCTGCAGTTTTTTCAACAAAACACCCACGGTGACTTAGAAATAACCCCCACAAACTATATATTCCTGAAATTTACAACACCTCAGCATGTAACACTGTAGTTTGTTCATTCATACCATCAATGGTGTGGGCGCAGTTTTTCATAGAAATTCCATTTGTCTGTAAAATGAACAAAACAAACTTCAAAGGTAGAAATCATGCCAAAACCTCATGGAATGTAAAAAAAGTTACTAAATATCAATCTCCCAAATGTCCTGAATCAAACGATATGCCATATGTGTGGTTACACACGTGGACGAGGAAGCGAAAAGCCACAAAGTGAGACAATGCACGATGGCTCAGAAACGGCAAAAATATTAGCCAACTCTGTATTTAGACTGTCTGCAGTTTTTTTCCACAAAACACCCCCGTACCTTAGAAATAACCCCCACAACTATATTCCTGAAATTTACACACCTTCAGCTTGTAACACTGTAGTTTTTTCATTCATACCATCAATGGTGTGGGGCGCAGTTCTTCGTAGAAGTTCGCATTTGTCTGAAAAAATGAACAAAAACAACATCAAAAGGTAGAAATCATGCAAAACCTCATGGAATGTAAAAAAAAAGTTACTAAATATCAATCTCCCAAATGTCCTGAATCAAACGATATGCCATATGTGTGGTTACACACGTGGACGTGAAGCAAAGCCACAAGTGAACAATGCACAATGGCTCGAAACAGCAAAATTTCAGCCAAATCTGAATTGAACATGAATTTTTCCCACAAAAAACACCCACAACACAACGAACAATCACCATATATTTCTCAATCCACACACCTTATCTACGAAATTCTGTAGTTTGTTCATTCGTACCATCAATGGTGTGGGCGCAGTTTCTTCGTAGAAGTTCACAGTTTTAGCAGATTTTCTAAAAAATTTGAAAAAAACACTCTCAAAGGTAGAAATCATGCCAAAATCCCAAGTAATGTGAAAAAAAGTTACCAATATCAATCTCCCAAATGTCCTGAATCAAACGGTATCCCTAGTATGGTTACACACGCAAACGTGGAATCAACTAGCCCAAAGTGAGCCAATGAACAATGCCCAATTACAGCAACTTTTCAGATTTGTCAGACTAAACACCCCTCTATATTAGAAATACCCCCCCAAACTATATATTCTTGGAATCTACACACCTTCAGCTACACAATGGTGTGATTCCTTTATGCATACCACCAATGGTGTGGGCGCAGTTTCATGTAAAATTTCGCTTTTTTACCAGATTTTCAGGAAAAATTTATAAAAATACAATTTAAAGTTAAAAATCATGGCAAATTTCCATGTCATGTAAAAAAAACTTGTCAATTATCAATCTTCCAAATGCCCTGAATCAACGGTATGCCTAATGTGTGATTACACACGCGGACGTGGAAGCGAAAAGCCACAAAGTGAGCAGAAACGGCAAAAATATTTAGCCAACTCCGAATTTGGACAGTCTGGCAGTTTTTTCAACAAAACACCCACGGTTACTGAGAAATAACCCCCACAAACTATATATTCCTGAAATTTACACACCTTCAGCTATGTAACACTGTAGTTTGTTCATTCATACCATCAATGGTGTGGGTGCAGTTCTTTGTAGAAGTTCGCATTTGTCTGAAAAAATGAACAAAAAACAACTTCAAAAGGTAGAAATCATGCCAAAACCTCATGGAATCTAAAAAAAAGTTACTAAATATCAATCTCCCAAATGTTCTGAATCAAACGGTATGCCATATTTGTGGTTACACACACGGACGTGGAAGCCAAAAGCCACAAAGTGAGACAATGCACGATGGCTCAGAAACAGCGAAAATATTTAGCCAACTCTGAGTTTGGACAGTCTACAGTTTTTTCCACAAAACACCCCCGTAACTTAGAAATAACCACCACAAACTATATATTCCTGAAATTTACACACCTTCAGCTATGTAACACTGTAGTTTGTTCATTCATACCATCAATGGTGTGGGCACAGTTTTTCATAGAAATTCCCATTTGTCTGTAAAAATGAACAAAAAACAACTTCAAAAGGTAGAAATCATGCCAAAACCTCATGGAATGTAAAAAAAAGTTACTAAATATCTCCCAAATGTCCTGAATCAAACGATATGCCATATGTGTGGTTACACACGTGGACGTGGAAGCCAAAAGCCACAAAGTGAAACAATGCACAATGGCTCAGAAACAGCAAAAATATTCAGCCAAATCTGAATTTGAACAGTGCAATTTTTCCCCACAAAACAACCCCCACAAACCATATATTTCTCGAATCCACACACCTTTATCTACGAAATTCTGTCGTTTGTTCATTCGTACCATCAATGGTGTGGGCGCAGTTCTTCGTAGAAGTTCACAGTTTTAGCAGATTTTCTAAAAAATTTGAAAAAAACACTCTCAAAGGTAGAAATCATGCCAAAATCCCAAGTAATGTGAAAAAAAGTTACCAAATATCAATCTCCCAAATGTCCTGAATCAAACGGTATGCCCTATGTATGGTTACACACGCAAACGTGGAATCAACTAGCCACAAAGTGAGCCAATGAACAATGGCCCAATTACAGCAACTTTTCAGATTTGTCAGACTAAACACCCCTCTATATTAGAAATACCCCCCCAAACTATATATTCTTGGAATCTACACACCTTCAGCTACACAATGGTGTGATTCCTTTATGCATACCACCAATGGTGTGGGCGCAGTTTCATGTAAAATTTCGCTTTTTTACCAGATTTTCAGGAAAAATTTATAAAAATACAATTTAAAGTTAAAAATCATGGCAAATTTCCATGTCATGTAAAAAAAACTTGTCAATTATCAATCTTCCAAATGCCCTGAATCAAACGGTATGCCATATGTTGTTAACACACGCGGACGTGGAAGCGAAAAGCCACAAAGTGAGACAGAAACGGCAAAATATTTAGCCAACTCCGAATTTGGACAGTCTGCAGTTTTTTCAACAAAACACCCACGGTGACTTAGAATAACCCCCCACACTATATATTCCTGAAATTTACACACCTTCAGCTATGTAACACTGTAGTTTGTTCATTCATACCATCAATGGTGTGGGTGAGTTCTTTGTAGAAGTTCGCATTTGTCTGAAAAAATGAACAAAAAACAACTCAAAAGGTAGAAATCATGCCAAAACCTCATGGAATCTAAAAAAAGTTACTAAATATCAATCTCCCAAATGTTCTGAATCAAACGGTATGCCATATTTGTGGTTACACACACGGACGTGGAAGCCAAAAGCCACAAAGTGAGACAATGCACGATGGCTCAGAAAAGCGAAATATTTAGCCAACTCTGAATTTGGACAGTCTACAATTTTTTCCACAAAACACCCCCGTACCTTAGAAATAACCCCACACTATTATTCCTGAAATTTACATACCTTCAGCTATGTAACACTGTAGTTTGTTCATTCATACCATCAATGGTGTGGCGCAGTTCTTCGTAGAAGTTCGCATTTCTGAAAAAATGAACAAAAACAACATCAAAAGGTAGAAATCAGCCAAACCTCATGGAATGTAAAAAAAAGTTACTAAATATCTCCCAAATGTCCTGAATCAAACGATATGCCATATGTGTGGTTACAACGTGGCGTGGAAGCCAAAAGCCACAAAGTGAACAATGCACAATGCTCAGAAACAGCAAAAATATTCAGCCAAATCTGAATTTGAACAGTTGCAATTTTCCCACAAAACAACCCCCACACACATATATTTCTCGAATCCACACACCTTTATCTACGAAATTCTGTCGTTTGTTCATTCGTACCATCAATGGTGTGGGCGCAGTTTCTTCGTAGAAGTTCACAGTTTGCAGATTTTCTAAAAAATTTGAAAAAACACTCTCAAGGTAGAAATCATGCCAAAATCCCAAGTAATGTGAAAAAAAGTTACCAAATATCATCTCACCCAATGTCCGGAATCAAACGGTATGCCCTATGTATGGTTACACACGCAAACGTGGAATCAACTAGCCACAAAGTGAGCCAATGAACAATGGCCCAATTACAGCAACTTTTCAGATTTGTCAGACTAAACACCCCTCTATATTAGAAATACCCCCCCAAACTATATATTCTTGGAATCTACACACCTTCAGCTACACCAATGGTGTGATTCCTTTATGCATACCACCAATGGTGTGGGCGCAGTTTCATGTAAAATTTCGCTTTTTTACCAGATTTTCAGGAAAAATTTTAAAAAATCAATTTAAAGTTAAAAATCATGGCAAATTTCCATGTCATGTAAAAAAAACTTGTCAATTATCAATCTTCCAAATGCCCTGAATCAACGGTTATGCCTATGTGGTGGATGCACACAGGGACGTGGCCACCAACTAGCTCAAATGGGACAGATGCACAAGTGTAATTACAAGAAAAAAATCAAAGTGCTCTGTAATTTCAAACAGCCCCAAAACTTGGAAATGTCTCCCACAAATGAAACCCCCAACTAAATATCAATCTCCCACATGTTCTAAATCAAACAGTATGCCCTATGTGTGGATGCACACAGAGACGTGGCCACCAACTAGCTCAAATGGGACGCATGCACAAATGCAATTACAAGAAAAAATCAAAGTGCTCTGTAATGTGAACAGCCTACCCTTTTTCTAAGGAAACAGTCCCGAAACATGGAAATTCCCCCCACAAACTATATATTTTTGGAATCTAAACACCTTCAGCTATGTTACGATGCCATGCTTTCATACATACATGAAGAATTCCAGACCCAGTGATCCAAAGAACTCTGTGTTTTTAGGAGGTTTTGTGAAAAATAAAATAAGATGATTCAATCCTACATAAACCAACTTGACAAGCTAAAAACCCCACTAATCTCCCACATATCCTGCATCAAACGGTATGCCATATGTGTGGGTGCACACAGAGACGTGGCCACCAACTAGCTCAAATGTGACACATGCACAAGTGTAATTACAAGAAAAAATAAAAGTTTCTGTAATTTCAAACAGCCCCAAAAACTTGGAAATGCCCCCCACAAATAAACCCCCCCACTAAATATCACTTCACATGTTCTGAATCAAACGTATGCCATATGCAAGGATGTACACAGAGACGTGGCCACCAACTAGCTCAAATGGGACAGATGCACAAGTGTAATTACAAGAAAAAAATCAAAGTGCTCTGTAATTTCAAACAACCCCAAAACTTGGAAATGCCCCCCACAAAAAAACCCCCCACTAAATAGTCAATCTCCCACATGTTCTGAATCAAACGTTATGCCACATGCGTGGATGCACACAGAGACGTGGCCACCAACTAGCTCAAATGGGACGTATACACAAGTGTAATTACAAGAAAAAAATCAAAGTGCTCTGTAATTTGAACAGCCTACACTTTTTCTAAGGAAACAGTCCCGAAACATGGAAATTCCCCCCACAAACTATATATTTTTGGAATCTACACACCTTCAGCTACGTTACGATGCCATGCTTTCATACATACATGAAGAATTCCAGTCCCACTGATCCAAAGAAGTCCGTGTTTTTAAGAGGTTTTGTGAAAAAATAAAATAAGATGATTCAAGGGTTGAAATCCTACCTAAACCCACTTGGCAAGTAAAAAACCCCACTAAATGGCAACCTCCCACATGTCCTGAATCAAACGGTATGCCATATGTGTGGGTGCAAACAGAGACGGGGCCACCAACTAGCTCAAATGGGATCCATGCGCAATTGCAATTACAAGAAAAAATTAAAAAACGCCACAACCCACCCCCCAACCCTATCCCCACTCCCCCTTTTAGTGGTATTTTAGTGAAAACCAGTTAGTACGGCAAGTCACACAAGTTTTTGCACACTTTACTGATCCTAAAAATTCAATACGGTCTTTTTTTGGTACCTCTGCAAAATTTCCTACTAAAATAGGCTTAGTTTCCCTTCAAATCCAACAAATAAATGATCCGCGTTTACTTTACCGATATCACTGGGGACATTGGGAAGCTTGCAGAAGACAAAGTTTTTTGCTAATTTATAGTTTTAGGGTAAAAAAAAAAAAAAGGTGTGTGTATCACTTTAAGATTTTTTTTGTGTGCATTTCCCCTTTTTTTTGGATCATTCCCAAAGATGATCATCAAATCATCTTAGGGAATAATACCGAACTTGGAATACAGGCATAAATGCCCATTTTCCAATTCGAAATCCGATCGGAAAAATCACTTCCTGGAAATCATTTTCCAGGAAGTGATTTTTCATTCATTGGCAAAGATCAATAATTTGGTGATTAGAAGTGATCACCAAATTTTGATCTCTGTCCCCATTTTTTTTCTAAGTCTTCGCTAAGTAGCAAAGACTTAGAAAAAATCCTATTTGTGAATGGAACTTTGAGTTCCATTCACAAAATGTATAGTAAGGCTGTCAAGCATGACAGCTTGTACTATACAGGTACTGCAGCATGATCTATATGGAGATCACACTGCAGTACCTCCACTAGACCACCAGGGGCAGCATGGTACACTTCTTAGGGAAGACCCCGGTGAAGGAGGAAGTTCTGTGAGTCACCGGGGTCTCCCTTTCCGGACAGAAGAGAGCTCCACGTGGGACCGAACTCCTGCTATACGGTCACGGCAGAAACTGTGAGTTATCTCCCGATCCTCCCCTCAGATTTGGACACAACCAAGGGGGGATCGAGGGGGGTAGGGGGGCAGTCGAATGCTGCCCCCCAATCGCGGCTAGAGGGGGGCAAATTTTTTTGGGGAGGGGGGAAGCCACAGATCTTGTATTCACGATCTGTGGCAGTTTGTGCATTCACTGCACAGATCGTGAATATACGATCTGTGGCAGTGAAAGGGAACTGTGGTCCAAAAATGACTTTGGGTAAATTGGTAGGAATTGCTCTCCTGAGAATTTTTGCAATTTATTTTCATTGTTTATTTTGCATAGTTTTGAATATATTTACATTTTTGTGTGTGATATGGCAGCAGCATCACCAGGTCCCCTGCACTTCCTGCTTCCTGCTCTGAAACTATGTCAGTGGATGACAGTAAATCTGCCCTGTGTCTCCTCCTCCCCTTACAGCCCCCCTCCTCTTGGAAGCCCCCCATGGCCCCTCCATTTGCAGGCTCCTCTTGGCCCCTTCCCTTACAGCCCCATGTGACCCTGCCCACTCATGGGTGCCATAGCCCGCCCACTTGCGGGGGGCTGTGGTCCCGCCCACTCTGAATGGGCCACTGCTAACCGGTGGCGAGGTGAAAGAGCAGTTTTAGGTATGTCACATGTCAGCCTCCCACCCATTACCTTTCTGGTCAGTAATTTCTTTATATCTTGGGCTGTGGAGCACGTAGACAGGTGGTTGAAGGCTCATTTTAAAGATAGGAAACTGCCCTCCATTGTATGGAGACCACAGTTCCCCTTTAATAAACTTTGTTTTTGTCCCAGTTTGGATAAATTACCTGAGACAAACAGAAGCAATTTACAAAGAAAAGAGAGTTACTACAGGGAAGCTGTAAAGCCATGTACATGTGATAAATATGTGAAAGAACTGAAAGATATATACAAATTATCTGGTTAACACCAAATGACAACGAGAGACGCCATACTAGATTGTAAACTGTATTGGTCAGTGGTTGGACATTCCTCAGCCACTTTGCCTAATAATTATCTGAATGTGTGTATATGTCTTTAAGGAGGAGTCTTTGTATTATAAAGGTGCAATTTGCAATTAGCTGGTAGCACTTATGCTACTGGATAACTTTTCACAAAAACCTTATTGCACCAACTTGGTGCCTGCCAGCCACAGAGAATAGCAATGATTTACCCTTATCTGAAGAAGGAACTAAGCGGGACTTTTTTACATTTTATTACTGGTTTATGTAACATTACTGTAAAATGATTTTCTTTTTTTTTTTTTTACCACCTTCCAATTATGTTCTTATACTGATCCCCATTTTACAGGGGAGGACAATAAATCCCATGAAAAAGAAGAACGTGAAACCCAGCAGAATGGGGAAAATGATATCAAACAGGAAGACGTGGAAGGGAAAAAGGAAGATAAAAATGGAAAATGGAAATTCATGTTTAATATTGCAGATGGTGGATTTACAGGTAATATTACTGTGTATAAAATTTCAGACCAAAACACATTTCCCCTGACCTACGGCCCAAAACGTGTTGATTAAAATAATGTATATCTAGATATGGATAAACCTGTGCTAAAATATAAAATCCAGTTCGTTTTCTTTCAGCCCCTCCCATAATCCCACAGGAAGATATGAAGCAACTTATTATATATTTCCTATCTTTCTCCCTGATTGAAACAGAATGAGCTCACCTGGGTCAATGAATTGGAGAGAAGGAGGGGTTAGAATGATTGGACGTTGTGATCAGGTTTATTTCTGGCAAGCAACGGATTCTATATTATATTGTATTGTATAATATTGTAATATAATAAATTATAATACATCATCCTTCACTCAAATATGTGGCTGAAAAGTTTGTTCTCCCTGCTGAAATATCATGTTTATTATAAGAAAAACATTCCAGACACATTTATTTACAGATATTGGTAAATGTGCTGGTTTTGTTTTATGTTTAATACTTTACATACACAGAATGGAAGCAAAAACAGGAATGTATGGATAATGTAAATAGTTTATAAACAGTGTATTGCAGCCCATCTAAAGGGAACATAGCCCACTCTTTTATAAATAGAACAGAGCAGTCTGGGGGTCTGTGTTGGGAAAGGTCCCCATGATTACTTTTTATTTCTTGTATTATACCAGTTTTTAAATTATTTTAAAATAATTTTTGACCTTTTGACCTATCATGGAAGAGATTGTTATTTTAAATATGTGTACTGGGCTGTGTTTGTGGGCACCTGTTCATTGCTTCAATATATACAGTGCCGACCATCTCTTGTGACTCCAGTCTCTCTGACAGCAAACTTCACACCAGCCCATTGAGTGAGTGACCTTGCCTTGAAGTACAGATGATATAGTGCTATTGTGCTGCTGTTGACAGAGAATGAAATACAACCTTACCAGCTGTACGGTGCATCCGTACAAATAAGAAATCACACTGTAGGACTGTTACTATTCCTCTTTGTTTAAAAATTCATCAAGTATCAGAAATGTTTCTTCTCTTTTCTTCATTTTATTTTATTTTAGAACTTCATACATTGTGGCAAAACGAAGAAAGAGCCGCAGTTGGCACCGGCAAGATTTACGATATCTGGCACAGACGCCACGATTACTGGCTACTTGCTGGAATAGTCACGTATCCTTTATGGATATAGATAACTATATATATATATTTATGTGTGTGATATATGTGATAAAAAAATCACAGAAATTTGGCATAACCTACATTGCAAAATGCAGCATAAACCAAAGAACTAACGGAGATGAAATAAAAGTTCTTATAGTTTAAAATGATGCTAATTTTGCCCTAGCCAATCAGATGTTAGCTTTCAAATGGTAAATAACATTTGATTGGTTGGGGTAAAGTTAGCACCATTTTTAACGATTTATTACATTTTCCTGAAAGTGTGGCATAAAAAATATGTCAAAATAGCCAACAAAAGATTCTGCAGTGATGTCTATTCACTCTTTTATAAAGATACCCCTTTTAATTTACAGGAAGATGTGTGAAAATAATATGTACTGGGTTAGGAGTTAACAGTCTGTTACCCTTCTCCCTTTATTTAGCAGACGATACAATTACTTCCAGTCAGCTGCTATAACCTTTTCAGACCTGTCAGTAATACATTGTATTTTCCACTAGGAATTGTTTGTTGGGGTGGTGAGCAAGCTAATATGTCTTTGTAAATAACAAAATGTTATTTACAAGATGCCGGCAACATCGGCCTCTTCGAGGCCGCCGACGCCCACCGCGGGTGCCCCTGGTTGCCGCAGGGGTACCTCTCAGGGGTCAGCGGTCTCAGCGGAGCTTGTGTCGCCGGGGCTGGAAGAAAGAAGACACCGCCAAAGGGCTCTTTTAAGAGCCGCTCACTGGGGGTCCCAGTTCAAGCTGCGGGACCCCCACCAAAGGCACTTGTAAGTGCCGCAAAGGCCCTTATAAGGGGATTGGGGGCCCAGTTCGAGCTGCAGGACCCCTTAAGCCCCAAATGCTTTTCTCAGGGCCGCAAGGGCACTTGTAAGTGCCGCAAGGGCCCCGAGAGGGCCTTTATAAATAGAAGCGGCGGTAACTGTTCCGATAGGCAACTTTCCGGCCATTTTTAAATAATGGTAATAGTGATTTTGGCAAAAATGGCGGGAAATGCAGCCGCGAAAAGATAACACTCCTTTATAAATATGCCCCATAGTATATATAAAGTAATAAAATAAAAATTGCACATTGATTTTATTTAGACAAATACCTTTACCCTTGACCATTGATTCCAATAGACATGGCTATGCCAGATGGCAGGATATCCAAAATGACCATCGATATTTAATTTTAAATGAGCCTTTCAAATCTGAGATACACAAAGGAAACTACCTGGAAATGAAAAACAAATTTCTTGCACGACGATTCAAGGTAATTTGTTTCTCCTTGTCTACATGAAAATGAATATTGTACACACAAGAGCATAATGGTTTTAAAGTCACCTCAGATTGACCAATAGTCAAGAAGAGTCTGAGACATCAAAACTGGTGCTTTGCACTGGGATGTAACATAACTATGGGCACGTTAGGCTGCAATGTCTAAAGTATCCCCATTCCGAACAGTAATGGAGTGTAAGACCCCACTTCAGTAGCATTTTAATTGTAGAAACAGCAGTTACATGGATTAGGTGACTGTTCATTCCACCATATTTCTTTCCAGAACACCTTGATCCTTCCTAACAGTAACATGCTCAGTCACATGCTCCTTTGTGAAGATTCCAAACTGACTTTTCTTAGATGAACTGTAACATGATTGTCTAGAGACCTTGTGTGGCTCATTAACCCAGAGCCACTGGGCAGTTTTATAGAGTTAAATTTGCTCTAAATGCACAGGTTTTATTTAGACACCCGCGCATCTGACGTTCACGATTCAATATTGTGTTTGTGCCACATTTAGCACTGTATTTAAATGCCAGATAACAGGGGCATATCTAGGGTCTAAGAAGATATGGGGCACTTTTGGGCACTCCATCGCGTGGCACAAACTTTTTTAGGTCACGCCCTTTCTCTGCCCCAATTAGGCCACACCCACTATGTACTTAATAGAGATGGCCAAAAAGACACAGACAGATAACCACAAACATAGACACATAGCCCGATAATGATAAACAGACAGAAAGACAGTGAAATAGACAGACAGAGATAGAGATCAGAGAGTTGGACAGAGAGACACAAATTAATGGCACAAAGGCACAGTAAACTGGCAATTTCATTATATACTGGTAGCAATTTGGTCATTTTAAACTTACTGTTGTGTTCAGTTGTAGTCAGACCCTTGCCCACACCTTTGGCCAGGGAGACCTTCTTGTTCCTTCTACATGGACCTCTGCCCCCTATCTATCTCTATCTGTCCCTCTCTCTGTCTGTATATCTATCTCTGTCTATATCTGCCTCTTGTTTATTTATTTAACTATGTCTATGTGCTTCTTGTCTATCTCTCTGTGGCCATCTATCTAACTCTGCTATCTATCTATCTATCTATCTAACTCTGCTATCTATCTATCTATCTATCTAACTCTGCTATCTATCTATCTAACTCTGCTATCTATCTATCTAACTCTGCTATCTATCTATCTATCTAACTCTGCTATCTATCTATCTATCTATCTATCTATCTATCTATCTATCTATCTATCTATCTAACTCTGCTATCTATCTATCTATCTATCTATCTATCTATCTATCTATCTATCTATGTATATATCTAACTCTGCTATCTATCTATCTATCTATCTATCTATCTATCTATCTATCTATCTATCTATCTATCTATCTATCTATCTATCTAACTCTGCTATCTATCCATCTATTCATCTATCCATCTATCTATCTATCTATCTATCTATCTATCTATCTATCTATCTATCTATCTATCTAACTCTGCTATCTATCTAACTCTGCTATCTATCTATCTAACTCTGCTATCTATCTAACTCTGCTATCTATCTATCTAACTCTGTTATCTATCTATCTATCTAACTTTGCTATCTATCTATCTAACTGGCTTGGCTCTGCTACCTATCTGTCCCTGATATCTGTCGCGACGTGCCCAGAGGTTCGCGCAGCTGGAAAATCCAGAAGTTCGGGGCACTTCTTGAAGGGGAAGTCCGTTAAAACATTCGGGGCACTCTGCCAAATATCCGGGGCACGTGCCCCGAATGTTTTAACGTAGATACGCCACTGCCAGATAATAGTTGCCATTAAAATAACATTATAATCCCTTTTGGCATTTACTCACAGTCGCAAACAAGATATAGGATATAGCTCAAGTGTGGGCAGGAGTGAGGGAAATATTAAACAGTTGGTGTGTGCTGGAAAATGAGGCACATGTCCCGCTTGTTAATTGGGTAAATCTCTCAGTCAGGGGTAAATGGGTTAAAGTAAAATGTTCTTTATTCTGATCTACTTTTGTTTGGAGGTTTTAGTTGTAGTTTAAGAATTGGAATTTTGTGTTTGGCCTAAAGGTAAGAATACTGTGGTATAATGTAGAAAGCCAGAACACCACTGATGTCTCATACATGGTGCATTTTTCTGTAGGTGAAAATTCTCTTTAATTAGTAGCTTTTATTTACATTGCAAGCTTTGACATTGAGCTAGAGGTGCATTATACAGAAGGGCATTAAAGCAGTGTCTTTACTCACTCCATAGTGACATGAAGACAACCTTTTTAGTCTGTTATTATTTGGATATTTATTCCTAGCTATTGGAACAAGCATTAGTAATTGAAGAGCAGTTACGGAGGGCAGCCTATCTCAACATGACTCAAGACCCAAACCATCCAGCCATGGCACTGAATGCTCGACTCACCGAGGTGGAATGTCTGGCAGAGAGTCACCAGCATCTTTCCAAAGAATCACTTGCAGGAAATAAACCTGCCAATGCGGTTCTTCATAAAGGTTTGTGATTAACTATTAAATCCATTTTCAGTCTTCAGATTAGACTGCGCCCTTGAACTTGATTTAATTGTTATGTTAACTGAATCAGAGTGCTGGGAATATGGGGTTAGATAATTATCTAATGCAAATCAAGCTTTTTCATTTTGTTAATTTTCTTTTCCTGTTGCAATGTTTGTCAAGCTTGTGTTTTTTTCCTTTATACAATGAAGGAATTTCTGTGAATTGTGATGGAAACCACTTGTTTTTGTAACCACCCCATCACCTTGTTTTCTGCTTCTTCTGATTGTAAATAATGGTAAATAATCAATTCACTGGAATGATTGTTCTAATATTTATACAGTATGTGCATTGCACACGGTAGAAAATGAAATGTCTTGTGTGTGATTCTGTACAGGGGCGATTCCCCTACCTGCCAATGGATGATGTTCCCCAGACGGGGAGGGGTGGGAAATGTCACTGGAACTAAACAACTTAGACTAGGCATTCATGGATTTTTTTTCGACCCAAACGACTGGTGGTCAACTGGGTCGAAGTATCGTTGGTGGTGGTGAAAATTGCAGCCAACCATGCAGTCCATAGAAGAATTTACCAACATGTGCAATTGAACTTTCCTCCAGTTTGGATGAAGGTTTGAGTAACATCGACCAGTCATGGCCAAAAATGTAATACAAATATTTCCATCCAATGGACAGAAATATCGGTCGGTTGGAACAAAAATTGGTCAACATGTAACTCTCAGGTCTCTTTGATACATGGGAGGGTATGGGTGAGAAATCTGTTAGACAACAAGAAGCCTTTGAGTATAATTAAGGAATAGGTAAGGACCTTGGAGAAGGCCTTATTGTGTTTGCTATTCAGCAAATTTCAACCCACTGATGAGAAATGTGAAATCTTACCAGTTCTGTTACTTTCAGCTCCCATCTGAACCAGCTAGTTATGCCAAGAAGTCAGTAGACACTCCATACTAGTTTATTTTACTAAAAGTATTTTAACAATGAATATTATGTATTTAAGTTATAAAATATAGCAATGCGTTGTACATCTTTAAAAAACACACAACATTGCGTTGTATTCTGTGTTGACCTAAAGATTTCTATTTAGACACAAAGGCATATGTCATAGAGAAATTTGTCCACAAATTTATCCACAAAAAATGCCAGCAAGCATCTCTGTAGTTTCAAGGTAAACATTCATTCAGGGTTAGGACCAGACATTGGGACACCACCGGCAAAATGAATAACTGCACCTGACAACTATAAGGGAAACCAAACAATGTTATTTTCACTTTTCATCAAATGTGCCTCATGTGTTCTTTACATTTGTTGTCCAGATATATAGTGGAAGTGCTTTGTATACCTCCCAACAATCCAACAGTGCATCACTGCACCACATGTTTTATGACCTGTAGAACACAATGGACCAACATACATCAAAATGCACATCACATGACCCACAATGATAATCCATGTGTCAAATGTAAAAGTGAAATAAGGGGTGGGCGATAATTTGTGTTGGCTGAGGACTTTTTAATGGGCAAGTAAACTAAATTTAAACTGATAAATGATCCATTACCTAATAAAAAGTGTCTTAAGTTGATTTGTGCGCCTGTTGTCATTCTTTCATTTAATTTGTTATTTTCAGTTCTTGCTTCCCATATACAACATTGGTTATTCTTGGCCACAGTTTCACAGGTCTGTCTTTAATATTTACATTGTCTTACATTGTCTTTACTTCCTTTTGCATAACTTACTGATAACATGTTATAACATTGAATTAACACCCCCATAACTTACAGACAGTAAGAGAAACGTGGGCCCATTACTCTATTAATAGACCTGGAGATGGGTCTTGTGCTGGCCACACACCAGTCCCCATGTTAAGTTGATTAATTCAATGATTCATTCTATATATTAAGGCATACCTGCCAACATTCCTATATAATTCCCAGGCATGAGCCATTCATTTGCAATCGACATTAGAATAAAATGTTAATAACAAAATAAATGTCCCAGGTGGCTTCCTTAATGTTGCCATGTATGGGTAGCATTAGATTTCATATATCAATCCTGCTATGAAAAGGACACACATTTTCTGTAATATCAGTGGAGGATCGTTCTATTAGAATAAATTCTATATATTGGACTTCCATTAGTTTTAGGCATACTTGCAAACAGCAGTTCTAATACATCTGCATATGAACACACATTAAAGGAGGAATTACATTTTTTAAAAAAAGATCTTGGAGTGATGTCTCTTGCCCAACTTTTATACCTCTGTGTTTGACCAGTTTTTCTCTAGAAATAGGACCTGAGGCCGAGCCCCACTATACTGCACAGTGACTCGGGTATTAGTGTGTTTCCATGCGTTTACCTGTTTGTTAACATTGGGGGAAAATATGGCCTGACATTTGTCTGTACTTGCATGTCTTACCTATTAGCTATGGAGAGGCGCACGTGACCTAGCGCCATAAAGATGGAAATATGGAACTTCTATTGCATTCAATACATCAGAAAAGCTGTGAATTATTCCAGCAAATGAATCTCAAATCCATAACTGTTGGTTTAAAGCAGCTTCATGTGTATTGCACAGAGACCGTTTTCCCTGTGCTATTTCATATTTGTATACGTACTTAAACCTTAACCCACCTACTGTACTTCCTGTACTTACAATCACTTATTGTTTATCATTTTACATTGTCATTTATTTACAGTATGGAAAATGCTGCTGACTGTGTCTGTAATAATCAACTATGATCATTATGAAAAAGGTGGAGAGTGTAGGAAAATAACTAAAATCATCTTGAACTCCCATTTGAATTGAAAATATTTAATCACAAGATAATAAATATAGCCTGACAAAAGCCAGACCACTTCGGTGCTAATGCCAGTGACATCAGTGGATGAAGTGGAAATCTCCATAACAATATTACAAGTTACAGTTTGGTACCAACCATAGGATAACAGATTGGATGTCTGTGCTGCACAGGTCATTAATCACTTTATAGTGTTTATATGGTGGTGTCTTTCAGTACTGAACCAGCTGGAAGAATTGCTGAGTGACATGAAAGCTGATGTGACGCGTTTGCCCTCCATGCTGTCTAGAATACCACCTGTTGCTGCAAGACTCCAGATGTCTGAGCGAAGTATCCTCAGCAGACTGACCAACCGAGGAGGTGACCCAACTGTGCAGGTCAGATGAAGTTCACTCAGGAAATAGGCTTGAAGCACTATATAAAGTGTCTGGTACTAGAGCAGTTAAACTAAACATGAGATAAAAGGTCATGTTTATAGAGTTTATAGATAGGACACTGTTTATAGGGTAACCCTTTTGAAATAAAAAAATAACAAAGTGGTATAAAGGTGAGACCTTTATTGGCTAAGTAAGATAATCATAGCAAGCTCTCAGAACATTCTAGTTCCTTTTTCAAGCTCAACTAGAATGTTCTGAAATCCTTCTATAATGATCTTAGTTAGCCAATAAAGGTATCACCTTTATACCACTTTGTTATTTTTTTTTATTTCAAAAGGGTTACCCTGTAAACATTTTGACTGGCTAACATGGTACACCACCTTTCTTGCATCTAGATAGGACACGGACACAACGAGTTAAACCAGAGATACAGATAGTAGTTTTTCCAGGTATTTTTGGTTATATGGCTAAGCTTTATAACCTAGCTGGGTTCCATTACCCTCTCATGTGGCTTCATCTAGTTGGATTCCAAGCAATTAGCTTATTCATACGGTTCCCTTTAAACTGTGAGATGTAGAGACTAAATCTAAACTGTTTTATTCAATTTATATTCTAGTTTATAGTTTATTATTTAACTGGAAAGTAATCGATTCATTCAGATGATCATTATTCATTTTTAGTGATTACTTTTTAATTTTAGGGAACATTTGGATCTGCTCAACTGTACAACAACAACTATGGTCCAAATTTCAGAGGACCCGGACCTGGTAATATTGTCAATTACAACCAGATGCCCCTTGGACCATATGTCACTGGTAAGTTTCTACTTGTATTGTCTGTCCAAGTAATTGTTGAATATCAGGTGGGAATATATGTTCAGTAGACTGCAAGAAAGCAGACAGGAAACGAGGCAAGCCAGATATTTTCTTTCTTGTCAATAGATTTTTAACCGCTTGCAAGATTTCCTCTGTGGCAGTCTTCATTTCCAAAGGAGGTAAGAACGATGTCATTGTGCCTAATGCCATTTAATTCATCCTTAAATGGTGATAGACTAGTTTTAGAATCCTACAACCTGTTCATTGTGAATGGAGAACTATGATAATCATCTATTTGGTTTGGCCTTTTGACCTATGTCTTCACTGTTGGCCGAATGGCTGACTGACTTTGCAGTTTAACTTTGTAGGCGGTGCCATTTGTTGTAAGATATGTACATAAGATTTAGTAAAATAATAACAATGAGACAATAGATTTGAGTTTGTTGTAAACATTTAGCAGTAGATTCATTGTCATAGATATCCAATTCCAGCTTTTATTCAGCTTGCCATGTATTTCAAATATTTGCATTGCTTTAATTTATTCTTTACTGTATATCCAATTCATGCAAATATCTATTTTCTTGTTACTGAGAAACTCCTGAAGGTTATCTAAACAGATCCCTCCCATTTACAGATCCTCCCCTATAATTTTCTTATAAACTAGTGGATCACTGTGAAATATATATCCATGTAGTAGAAATAGCTCTGATGTTACCATAACTCACTTTGATGGGATGCTATTGCCCTAGACAGCAGCCTAGTAAAATGAATAACCAGTTTAAACACGTGACACAGATACACAAGTACTCTACATCCATCTGGATAATGAACATGTGACAGAAAAAGTGTAGAGGAGGTCATGTACAAAGGGATGTTGGAATAGAAATAGGCAGCAAAGGCAAAGACTAAACATTGGTTGCATTGGCTCACATTAGTTAAAACATTCTTTGCTGTCATGAAAAAGGGCACCAGAGGCCATGGGCTCATGACTTCCATACACATAAATATACTTTATATATATCCACCACCAACATATATAACACTTTAAAGGGTATGTCCATCAAAAAATTAACTTTTCTTTACATAGTAACATAGTAATTAAGGTTGAATAAAGACATACGTCCATCAAGTCCAACCTATTCACCCTCTTTTTTTTTTTTTTTAACCCTACCTAACAGTTGATCCAGAGGAAGGCAAAAAAACCCAGCTAAAAAGGGGGAAAAAATTCCTTCCTGACTCCAAACGGCAATCGGAAAGTATCCCTGGATCAACCAGATCTATATTCATTAATACCAGTAATTCTCAATATTCTTTAGTTTTAGAAACTTATCCAGGCCTTTTTTAAAGTTATTTAATGAACTTGCCATTACCACATCTGCTGGAAGACAGTTCCACAGTTTCACCGTTCTCACTGTAAAGAAACCTTTCCTAACCTGAAGATGAAACTTCTTTTCTACCGACCTTAAAGGATGTCCACGAGTCCTCTGATATGACCTATTAGTGAACAATGCACCAGAGAGTTCATTGTATGGCCCATTAATATATTTGTATAAGGATATCATGTCCCCACGCAAACGGCGCTTCTCCAATGTAAACAGCCCTAACTTGTCTAAACTGCCTGCATATTCAAGCCCCTCCATTCCCCTTATTAATTTAGTTGCCCTTCTCTGAACTGCCTCAATTTCCAAGATGTCCCTTTTGTATATGGGATTCCAAAACTGCACCGCATATTCCAAATGAGGCCTTAAAGAGGGAGAATAATATTTATTCCCCTTTTTATACAAGACAATATCTTGCTAGCTCTTGCCGTTGCTACCTGGCATTGTTTGCTATAGCTAAGTCTGTTATCTACCAGAACCCCCAAATCTTTTTCCATTACAGATGCACTTAACACAGAGTTATTTATGGTATAGGTGGCACAGAGATTATTAAATCCCAAATGCATCACCTTACATTTATCAACATTGAATCTCATCTGCCATTCTGCTGCCCATTTTGATAATCTATCTAGGTCTGGTTGCAGCACTTGCACATCATTGGAAGTTTCCAAAGCTCTGCATAGTTTAGTGTCATCAGCAAACACTGAGACCTTGCTCTCAATGCCCCCTTCTAAGTCATTTATAAACAGATTAAACAGAAGCGGCCCCAGTACAGAACCCTGAGGCACTCCGCTTAGAACTTTAGCCCACATAGATGTAGCTCCATTTACCACCACTCTCTGTTTGTGGTCCAATAACCAGTTCTCTATCCATGAACAAATGTTTTCTTCAAGGCCAACAGTCCTCAGTTTATACATTAGTCGCCTATGTGGCACAGTATCAAAAGCTTTTGCAAAATCCAAATATACCACATCTACTGCTGTGCCTGAATCTAACTTCTTACTCACTTCTTCATAAAAACCAATTAAATTTGTCTGGCATGATCTATTTCTCATAAATCCATGCTGACTACTACTAATAAAATGATCTCTGGAGACAAAGTCAAGGATATGATCCCTTAACAAAGTTTCCATCACCTTCCCTACCACTGATGTTAGGCTTACAGGTCTATAGTTTCCAGGCTGTGAACGACTACCTTTTTTGAATATTGGTATTACATTGGCTTTTTTCCAATCCAGCGGCACATCCCCAGACAAAAGCGAATATGAAAAGATGAGAAACAGTGGTCTAGATAGAACTGAACTCTTTTAAAATCCGAGGATGCAATCCATCTGGCCCTGGGGCTTTATTGATATTAACTGTGTCTAATTGTTTCCGTACCATATCCTCTGTTAGCCAATGTGAATACTCTTCATTTCTTCCCTGCATATTATTACAATCCTTACTGTAAGGACAAGGATTCTCAACAGTAAAAACCAATGTAAAAAAACGGTTTAGCAGATTAGCCTTTTCGGCATCCTCTACAACCACCTCAGCTCCATTATTTAATGGTCCCACATTCTCAGTCCTCATCTTTTTACCATTTATATACTTAAAAAACATTTTGGGGTTGGACTTGCTTTGTTCGGCAATCCGTATTTCATTTTCTATTTTAGCTAGTTTAATTGCTTTCTAACTGTTTTACTGAAGAACAGGAGGTAAATGCACTATTTCTTACCTCTCGTTCTTCAGTGAATCTTACAGGAGAGTAGGAGAACTTACCGGGATCATTCCAGTGCTGACAGAGTCGCGTCCAAAATCCCCGACGCCTCCGACACATCTCCAGTCCTTTGCACTGTGCGCGCATGCGCACACTGTGCTACGGAGAGTGGAAGCGTCAGAGGCGTCGGGGATTTCGGCTGCGGCTCTGTCAGCGCTGGAACGATCCCGGTAAGTTCTCCTACTCTCCTGTAAGATTCACTGAAGAACGAGAGGTAAGAAATAGTGCATTACCTCCTGTTCTTCATTAAAACGTTAGAAAGCAATTAAACTAGCTAAAATAGAAAATGAATACGGATTGCCGAACAAAGCAAGTCCAACCCCAAAAGTTTTTTTTAGTATATAAATGGTAAAAAGATGAGGACTGAGAATGTGGGACCATTAAATAATGGAGCTGAGGTGGTTGTAGAGGATGCCGAAAAGGCTAATCTGCTAAACCGTTTTTTTACATTGTTTTTTACTGTTGAGAATCCTGTCCTTACAGTTAAGGATTGTAATAATATGCAGGGAAGAATAGAGTATTCACATTGGCTAACAGAGGATATGGTACGGAAAAAATTAGACACAGTTAATATCAATAAAGCCCCAGGGCCAGATGGATTGCATCCTCGGATTTTAAAAGAGTTCAGTTCTATCTAGACCACTGTTTCTCATCTTTTCATATTCGCTTTTGTCTGGGGATGTGCCGCTGGATTGGAAAAAAGCCAATGTAATACCAATATTCAAAAAGGTAGTCTTTCACAGCCTGGAAACTATGACCTGTAAGCCTAACATCAGTGGTAGGGAAGGTGATGGAAACTTTGTTAAGGGATCATATCCTTGACTTTGTCTCCAGAGATCATTTTATTAGTAGTAGTCAGCATGGATTTATGAGAAATAGATCATGCCAGACAAATTTAATTGGTTTTTATGAAGAAGTGAGTAAGAAGTTAGATTCAGGCACAGCAGTAGATGTGGTATATTTGGATTTTCAAAAGCTTTTGATACTGTGCCACATAGGCGACTAATGTATAAACTGAGGACTGTTGGCCTTGAAGAAAACATTTGTTCATGGATAGAGAACTGGTTATTGGACCACAAAACGAGAGTGGGTGGTAAAGGGAGCTACATCTATGTGGGCTAAAGTTCTAAGCGGAGTGCCTCAGGGTTCTGTACTGGGGCCGCTTCTGTTTAATCTGTTTATAAATGACTTGGGGGGCATTGAGAGCAAGGTCTCAGTGTTTGCTGATGACACTAAACTATGCAGAGCTTTGGAACTTCCAATGATGTGCAAGTGCTGCAACCAGACCTAGATAGATTATCAAAATGGGCAGCAATGGCAGATGAGATTCAATGTTGATAATGTAGGTGATGCATTTGGATTTAATAATCTCTGTGCCACCTATACCATAAATAACTCTGTGTTAAGTGCTCTGTAATGGAAAAGATTTGGGGGTTCTGGTAGATAACAGACTTAGCTATAGCAAACAATGCCAGGTAGCAACGGCAAGAGCTAGCAAGATATTGTCTTGTATAAAAAGGGGAATAAATATTATTCTCCCTCTTTAAGGCCTCATTTGGAATATGCGGTGCAGTTTTGGAATCCCATATACAAAAGGGACATCTTGGAAATTGAGGCAGTTCAGAGAAGGGCAACTAAATTAATAAGGGGAATGGAGGGGCTTGAATATGCAGGCAGTTTAGACAGTTAGCTGTTTACATTGGAGAAGCGCCGTTTGCGTGGGGACATGATATCCTTATACAAATATATTAATGGGCCATACAATGAACTCTCTGGTGCATTTTTCACTAATAGGTCATATCAGAGGACTCGTGGACATCCTTTAAGGTCGGTAGAAAAGAAGTTTCATCTTCAGGTTGGAAAGGTTTCTTTACAGTGAGAAC
This sequence comes from Hymenochirus boettgeri, assembly GCA_019447015.1. NCBI lineage: Eukaryota > Metazoa > Chordata > Amphibia > Anura > Pipidae > Hymenochirus > Hymenochirus boettgeri. Next base: position 180,615,929 of record CM033475.1, on the reverse strand, counting down.
GGTGAAACTGTGGAATGTCTTCCAGCAGATGTGGTAATGGCAGTTCATTAAATAACTTTAAAAAAGGCCTGGATAAGTTTCTAAAACTAAAGAATATTGAGAATTACTGGTATTATGAATATAGATCTGGTTGATCCAGGGATACTTTCCGATTGCCGTTTGGAGTCAGGAAGGAATTTTTTCCCCCTTTTTAGCTGGGTTTTTTTGCTTCCTTCCTCGGATCAACTGTTGGTAGGGTTAAAAAAAAAAAAAAGAGGGTGAATAGGTTGACTTGATGGACGTATGTCTTTATTCAACCTTAATTACTATGTTACTATGTAAAGAAAAGTTAATTTTTTGATGGACATACCCTTTAAAGTGTTATATATGTTGGTGGTGGTATATATAAGTTATTTATGTGTATGAATCATGAGCCCATGGCCTCTGTGCCCTTTTTCATGACAGCAAAGAATGTTTTAACTAATGTGAGCCAATGCAACCAATGTTTAGTTCTTGCCTTTGCTGCCTATTTCTATTCCAACATCCCTTTGTACATGACCTCCTCTACACTTTTTCTGTCAAATGTTCATTATCCAGATGGATGTAGAGTACTTGTGTATCTGTGTCACGTGTTTAAACTGGTTATTCATTTTACTAGGCTGCTGTCTAGGGCAATAGCATCCCATCAAAGTGAGTTATGGTAACATCAGAGCTTTTCTACTACATGGATATATTTCCACATGATCCACTAGTTTATAAGAAAATTATAGGGGAGATCTGTAAATGGGAGGGATCTGTTTAGATACCTTCAGGAGTTTCTCAGTAACAAAATAGATATTTGCATGAATGAATATACAGTAAAGATAATTAAAGCAATGCAAATATTTGAAATACATGGCAAGCTGAATAAAAGCTGGAATTGGATTCTATGACAATGAATCTACTGCTAAATGTTTACAACAAACTCAAATCTATTGTCTCATTGTTATTATTTTACTAATCTTATGTACATATCTTACAACAAATGGCACCGCCTACAAAGTTAAACTGCAAAGTCAGTCAGCCATTCGGCCAACAGTGAAGACATAGGTCAAAAGGCCAAACCAAATAGATGATTATCATAGTTCTCCATTCACAATGAACAGGTTGTAGGATTCTAAAACTAGTCTATCACATTTAAGGATGAATTAAATGGCATTAGGCACAATGACATCGTTCTTACCTCCTTTGGAATGAAGACTGCCACAAGAGAATCTTGCAAGCGGTTAAAAATCTATTGACAAAAAGAAAATATCTGGCTTGCCTCTTTTCCTGTCTGCTTTCTTGCAGTCTACTGAACATTATTCCCACCTGATATTCAACAATTACTTGGACAGCAACTACAAGTAGAAACTTACCAGTGACATATGGTCCAAGGGGCATCTGGTTGTAATTGACAATATTCAGTCCGTCCTCTGAAATTTGGACCATAGTTGTTGTTGTACAGTTGAGCAGATCCAAATGTTCCCTAAAATTAAAAAGTAATCACTAAAAATAATATGATCATCTGAATGAATCGATTACTTTCCAGTTAAATAATAAACTATAAACTAGAATATAAATTTGAATAAAACAGTTTAGATTTAGTCTCTACATCTCACAGTTTAAAGGGAACCGTATGAATAAGCTATTGCTTGGAATCCAACTAGATAAGCCACATGAGAGGGTAATGGAACCCAGCTAGGTTATAAAGCTTACCATAACCAAAAATACCTGGAAAAACTACTATCGTATCTCTGGTTTAACTCGTTGTGTCCGTGTCCTATCTAGATGCAAGAAAGGTGGTGTACCATGTTAGCCAGTCAAAATGTTTACAGGGTAACCCTTTTGAAATAAAAAAAATAACAAAGTGGTATAAAGGTGATACCTTTATTGGCTAACTAAGATCATTATAGAAGGATTCAGAACATTCTAGTTGAGCTTGAAAAAGGAACTAGAATGTTCTGAGAGCTTGCTATGATTATCTTACTTAGCCAATAAGGTCTCACCTTTATACCACTTTGTTATTTTTTTATCAAAAGGGTTACCCTATAAACAGTGTCCTATCATAAACTCTATAACATGACCTTTTATCTCATGTTTAGTTTAACTGCTCTAGTACCAACACATATATGTGCTTCAAGCCTATTTCCTGAGTAACTTCATCTGACCTGCACAGTTGGGTCACCTCCTCGGTTGGTCAGTCTTGCTGAGGATACTTCGCTCAGACATCTGGAGTCTTGCAGCAACAGGTGGTATTCTAGACAGCATGGAGGGCAAACGCGTCACATCAGCTTTCATGTCACTCACAATTCTTCCAGCTGGTTCAGTACTGAAAGACACCACCATATAAACACTATAAAGTGATTAATGCCTGTGCAGCACAGACACCAATCTGTTATCCTATGGTTGGTACCAAACTGTAACTTGTAATATTGTTATGAGATTTCCACTTCATCCACTGATGTCACTGGCATTAGCACCGAAGTGGTCTGGCTTTTGTCAGCTATATTTATTATCTTGTGATTAAATATTTTCAATTCAAATGGGAGTTCAAGATGATTTTAGTTATTTTCCTACACTCTCCACCTTTTTCATAATGATCATAGTTGATTATTACAACACAGTCAGCAGCATTTTCCATACTGTAAATAAATGACAATGTAAATGATAAACAAAGTGATTGTAAGTACAGGAAGTACAGTAGTGGGTTAGGTTTAAGTACGTATACAAATATGAAATAGCCAGGGAAAACGGTCTCTGTGCAATACACATGAAGCTGCTTTAAACCAACAGTTATGGATTTAGATTCATTTGCTGGAATAATTCACAGCTTTTCTGATGTATTGAATGCAATAGAAGTTCCATATTTCCATCTTATGGCGCTAGTGTCACGTGCGCCTCTCCATAGCTAAAGGTAAGACATGCAAGTACAGACAAATGTCAGGCCATATTTCCCCCCATGTTAACAAACAGGTAAACGCATGGAAACACACTAATACCCGAGTCCCTGTGCAGTATAGTGGGGCTCGCGCCTCAGGTCCTATTTCTAGAGAAAACTGGTCAAACACAGAGGTATAAAAGTTGGGCAGAGACATCACTCCAAGATCTTTTTTTAAAAAATGTAATTCCTCCTTTAATTTGTGTTCATATGCAGATGTATTAGAACTGCTGTTTGCAAGTATGCCTAAAACTAATGGAAGTCCAATATAGTAGAATTTATTCTAATAGAACGTCCTCCAATATTACAGAAAATGTGTGTCCTTTTCATAGCAGGATTGATATATGAAATCTAATGATACCCATACATGGCAACATAAGGAGCCACCTGGGACATTTATTTTGTTATTAACATTTTATTCTAATGTCGATTGCAAATGAATGGCTCATGCCTGGGAATTATATAGGAATGTTGGCAGGTATGCCTTAATATATAGAATGAATCATTGAATTAATCAACTTAACATGGGACTGGTGTGTGGCCAGCACAAGACCCATCTCCAGGTCTATTAATAGAGTAATGGGCCCACGTTTCTCTTACTGTCTGTAAGTTATGGGGGTGTTAATATTCAATGTTAAACATGTTATCAGTAAGTTATGCAAAAGGAAGTAAAGACATGTAAGACAATGTAAATATTAAAGACAGACCTGTGAAACTGTGGCCAAGAATACCCAATTTTGTATATGGGAAGCAAGAACTGAAAATAACAATTAAATGAAAGAATGACAACAGGCGCACAAATCAACTTAAGACACTTTTTATTAGGTAATGGATCATTTATCAGTTTAAATATTTAGTTTACTTGCCCATTAAAAAGTCCTCAGCCAACACAAATTACGCCCACCCCTTATTTCACTTTTACATTTGACACAGGATTATCATTGTGGTCATGTGATGTGCATTTTGATGTATGTTGGTCCATTGGTTTCTACAGGTCATAAACATTGGTGCAGTGATGCACTGTTGGATTGTTGGGAGGTATACAAAGCACTTCCACTATATATCTGGACCAAATGTAAAGAACACTGAGGCACATTTGATGAAAAGTGAAAATAACATTGTTTGGTTTCCCTTATAGTTGTCATTGCAGTTATTCATTTTGCCGTGGTGTCCCAGGTCTGGTCCTAACCCTGAATGAATGTTTACCTTGAAACTACAGAGATGCTTGCTGGCATTTTTTGTGGATAATTTGTGGACAATTTCTCTATGACATTGCCTTTGTGTCTAAATAGAAATCTTTAGGTCAACACAGAATACAACGCAATGTTGTGTGTTTTTAAAGATGTACACGCATTGCTTATTTTTATAACTTAATACATAATATTCATTGTTAAAATACTTTTAGTAAATAAACTAGTATGAGTGTCTACTGACTTCTTGGCATAACTAGCTGGTTCAGATGGGAGCTGAAAGTAACAGAACTGGTAAGATTTCACATTTCTCATCAGTGGGTTGAAATTTGCTGAATAGCAAACACAATAAGGCCTTCTCCAAGGTCCTTACCTATTCCTTATTACTCAAAGGCTTCTTGTTGTCTAACGATTTCTCACCCATACCCTCCCATGTATCAAAGAGACCTGAGAGTTACATGTTGACCAATTTTTGTTCCAACCGACCGATATTTCTGTCCATTGGATGGAAATATTTGTATTACATTTTTGGCCATGACTGGTCGATGTTACTCAAACCTTCATCCAAACTGGAGGAAAGTTCAATTGCACATGTTGGAAATTCTTCTATGGACTGCATGGTTGCTGCAATTTTCACCACCACCAACGTACTTCGACCCAGTTGACCACCAGTCGTTGGGGTCGAAAAAAAAATCCATGAATGCCTAGTCTAAGTTGTTTAGTTCCGTGACATTTCCCACCCCCCCCGCTGGGGAAACATCATCCATTGGCAGGTAGGGGAATCGCCCCTGTACAGAATCCACACACAGACATTTCATTTTCTACCGTGTGCAATGCACATACTGTAAAATATAGAACAATCATTCCAGTGAATGGATTATTTACCATTATTTACAATCAGAAGAAGCGAAACAAGGTGATGTGGGTGGTTACAAAACAAGTGGTTTCCATCACAATTCACAGAAATTCTCTTCATTGAAAGGAAAAAACAACAGCTTGACAAACATTGCAACAGGAAAAGAAAATTAACAAAATGAAAAAGCTTGATTTGCATTAGATAATTATCTAACCCCATATTCCCAGCACTCTGATTCAGTTAACATAACAATTAAATCAAGTTCAAGGGCGAGTCTAATCTGAAGACTGAAAATGGATTTAATAGTTAATCACAAACCTTTATGAAGAACCGCATTGGCAGGTTTATTTCCTGCAAGTATTTCTTGGAAAGATGCTGGTGACTCTCTGCCAGACATTCCACCTCGGTGAGTCGAGCATTCAGTGCCATGGCTGGATGGTTTGGGTCTTGAGTCATGTTGAGATAGCTGCCCTCCGTACCTGCTCTTCATTTACTAATGCTTGTTCCAATAGCTAGGAATAAATATCCAAATAATAACAGAAAAAGGTTGTCTTCATGTCACTATGGAGTGAGTAAAGACACTGCTTTAATGCCCTTCTGTATAATGCACCTCATCTCAATGTCAAGCTTGCAATGTAAATAAAAGCTACTAATTAAGAGAATTTTCACCTCCAGAAAAATGCACCATGAATGAGACATCAGTGGTGTTCTGGCTTTCTACATTATCCACAGTATTCTTACCTTTAGGCCAAACACAAAATCCAATTCTTAAACTACAACTAAAACCTCCAACAAAGTATATCAGAATAAGAACATTTTACTTTACCCATTTACCCCTGACGAGATATTACCCAATTAACAAGCGGGACATGTGCCTCATTTTCCAGCACACACCAACTGTTTAATATTTCCCTCACTCCTGCCCACACTTGAGCTATATCCTATATCTTGGTTTGCGACTGTGAGTAAATGCCAAAGGGATTATAATGTTATTTTAATGGCAACTATTATCTGGCAGTGGCGTATCTCCGTTAAAACATTCGGGGCACGTGCCCCGGATATTTGGCAGAGTGCCCCAAATGTTTTAACGGACTTCCCCTTCAAAAGTGCCCCGAACTTCTGGATTTTCCAGCTGCGCGAACCTCTGGGCACGTCGCGACAATATCAGGGACAGATAGGTAGCAGAGCCAAGCCAGTTTAGATGATAGATAGCAAAGTTAGAATAGATTAGATAGATAACAGAGTTAGATAGATAGATAGCAGAGTTAGATAGATGCAGATTAGATAGATAGATAGTGAGATTGATAGATGGAGTTAGATAGATAGATAGATAGATAGATAGATAGATAGATAGATAGATAGATGATAGATATGATAGATAGAATAATGGTAGTTTGTGATAGATTAGGAGTAGATTACATATAGGAGTGTAGATGTGTGGATTAAGATTGTGTGAGTAGTGTAGTGTAGATAGTGATGTAGTGATGTGTATGATTGTGGATGATAGTGTATTAGTAGATAGATTAGCAGAGTTCGATGGATAGTGCAGTTAGATAGTGATAGCAGAGTTAGATGATAGATAGATAGATAGATAGACAGACAAGGATATATAGCAGAGTTAATAGATAGATAGATAGCAGAGCTAGATAGATAGATAGATAGCCGAGTTTACGATCGATGATAGATAGCAGTTAGATAAATAGATAGATGATAGATAGATAGATAGCAGAGTTAGATAATAGATAGATAGCAGAGTGATAGATGATAGCAGAGTTAGATAGATAGATGCGAGTTAGATAGATAATAGATAGATGATAGATAGATAGATAGATAGATCAGATTAGTAGATAGATAGATGATCGATAGATGATAGATAGATAGATAGATAATAGATAGATGCAGAGTTAGATAGATAGATAGATAGATAGATAGATAGATAGATAGATAGATAGATAGATAGATAGATAGCAGAGTTAGATAGATAGATAGCAGAGTTGATAGATAGATAGAGATTAGATAGATAGATAGATAGATAGCATGAGTAATAGATAGATAGATAGATAGCAGAGTTAGATAGATGGCCACGAGAGATAGACAAAAGCACATAGACATAGTTAAATAAATAACAAGAGGCAGATATAGACAGAGATAGATATACAGACAGAGAGAGGGACAGATAGAGATAGATAGGGGGCAGAGGTCCATGTAGAAGGAACAAGAAGGTCTCCCTGGCCAAAGTGTGGGCAAGGGTCTGACTACAACTGAACACAACAGAGTTAAAATGACCAAATTGCTACCAGTATATAATGAAATTGCCAGTTTACTGTGCCTTGTGCCATTAATTTGTGTCTCTCTGTCCAACTCTCTGATCTCTATCTCTGTCTGTCTATTCACTGTCTTTCTGTCTGTTATCATTATCGGGCTATGTGCTATGTTTGTGGTTATCTGTCTGTGTCTTTTTGGCCATCTCTATTAAGTACATAGTGTGTGGCTAATTGGGCAGAGAAAGGGCGTGACCTAAAAAAGTTTGTGCCACGCGATGGAGTGCCCAAAAGTGCCCCTATCTTCTTAGACCCTAGATATGCCCCTGTTTCTGGCATTTAAATACAGTGCTAAATGTGGCACCAAACACAATATTGAATCGTGAACGTCAGATGCGCGGGTGTCTAAAATAAACCTGTGCATTTAGAGCATTTAACTCTAATAAACTGCCCAGTGGCTCTGGTTTAATGAGCCACAACAAGGTCTCTAGACATCATGTTCAGTTCATCTAAGAAAAGTCGTTTGGAATTCACAAAGAGCATGTGACTGAGCATGTTACTGTTAGAAGGATCAAGGTGTTCTGGAAAGAAATATGGTGGAATGAACAGTCACCTAATCCATGTAACTGCTGTTTCTACAATTAAAGGCTACTGAAGTGGGGTCTTACACTCCATTACTGTTCGAATGGGGATACTTTAGACATGCAGCCTAACGTGCCCATAGTTATGTTACATCCCAGTGCAAAGCACCAGTTTTGATGTCTCAGACTCTTCTTGACTATTGGTCAATCTGAGGTGACTTAAAACCATTATGCTCTTGTGTGTACAATATTCATTTTCATGTAGACAAGGAAAACAAATTACCCTTAATCGTCGTGCAGAAATTTGTTTTCATTTCCAGGTAGTTTCCTTTGTGTATCTCAATTTGAAAGGCTCATTTAAAATTAAATATCGATGGTCTTTGGATATCCTGCCATCTGGCATAGCCATGTCTATGGAATCAATGGTCAAGGGTAAAGGTATTTTCTAAATAAAATCAATGTGGCAATTTTTATTTTATTACTTTATATATACTATGGGGCATATTTATAAAGGAGTGTTATCTTTTCGCGGCTGCATTTCCCGCCATTTTTGCCAAAATCACTATTACCATTATTTAAAAATGGCCGGAAAGTTGCCTATCGGAACAGTTACCGCCGCTTCTATTTAAAGGCCCTCTCGGGGCCCTTGCGGCACTTACAAGTGCCCTTGCGGCCCTGAGAAAAGCATTTGGGGCTAGGGGTCCTGCAGCTCGAACTGGGCCCCCAATCCCCTTATAAGGGCCTTTGCGCACTTACAATGCCTTTGGTGGGGGTCCGCAGCTTTGAACTGGGACCCCCAGTGAGCGGCTCTTAAGAGCCCTTTGGCGTGTCTTCTTTCTTCCAGCCCGGCGACCCAAGCTCCGCTGAGACGCTGACCCTGAGAGGTACCCCTGCGGCAACCAGGGCACCCGCGTGGGGCGTCGGCGGCCTCGAAGAGGCCGATGTTGCCGGCTCTTGTAAATAACATTTTGTTATTACAAAGACATATTAGCTTGCTCACCACCCCAACAACAATTCCTAGTGGAAATACAATGTATTACTGACAGGTCTGAAAAGGTTATAGCAGCTGACTGGAAGTAATTGTATCTTCTGCTAAATAAGGGAGAAGGGTAACAGACTGTTAACTCCTAACCCAGTACATATTATTTTCACACACTCTTCCTGTAAATTAAAAGGGGTATCTTATAAAAAGAGTGAATAGACATCACTGCAGAATCTTTTGTTGGCTTTTTGACATATTTTTTATGCCACACTTTCAGGAAAATGTAATAAATCGTTAAAATGGTGCTACTTTACCCCAACCAATCAAATGTTATTTACCATTTGAAAGCTAACATCTGATTGGCTAGGGCAAAATAGCATCATTTTAAACTATAAGAACTTTTATTCATCTCCGTTAGTTCTTTGGTTTATGCTGCATTTTGCAATGTAGGTATGCCAAATTTCTGTGATTTTTTTATCACATATATCACACACATAAATATATATATAGTTTTATTATCCATAAAGGATACGTGACTATTCCAGCAAGTAGCCAGTAATCGTGGCGTCGTGCCGATATCGTAAATCTTGCCGGTGCCAACTGCGGCTCTTTCTTCTTCGTTTGCCACAAGTATGAAGTTTCTAAAATAATAAAATGAAGAAAAGAGAAGAAACATTTCTGATACTTGATGAATTTTTAACAAAAGGAATAGTAACAGTCCTACGTGTGATTTCTATTTGTACGGATGCACCGTACAGCTGGTAAGGTTGTATTTCTTTCTCTTCAACAGCAGCACAATAGCACTATATCATCTGTACTTCAAGGCAAGTCACTCACTCATGCTGGTGTAAGTTTGCTGTCAGAGAGACTGGAGTCACAAGAGATGGTCGGCACTGTATATTTGAAGCAATGAACAGGTGCCCACAAACACAGCCCATTACACATATTTAAATAACATCTCTTCCAGGATAGGTCAAAAGGTCAAAAATTATTTAAAATAATTTAAAAACTGGTATAATACAAGAATAAAAAGTAAATCATGGGGACCTTTCCCAACACAGACCCCCAGACTGCTCTGTTTCTATTTATAAAAGTGGGCTATGTTCCCTTTAGATGGGCTGCCAATACACAGTTTATAAACTATTTCATTATCCATACATTCCTGTTTTTGCTTCCATTCTGTGTATGTAAAGTATTAAACATAAAACAAAACCAGCACATTTACCAATATCTGTAAATAAATGTGTCTGGAATGTTTTTCTTTATAATAAACATGATATTTCAGCAGGGAGAACAAACTTTCAGCCACATATTTGAGTGAAGATGATGTATTATAATTTATTATATTCAATATTATACAATACAATATAATATAATCCGTTGCTTGCCAGAAAAACCTGATCACAACGTCCAATCATTCTAACCCCTCCTTTCTCTCAATTCATTGACCCAGGTAGCTCATTCTGTTTCAATCAGGGAGAAGATAGGAAATAAATATAAGTTGCTTCATATCTTCCTTGGGATTATGGGAGGGGCTGAAAGAAAACGAACTGGATTTTATATTTTAGCACAGGTTTTACCATTCTAGATATACATTATTTAATCACACGTTTTGGGCCGTAGGTCAGGGGAAATGTGTTTGGTCTGAAATTTTATACACAGTAATATTCCTGTAAATCCACCATCTCAATATTAAACATGAATTTCCATTTTCCATTTTATCTTCCTTTTTCCCTTCCACTCTTCCTGTTGATATCATTTCCCCATTCTGCTGGGTTTCACGTTCTTCTTTTTCATGGGATTTATTGTCCTCCCCTGTAAATGGGATCAGTATAAGAACATAATTGGAAGGTGGTAAAAAAAAAAAAAAGAAAATCATTTTACAGTAATGTTACATAAACCAGTAATAAAATGTAAAAAAGTCCCGCTTAGTTCCTTCTTCATAGGTAAATCATTGCTATTCTCTGTGGCTGGCAGGCACCTTGGTGCAATAAGGTTTTTGTGAAAAGTTATCCAGTAGCATAAGTGCTACCAGCTAATTGCAAATTGCACCTTTATAATACAAAGACTCCTCCTTAAAGACAATACACACATTCAGATAATTATTAGGCAAAGTGGCTGAGGAATGTCCAACCATGACCAATACAGTTTACAATCTAGTATGTGCGTCTCTCGTTGTCATTTGGTGTTAACCAGATAATTTGTATATATCTTCAGTTCTTTCACATATTTACACTGTACATGGCTTTACAGCTTCCCTGTAGTAACTCTCTTTTCTTTGTAAATTGCTTCTGTTTGTCTCAGTAATTTATCCAAACTGGGACAAAAACAAAGTTTATTAAAGGGGAACTGTGGTCTCCATACAATGGAGGGCAGTTTCCTATCTTTAAAATGAGCCTTCAACCACCTGTCTACGTGCTCCACAGCCCAGATATAAAGAAATTACTGACCAGAAAGGTAATGGGTGGGAGGCTGACATGTGACATACCTAAAACTGCTTCTTTCACCTCGCCACCGGTAGCAGTGGCCCATTCAGAGTGGGCGGGACCACAGCCCCCCGCAAGTGGGGCGGGCTATGGCACCCTGAGTGGGCAGGGTCACATGGGCTGTAAGGGAAGGGGGCCAAGAGGAGCCTGCAAATGGAGGGGCCATGGGGGGCTTCCAAGAGGAGGGGGCTGTAAGGGGAGGAGGAGACCACAGGCAGATTTACTGTCATCACTGAATAGTTTCAGAGCAGGAAGCAGGAAGTGCAGGGGACCTGTGATGCCTGCCATATCACACACAAAATGTAAATATATTCAAAACTATGCAAATAAACAATGAAAATAAATTGCAAAAATTCTCAGGAGAGCAATTCCTACCAATTTACCAAAAGTCATTTTTGGACCACAGTTCCCTTTCACTGCCACAGATCGTATATTCACGATCTGTGCAGTGAATGCACAAACTGCCAAATCGTGAATACAAGATCTGTGGCTTCCCCCCTCCCCAAAAATTGCCCCCCTCTAGCCGCGATTGGGGGCAGCATTCGACTGCCCCCCACCCCCTCGATCCCCCCTTGGTTGTGTCAAATCTGAGGGGAGGATCGGGAGATAACTCACAGTTTCTGCTGTGACCGTATAGCAGGAGTTCGGTCCCACGTGGACTCCTCTCTGTCCGGAAAGGGAGACCCCGGTGACTCACAGAACTCCTCCTTCACCGGGGTCTTCCCTAAGAAGTGTACCATGCTGCCCCTGGTGGTCTAGTGGAGGTACTGCAGTGTGATCTCCATATAGATCATGCTGCAGTACCTGTATAGTACAAGCGTCATGCTTGACAGCCTTACTATAAATTTTGTGAATGGAACTCAAAGTTCCATTCACAAATAGGATTTTTTCTAAGTCTTTGCTACTTAGCGAAGACTTAGAAAAAAAATGGGGACAGAGATCAAAATTTGGTGATCACTTCTAATCACCAATTATTGATCTTTGCCAATGAATGAAAAATCACTTCCTGGAAAATGATTTCCAGGAAGTGATTTTTCCGATCGGATTTCGAATTGGAAATGGGCATTTATGCCTGTATTCCAAGTTCGGTATTATTCCCTAAGATGATTGATGATCATCTTTGGGAATGATCACAAAAAAGGGGAAATGCACAAAAAAAATCTTAAAGTGATCACACACCTTTTTTTTTTTTTACCCTAAAACTATAATTAGCAAAAAACTTTGTCTTCTGCAAGCTTCCCAATGTCCCCAGTGATATCGGTAAAGTACGCGCGATCATTTATTTGTTGGATTTGAAGGGAACTAGCCTATTTTAGTAGGAAATTTTGGCAGAGGTACCAAAAAAAGACCGTATTGATTTTTGGATCAGTAAGTGTGCAAAAACTTGTGTGACTTCCGTACTAACTGGTTTTCACTAAAATACCACTAAAGGGGGAGTGGGGATAGGGTTGGGGGGTGGGTTGTGGCGTTTTTTAATTTTTTCTTGTAATTGCAATTGCGCATGGATCCCATTTAGCTAGTTGGTGGCCCCGTCTCTGTTTGCACCCACACATATGCATACCGTTTGATTCAGGACATGTGGGAGGTTGCCATTTAGTGGGGTTTTTTACTTCCAAGTGGGTTTAGGTAGAGATTTCAACCCTTGAATCATCTTTTTTATTTTTTCACAAAACCTCTTAAAAACACGGACTTCTTTGGATCAGTGGGACTGGAATTTCTCATGTATGATGAAAGCATGCACGTAACGTAGCTGAAGGTGTGTAGATCCAAAAATATATAGTTTGTGGGGGAATTTCATGTTTCGGACTGTTTCCTTAGAAAAAGTGTAGGCTGTTCAAATTACAGAGCACTTTGATTTTTTTCTTTAATTACACTGTGGTATACGTCCCATTTGAGCTAGTTGGTGGCCACGTCTCTGTGTCATCCACGCATGTGGCATAAACGTTTGATTCAGAACATGTAGGAGATTGATATTTAGTGGGGGGTTTATTTTGTGGGGGGCATTTCCAAGTTTTGGGGTTGTTTGAAATTACAGAGAGCACTTTGATTTTTTCTTGTAATTACACTTGTGCATCGTCCCATTTGAGCTAGTTGGTGGCCAGTCTCTGTGTACATCCTTGCATATGGCATACTGTTTGATTCAGAACATGTGGGAGAGTGATATTTAGTGGGGGGGTTTATTTGTGGGGGGCATTTCCAAGTTTTGGGGCTGTTTGAATTACAGAAAACTTTGATTTTTTTCTTGTAATAACTTGTGCATGTGTCACATTTGAGCTAGTTGGTGGCCACGTCTCTGTTGCACCCCACCATATGGCTACTACCGTTTGATGCAGGATATGTGGGAGATTAGTGGGGTTTTTAGCTTGTCAAGTTGTTTATGTAGGATTGAATCATCTATTTTATTTTTCACCAAACCTCCTAAAAACACGAGTTCTTTGGATCACTGGGTCTGGAATTCTCATTGTAGTATGAAAGCATGGCATCGTAACATAGCTGAAGGTGTTTAGATTCCAAAAATATATAGTTTGTGGGGGGAATTTCCATGTTTCGGGACTGTTTCCTTAGAAAAAGGGTAGGCTGTTCACATTACAGAGCACTTTTGATTTTTTCTTGTAATTGCATTTGTGCATGCGTCCCATTTGAGCTAGTGGGTGCCACGTCTCTGTTGCATCCACACATAGGGCATACTGTTTGATTTAGAACATGTGGGAGATTGATATTTAGTTGGGGGTTTCATTTGTGGGAGACATTCCAAGTTTTGGGGCTGTTTGAAATTACAGAGCACTTTGATTTTTTTCTTGTAATTACCCTTGTGCATCTGTCCCATTAGTATTTGGTGCCACGTCCCTGTGTGCATCCACACATATGGCATACCGTTTGATTCAGGGCATTTGGAAGATTGATAATTACAGTTTTTTTCATGACATGAAATTTGCCATGATTTTTAACTTTAAAATTGTTTTTTTATAATTTTTCCTGAAAATCTGGTAAAAAAGCGAAATTTTACTGAAACTTGCGCCCACACCCATTGGTGGTATGCATAAAGGAATCACACATTGTGTAGCTGAAGGTGTGTAGATTCCAAGAATATTAGTTTGGGGGGGTATTTCTAATATGAGGGGTGTTTAGTCTGAACAAATCTGAAAGTTGCTGTATTGGGCCATTGTTCTTGGCTCACTTGTGGCTATTGATTCACGTTTGCGTGTGTACCATACATAGGGCATCCGTTTGATTCCGGACATTTGGGAGATTGATATTTGGTAACTTTTTTTCACATTACTTGGATTTTGGCATGATTTCTACCTTTGAGAGTGTTTTTTCAAATTTTTTAGAAAATCTGCTAAAACTGTGAACTTCTACGAAGAACTGCGCCCACACCATTGATGGTACGAATAACAAACGACGAATTTCGTGATAAAGGTGTGGATTCGAGAATATATGGTTTGTGGGGGTTGTTTTGTGGGGAAAAATTGGCACTGTTCAATTCAGATTTGGCTGAATATTTTGCTGTTTCTGAGCCATTGTGCATTGTTTCACTTTGTGGCTTTTGGCTTCCACGTCCACGTGTGTAACCACAATATGGCATATCGTTGATTCAGGGACATTTGGGAGATATTAGTAACTTTTTTTTACATTCCATGAGGTTTTGGCTGATTTCTACCTTTTGATGTTGTTTTTTTGTTCATTTTTCAGACAATGCAACTTCTACGAAAACTGCGCCCCACCATTGATGGTATGAATGAACAACTACAGTGTTACATAGCTGAAGGTATGTAAATTTCAGGAATATATAGTTTGTGGGGGTTATTTCTAAGGTAACGGGGGTTGTTTTGTGGAAAAAATTGTAGACTGCCAAATTCAGAGTTGGCTAAATATTTTCGCTGTTTCTGGCCATCGTGCATTGTCTCACTTTGTGGCTTTGGCTTCCACGTCCGTGTGTGTAACCACAAATATGGCATACCGTTTGATTCAGAACATTTGGGAGATTGATATTTAGTAACTTTTTTTAGATTCCATGGGTTTTGGCATGATTTCTACCTTTTGAAGTTGTTTTTGTTCATTTTTTCAGACAAATGCGAACTTCTACAAAGAACTGCACCCACACCATTGAGGGTATGAATGAACAACTACAGTGTTACATAGCTGAAGTGTGTAAATTGCAGGAATATATAGTTGGTGGGGGTTATTTCTAAGTCACCGTGGGTGTTTTGTTGAAAAAACTGCAGACTGTCCAAATTCGTAGTTGGCTAAATATTTTTTTGCCGTTTCTGTCCACTTTGTGGCTTTTCGCTTCCAACGTCCCGCGTGTGTAATCACACATATGGCATCCGTTTGATTCAGGGCATTTGGAAATTGATAATTGACAAGTTTTTTTTACATGACATGGAAATTTGCCATGATTTTAACTTTAAATTGTATTTTTATAAATTTTTCCTGAAATCTGGTAAAAAAGCGAAATTTTACATGAAACTGCATGCGCCACACCATTGGTGGTAGCATAAAGGAATCACACCATTGTGTGCTGAGTGTGTAGATTCAAGAATATATAGTTTGGGGGGTTTTTTCTAATATAGAGGGGTGTTTAGTCCTACAATCTGAAAAGTTGCTGTAATTGGGCCATTGTTCATTGGCTCACTTTTGGCTAGTTGATTCCAACGTTTGCGTGTGTAACCATACATAGGGCATACCGTTTGATTCAGGACTTTGGGAGATTGATATTTGGTAACTTTTTTTCACATTACTTGGGATTTTGGCATGATTTCTACCTTTGGAGTGTGTTTTTTTTTCAAATTTTTTAGAAAATCTGCTAAAACTGTGAACTTCTCGAAAAAACTGCGCCCCACACCATTGTGGTACGAATGAACAAACTACAGAATTTCGTAGATAAAGGTGTGTGGATTCGAGAAATATATGGTTTTGTGGGGTTGTTTTGTGGAGAAAAATTGCACTGTTCAAATTCAGATTTGGCTGAATATTTGCTGTTTCTGAGCCATGTGCATTGTTTCACTTTGTGGCTTTTGGCTCTCCCGTCCACGTGTGTAACACACATATGGCATTCGTTTGATTCAGGACATTGGGAGATTGGATATTTAGTAACTTTTTTTTACATTCCATGAGGTTTTGGCATGATTTCTACCTTTTGATGTTGTTTTTTGTTTCATTTTTCAGACAATGCGAATTCTACGAGAACTCGCCCACACCATTGATGGTATGAATGAACAAACTACAGTGTTACATAGCTGAAGGTGTGTAAATTTCAGGAATATATAGTTGTTTGGGGGTTATTTCTAAGGTACGGGGGGTTTTGTGAAAAAACTGCAGACAAGTCGAAATACAGAGTTGGCTAAATTTGCCGTTTCTGAGCCATCGTGGCATTGCCTCACTTTGTGGCTTTTTCGCTTCCTCGTCCACGTGTGTAACCACACTTGGCAATCTTGTTGATTAGGACATTTGGAGATTGATATTTAGTAACTTTTTTTTACATCCATGAGGTTTTGGCATGATTTCTACCTTTTAGTGTTTTTTGTTCATTTTTACAGACAAATGGGAATTCTATGAAAAACGTGAGCCCACACCATTGATGGTATGAATGACAAACTAACAGTGTTACATACTGAAGGTGTGTAATTTCAGGAATATTATTGTGGTGGTTTTCTGAGTTACGGGGGTTTTTTGTGGAAAAAAACTGTAGACTGTCAAACTCAGGTTGGCTAATATTTTCGCTGTTTTGAGCCATCGTGCATTTGTCTCACTTTGGGCTTTTGGCTTCCACGTCCGTGTGTGTAACCACAATATGCATACCGTTTGATTCAGACATTTGGGAGATTGAATTTAGTAACTTTTTTTTTAGATTCCATGAGGTTTTGGCATGATTTCTAACCTTTTGAGTTTGTTTTTGTTCATTTTTTCAGACAATGCGAACTTCTACAAAGAACTGCACCCACACCATGATGGTATGAATGAACAAACTACAGTGTTACATAGCTGAAGGTGTGTAAATTTCAGGAATATATAGTTTTGGGGGTTATTTCTAAGTCAACCGGGGTGTTTTGTTTGAAAAAACTGCAAGACTGCTTCCAAATTCGGAGTTGGCTAAATATTTTTGCGTTTCCTGCTGCACTTTGTGCTTTCGCGTTCCCGTCCGTCTTGTGTGACCCACATATGGCATACCGTTATTCGGGACATTTGGGGATTGATATTTTGTCAACTTTGTTTTACATTCCTGGCTGGGTTTGGCATACATTGTGCTATTTTTGAATGTTTGTATTGATTTGTCATTTTTTTGGAAAAATCTGCTAAAGTAGCTCCTCGGAGGCTGTGGTTTTGGGGGTGGGTCGGGGGGGTACGTTTTAGATGGTGGGTATTTGTGTTATTAAGGGTGGACACTGCACGTTCAAGAGTAGACTTGCTCCAGGGGCAACCACATGTTATGGTTAGTGGCACTACAAAAGGAACGTTACAGTGTTTGTGGTTATCGATATGTTGAACATGCTTGTGGTTTGCATGCGTTTTGTCACTGTGGCTTTCTCGCTGTAGGGAGTGTTATTGTAGTGGGTGGAGGGGAGTTTGTCGTGGTATGGGGTTTGGGTTTTTCTGTTTCTTTTTTGTGATGTGTGTTGAAAAATGCACTTCTCGACTGTTGGATCAAGAAAAAATCTTTGGCTGCAATTGTGTGGTGGGGTGCTGCACTGACAGGGCGGGTCAGCATGTTACCAATCTCTGGCATTGTGTGCTTACCATGGGCTCGGGACCCAGCCCAAATTAGACATAGTCTAGGGACGCTGGCATAACAATGGGCATTCTAGTTTTATAGGAGACGTATCTCACATTTGAGCGAAATAATTTTGCCACGAAGTGTGCGCTGGAGGCAGTTAAAAAGGAAAATGTGAGAAAAACTGACAATGATGAGAGCTGCGCCCTGGTATCTGCATTTTGATCGAAACTAACCGCACTCATAAAACTGTGGGTGGTAGGTTCTAAAAATATCTCATTGTTGGATATTTTAGTTAATTTGGTAGATGTCTATGTTAACTGTCAGTAGTGGTTTACATTTAATTGTGGTTGTAATATTCTACTAGGAGGTGCAGTTTTAGTTGGGGGGGTCTCCTGTACAGGAAAAGTTGGGTACCTACATATATCTGTATCGTTGTACTCGGGAGTATCAGAGCTTTTAGAAACAGTAAGATTTTTGTGTGATACCTTAGATAAGTATAAGTACAAAATGGGAAAAATCATGAAAATTTGCAAATTTTCATTTTTTGTACATATTTATACCCATAATTCCAGTAAATTTCCAGAAAGTTACAAATTTCTGTTACCATGTTAAAGTACACTTTGTGCTGAAAAAACAATGTATATATACCTCCTGATTTACTGCAAGGTTTCCTACTGTAAAATTAGTCTAAAGCGATTAAGGTCAAAATCCTGAAAATTCTTCTGGCAGTTAACGCAAAAAATAAAAAATGTCCTGGCAGTGAAAGGGTTAAAAACCAAAAATTGTTGTTGTTTTTTCTTGTAATAAACTTGAAAAACACTTTTCTGTCTCTGTATCAAAGATAAAAAAGGGAGAATGTTAACTTAATAACCAAGACTCTCCTAACTTATTATACCGATATACTCGAGTTAAACCAAGATTTTAGGCTAAAAATAGCCTGAAATCGAATCTCGTTTATACTCGAGTCAAGCACACTCACCTGCTCCGTGGCCGAATGCTCCGATCCTCTGCTGCTGACGTTACTTCCCGGTGCCGAGTAGTGACGTCAGAGACAGCAGAGGAATGTGGAGCATGCGGCCGCCGGAGCAGAGAAGAGGATCCAGAGCAGCCTGCAGGGGAACATGTGGAGCAGGTAGGAGAAGGCAACTGAGGCTTTCAGAAGGAAGGGGGAGAAGTAGAGTAATTCCTAAAGCATGCTGGAGTGTAGTTTCCAAACATCTTGCAGTGGCAAGGAATGAGGATTCAGTTGCCTTTTAAATGGACATAAGAATTCCATACAGTAATAGCCAAATACAGTATGGCTATTTACTGTATGGGACTTCTGATGTTCATTTAAAAGGCAACTAAATTTCTGACTATTTGGGTTTTTTTCTGAATCACAGAAACTATTTCGAAAAGTCCTCGAAAGGTCAAGAATTTTAAATCTAAAAAATGAAAATTTTCTAAATTTCTAAAAATCTCAAAAATACTATGCAAATGGACAAAGCAGGTACTGGACAGTGTTTTTTTAAGATTTTGGGCATTGATAAGTGTTCCGCAGACAATTTCTTAGGTCCCTGAGCCATTACAGTAAGTTTCCATTGATATTTATACCTATAGGTACTACTGTTTAAAGGACAAGTCCTTTAGCTCTTTAAAAAACTAATGAAGAAACACGGATTTTTTTTCCCATGGTTACCGTATATACTCGAGTATAAGCCGAGGGGTACCTATTGTTACATGAAAAAGTTTATAAAAACTGATTGACTCGAGTAAGCCAAGGATAGAAATTAGTTGCCCTTTAAATGGACAGCAAGGAATTTCCATACATGAATTCCATACAGTATAGCCACATCCAGTACCAGTAACCTCCATCCTTGCAGTCCAGATGTTTGGAAACTACAAATCCCAGCATGCTTTGTTGCTGGGAGTTGCAGTTTTGAACATGTGAGTGGCAAGGTTCTTAAACTTTTAATTAAGCTTACCATCATTTAACAATTCTCTGGACACCCATATAGTAAAGGGCACTCTGACCCTAATAGTTAAAAATGTCACCTGAGAGTTATAGTTTCAGAGCTGTCATTTGCACTGAACTAGCAGATGTTTGTTGCCCCAAACGAGGAGGCCCATCAGATTTACAGCATCCAGATGAGCAGTGACAGCGCTGAGTGAGTCCAGCAGCCAGACTACAGAAGCAGGAAGTGTCAAGGCAGTCAGCTCCTGTAACTTGTCTATGTAGGTTAAACGACACAGCGCCACCTACTGTGGTTACTATGCACAATTGCAGAATTTGGGTCTAACTTAGGACTTGACCCAAGTATAAGGTCGAGATTAGATTTTCAGGCTAACCTGTTAAGCCTTAAAATTCGACTTATACTCGACGTATATACGGTAATAGGATTCAGAATTGCTTGAACCAACCAAATTATGGATCTTCCAGTCACACTATTTTTGCTCTTTTCTGATATCACACAGCAACACTTGGTAAACGTTCATGGTCCTTAAAGACATAACTAAAAAGAAAATATGTTGCCCAGTACTCTAATTCACAAGTCTTACTGTCCTCTCTTTATATACCATTTTGAGGCATATGACATTTCAGCTGCCATTCAAGGGTTTTATTATCAACACTTCTGCTGTGTTTTGCTGTAGCTGGAAGGGTGACAATTGGATGTGTAAATGCATGGTGGGATATTCAGATAGTGATCACTGAGCTGCTGACATCACAGAAAGTCATGTAAGATGGATGGAGGTGTTGATTAAGAGGGTTAATTTAGATAGTAACTCAAGCAAAACAAGTGCTAGATTTAAGGCATGCAGCAACACACAAACACCTCAGAGGAAAGTGCTACTTACATGCATTTATCCATTGTTTAAGGTTACTCCACACTAACGTGTTTTTCACGCATTTAGACTCATTCATTTTGCTTGCGATTGAACATACGATTTGGTTAAAAAGAAATCGGGAACGCAACAGTTCACAAGATTTTGATGCATATGCGATAGTGCATCCGTTCTCTGTTTTGTGATCACCATTTTTTTGCGCAAACGCATGTGTTTCCATAATGGTTAATAGCAAATGAACGCCGCCAGAATCGCACACACCACAACGCTCGTGATTACGCGTCAGATTCAGTACATGTAGAAGGCCTCAGCCTAAGATGAGGCAAAGTCATCTTTTAGTATAGAAGTCCTTATAAAATGTTAAAAAGAATGACAAATTAACAATTTTTTTAATAGTCACTATATAGTGACTATATTAACTTTATTAAGACTAAATAATAGAAACTTGTCAAATAATCTTAATAGTCAATTTTTGGAGATGTTTTGTTAAAGTCATAATGAATAAAAAAAAAACTTTTTGTTTGTGCATTAAAATATTTCACTTTCCACTGGTATAAGGAAACTGTCTGTGTCATTCTCTGTGTCTTTTAATATACTAATACTAACAACATGCTCAGCTCATTTAGATGAAAACTAGTCAATGTTCGAAGGGGGTCATGAATACCAGCAGTGTTTTTGGGTAATTGAAGCTAATAATGATAGTAATAGATCTAATAACAGCTCCAGGGTAAATTCTATACCTGTCTTGGCTTCCTTCTCCTCTGGCTCTGACTTTTCCAAAGAGTTTGTCTTGCTCCTGATGTGTCTCTACAAGAAGCAATCGGACTACACATTAAGGTTCAGTTTTTAGAGGTCACCATAGCAACAAAATTAAATCATAAAACATATCCTCAGATAAAGGGTTAACCATATACCTCTTCCTTCCTCAACTACAATATAGGCAATATTATGTAGTCCCTTCCATGCCCTTCACTAGCCATCTTTTCTCAAGAGACCATTTTACTATAACTGATCAGACATGTAGATAGGTTGGGACCCAGTTGAATGTAGAGACAATTGCTGAATTAGCCAAAAAGGGTATGAGGTTAAATACCCAACTGCTAAAATCCAAAGATATAGGGTGGAGACTTGAGTAGAAGAGATAGCCATGAAGTCATTAAAGGAAACTACAGCTTAAATATAAAATATAAGTCTATGAGTCTAACCTTTCTAACTATTATACTACTGTAATCTCTCACCTTAAAGTATTACACTGTGAACAGTAAGATTCACTGAAGAACGAGAGGTAAGAAATAGTGCATTTACCTCATGTTCTTCAGTAAAACAGTTAGAAAGAAAGTTAATTTTTTGATGGACATACCCTTTAAGGGGGCTTTTTATAAAACTTCTTAATGACTTGGTACTGTATCTGTATTTTACCGTTATAAAATACTCTTCATTTAAGCACTTAAAGGGTATCTATTCTTCCAAAAATCAAATTTTCAAAAATGACACCTTTAGATGGTTTAATGGTCCACTACTCCAACACATTGTTTCAGATTTGAAATCCGAGCTGTAGCCTTTCCCTCTAGCATGTACAGGGAGAGACTTGTCACTCATACCAGTTATGCTAATTTGTATCCCTCCAGTGACCTCTTACTAGGATTTCCCAGAACATGTCAAAACATTAATATAACCCCAAATACAATTAGCCGATAAATCATATTGGTCTTCACACTTGAGAAAGGACCTAGACTGTCTGAAACATGTCGTGGTGTGCACAATAAATGCACATTTGTTTATAGCAATACCTGTGGGGTTGTCTGAGTTTTTGGTTGCTCTATACTACACACTTTTATTTTAAATCATATTGGTCTACTGTCTGTCTATCTATCTGTTTCTGTCTATCTGTCTCTATGTCTATCTATCTCTGTCTATCTATTTTTCTCTTTCTGTCTGTCTATCCATTTGTCTCTGTCTCTCTATTTATCTGTCTGCCTTATCTCTGTCTGTCTGTCTATGTCTATCTATATATCATGTTTTTTGGTAGTATAAATGCACAGCCACCAGTGAGAGCCGGAAAGATGCAAGCCAGGTTTGCTGCAGGAGTGTGTCACAGGAGCTCACTTACAGGAACCCCCCCCCAGCATATCTGCTTTCTTGTCAGAAGGGAGAAGTGTTTGACACAGCAGCAGCCCCACACCCAGGATCGGCACCATGTCTACTTGCCTGCTAGAAGTGAGGGAGAAATGTCTGACACAGCAGCAGATTCCCCACCCACTATCAGCAATGTCAGGAAGATATGTTAATGAGCTGTATAGTGTCGGGTTGTGAAGGCTCTTCATAATATATGTCGGCTGGATTTACAAGTGGGCAGTGTCTAAGAGATGGGGGGGAACTTAGGAGCAGTTACTAAACATTAAAAATTCACTTACAAAGCAGGCACAGGCACACATGTAAGTAACATCATTTTACTACCCTAACATTGTACTTTCAGATTATACAAAGTTGTTTCAGTGAGTATAGTAACCCTTTAAGCTGCATTAGCCTCAAGAAAGTCTTCTATATAAAAACATAATTTATGTGTCCTAACACATAATAAGTTGCTTACCACATACCTTTGGGGCCTCCCTTTAAAGGATTGTACAGCTGACTCTCTGTGAGGGAAAGCATGTTTCCAGTAATGGACAATTTAAAAAAACACATTTTCCATTGAACATATCCTTTAAATACTTTTACCCTCAGCTATTTGTCTTTGACTACCTGATTTGTTTAGGATTTCTGTCTAATGGTGTCCCAGAACAAGCCCTTTAAAAAGCTACTGTGAAAGCTGTTTAAATAGCATCACGCTGCAATGTTCAGAATGCCAGTGGAGCCCTTAAAATCTATGCCAACCTTTTATTATCAATGAGTGTATTTTAATCCAGCTCTTCCTTTATTATTTTTCTTCTATTAATATGTTAATGTGATTACTGCTAAAAAAAATTAAAGGATATGTACACCGTAAAAAAACATTAGGTTAGTGCCAAGCTGTGGCTTTAAAATCAAAGTTGGCCCACATTTTTCCTTCTATTACCCCCCAGAGCTTACCTTTATTGCTTCAAACTTTCTGCTTCCACCTCCTGGATAATGGCATCTGCAGCTCTGCCCCGACAAGATCTGTTGGCTTATCCTGCTTCCTTAACCCCCAAACGTAAGTATCCGGTCGCACCATGCGCGCATGACGTCAGTGTGCATGCGACATGACATCAATGCGCATTTGCGACCCTGCGCATGTGTGACATCATCCTCCCGCAGCCAAATGTTGCGGTGCGATTATGTTGCTCACGGCCGTGGTTACACACATGCGGATTGACATCATGTCGCGTGCGACCGGAACTTACATTCGGGGACCAAGGAAGCAGGAGCAGAGCTGCCATTATTCAGGAGGAGGAAGCCATTAAGATTGAAGCAATAAAGGTAAGCTCTGAGGGGGGGATAGAAAAAAAATTTGGGCCAACTTTAGTTTAAAGCCACAGCTTGCCACTAACCTATTGTTTTTTTTACAATGTACTTATCCTTTAAAATTCTGAATATTAGAATATTTTTGTATTTCTAAATTATACCTTTCCTTTACTATTCATACTTTATGAATGTTTTTTAATAGAATTATTTAGCGTATTACAAGTACATACAAAGTTTATTTATCCCTTACTTTCTTAGTCATCAGTTCATCAAAATCTATAATTTATATAACTATAACAGATCAACAGATACTGTATTACTATATTACAAATGCACTCAAGTTCTCCACAAGGGTACAGTATATCTGTACAGTTCCTGTCATTCCTCTCCTATTTCTAGGGGTCCCCAGACCTCTGGGTGGGAAACACTGAGTTAGATTGAGTTTGTACAATATGGGCCATATTTAAGTTAATTTACGATCGCGATCGTACATTTACCACAGAACGTTCGTTAATTAATGAACGTTTGATCGTAGAATACAATAGTATTAGTAATAGTAAAGTACCGCAATGGTATTCTATGGGGATCGTAAATCTAAAATTTCGTTATCATAAATTTTTGATCGGTATCGTAAATGTACGCTTGGTTTAAAATTTACAATCGTTAATCCGCTCGTTAATCTCCAATCGGTTTAACGATCGTAAATTTACGATACTGATCATTGAAAGCTTGTCTACTAAAATAAACTTAGTCCATTAAAAGTATCACAGTACTCTACTTTTTACTACATATATTGGACTAATACGGCAAAACATTTTTTTTTTCTAAAAACAAGGAGTGTTGCATACAGTAGGGGGAGCAGTTCTCCTTAAAAAAAAAAAACCCTCAGGGAATGAAATACAGTTGAGGATGTAATACTAAGTCAGCAATGTTCCTTGGCATGCAAAATATTTCCTGTATGTGATGTTACTCTATAGAATTCAGCACTTTGTTAACACAGCATTTATTGGTAGTGATTATATACAAGCAGGTCACAAGGACTGGTGTTTATATAGAATAGGTTGGCTTGTGTTGATAGTTTTGTATTGCGCCTAATGTAATCTTTCTATATCCCCATGTCAACACTAATGTTTAATATTAGTCTTCTACACTGTACTGGGAATCTTACTAACAAAACAACTGCATTTCATCCTGACATGTTTAAAATGTGTTAAGAATGAATATGGTTCAGTACCATGAATAAAAATGCAAGGCCTAAATTGTATTACTAGCAGTATTACCTTTACAATCTAAATTATTTACTTTGACATGCTCTTTAACAATACAGGATATGTTTTAAAAGCTTGGGGGATAATTGAAACATTGAATTATTTAGCATTTCGACTCTGAACTTCCTCCCATTGAACATGTAGCTAAGCTGATTTAGGCAGATAGTACAGAAGAAAGAGAGGAACGTAAACTTGCCTTTAATGTCATTTTGTTTCAGTTAGTATTCTGCTAACTAGGCTAACTAGGGTTTTCATTGCTATTTCTAACTTATTAAAGCTATATAAACTAAGCTGATTATAATAATAACTAGAAAGGGAAAGTTTAAGTATAAATTTTGAATTTGGCTTGAAAGACCACGTTTTGGAAGGGAATCTGTGTGTTTGTGCTGCAGATTTTAAAACTCAATAATGCCAATGATGAGGACATTGTTGTTTTTTACTTACCCTTTAAATATGGCTGTCACATGAATTAAAGGCAGGTCAGTTGGTGTGTGTATTTGTGTCAGGTTGGGGGATAAAAGACTTAACTTTTTTGATGATTGGTCAAAATGCGTTTTTTTTCTTTATATACTTACAGTACCCTTTAAATATAATTGCCACATGAATTAATGGGTACCTCAGTTGGTGTATGTACCTGTGTCAGGTTGGAAGTTAAAAAACAACCTTTTTTGATCAATAAAATTTTATTGATCAAAATTTATTTTTGACTATATTTACCCTTTAAGTATGTCTGCCACAGTAATGGATAAGTAGGTCAGTAGGTGTGTGTACCTGTCTCAGGTTGGGGGTTAAAAAAACTAACTTTTTTGATTATTGATCAAAATTTATTTTTGACTTTAGTTACCCTTTAAGTATGGCTGCCACAGTAATGGAAGAGTAGGTCGGTAGTATGTACCTGGGTAAGGTTGGGGGTTAAACAAAACAAAACTTTGTTGATAATAAGTCAAAATAGTTTTTTTGACTATAGTTACCATTTAAATATAGCTGCCATTAAAATGGAAGGGTAGGTGAGTAGGTGTGTGTACCTGGATCAGGTTGGAAGTTAAAAAACAAACTTTTTTGATGATTGTTCAAAATTATTTTTTTGATATTAGTTACCTTTTAAGTATGGCTGCCACAGTAATGGATAAGTAGGTCAGTAGGTGTGTGTAACTGTGCCATGTGGGGGTTAAAAAAACAACCTTTTCTGATTATTAATCAAAGCTATTTTTTTTTTACTTTAGTTACCCTTTAAGTATGGCTGACACAGTAATGGATGAAGTAAATCAATATGTGTATGTACCTGGGTCTGGTTGTCTTTTTTTTGTTTACAACGATAAAACTATCTTTTATTGAGGATAAATCTTAATTCGTTTTTTTTTTTTTTACTTTAGTTACCCTTTAAGTATGGCTGCCACCGTAATGGATAAGTAGATCAGTAGATGTGTGTACCTGGGTCTGGTTGAGGGGTATGTCTTTTCTGTGTTTACAACCATAAAACTATATTTTAGTGAGGATAAATCTAAATTCGTTTTTTGACTTTATTTACCCTTTAAGTATGGCTGCCACAGGAATGGAAGGGTGGGTCAGTAGGTGTGTGTACCCATATGAGGTTGGAGGTATGTGTTTTTGCATGTATGAATATATAACTAACTTTCATTGATGATTGATTAGTTTTTTGACTATAATTACCCTTTAAGTATGGCTTCCATGAGGTATTTGTATTTATGACCATGAAACAAACTGTTTTGAAATATCCACATTTGAGTATTGTTACCATTATAGTCTATGGGAAAAAATGTCCCGAAATTCTCCTTAGCGCTTCCGCACACTTCTCCTATATGCCCCGTACGTCTGTATCGTACATCATGATCATACATTTACGACCGAACGCTCGTTAATTAATGAACATTCAATCGTAGAATACCGTGCAGTAGTAAATTACCGCAATGGTATTCTATGGGGATCGTAAATCTACGATTTCGTTATTGTAGATTT
The DNA here is from genome assembly GCA_019447015.1 of Hymenochirus boettgeri. Lineage (NCBI taxonomy): Eukaryota > Metazoa > Chordata > Amphibia > Anura > Pipidae > Hymenochirus > Hymenochirus boettgeri. Next base: position 180,588,429 of record CM033475.1, on the reverse strand, counting down.
ACGAACGGTATCGTAAGTTTACGATCGTTAAACTGATCCTTAATCTCCGATCGGTTTAACAATCGTTAATTTACGATACCGATCGTTAAAGTCGCAGTATCGCTAAAAAGCGATACAGCAGCTTTATAAATATGGCCCTTAGAATCCAATGTACAAAAAGGAAATGGAAAGTGTTCAGAGAAGGGCAACTAAATTAACTAGAAAGGGAAAGTTTAAGTATAAACTTTGAATTTGGCTTGAAAGACTGCATTTTGGAAGGGAATTTGTGTGTTTGTGCAGCAGATTTTAAAACTCAATGAAGAGGACATTGTTGTTTTTTACTTACCCTTTAAATATGTTGCATGCATTAAAGGTAGGTCAGTTGGTGTGTGTGTATTCATATCAGGTTGGGGGATAAAATACTAACTTTTTGATGATTGGTCAAAATTAGTTTTTTTTACTTTAGTTACCCTTTACGTATGGCTGCCATAGTAATGGATAAGTAGATCAGTAGGTGTGTGTACCTGTGTCGGGTTGAGAGTTAAAAAAAACAACCTTTTTTGATGATTGGTCAACATTAGTTTTTTTGACTTTAGTTACCCTTTAAGTATGGCTGCAACAGTAATGGAGTGGTAGGTCAATAGCTGTGTATACCTGTATCATGTTGGGGGTTAAAAAAACAAAGTTTTTTGATTATTAATCAAAATTTGCTTTTTTGACTTTAGTTACCCTTTAAAGTATGGCTTCCACAGTAATGGATAAGTAGATCAGTAGGTATATGTACCTGGGTCTGGTTGAGGGGGTATGTCTTTTTTTATTTTACAACCATAAAACTATCTTTTATTGAGGATAAATCAAAATTTGCTTTTTTGACTTTAGTAACCCTTTAAATATGGCTGCCACCGTAATGGATAAGTAGATCAGTAGGTGTGTGTATCTGGGTCTGGTTGAGGGGTATGTCTTTTTTGTGTTTATAACCATAAAACTATATTTTATTCAGGATAAATCTAAATTAGTTTTTTTGACTTTAGTTACCCTTTAAATATGGCTTCCATGGGAATGGAAAGGTAGGTCAGTAGGTGGGTGTACCTGGGTCTGTGTGGGGGGGTTGGGGGTATCACCATTTGTATTTATGACCATGAAAAAAACTGTTTTGAAATATCCACATTTGAGGATTGTTACCATTATAGTCTATGGGAAAAAATAACCAGAAATTCGCCAATAACGCTGTAACGCTTCCATGGATTCCTTAGCTAGAAGATAGCACACTTCTCCTATATGCCCCGCATGTCTGTACCGAATTTCATGTCTCTAACTCAAAAACTGTGGAAGGAGATACGGTCCAAAAAAGCAGAAGAATAAAACGGAAGAAGAAAAAGAAGAAGAAATAGAAAGAACAGTAATTTGGCTTTTTCAAGCCAAATTAATAAGGGGACTGGGGAAGCTTGAATATGAAGATATGATCACTGTGTATAAATACAATTATGGCCATGCAATAAACTATCTGGTGCATTGTTCACCAATAGGTCATGTCAGAGGACACACGGGCAATGATACTCACCTTTTCCCCCATTTAATACCTTCATTGTATCCAGGGTGAGGACCTAAACTTCTAAGTTCTCACTCCTGGATAATTTACCCAACACCTGCTATGCTTACAATTCTACTTGAAGTTTCCCTCGCCGCTCTGCCCCTCTGTTACTGACAGTCCACAATGTAACCAATGGAAAGACACGCTTCTTCCCATTGGCTACATCGTAGATTGCAGTGACAACCAAAAAGAGGACCAGAGCATCGAGAAAATGTATGTTTATAACAGGTATTAGGTGGAGTACCCCGCAATGAGAAGGTATGAAGAAGGTATTTAAATTTTAGCAGTTTTCTTTATTTTCTTGTGTGAGTGGTCTCTGGGCCTACTGGTGGATTCCCCTGTAACCCTGTGGTCCGACACTGAGTAGGTTGGACTAGATGGATATATGTTTTTATTAAACCTCAAATACTATACTATACTTTCCCTTAGTAAAATGGTTTCATTTGAGTTAGCAAACCTACAGTGTATTCAAATATCTTATACCTTTATTTTACTTCTGAGGTTTTCCCACCAGAGATGTTAAACTGACAGGCTTATGAGTAACCTGTCTGGGAATGGAGTCTCTTTTTAAATAAAGACACCCAATCAGCAATTCACCAATCACTAAGAACAAGACCAGATATTAAAGGGTATCTCCACTCGTATTAAAATTTTTTGGCATTTAGTTTTATTGAAGAACAGGAGTTAAAGGAGCTGTGTCTTACCTCCTGTTCTTCAATAAAGCAATTAAAAGCCAGGAGAGAAGGTAAGGAACTTATCCACTCGCTCCCCCAGCGCGTAGTCTGACAGGTCCCGACGGACTCTTCTTCTATGCGCATGCACGGTCCATTTGCATAGAAGACAGAGTCCAGCATTTGACAATCAAAATAGAATCTCATGTGTATGTGGATTAAGTGCACCTTAGGTACATACGGGGAGATCCAATATCCCACGCCGCATTACTTACCTTAGCCCGATCCCGCGATACAATAACTGACGTAAACGAGATTACGTCAGTTATTGCATCGCGGGATCTGGCTAAGGTAAGGAGCGCGACCATAACGCTCCCAAACCTTTACCGTTAAGTTTTGCGCTACGAGGTAGCGCAGACCTTAACGGCAGGGGTTTTGGATCGTTAGCACAGCGCTGTTTCCAAAAACATTTGGAAATGGCGCTGTGCTCTAAATTCCGTCTAAAATTTCGTCTTTTTGGCAGAAATATTACCTGTATGTTTGGTTCAGAAATTACCAGTCTTTGGGACAAACTTATAAAGGAGCGGTATCGCTATAATCACGATTGTAAAATTCTGATATTGATCATAATTGTACGCTGGCCTATATAATACCACTGCCATAGTCTACTACCGCATGGCATTATACGGCTGAGCGATCGTAAATGTACGACGATGTATATATGGCCCTCTGTGTGGATAACCCATTCGCAGTCTATTTGGCACGAACATTATCAGTCTCTGTTTGGCCTCTGTATTAATAGTCTCTATTTGGCACATATATTACCATTGCCTGTATGGGCTAATTTTATTACCTTTCTCTGTGTAGGGGGGCATGTATATTATGCTTTTCTGTCTCTGATTGGTACAAATATTAGCAGTCTCTGTTTGGCTCATACATTACCAGTATCTGTTTTGATTTTCATTTTTAGTCTGTGTGGAATATATGTTGGAACTTCAGTTCACCAGCCACTGTTAGATCAGCCCCTCAGCTCACCAGCTAGTGTTGCAGTCAGCCCTCCAGTTCACCAGCCAGTTTTAAAGGAAACCTTAACAAATTTTATGTGCTTCGATAAGTACATGAAATCTTTAGTTATTATTTACAGGGAGGTGAGAATGCTTATTCCCACCTCTCTGTGAATAATAAAACGCCCGGGTAACAGTGCTACACTTACCTAACGCCAATCCACTTGCGGCTTCTCCCCAGCAAATGGGACAACATGCCTGTCAGCTGGGAGTGAGAGTGAGTGAGTGAGTGTTACATTGCACAAGTTTTTTTAGGCTGGACATGCCCATATACCCAATAGTGGAATAGAAGCGAATGTCAAAAAAGGATATAACATGTTACATTATGATTGTTCTGCAATAGAAAGTGCCAATACATTAAAGATAACTTTTCTTCCCACTGCAGCATCCAATGGGACCCATTCTGTGTATCCAGACAAAAAAATAGTGGAATCCCTGAAGGAATGTTCATCATTGGATCGTAAGGGAAGACTTAACGATATCATCTTTATTGAAGATTAAGTCAGAGGCTGAAACTGAAAAGTTGTTGTAGACGGCCATAAACATCCTTAGAATTCTCTGCCATTAAATGGACTTCTTGTTGAAGGGGATTTAATTTCCTAATACATTTTTTGCACTTTCTTATTAAAGACTTGAAGAGTTTGTCTTGATAAAAGTTGAAATACTTACAAAGGGTTTTACCATAATGTTTTGTTTCTTTTTATCAACTTTGAAAAGAAACCTGGTTGATGTCCAGGAACCAACTTGCTAACTCGAGGCCTTTTACGTTTGTCAAAATCATTTTGTTGCTGAAAAGGTCCCTTATTGTTGCAGAGCAATGAATCTGGGACCTCTGTGGGAATGTGAAGGGTTAAATCCACGTATTGTTTATTGTATCAGATGATGCATGCCTAACCTTAGTTTTATTGAAATCCAGTTCCAAAGCTTTCCTACTCTACTTTATACGAACATGAAATCGGAGCCAAGTGTATCTTTTAGAAAAGGTTTCCCCTCACACATACAACATTGAAGGCTGCATAAAACTACTGGGTATGTTTATATTGTATTCTTTATGCATCCAATACTTTTACATTTTAACAAATGTATTTTTCAATAGAAAATAGAATGTTAAAATATTTTATCTCCGTATGAACATTTTCATTGATGGCAAATTAACTGCTTTGGTCTATGAAGAGTAAGAGCATGAACTAGTTTGATGAAATATCATCCTTTTGTTGTGCACATAGATTCCCTAATTAGCAACACATGTTAATGTGGTGGAGTTTGCAAAGGAGCTACAAATAGAGCAGCTATGATTGGCTCATGCAGTGAACATATTTATTTGAATGAAAAACAAAGCAGAACAGTCTGAGCCAAAATGCACCAATACAGGCTACCAAATCTGTATCAATATGACTGTAGAAAGCCATAAAAGTTTCCATTTGACCTGCAGGATGCAGTTATTGAAGGAAGCCATTAAATATGCCAGTTTTTCTGTCATTGTAACATATGGCGCTTAAATATAAGGGCCATATTTTTTAAATCAGTTTTCCTCTTATCTAATGTCTTGAGTTGTGTTTGGAGGTTCCAGACCTTAGCTGGTCACAGTTGTTGGAATTGGAATTGCTGGTCTGGAGATATATAAAAACAATGCTAAAAGAATGCAATCCGTTATTGGTTTCACCTAAAAGCTCAAAATGTCTCTAGGTGTAATTTTATTGTTAAATGAGTCCAGGGTCTAGCCCTGTTGCATGGTAACAAACAGGAACCAATAGTATGAACACATCATAGTGGTAGATCATATCACCCATGATATAGACTGAAAAACAGTCTACATATGTGGCATTACAGGGGGCTTCATCCATATCCAAATACTTTTACTCTTTGAAATGTTAATACCTCGATTTGTTACTGAATACAAGGACTATATACAGTACCATAGTGGATAAATGTTTGTTTTTGGCGTTTGCATTATTCAGCAGGTTAGTTAAAACAAGTTGATACATCCATTAAAGTATTACATGGCGAGAATTGGTATAACAACAATGCCCACCTCATTCAGTGGCTGTCCATTTCTATGTCCTCTATTCAACATTTGTAGAGTTCCTTTTTTCACTTATTTGTTAGGTGAATTGAAAGAATTCAAATTCTGTTCACCAGAAATCAATTAAATTTCCAATTTTTCAGTAATATCCTCCATAGCTAGGAAATCTCCATAAGAGGTAAACTGTAGCTGAAATTCTGTACAAGCCACTGTTCTGTATTTCACAACTTTTGATAAATATTATATTTTGTCAAAAGTTGATTAATGGTAATAAATGTTACAATATTTTAAAGTCCAAGTGGTGTGTGCACGCTATGATCACTGTTGGGGCTCTGTTGATTCCCTTTCCTGCCTTAAGTGCTTCATGTTTTTCCATTTTTAGATTCTCACGCTGAATAGCTACAATCGCAATGACAAATCGTTTGTGATGTCTGTGCACTTCATTTTGAGAACAGACACTGCAATACTTGTCTTAAAGGACAACAATACATCCCCAGGCTCCCGAGATTCCATCCCAGTAAGATCACCCCAGGCTGAGGACCTAAACTGCTAAGTCTTCAACCCCTATTTATACCTTTATTATCTGTAAATTTTCAATTGAAGTTCCTATTGCCAGCCCATTTGTCACTTTGCCTCAACCCCATCCAAAATCTAACCCATTTGTCACTTTTGCCTCTCAACCCCACCCAATTGTTTAGGCCACAGGCTTAAAGGGGACAGAGCTAATAACGGGCTGTGATCCAAACCTTAAGATTTACTGCTAGTAAAAGTATACTCGGGTTAAAGGCCTCACCCTGGAAAGTCTTAATGGGAATGGGGAGCCATGGTGCATTGTTGTCCTTTAAAGACACAATCAATGGTTTTAACTTGCTGCAAGTAGTTTAGGATGGTATTTATAAATGGTAAAATAACAATATTGTTATTTTACACAGCATTATTTTTACATCATACAATCATACAATTACAATCAGTCTGAAAAATAAGATTGCCTATATAATACCATAGTGGCAGTCTACTACCGATTGGTATTGTAAGGCTGCTGCCATAAAAGTACTTTTATGAAAACCTGCTGTATAGGAATTTTCCGGTACTGTGGGTCTATAAATTCCAGCGTTATGTTACACTGCGTTGTAAAATAAGGATGTACTTTGTGGTGTTATTACTGCTGGTTTCTTTTAAATGTGGAATTTTCATTGTATAAAGAAACCAGCAGTATATGACAAATAATAAAGGCACAAATACACCCCACTTTTAAATGCCGTGTAAAGACAGCAGTGTAAAATAGCAAATGCGTTGTTATTGCGGCAATATTGTTATTTTAGATTTACATTTAATTATTGTATTATAAATACTGTCCTTAATGTGTGAAATACAGTGTTATGGCTCTGTAAATCCAGCCCCTATATGTTGTGCTAGCTAAAACAAGGTATATAAACTATTATTGCTGTTTAATACATTTTTTGGAATGTTTTGCAGAGGAGCGTTGCGTAGTTTAGCAGCAGTTTCCCATTTTGAGCTACTGTCCTGTTTTCCACAACAGAAACCAAGTTACTGCAATTCTACCCACAAACACTACACAGAGTTGTATTATTTTTTATCCTCTAATATGGCTCTAAAGCTATGTAGACACAGAAATTTTTCTTTGGAACAGCCAGTTAGGCAAATATTAATTAACATTATTTATAATTACAGTATTAACATAGCTTAATGCTATTTTCTCACAAAACAGTTTTGGGATCCAGATGTTTATGACAGGAAAACAATACATGGATCACAATGTATTGTTAATTTATTTCTAGCCTCTGAGGGAACTAATATATTAGTTCTTACTAATATTGGGCCATATCATTAATTACCAATACTGCTGCCTTTTTTGAGCCCAGGTTAGAGATTACTGGTATTAGCCAATTATTAAACACATTTTTATACATACTGTATTGGCCATTGGTCCATAAACTTACCTACCTGCTATTATTTGGAGGAGAACATTGACTTCGATAAGTCAATACAGGGCAGTATTGAACTATCATCTGGTACCTACGTTTCTGTCACATCATCAATTTAAAATGAGCCCGCAAATCAGTTTCATCATCTTAAGAGTGATGTTCCAAAGACAGAGCAATAAGCTTAGGCAACTAATTATATTGTAACACTGCACCCTATAGCTAAGAGCTCCTTTAAAGTTTACTTTTAAAGAGCAAATCTGCATCACCAGCCATGATGGTAGGAAAATGGAACAAACTCTAGTTCTACTGACAGTTATCAGAGGCTTTTCTTCCCACTGTAGATATCCACCGACTGTAATTAAATATACTATGCGCCTCTGGGGGCAGTAACAAACACCAATATAAGAAATAAATGATGTGTACCTTGTATTCACTGCCTTTAATGCTTAAATAAAATGACTTCTTTAGCTATGCTACTTCCTGATTGTGACCAGACTCCATACCCACAAACCCATTTGTTCATACAGTGCGGAAAGAAAAAAAAATGTCCTTCTGGTCTGGGAAGGGCTAAACAAATCACATTTACTTTGTATCCCGTGTGTTTTTGTTTTACGTGTTTAATAAAACTTTAAAAATAACATTTGTTTTGGTTACTAATGTGTTTTTTTCCAGTGCAATGCAGTATTTGCAGTATTGCCGTTGGGGTGAACCTTTTTATTCTATAGAATTCCAGTATATGATTACATGGTAACACACAGTACATACACTATATATGTGTCTCGATGACGGCAAGATGGATGCAGAAATGCATTGATTAATAGCACTTAATAGAAGTTATGTCTTAATTGAGAAATCCTGTTGAGTGCCCTGTCTCTATCCAGTGTTGTATCCCTCTTCGGATAGCACCGGGTCTTCAAGAAATAATATTTTCTATTTACCCATATTCCTCAGGAAAAGCACGTACACAAGCCCATGGTAAAAGCACAGCCTGAATGCAGCCACATCCATAATTTCTGAAGGGTGTGAACACTATTGCAACCAGGATTTTGTAGTTTTTCCATTTTCACTAAACGCTTATCGAATTTATGATGGCAATTTTGCAATAAAGTTAGAATAGGTTTGCTGCTAAACACTGAGATGAGATGATTCAATTTGAGGTGAGCCCAGAAGTCATTGACACATAGTTTTATTTAAAGTAGAAAGGCAAAAAAGTAAACTTTGGAAAAAAACAGGGCAGCAAATCCTTACCAAAGATAGGCTTTCGGAAGATTCCTTAGGAACCAGGGAAATAATGTCACCAAACTGTATTGGAACTACAGTGCTTTGCCTGGACAACACGGGGAGGTGGCAAATGAGTAGTCCAGCTCCCCAAGCTGGTAGTTTAATGGCCAAGGAGGACCAAGCACATTTTGACAGAGGTGGGTTTCCCCCCATCCCCCAGGGAGGTAGCAGTGCCAAAAATCCTGGCTTTAGCAGGAAAGCCCAGTTTTAAAGGGCCTATATCTTTGTCACATACAGCCAAACCATGCTCCAGAATTGGGTGCATTTATGGGGCCAGCAGGTTCCGTATATTTCCCACTTGTGAGTATGTAACATGATTTTTACACCAAAAATATTGCTGTGTGTTGTGGAAATTCATGGATGAACACTCAGTCCAAGGCAAATGTATTATTTATTCTGTCATTCCATAAATACATTAGCTGTTATCTCTGAACATTCATTCAGAAGCACAAAGCACTGCAGTCTCAGTTTGTTATGTATGCAATTCAGCTCAACCAAGATTTGTACATAATTATAAAAAGACAGCATTTTATTTACATAACGTGGATTAAACAATCAGATTCAATTTGCCATCATGGAGTCTCTACAGTGTAAAGCATGGTAGATATTTGGATCATCAAAACCCACAAAAAAAAAGACAAAAAAAAAAAAAAGTTTAAAGTTATTCACAGTTTTAGCATTTAGTTTAATGATAACAAAGAAAAAGATATTGGTAGATTTAAAAAGCAGAAGTACTACAATTATTCATTCAAAAGCTTTAAAGGATAACTAAAGACTCAAAATGATAAAAGTAAATGTGCAGAAAGTACTGTGCTTGAGGAATTTTGTCAGTGGACGCAGCCCAAGATTTATCACATCATGCAGTAGGTGACTGATTGGGTAATCCTTTTGCATAACATATTCTATGTATAATTCACCTTGCCAATTATGCATTGCTCTGGGAGCATACAGTAAACGTTCCCCAGTACAGCCTATTTTAGGAGTAATTACAGAAACATGGTTGGTTTGCAGGCCTTGTTCTTAATCTGAAAGACTTGTCCCTCTAGATAAGGTAGCACACCTATTCCCGATATGGACAAAAATAAAGGATTCATGTCAAATTCCCAATTCACCTCTTTTCCCGGCTTTTTGGCCTTGGCAGAAACACTCCTTTGCATGCCCACTAGGACATTATATGGGGGATGACACAATGTATAATTATTATTACTTTAGTACTTTCTTTTGTTTTACATTTTTGTGGTGTGGGCCTATATCCCTATATGGGAAATAGGGATATACGTTTGGGGACTGCTCCACTATTGGTTTGGGACCACTTAAAATAAAATCCTGCACAGGGAAGACTTTCTCTATGCTTCCTGGGTCCATAAAAGTAAGGAAAACTAGTCACATTGACAGGTGATTATGTAAAAATGTTCATCCTTCAATAGGCCATGATAAGCGAACCTGTATCCACTAGCTATGCATGGAAGGTGAAGCAAAGGCCCTCCCAATCTAGCTGGAATTTAGGTGTTTCCAAAAATAGGAAAATTATTTAACAAACAAGTAAACATTTTATAGCTGCACATAAAAAAAGTTTCTTTTGGACTATAGTTCCCCTTTAAGACTCATTTGTAATTGTAGAGTTTTTGTTTCTTTCTAAAGTAAAAAAAATATGACATTTTTAAGTCTTTATTTTTCAAATATACCATATGCATAATTATGAAATGTACACAAGTAAACACATTAAAAGAATGAAAGGCTCAATTACATACCCTTCAGTCTTACCAAGTGACAATGTGCCTGTGTGCTACTTGCTTATATTGTAATGGGAAGCAATCTAGGGAAACTTTAAGGATCTTAGTATAAAGTACACTCTTAAAGGAGAACTTCAGTGCACAGAACCTTTCATTCTGGCACTCCTTAATGAAAGGATATTGGAAGGTAATAAAATAATCAATCCTACCTGCCTACCAGTTTGCAAAGATTCCCAAAGCAGAATTCAATTAAGGAGTCAGGCAGGTCCTGCAAACATGCACTCCCCACAACATCAGAAGCAATGTCAACATAACAACAAGGCTTACCAACAGGACCGCAATGCTTAATGCTATTAGCAGCCAACAAGCAGTCGCCATAAGTCCTGGATTTTTCCTCATTCTCCTCAACTGCTTAATGTTTTTAGTGAAGGAATGCTCTGGCAAAATGAGAATGCAGGGTCCTGTATATATGTATAACTTATCACAATATATTGTGTAATATTACCATGCCTCACTATCAGGGAGATGCAATATGATATGCTACAGATCCTAATAATCATACTTTAAAATCCCATGCCAACCCATTTGTAGCAATGTTATAGGAGGTGAGCTTGGGTCTAAACTGGGTGGATTCTCTGTGTTATGTTATAAAGCTAGTCAGAATATCAGTCATACTACTGGTTTAAAAAACCCTTTATGTCCCTCTCATGTTTGTAAAAATGTTGTAGAATACAGCAACAAACCATTCAAAAGGAGAAGTTTAAATCTGTCTTAAATAAAGGGAGGCTTGCTCTGGATTCTATAAAGGGTAATATAGTAAGGTTGACAAAAGAAGAAGCTATTGTTAGTTGTGGGCATTTTTCAAAGTGATGAGATGCATTGTACTTGCTTGTTGGGAGCAATGATAATCTATTTCTGGAGATATTGTACCCAAACTTGTAGATATAGTGATATATGAACTATTTTGAAATGCAATTAATAAGGTTGGGCCCAGCCTCGGCTTATCCCTTACAATAGCTCATTGATCAGTGTTATATCTTATACAAAGTTGCCATACTGGGATGGGGAAGGGAAGGGTGTGTGTGTGTGTGTGCTTGGAGGAGGCCTAATTTGCTCAGTGCCTATACAAAGAACTATGTTTAGCACAACTAAACTGTAGAACTGTAATGCTGGTCATTATATATATATATATATATATATATATATATATATATATATCGAACATGCTGTCTACTAGATGTGATGTAAGCTCATAGAGGTAAGCTTAAATAGCCTCAATAGTGGGCAGCCCAGTTTTTAAGATCATTTAAATAAATTGTAATATTAAAACACGATTAAAAACAAGAAACAAAATGTAACCATATTCATAATATTGATACTGTTACAAACATACAACTGTAGCAGAGAGATGGACATGTTTTATCATTGTATCCTTTTCAATGGTAGTAGTACTGTCTGTGCACACAGATCAATCCAGCACCAAAGCATTCAAAGCATTCTACCTGCACCAGGTAGAAAATCTAACATGAATACATTCATTGGGAAGACCTGCACTATGTTTAATGAACGCATGGCCAATCACAGATCATCTATATGTGCTGCACTCACAACAAAGAATCCCCAGGTCTACTAGCTCTAAATATGGTGATCTCTCAGTGGCAAGGCATTTGCCTCACCCACTTTCTAGTCCAAGATGCATGATATTTGACAGATTAACTAAAAAAATATCTATCCTCTAATCAGGGTCATGACAAATTTCTCCTTCAAAAGAAATTGAGATGGATACATAAACTTGATACATTATTCCCCAAAGGGTTAAATGAAAAATTGTCTTTCCATTGTTTTTTATGAATGTTTTCACATTAGATTTTCTTCTTGTGTGCAGACAGGACTTATCCCATTGAAAAGGATACAATGATATAACGTGCCCATCTCTCTGTTGCAGTTATGTTTTTAACAGTATCAATATTGTGCCTTTGTGTGTGTGTGTGTGTGTGTGTGTGTATATATATATATATATATATATATATATAATTTTTTTTTTTTAATATATATATATACACGTTCCTAGTAATGGCCCATTGGCCCATTCATTTTGCAAAATGAATGATTGGACCAAGGGGTTGTCTGAACATTTTGGGAACATTGGGAAAAGTTTCCTAATGTATGGCCAGCTTAAGGGTACAATCAACTTTAAGGCCTTTAAGTCTGTCTCTACGGTACAAAAACTGTAGTTACTAGACTGATTTGACAGCTCTCCAGTTGTAATCTAATTTTTCTTGTAAATTGTATGAAATTTAATGGATGCATTAAAAAAGATAAATTAGAGGGTTTTCATTTGGAAATGTCAGCAGGTATGTAAAGGCAGCAATGAGTTTGATCTCTGATGACTAAGGTGAATGGTTCATATACAAAAATAAACTTTGGGGCAAAAGTGCAACATTATCTAATTCAACTGAATTTCAGTTACACTGCAACAGACAGTTTCCCTCATTAACTAAATAAGGAAAACACAGATATCCTAAAACTGTGTACAGTCTGAGCACATCTTAGTACTTTAAAAGTACCTAACAATGTTAAAATAAAGTTATTAAAACAATAACTTTCCCAAAAATAACCAATTCTGCTATCTTGGAGAAGATGGTGGGTGAATAGGTCAGCGGGTTGAGAAAGATTGAGATGCCTCTAGTGGTAAGTTTGGGAAATACCTTTCCTGGTGCTTAAAGGGTATGTTACCCTGTAAATACAACTTAGTATTACTAGATAGCTTAGGCTTTAAATGTAAAGTGTATTTTTTTTTTTGTTCTAGGACCCACCTTTAGTCCTTGAAAGTTTCGGTTTTCCTCCTTCTGTTCATGGGCGTCTGCAGGGGCAAGGTGGGGCATTTTATAGGATGATTAAAAAGGAATTGTTTCCTTTAATCTGAACATATTAATGGGATAAGCTGCAACCCCCCTAAGCTCAGTTCCTTTCGGCTATTTAGATCTTTTTACTTAGTATATTCCTCGTAATTAAAGAACAATTTTCAACAGCTGCACTGTCATTGCCACCAAGTGATTAATTATTTTTGAGATTACAGTATGTTAAGCTTGCTAAGCCAGCATTAAAATGGTGCCATCTTACAGCCTTATGACAAGCCCCTGTTGACCTGAAAACATCTGGCAGGAGAGGGACACTGGAGAGTTCAGTTGGATAAGATGAAATAGATTTTCCTTTCTCATGGCTTCTACATGTATACATAAGCATAATAATAAACAAATTAAGTAAGCACACTTGTCTGAGAAGTGCATATAATGGTCATTAATGTAAAAGGAAAGCAGATGTCTAATGCATGTAGCTGGAATTTATCCTGCCATTAGTGGGAACGTGATTTTCTTGCAATGTGTGTTGCTGGATAAATGTGCTAGGGCCTCTGTACCAACTAGTCTGACATGTAACCTAAATGAAAGACACCATTTATTATATTTTACAGTTTAAAATTACAGTTTAAAAGTAAAAAAAAAAAAAATATTTTAAAAATAATATCACTATCAAAGTGGCCCCAGATCTATTTAAAATGTAAGATTTCTCTGCCTAAAATGGCAGCTGTAACTCATACACAGCAATTCAAGACTGCAAAATATAAATAAATAGTTCTTCAGTCCTCTTCCTGCTTTTCTCTGCAGTCTGTGATGTAGACAATGGGAAGACATACTCTTTAAATAACAGTGTCTTCCCATCCCATCTTGGCCAGATTGCAGGTTATCACTGACAGTAGCAGAAGGGTAGAGCGGAGCAGCAAGAGAAAATTCCTGTAAGTATTCCAGTTGATTGGGAAAATACGTAGGGGTGAGGCCTTAGTAGTTAAGGACATCAGCCTGGGTACTATTCAGAAGTTGAGAGAGGTGGGTGGGGGGGGGGGTAGTAAAATTATTATTTTAACATACTGTAATCCATCAGTTGTAGCACATATAAAGGTGTGCAAGAAAATGCTCCATAACCACACTAACCCTTCCTTTTATCTACCTTATAAAAAACACTGCATTTTTCAAGTACAATGACCACTGTATATGAAAGAATTCCTGGTAATTTTAGAATAATGTATTTATTTAGAAATACAATCTACAATTTCCTGGGAGGTTTTGAGTGCTCCTACCTACTGCTCTCATCTGGTATTGCTGCAGCAAACTTCTGGTATGCGACTTCACAGCTGTCCCTCAGTCCCCTTCATTTCTAGTGAGGGTGCTTCGACTTGGAGGTGGGTAGGTCTATTGGAGAGGGAGGGACTGTCAGCAGGAAAGCTGTTAAGCCGTGGGCAACTTCGTCAGTTCACTGAAGCAATATCAAGTACTTTATGAACAGGAGGTAGAAGTCCAACCTACCTCCCAGGAAATTACAGATTTTATTTAAAAATAAGGTAAAGATTTTTCAGTTTAGTGTTCCTTTAAAGGTTATCTCCACTGCTAAAAATTTTTTTGCTATTCAGTTTTATTGAAGAATGGGAGGTAAAGGAGCTGTGTCTTACCTCCTGTTCTTCAATAAAACCTGCAGGAGGTAAGACAGAAGGTAAGGAACTCTGTATTCTATACACATCTTACATATGCACAGAAAACAGAGACCTTACCTTCTCTCTCAGTTCCTGCAGGGTTTATTGAAGAACGGGAGGTCATAGCTTCTTTATCTCCTGTTCTTCAATAAAACTTAATAGCAAAAATGTTCTAAAGCAGTGGAGATACCCTTTAAAGAAGATTCTCAGTTTTTTTTTTTTTAGACAATTGGGTACAAAAAAATTTCCATTTAAGTAAAAATAACAGTGAGATTAACACTTAAATCTCAGATTTTAGTCTGAGTTCAATTAGTTAGACCAGAGAGACACAAAAGATTTAAAAAAAAAAAATTCCTATGTAAAACTCCCTCCAATCACTACTTTTGTGCA
This sequence comes from Hymenochirus boettgeri, assembly GCA_019447015.1. Taxonomy (NCBI): domain Eukaryota; kingdom Metazoa; phylum Chordata; class Amphibia; order Anura; family Pipidae; genus Hymenochirus; species Hymenochirus boettgeri. The sequence goes on along the minus strand of CM033475.1, from coordinate 180,573,226 downwards.
ATTTAATAAACTAGCAGATATCTGAATACATAAAGCGCATGGTTTGTTACAATAATACTTAGAGTGGTTTTCCCGACATTTAACATGGAAACGTTATGTTCTTTGATGAAAACTCACTCCATTTTGAATCAGTAAAGCTTAAGCAGGCAGAATAGTAGGCTGGTGCAGAACGAAGAAAGTCCTGTCCAGCGTCGCTCAACATTATGACCTGTAGTCTTTTTTGCTGTATGGCTTGTTACCCAAAATACTATCAATCTCATGAATAATTGAAGAGGACAACTTTGGAAGGACCTGTAACAAGTTAAAAGTACTTGTAAATAAAGTAAAGGCTTGCTTTACAATCCATTTCAATTTTAGGCAGAACAAATAAGTACAAATAAAATAAATGCTATTTTTATTTAAAGTTTTTATATTACAAAAAAAAAACATAATTTCCACAATGTCCCAAACACCATGTGTATGCGCATGCAATAAAGTTGCCATTAGCAGTTACACTGCTTGTTGCCTGAGTGTTACCTCACAATTTTGATTTGCATCCAAAAAAGGCCCCATTACCCACAGTAACAGTTCGAATTATGTGTGTTTGTTAACTACTAATATAGGTAATTAATTGTATAATGCAATACCATTTAACAAAATGCTGACAGCATCTACCACTTCAAAAGTTCTACTTAAAAATAGTTAATAGATTGTGGAAGCACTCTAATTAGGCTAATTTACAACTACATTTAGCGGAAGTGCTACTGATCTGGTCAAACATTTATACAAACATAGAAAAGATAATCAATGCACATTCCTAGGCCCCATACAATATCATATTATCTGCACACTGGCATACTTTATAAACAAAGGGGTTTTAGTATACATTACTGTGATCACATGAATGAAAAGCCTTCCAACCACGTCAAGGTAACCCCAGTCTGGAAGGTCCTAACTTTTAACCTTTTTTACTTCAATTACCATTAACAAACTTTTGCATTTCTCATCGCCTTTTGTTTATTCATATATTTAATTACACAGACACTGCAGGGACTTTCATTAAAGGGGAAGTTCAGTGCAAATACTGCTCTTTTTTCTGGAAAGTATATGTATTTTTTCATCCCAATGAAAGTTGCTCAGTAGAGATCTGAGCATCTTTGACCCATCCAACAGCCAATCAGTAGAAATAACTGTTGGGAACATTCCAAGGTTGTGGTGCATCCTGGGAAGAAGAAGGGCCGTTAGAACCTGAAATGTCAGCTCACTAATGTCAACAGCAGGGAACAGCAAAGGGTATGAAATCAACTGATTTTTCAAAATGGAAGAGAATATGTAGATTAACTAAGTATGCATTATGCACAAAAGACAGGGCATCTCCCCAACACGGAGGCAGGCAACCAACTCGAAGAGTATGAGTAAAAATCGACACTTTATTGTAACATCTAAAAGCAAGGCATGCCGGAGTCCAAACAGGTGTACTAGGAGGCACATATACAAGCTCCGCCCTACGCGTTTCGTGGAATGACTTCCACTTCCTCAGAGGCTCTAAAGGGTGTGTCACTCTAAATACTATATATATAGCCAAAAGTTAACCCCTTCATCAGCTAAACCAATTAAAACACCCTTAAGAACGTAAGACAACATACCTACAATGCATATTGTGCAAATTTAACAAATTTAAAATTAAAACGAAAATAAACCTATTATTTAATCATATAATAAGGTATATGTATGTCCTTATTAATAGTAGTAATGACACAGCATAAAACAGACTTATCTAATATATGTTGTATCATATAGTGAACATATAAAAAACTTCAACTATAGTTAAATCATGTAATACATGAAGGGGGAGGTGATCCAGAACAAAATACATTGATACAAGATATTTTGTTGCAAGATAATTAGTTGCAAATGCAACTTAATTCAAAATCCCTATTGAGACCATGGGGAACCACTGTACCTAAGGAATAAATCCAGAAAGCTTCCTGTTTAAGGAGACTACGTTCTCTGTCTCCCTTCCTGATATTCAGGGGTACATGGTCTATAATTTGAAAAGATATAGCTAGGTTACCTACATGGCAATCCATGACATGGGCAGATACGGCTGTGTAAGAACCACCCCTAAGGGCAGCATTTATATGTTAGGCAAATTCTTTTGTAAGCCGGCCTGATTGTTTTGCTGGCGTATTGTTTGCCACAAATACAGGTCGGTAGGTATATGATGTAAGATGATCTACAATTAAAATGTCTATTAATAGTGAATTTCTTCTCGCCACTACTATCCGTAAAAGTTCTAGATGTCTGAATATATTTACACGTTACATCGTGCTAGTCCGCATTTATAACATCCCTTATAATTAAGCCCGGTAGGGGTGGTTTTTCCAATAGTATCATCCCTAAACAAACTCAGGGAGACCACTGAGCCTATGGAACCTCCCTTCTTATATACAACCCTGGGATTAGATGGTAATATGTATCTCAAAAGAGCATCCATTTCTAAAATGGACCAATGTTTATTTAGTATGCCACGGACTTTATTACTATCCCTATTAAAGGCCATGATAAAGCTCGAACTAGAATCATTCTGAAGTTCAATTTTATTCCTTCTAGTATTGGGATAGCTTTTATTTTTCATAAGAAGGGGCTTCCTATCGCAGCCTATTGATCTCTCATAGGCCATTTTTATGTTACCTGTGGAGTATCCCTTCTCCAGCAGTCTATCCCACAGTTCCATGGATTTATTTTGGAATCTGTTTTGGAATTTTGGAAATGGACATTGGTCCATTTACACAATATGCATTGTAGGTATGTTGTCTTACGTTCTTATGGGTGTTTTAATTGGTTTAGCTGATGAAGGGGTTAACTTTTGGCTGTATATATAGTACTTAGAGTGACACACCCTTTAGAGCCCCTGAGGAAGTGGAAGTCATTCCACGAAACGCGTAGGGCGGAGCTTGTATGTGTGCCTCCTAGTACACCTGTTTGGACCCTGCATGCCTTGCTTTTAGATGTTACAATAAAGTGTCAATTTTTACTCATACTCTTCGAGTCTGGTTGCCTGCCTCCGTGTTGGGGAGATGCCCCGTCTTTTGTGCTAATCTACACACCTATTGGGAGATAGGTCATTCCGGGAGGTGATTGCAGCACTGGACTCTTAGGTGGTGGTAAACGCTCCTAACACGCGCAGGTACGTACTAATTTCATAGCGTTTGGAAGTATGCATTATACAAACTAACAATTTAACAAATATTTATAATTTCCAATGAACTGTCCCTTTAAGAGGGTTTGGTAGCACCAGAAAGTTAAACAGTCAGGTTAAAGGGCATGTCCACCCCCAAAACTAAATTCTCCCCACTACTGGCCCCACTGTGCAGAGTTTAAAAATCCTTACCATACCTCTCATGCCTATACAGAAAATGATCTACTTTACAGCCAATCCAAAAATATGTCCGCAAATTAAATAGTGGTGCTGAAAGATCCAAATTTAATATCTTGTATGAATTCCATGAGCTTGAAGGACAGCATCCATGCGGTTTGGCAAGGATTCATACAATTTATTGATGAAATCATCAGGAATAGCCAAGAAAAGTCTTGCATGCCTCCCAGAGTTCATCAATATTCTTTGGTTTCGTCTTCCATGCTTCCTCTTTCATCCTACCCCACATATGCTCAATGATGTTCATGTCAGGTGACTGGGCTGGCCAATCCTGGAGCACCTTGATCTTCTTCGCCTTAAGGAATGTTGATGTGGAGATGGAAGTATGCGATGGAGCACCATCCTGCTGCAGAATTTGGCCTTTTTTATGATTGGGAATATATGAGGTAGCTAAGATTTCTTGGTATTTTACACTATTGATGTTGCCTTCCACCCTGCAGATCCCTATACTGGATGTAACCCCAGACCATGATTTTGCCTCCACCAAACTTCACTGTTTTCTCGGTAAATCTCGGCTCCATGCGGGTTCCAGTAGGCCTCCTGCAATATTTGCGGCGACTGTGGTGTAGTTTCGTTTTGCATTGAAACATTATTACAAAAGCTGTTTGGGGTAAAATTAACCATTTCTTGAAACAAAATCTGAATTTGAATTATTGTTAAGTGGCACTTCAGGTCTTTTGTCAGAAACTGTAGTTTACTACTTTGTATATGGTTATTTTTATGGTAATTATAGCCATGGTGGTCATGTCAGGGGGAGGAGGGAGTTGTGGCGTGGGGGGCCCCATCGAAAATTTTGCTGGGGGCCCACTGATTTCTAGTTACGTCCCTGAGTAGGTTGACCAGTTGCATCCATTTATTGATTTTTAGTAAGAATAGACTGTTAGTTAAATTTCAGGCAGGGAGAGGGGATAGTAAGTGTGAGGGGAGCAACAGTGGAATATTTTCTTATAAAAAATCATTTCTTTACATAGCATTTTTATAAGGGAATATTCCACTGTTGGGAATATTTTACCACTTTCATGTATTATAAAAAGATTTTTACAGGTCAGCCATATATAACATTCACTGTTAGCATGTATTATTGGTTAAGTTATGCTCCTCCTATTTTCCACAAAGATCCAGTCCTGCTGTCAGTCACTGCCTGATAATAAAGAGACCCCTGCCCTCATCTGCCAAGTGGACAATGGGATCGTCGATTTAGGCTGTGATGCTTTACACCTGAAACTAAGTCCTCAACTGTAAACCAGACAAAGGCAGCACAACTACACAGAGGACAGGCTTTTCACTAAAAAATTCTAAAGTACATTTACCCCTTATGATATTACAGTATAGATACCCTTTAAGCACTGCTAACAAACTACAAAAGCCATTTAGGAATATGTTCTAATAATCAAATAAGTTTTCATTGGTTGCAAAAAACTGCTTGCCCCTTATCATCTTTAAAAGGATCAAAATACAAACCTGTATTGCTCCAATATTCTCCAGAAGTTGGTCAGCATTAGACGCACCTAATAAAACTGAGCTAACACCCTCATTCCTCAAACACCAGGCTGTAAAATAAGGCAAAATATATGCATCAGAACAAATTATGCTAGTTATACAGAAAAAATAAGATCCCTAGACTTGAACCAATAGTAAACCTGAAGGGCACGTTTCAAAGTGGCAGAAAAATCTATTTTTTTTTCTTTTATTTATTAAGACCATGTTGCCACATTACACTAATCATTCAGTGTTCATAGAGATTCAAAAAAACCAAAGCAGAATGATTGGACAGAACAACTGCTTTGCTACCAGCAAAAGGAAGCACAAGGAACATAATCAACTGCAAATAATTGCAGGTAATAGTAAGTGTTCATCTTTAATAATAATCCCTTCTAGTTCCCTGTAATTGCAATGGTTGTTGATAATGCTGTTCTTCTTTCCATGGTCCTTCAAAGCCAAGACACTTTTCTCTGTCTTACCCCAGGCATCCCAACGTATCTAAATGGGGAATGTTTTCACCAACCACAGAGGACCATGGGAAATATGAAAAGAATCAGCAGCATTGATCCTGTCAATTTGCACGTAAAAAGTATCTTTACAATAATCAATGACCACAAACAGCGTAAAAAATGTCAAAAGAACAATTTAAAAATGTATGTTATTTTTCATGAAAGGAACCTTTTAACCTGCTAATCTAGAATGTAAGAGACATAAAGGTCCTTAGAAAATCAGCATTTTGATTCCAGTGGTGCTGTAGTTGTGTTTGAGGTAGAAGAATAAAATGACAATCACATGGCCATCGGATTCATATATATCACAGTGTGTTAAATTTAGCAGTTAGAAAAGTAGTTAGAATAAAAGATTTATTTCTAGATGCAAAATTGTGATTGTTTTTTCCTTTAAAATTAATGGAATGACACCCAAAGCAAACAAAAGCTCTATTAGCTCGGAAATAATAAAAAAATACAAAATGCCACAATGATTTATTTACATTTTGTCTATTTTGTAATGATTTTCTTTTAGGACTACAAACAAGAAAAAAAAACTCTTAAATACCATTTGAATCCTTGAATTGCTAGCTAGCAAAAAATAATTTGTACACCAATGGCATATCATAAATCGCAATGCTCCATACTGTGTGTACAACAGTCACCCGTAACACCCGTTTAGTGCCCAGACCAAACATTGTTTTCCAACCTAAATTAGCCAGGGAAGTATAAGTGAGAACAACTATCTCTTTTTCTGTTAACAAGAGCACTGAGCCGTCAAAAAGCTGCCTGCGCAGCAGCTGATAGCTCTTCTGCTTGTCGGCCAGTTTGCCCCACCTCCTTCTCTTAACACAGGTACATGCAACCTACAGAAGAGATGGAAGGTGTGTCAGGGGCACAGACTGAAAGAAAAGCTGGAGAGCTGTTAGACACTGCAAGAGCAGCTTTGTGATATTTTATCACTGCTTCCGTTAGAGGTAGAATATATTTTCCTACCTCCCTGAGAAATATAAATTGGGCTCTGGGCACTAAAGTCCCCCTTTATTACCCTGCTTTAACCATTCATTATCATGATCAAAGTTTACACTCACCAATTGCTAGCTGTGGAAGAGTACATCCCAATCGCTCTGCAATGGCTTGGAGTTCTTTCAATTTTGCCTGTTGCCGTCTCCCTTCTTCACTTAATATCTTGTCTTTTAACCACTGATAACCCTTTTATGTAAAATTAAAAGAAATAAGTCTGATGGCAATTAACCTTTTTGTAACTACCAGAGATTAGAAAATCAAATGTTTTTTTTTATTATAGTTTTTTTTCTTCAGGATTTAATTCTCTTGTCTATTTGGAAACTTCACATCAAATGTTGAATTTCCCAATCTGCTCTGGCACCTGCTTTAGAGGTTGACTCTCCAAGCTGTAAAAGCTCTTTTACAAGCTTGTACATGTGCAGAGGCGTTCACTTGCTGAGCAGCCAGAAACAAATACATTTGTGATTGTGACGTCAACTTTTATTGGTGTAACAGTTTTAAGATTTGGCACCTGGAAAGATCATAAGGAACTGCAGGGATGCTGCGGCAATAGTGAAGTATAGCAATCATGCATGTGGGGAGCTGCAGCTAAAAGGAAGTTGTACTGGTGGTGGTGGGAGTGTCGAGCATGCCCTTTAAGGTCCTGCTCAAGGACTTTTTGTGCAATTTTCCCTAACAATACAAGCAAAAGATCAGCAAAACACTTCAAAAACCACAAAAAAAGCACACGCATCAGTCTATATGTTATATCTTGCATTTAATGCACCGACTTTGCAATTGTTATGTGCTTGTTTTGTTTACAGCTCAATAAACGCAATACAGCTATACACGCAATAATCCTGATTGTATGATTTAGGGATATTGTTAATATTTTATGGTTGTCGGGGCGTGTATGTCCAATAGTTAATTTTTCTGCTAATTTTCTACCCTCCCCTATAGGACAAGTTTAGTGGACCAATACTTGTGGCAGGTACCTAGGATTGGTTGGGGCCCTTATTAGAATGAAAGTGTAACCAGTAATAATGTCCTGCAGGTGACTAATTGTAATAAGAAAAAAACAAAGTAAAATAGATTCTGTCCAAGTATTGTTGATCATGTCGTCCTTAAAGGGCATGGTCACCCCCAAATGAAAAACATATTTTATATATAAGGTAAATCACCCCCCACCCAAGCTAAAATAGTTAAAGAAAACAGATGTAAAGCTTCTCTGTTATGCTGCAGAATTATGCTCTCCCTTTTTCCTCTGCCTCTCAAAACTTTCTGCCTCCTCTACAAGCTCTTTTACAATATTTGACAAGGTCAGAGGAGTAAGCTAGGGGAATAGCATTCCGTCTTAGATGTCATCTGTTACATCCATGACTGACTGCTGCTAACTGTAAGGACCAGGAAGCAGAAAGAGAACAGAACACCAGGCAACATTTCAGGTTAGTCTTTCATCTATTAGCTATTGGGGTTTGGGGTGTGATTTACCTATATACAATTGGTGATTTAAAAGGGAAACTGTGGCATCCAATAACTTGAATGACATCACCTGAACCTCTGCTCCACCTTTGTCACCAGGGGGCAGAGCATGCTCACTTAAGACTTAACGCTGGGAGAGACAGGAAGTACAAATTTTAAATTAATGTTGTCAAAAATTGGTCACATAGCTTCAAGCTAGTGAAAGCAGGGAATTAAACTGCTAAACCTTTCCAGCAAAATAACTCCTCCCAAGTTTTAACTAGAGATGTGATTCAGGGTGCTAGCCCCCCCCCCCTCCACTATGAGTGTGCACCTCTCGATACTCAGCCCCGATACTCTCAATTACATTTTGATCCGTGCACAGACTTTTGTGACTGACTACTGGACTGATAAGTATAGTAGGGCTGACATACACTGTATTTACACACTGGTGTGGGACTTTACCATCTGGGGAGGGGTATGTTAGATAAGATTTTCGTACTATGTATGATTTTTTAATATTTTGTAATAAAGTTTTGATACATGTGAAAATTAGGATAGGCTCTAATTTTGATTAAGGACTATCATTAGCTGTTTAAGTCAAAAATTGGTCACATATCTTCAAGCTAGTGAAAGCAGGAAATTAAAATGCTAAAATTTTCCAGCAAATTAAAAGTTTTAACTAGAGATGTGATCCAGGGTTAATTTTTAAGGTATGACAGAAGGGCTTTTATTTAACCCCTTTAATAGGCAACGTGATCTACTGTGAAAAAAAATCATTGGTAGCTCCCAATTGACAGACTACTAATTATTTTTTTTGAAGATAATTTAACAGGCCTAAACTTCTTTCCAAAGCAGCCAAAGAGACCTAAAACATACCTCCCAACATTTGGAAAGTCCAATGAGGGACAAATAAGGTGTGCACGTTTTTTGGGGGCCATGCCTACTTTTCCAAAGCCACATCTACTACGGGCATGTCCACCCGTTTTTAGAATTTTTTCTGTAGTGAAGGGCTCCCTCCCCCAACCGCCATAGTTATTTGCAGCAAAACTCCCCTGATCTATACTTACATTGCCTGTTTCCCCGACGTTCAGTCCCGGTCCTCTGTTTGCATGAAATTGCAAGCAGGAGGCCGGACCGGCAGCCGCATCTGTGATTGGCTTAGAGGCAGCCAATCATGGACGCGGCTTCCGGCTGTACTGAACATCGGGGGAAACTGGCAATGTAAGTATAGATCGGGAGAGTTTTGCTTCAAATAACTATATCATTTGGGGTTGTGGGAGGGACCCCTACACTACAGAAAAGGACATTTGAGCTAGCAGGAGGGAGAGAAACGGGAGGGAGGGATGCACTGCGCATGGCATTTTTCTCCTGGAGGAGAGACAGGAAGTAGTCCTATATGGACTTGGCCAGGCTCCTGGTGGTCAGTTTTTTGGACTTTGTAGGGGCATTGCAGGGCAACCATTAAGAGCAGGGATGTAAGGTCAGGATTTTTCTATACTACACAGTGGGGCCAGTAGTGGGTTAAATTATAGTTTTGGGGGTGGACATGCCCTTTAAAGACCACTACTGACATTTTACATAGTTGAGCTGACTACACTGGCTAATGGACTGGAGGGCTGACTACACTGGCTAATGAACTGGAGGACTGACTACACTGGGTAATGAAATGGAAGGCTGACTATACTGGCTAATGAACTGGTGGGCTTACTAAATTTGGCTAATGAATTATAGGGATGACTAAACTGGGTAATGAACTGGAGGTTTGATTATACTGGTTAATAAACTGGATGGCTGAATAACATGGGCTAATAAACTGAATGGTTGACTAATACTGGCGAATAAACTGGAGGGGCTGACTAACACTAGGTAATGAACTGGAAGGGCTGACTACCCTGGGTAATGAACTGGAGGGGCTGACTACGCTGGGTAATGAACTGGAGGGGCTGACTACACTGGGTAATGAACTGGGGGGGATGAATATGCTGGGAAATGAACTGGAGGGGCTGACTACGCTGGGTAATGAACTGGGGGGGCTGACTACGCTGGGTAATGAACTGGGGTGCTGACTACATTAGTAATAAACTGGAGGGCAGACTATGCTGGGTTATGAACTGGAGGGGCTGACTATGCTGGGTAATGAATTGGGGGGGTGACTATGCTGGGAAATGAACTGGAGAGGTTGACTACGCTGGGTAATGAACTGGGGGGCTGACTACACTGGTAATAAACTGGAGGGCAGACTATGCTGGGTAATGAACTGGAGGGGCTGACTAACAATAGATAATGAACTGGAGGGGCTGACTACGCTGGGTGATAAACTGGAGGGGCTGACTACACTGGGTAATGAACTGGGGGGATGACTATGCTGGGTAATTAACTGGAGTGGCTGACTACGCTGGGTATTGAACTGGGGGGGGCTGACTACTCTAGGTAATGAACTGGGGGGCTGTCTACACTGGTAATAAACTGGAGGGTTGACTATGCTGGGTAATGATCTTGAGGAGACAACAACGCTGGGTAATGAACTGAAGGGGCTGACTATGCTCGGTAACGAACTGGAGGGCTGACTATGCTGGGTAATAAACTGGAGGGCTAACTGGAGAATGTGTTATATCCCCCGAGACCTTCATACATTGCTCTGCTTACAGTGCTGTCCAGACTGTCACAGTAATGAATATGCTGTGCTACTCCTATTACTTTAATTATCTGGAACATATATAATAATATATGTCTTATAACAGGAGGTATCTTGCAGTCTCATGCCACAAAATTTAAGAAACAAGAAGTAATTTCTCACTACCAGGTTTCCCAGAGTAAGGGGCAGAGACATTTTTATGCTCTGTGGAGGGCTTTTTGCTGCTTTTGGCCCACCTCTCCTTAGGCTTATAGCTTAAGCTTATAGTATTTAATTATCTGGACTTTGAAGGAAACCAGAGCAGAACAATGTATGCAGGTCCCCTCCACCCAACACACACACTTATTCCAGACTATAACTGTTTAACATTTAACAATGCGCTGCCTTACTAGTTAAATGCTGACAGTGACAGTGTCTTCCAATCCACATACCTGATATCACCTTCCATACAGAGGACACTCCTCCTCCAGTCCTCAGCAGCAGAGGAGATTCCTGTTCTGTGCTCCTTGAGGAGCACTACTGGCTGGCAGTGTCAGGTATGAATAAAGTTTTGTTTAAAGAAAAATGAAACTATTTTTTTTTTAACAAAACTTTATTTAAACCTGAAACTGCTGGCTGGGACAATGCAGAGAAATCTGGGACGCTCACCATGCGGGACAATCCGGGACAGTTGGGAGGTATGAACTCTGTCAGTCATTTTGTGAAATCTGCACTTCAGTTTTCTACTTTTTCATACCATTACTATACGGATAGCTTGTTGTGAAATAATGCAATTATACAATTTATATAGAACAAGTGATAATAAAGAACACAGTGGGAAAAATAAGCAAACATTCTAATTAAATCTATTACATTATTAACAATATTACCTTTAATGATGCTCTAGAATAGGGTGGGATCCCACCATCATACTTTCCTGAAACAATTCCACAGGCAAGTGGTGACCAAGTCATAGCACCTACACCTGAGGTAAAGAAATAAAATGAAAAGTTGCTATTTGTACGGTACTTTTAATCAATTAGAAACTAGGCCATACCACAATAACACTGGCACAACAGTCTATTATAATGATAATGATAAACTGACATATCTTATTTGTTTAAAGGACAATTCTCATTTTGAAAAAAGAATTATTATTAACATAATTCAAAATTATGTTTTATATTTATTTGTACATAACTGGAATAGACCTTTTTGCATTTACCTTTTGTGATGTCATACTATCTATATGCTGTACTTATAACTTTAAGGAGAATTATACTCACCCCTGGGTTCGATCTAGATGTCCCATACCAACTGTCAAATTCCATTTGGTAGAGCTGGTCTCTCCCCAACTCCTCCATAGATTTGTCAATAGGAATATAAGATTATCACTACGAGCAAGTATGGGGCACCTAAAGCAAAGGTCTTCACCCTGGGTACTATCAGGGGAGAGGGGGTGGTTTAATTTCCCCTTTAAACCAAGTTTGTTTCTGCTGATTTTCTTCAGAATATAAATTCAGCATATCCTTTTTGCCAAAAACAACTACTTCACACATTCATGTTTGTTTAAGGTTTATTTTGAGTCGGTTTTGATCTGTGTAATTTTGCTGCTCTGCATTCTAAGCAATTTTTTTAATCAGGGGAGCTAAGAGATTTCTCCTTCTGCTTAAAAGGAATCATGTTTCTATTTTAACAACTGCGCAAACTCTCTGGAATCCTAAGCCTGTATCCTGGATTACACAGCTGGCTTCAGGAATTATTGTATAGTCTTTCAGAAACATTTAGCATTAGTGAATTTAAGCCAACAAAATAATGCATCCACCTTCTGTGATGACTAAAATGTGAATGTTAGTTATTCTTGAAAAGGTTACTGCAGTCTCCAAACAGTTAAAGTTAAATAAAAGTATTCAGTCTTCTCTGAGACTTGGATCTTTACTGTAAGTGCAATCTTTTGAGAAATTATAATGCTGACAAAGCTAAGCTAAAACTACACTTTCTGCTTTCAGCAGCTTGTAGCCAAGTGGACAGCACACTTTTCTGCCCACGATGATAAACACAATACCTTTTACAGTTAAATATTCCTTTAATGCATTGATTTAAGAATGGGAGGTAAAGGGGCTATGTCTTCTGTTCTTCAATCAATTTTACAGGAGTTGGGAACGAAGAGTGAGAAATTTACCTTTAGCATGATCCACTGCTGGCTGCAGCAAACAGTCATTTTGCACTCTAATACAAGTGTGGGTGCCTACTCCTCAATGTCCAACCCTTGGAGGATTCTAGGTACAGTTGAAATAGCTATTTCACAGTTGTAACACTGTTGCTTGAACATCACCTGAGGAAGGGGGCATGTCAATTTCCCCCCGAAACGTTGTGTAAGATGTGTTGTGGTCACTAAAAAGTTATTGATTTTCATTGGAGTGCGACCCTCGCTCATTGCTTTTCAACTGCACTGACAGGCCCTGACCTCTCCTGTAAAATTGATTGAAGAAAGGGAGGTAAAGGAGATATGCCTTACCTTCTGTTCTTAAATCAATGCATTAAACAATTAGTTCACTTTTTCATTGAACTATTCCTTAAGTCTGGAAAACTTGCAGAAGCAAATTGGAATTTAATTTTTTTTTTCCCATCTGTAAAATAATGCAGAAGGAAGGGCATTGATGGAATCACTTAGGGACTTCCTGCCATACCCTGCATTAGCATTAAGACTTTTGTGATCATGTTCATACTCCAGGTACAGGGAAGGAGCAGAGGGTGTAGGTGGTCACTTATGCTACTGCAAGCAACAAGAGTTTACCTAATAACAATTTTTTTTAAGGGGGCTGTAATAGATGTGACTCAAGGCACATCAAAACAAACAAAACATTTCTAAACAGTCAAAATAACTTGCTTTCTTAGCTCATAGTTTCAAAATCTGCAACCATTCACTAAAATCTCAGTGAAACTGAGAATACATGGGGATATTTTTTTATGAAGATATGGTGATCACCAGGGCTGTAAGGTTTTCTATAAATCCTTAGACTCCAACTTCTCAGTTTAGATTCAAACTTTCCTAGGCAAGTGGTTCTTGACTAGTCATAGGACATAAAGAAGAAAATTTTAATCTCTCCACCCCTTACTCTGGGAAACCTAGGAATGAGAAATAACTTTTTGTTTCTTAGATTTTGTGGGAAATGCTATGCATATAGCATGAGACTGCTAGATACCTTCTGTTATAAAAAGGCTCTGCTCCATTTTTACGTTCTGTGGAGGTCTTTTTGCTCCTTTTGGCCCACCTCACCCTTAAAACTTGTGGATATCCAGACTGGGCCTTTGTCAAAAGAAGTAGAAGGAAAGAAAAGAACACGAACATCAACGGTGAAGGGGGAAAACAAGACAGGAAAAAAAACATGGTCATCCCATATGTAGCAGGGGTCTCCGAGAAATTAAGAAGAATCTTCAAAAAACACCGTATCCCTGTCTGCTTTAAACCGAACAACACACTGAGGCAGCAATTGGTACATCCGACAGACCCAATACCGAAACACAAGAAAAGCGACATCATATATGCAGTACAGTGCAGTATGCTCTGATTTGTATGTGGGAGAGACCAAACAGCAACTGCATTAACGTATGTCCCAGCACAGAAGAACCAATTCCTTGGGTCAGGACTCGGCCGTGTACCTGCATCTTAAGGATAAAGGACATACCTTTGAATATTGTAATGTTAACATATTGGCAAAGGAACGTGACTGGTTCAAGAGAGGTGATAAGGAGGCCATTTATGTGAAAATAAAGAAACCAAGCCTAAATAGAGGCACCAACAATCATGGCTTTTTGTTTAATAGTTCAGCTGGACATAACACTAGTGAAACTACTCATTGGGCTTCAAAGCAGAAAAAGTATTTTCCAAATATGAATATTACTGTATCTGAACTAGGCCATTATATTGTATTTTTTTATTTTCATTTAAACAGGTACCCACTAATTGCATCTAACTCCACAGCCCTGGTTTTTAATAAAGTAAAACGACTGGCTGGATTCCCAAAGTAAATTCATTGGTGTATGGATTACATCTACATAAAGTTCAAATTGTAGTGTATATACTCGAGTGTAGGTCAGGGTTTTTATTTTTTAAAACTGACCTAGTATAGGGAACCTCGGCTTATACTCGGGTCACAGTGATTACTTTTATATGGCTGAAAAATTGTAAGGAGACCAGAGCATAAGAAGCAGTCAGGAGAGACGGCATGTGCATGCACATAGGCGCGGGCATGTCGGCACACAAGTTACGTGCCTCCTCTCAGCCCTCACCGGACATAATAGAGGAGAAAGGAATGGCTGAATCTCCTGTTAGTGGAGCTGGTAAGAACAAGTGCCTCTTCTTCTATGGGTGATTTAGAGGTGGGCAGGTGCATTTTTTCTTTTCTTGTTGGCCTAAAACGTATGTTGAACCTTGCCACTCCAGATGTTTAGAAACTACAACTCACAGAAACCAAAACATGCCCCAACCAATCAATAAGATCTGATTGGTTGGGGCAAATTTAGCACCGTTTTAAATAAGAACTTTTATTGAATAACCCCGACTGTGTTTTACTAATTACAGGTTTGCAGTAGTGGTCATATTTTCTACCCTTGGCTAGAGTCAATCAGTTTTACTAATTTTTCAGGTAAAAATATGTTCCTGAGCTTATACTTGGCCTATATTTTAGTATATAGGTAGGTTCTGCACTTAACACGATATAAAAGCCTACATAAACTGGCATGGCATAATTGTGATCTTATAACTATTCTAAAAATAAATGCAACAATCTCCAATTGCTTCAGTTAAGAGGAAAAACTGAATTAAGGCTTAACATACATAGGAAGTACATTGCTCTCTCTATTTATACATTTTATTTAAAAACATAACAAAGCTCATGTTATCCACTTAAATGATTTGGCTGATTTCAACAAAGTAGATCAAATGACTTGTGACCGTTTAGAAAATATTTGTCCATTAAAAATCATTTTATTTGCTGATTTGAAGGTCCAGCCTACATTTATTATTCTTTTCTAGGAAATCTTATGAGACATTCTCCCAAAAATTTATATTGAAATTCATGTGCCGAATGGGGATTAAATTCTGCTAAACCAGTTGATATTAATCCTCATATCTGCCAGCTTGCTGTTTTTAGAATTTAAAGCAAATAAAGTAATCATCTAGTTAAGCTCCAGAGGAAAGCCTGGTTGCA
Organism: Hymenochirus boettgeri; assembly: GCA_019447015.1. Lineage (NCBI taxonomy): Eukaryota > Metazoa > Chordata > Amphibia > Anura > Pipidae > Hymenochirus > Hymenochirus boettgeri. The sequence continues at coordinate 180,557,542 of CM033475.1, read as the reverse complement.
CAAAAATAGCAAAAAAGCTCTTGATTCAATGCTGATGCAGTGCAAACTTGTACAATCAAATTGAGAACAAGAAAATAAACAGGAAAGTGTTACATTTTTCAGGTTTAAATTTAAAGAAGCTAAAGGAACATAAAAGAATGTAAGCCTTTCTAAATATAGATAATACAATCCATCTTAAGGGATACAGCCTTCATTAACTTGTTTTATCTCCAAATCATTAGTTCTCAGAGGAGACATGCATCACCTTGGTCTTTCTTCTTTATCTGGAGATAGTGGCCAACTATTGCATCCAAATGAAATTTTCCAAATGCCTGTCGCACAAATATATATATATTTTTTACATTTATTTTTTATACAAAACATGAATGTGAATCTTACCAATTTTATGAAAAAGTTCTGGTAGTTGTACTTCTACTTTTTCTCTTTGAAACATATGATACTCTGCTTGTTCACATATAGGTGGAATCAGGTTAAACTGCCGAGCTACTGAGTATGCCTCCTGTAGCAAAAGAAGGATTTAAGTGTTGGCAGTAAAAAAAAAAAAAAAAAATTGTATAGTCTTTCTAGAGCTTAAAAAAAATCACTCAGTTACCTACCTGAGCAATTATTATTAAAAAAAAGTTCGCCTGCAGCTCCTATACCCTTCTGACCCACCGTTCCGAACCCCCAATTCCATCATGATTTACTTTTGCTACTTTTACAGGATTTACTATTTTTCCCAACCTCAGGTCATTTATTCTACGTAACTTAGTGATAGTTTTTACGCTTGATGCAAGTCTGCAAGTGGAGAGGATAGAGCATGCTTCTATGACTCAGCTCTATTTCTCTTTTTGCTTTCCGAGTAAAAACTATTACGGAGTTACTGAGGATCAATCCTGGTTGACCTAAGCTTGGGAAATTAAAGGGCATGTCCACCCCAAAATTTAACTTTTGATATGTGGTAGGGCATGCTCCCCCAGCCCCAACCGCATTAATATAATTGTTAGAAAGTCCCCCGATTCTTACTTACCTGCCCTCTCTCCCCTGCTGCAGTGTTCAGGCCCTCTGCTTGCATGGAATTGAAAGCAGGGGGCGGGACCGGCAGCCGCGTCCGTGATTGGCTGAGAGGCAGGGAGGGCTGCACTGAGCATGCCTCAACCTTGATGAGGTTGAGGAAGTCTCAGGCACAGCATGAGTCACACACTGCTCCTACACAGCAGTTTCCTGGACTTTGGAGGGGCACAGCAGGGGAACTATTTTGAGCAGGAATGTAAGGTAAGGATTGTTTTAAACTACTTGATGTGGCCAGTAAGGGGTTAAATTTTAGTTTTGGGGGTGGACATGCCCTTTAAGTAAATGGTCAGTTTCTTCAACTTATTTACTTAAAAAATCACAGCATTGTAATTGTTCTGAAGACATAACAGTTTTTAAAGATGTACACAGCCTTAAGACAAACATTTTTAAATATATAACCCTCATGTATTCTAAGATATAATGCACCTCTTACAGTGTAAAATAAGGATATTAAGTCACCCTAAAGTCCCCTGCCCTCAGGGCCGTCTCTAGACTTTTTGGCACCTGACACAAAATTCCAAATGCTGCCCCCCTTGCCGCCGGAAGGGGTGTGGTTTTATAATTGAAAGTGGGTGGTGCTTTGTCCGGACATGGGATGTGGCTTGTCCAGAAGTGGGAGGGGCTTTATACACGTTGATTTAACCTGTGCCATTATCATTGTATTTACATATCATTCCTCCATTTATTTACAATACATTGAAGGACCCACCCTCTAGAATAGTATCCCCAAAAGATCATCTATCTATTTATCTATCTATCTATCTATCATCTGTCTATCTATTTATCATCATCATCCGTCTATCGATCTATCTATGTATCTATCTATCATCGTCTATCTATCATCTGTCTATCTATCTTTCTAGCTATCTATCTATCTATCTATCTATCTATCTATCTATCTATCATCTAACTCTATCTAGTATCTATCTATCTATAATCCTAAATATGCCTTATAGGATACAATTTCCAAATTCCGATTTATATATATATTATTGGTCCCTCACTGATTCACTGTCTGAAATAATTTCACTCAGACGGGACACAGTCACACAACACAAGCGAAGCGCAGGTGGCGCAGCTCTCTGCACGGGCTGAACTTGCATCACTATGTCACGCCGACGCAGCGCACGCGCCACGCAATGACGTTGAGGATGGATGGATTCGTAAGGTTTTGGTATGGGAATCGGGATGGAGCCTGGAGGCGAAGCCTGGAGGCCAGATCATCGGACAGTTGCTGGTGTGCGGTAAGTAATGTAACAGTATTCCTTCCTTCCTCCAGCCAGGTTACACACACCGGTAGCGCGCTGTGCGCACCCCCCCCCCTCCAAGTTAGGGAGGGAGTTGGGCAGTCAGGGGCAGTAAAAAAAAAAAAAAAATCCTCTGCCTTCCCCACTATGACAGTGCCGGCTGTCGCTTCCCTACAGGGTGCCGCTCTGCAGTGTGCTGCACCCTGCATCATTAGCGAGGCGGCCCTGTCTGCCCTGTATAAGAGCACTTGGCGTTTGGCCTTGCTCATTTACATGGTCAAGGATCTCCTTGGTGATGTAACATCCTTATATTGCACAGTAAAGGGTTCAAAAGAAACTAGAAAGGGAAAGTTTAAGTATAAACTTTGAATTTGGCTTGAAAGGCCTCATTTTGGAAGGGAATGTGTGTGTTTGTGCTGCAGATTCTAAAACTCAATAATGGCAATGACGAGGACTTTGTTGTTTTTTACTTACCCTTCAAATACATGAATGAATGGGTAGCTCAGTTGGTGTGTGTACTCATGTCAGGTTGGGGACTAAAAAACCTTTTTTGATTATTAATCAAAATTAGTTTTTTTGACTATAGTTACCCTTTAAGTATGGCTGCCATGTAAATGGAAGGGGAGGTCAGTAGGTGTGTGTACCTGTGTCAGGTTGGGCGTTAAAAAAACAAACTTTGTTTATGATTAGTCAAAATAGTTTTTTTGACTATAGTTACCCTTTAAGAATTGCTTCCACGGTTGAGAGGGTATGTCTTTTTTGTGTTTACAAACATAAAACTAATTTTTATTGAGGATATATCAAAATATTTTTTTTTTACTTTATTTACCCTTTAAGTATGGGTGCCACAGGAATGGATGGGTAAGTGTTTGTACCCATGTGAGGTTGGAGGTATGTGTTTTGGCATTTATGACCATATAACCGACTTATTGATGATTGCTCAAAATTCTATAGTTACCCTTTCATTATGGCTTCCATGGGAATGGAAAGGTAGATCAGTAGGTGGGTGTACCTGTGTCTGTGTAGGGGGTATCAGCATTTGTGTTTATGCCATTAAACAAACTGTTTAGATCTCATGACCCTTAAACCTCGAAATATCCACATTTGAGGATTGTTACCATTATAGTCTATTAGTCTATGGGGGGGAAAATGCCCCGAAATTTGCAGATAACGCCGCAATGCTTCCGTGGATTCCTTAGCTAGGCATAGCACACGTCTTCTATATGCCCCCACTTAAAGAGAAACACATTTTAAATCTCTAGCTCATAAACTGCGGGAGGAAATACAGTCCAAAAAAGCGGAAGAATAAAACGGAAGAATAAGAAATAAAAAGAACAGTAATTTGGCTCTTCAAGCCAAATTAATTAATAATGGCTAACATCAATAAAAGCTACATTACATTAAACAGGGAAAATAGGGAAGAAACTTCCTAAAACTGCTCCAAGAGACTAGAGTAACAATGGTTATTAAAGGGCATGTCCACCCTCAAAACTACAATTTAACCCACTACTGTAGTGTAATAAAAACCTTACCTTACATCCCAGCTCCAAATGGCTGCCCTGCTATGCCCCTCCAAAATCCCAAAAACTGACCACCAGGAGCCTGGCAGAATCCATATAGGACTCTGCTCCTGTCTCTCCTCCAGGAGAATTTTGCCATGCGCACTGCAGCCCTCCCCCTCTCCCTCCCATTTTGCTCTCCCTCCCCCTAGCATAAAACCCCTTTGGTGTACTGTAGGGCTCCCTCCCCCAACCCCAACCACTAGTTAGTTTAGTTTTTACAGAAACTCCCCCCCAATTGTTACTTACCTTACCTCTCTACCCTGGCGTTCTGGATAGCCGGAAGCCGCGTGCATGATTGGCTGCCTCTCAGCCAATCACGGACACGGCTGCCGGCCCAGCCCCCTGCTTGCAGTTTCATGCAAGCAGAGGGCCGGGACAGTACGCCGGAGGAAAGAGGTAAGGGAAGTAATGATCGGGGGAGTTTCTGTAAAAACTAATTTAGCGAGGCTGGGGGAGGGAGCCCTACAGTATACCAAAATTTATAAAAAGGGGTGGACATGCCCTTTAAACAAATACTTTTAGGATGCAATAAAAAGAATTTGCAGTAACCATCACAATGCTACTGTATGAAACATTAACTCTGTAGTTGTATAGATGGCCTATCCCAGCTAACACACATGCAAAACAGTATGACAGAATAAATGAAAATATGTAAGCATACAGTACCATCAAAGTATTTTGAAAAAAATACACATGTATAAAAGAGCATATCCACCCCCTAAATAAAAAGTACTTACAGTAAGTAGTACTTAGCAGCTTGATCCATCGCTCTGGTAATCTCTTGTAGAAAAAGGTTTAAGCCTTGCAAGGTCTAGATTGTGGGGGTGGGGGGTGTAATTGGCTTAAATCTAAATTTTTGTATGGACGGTGAACATGCCCTTTAAGACCAACCACAACCATCTTTTTTCGGTGTGCGCTTTGCAGAGGCAGCTTTAAATACTTGTTTCAGGTGACAGAAACGCTCCCAAGTATGTGAGAGAGAGAGTGTGTGTGTGTGATAGTATACGAGTAAATCAGTCTGTGATAGTGTAATTACACTGGATAGTATGTGAGTGAGAGAGTATGTTTGTATTTGAGAGTGTGCAATAGTTTGCATAATTGTTTCAGTGTAGGAGTGAGAAACAATGTGTGTTTGATAGTATGTATGACTGCGTCAGTGTATGTGTAAACATGTATGTGAGATTATGTGAATAATATACGGATATTAATTTACTTTGCAGTTCCCTGACCCGTCTTAACGGGCTCGTGCTTTTATATGGTCAGGGAACTCCTCTGTGGCGTAATCTACTTATATTACACTGTAGGTAGCGTATTAGCCCTAATATATTAAATAGTGACAGAGGGCCCAAAATGTAAAATTTTCCTTGGGCCCAATTTTCCATTATTCTGGCTCTGTTGATGGCGAGGAAGCCCAGAGAGTGGTTGAGTTGTCTGTCACTCAAGGAAAAGCTACTTTTTATTTCGAGGTCAGATATTCCCTTATAAAATACAAAAGGTAACAGTTGCTACTTGTGCGTTTTTGCACAGAAAATAACTTTTTGACTTGTCTAACTGAAGTTGTGCACACACGGTCTGATATTTCTTCCCAATTGACCACTGCAGCCAAAATTTCATACAACCAGGCCAAAATTTTGCCAATTTGTTTTTTAATGTGACCAAGTTTTTCGTCTTTTTTTTTGCCTGAAACAGATGTGGCAGAAATTTAGTCCTGATCTTTTTAAATGGGCCACACGATTGGTTGAACTGAAATATCGTCAGTACTACTATTTCACATCAGACAGACTACTGATCAAGTTTAACAGGGTTTAATGTGTGTATGCAGTCTTGGACACAGATGTGCACTGCATTCCCTCTACTAATCACTTTGTTCGCCAAGTAAAATAAAAAGTCCAAGCCTGACGTTGACAACATGGTCAGGCCTGAAAAGTGTTATATCACATAATTTGAGCCAAATGTGGCACTAAAATTAAAAACAAAACTATAGGCTGTTAAAATTTTCCTTTCTTTTTTCGAATGTGTTTAGATTTCCACAATTATTAACCACACAAACATCAATTAAAAGGAATATTCATACAATGTTTATACAGAACAATAAACAGGAAATGTTCTTACTCTATCCCCTTTAATGCCATAACATAGCTAAATGTTCATTGAACTCCAAATATAATTATGCTGAAACTCATCTACAAGCATTTAGCTCTAGCATGAATTTGTCTACATAAATTATCATCAATTCTCAATTTTCCTTTTAGTTTAGAATAAGGGAATTTGTTTGTTTTTTTTGCCAAGGGCCAATTTCTGCTCCAGTTTTATGTTGTTTACACAATGTTTTAAAAACAACTAATATAACAGCAAATACAAAGTGTTATAATTTAAGAATAAAATAAGGCTCACCATGATTTCCATCGAACTCCAACGTGATGTTCCCCAGTACATGGCCATTCCTTGATTAATTACATGAGTCATGGCTCGTACAGTTTCTGTTAGAGATAAATAAATGGAAGGTAGAAAAGTAAAAGCCAAATTTAAACTGAAAATATAATTGTCACCATGCAGGTAGCTAAGTCTACAACACCAATAAGGGAAGTATGCTGCAAGGACATCTTGCAAGCAGTGTAATGAATCTCGGTTCCATTGGTGCTAATGACAGTTGAGGGTATAGAAGATCTACTTAACTCAAGGGGAATAATAAAGAGTAGTATCAATTGAAGTGCTGTTGGAAAGTACTGGGGCTCTTTTTCCACAAAACAGCACTAACAAACCTACACATTGTACGTAACGATCAACATCTAAATTAACTAGTAGATTTTACTATTTATCCATATAATGTACAACCAAGAGTGCTAAGCTTTTATCAATATGACAGTAGTAGGTGGGCAGTATAGTAGCAAGTAGAAATGGGCAGACCAATAAGCACTTTGATTCCAAACAAGATAAAAAGAACATCTACAACCATATAATATTTCCAAAATAAAGCACCAAGTTATTTAGAAACTTCAACAACCCTTGGCAACTGAATATAACAAAATGTTGGTTATGGTGCCAAATGAGGGTTTGGCTGATGGAAAGTGGTTACAGTAATAGCAGTAGCAGCTTGCAGTTGCTTTTCTAGAGAACTTAAAAGAGAAGCACGTGTCGGCACCCTATTGTCCAGCACACACCAGAGCACAGAACTTATGATAGGACTGATTTACATCAATTTCAGTTCTCCAGCTCCTTTATCTTAAAGGAAAACTAAAATAAGCCTAAATGGATTTTATAATGACTGGAGAAATTACCAGGCTTTTCTCGATTTCTGCAGTCCTCTTGACTGCTTGTAATTATGGGTGTCTGTGTGTGTACGAATTACTGCGAACTAGTAATTAAAAAATTATGGAGCTGATTAGATGTTGAATTTCTGCCTTACTCTTCATAAATGCTTGATTTTAGAGCGTAGATTGTTATAGCTAACATTTTAGTAACATGTGGGGCAACATGGTTACACATCATGCTGGGTTCTGAATTTAAATTGACCCTTAGTTTTATCTGAATGGAATTTGTATGTTCCCCATGTTTGTGTGAGTTCCCCCTCACACAAATACAGACTGATAGGATGTAGGTGCAAGTGTGATGAGATACTTACATTATAAGAGCATCTGTGTAATATCGTCAACACTACAATAAGTTTAAAAAAATATCTGTATTGTGCATACAGTATATTTATATGGAGAGCTGCACACAAACTCTCTGGGAAAAGACCATTTGTTCTTCTTGGTTTGTATTTTTGTAAATAGTTTTAGCACCTATACATTTAGTGGGATAAGCTCCAAACAGAAATGTGCTACTATATACATATTTTATTCTTGCTCTACTAAAGAAGCCAAATAATCTTAGTTTCAAAACAGGTACAGTAATATATAACCCTAAGTGCTTTGATATTTAACATTTTTTACTAAATAAAGCCAAGCAAGGGACTAAAATGATGATTAACAAACAGGGCTTTCATGGGATACGCATTTAAAGAGACACGGTCTTACAAGTTTATATTTAGATTCATAATTCACACACATACATATTATCATCAAACTAAAGAAAACAACCATAAAGGTACCCACAACATATTGGTGGAATGCTCATGCCAAATAGCCAGTTAATGGAATATATATATATATATATATTATATATATATATTATTATTATTATATATATATATATATATATATGCTGTCTCCAGTGATACCAAGAGATAGGTAAATACATACATTTGACAGGTGTTACAATGACCAAAATGTAAAAAGCTGATGCTTCAGAAGAACAGCAGATAAAATGCCGTAACAGAAATCCAAGAAATAGACATCAGCAACTAGTAACAGTCAGTAAAAAAATTGTAATTTGACAGAATATACAATCCGAATTGCTACCTTATTCTTCCCAAAGATATTTAAAAAAAAACAAAAAAAAAAAAACAAAGATGGCATTACCCTGCCCATTCAAATGACTCATCCGATTAAAAAAATTAAAAATGAGTGCTTACCAAAATACTTTATGGGATGGAATCAGTGTTAACCTGCTCCATACACATTCCTTTCAAAAATTATTGAATACCGGAGGTTAAGGGCTATGCCTACCTCCCTTCTTCAATCAATATCTCAGTGCCAGGGATGAAGATTGCAAAGACTTACCTTTCGCACGATCCGCCGCAGCAACACTGAAAATTCCAGACGGGGTCGGGAACTGTCAGTTCTGCTGCGGTGGATAGCACAAAAGGTACCGTATATACTCGAGTAAACCGAGTTTTTCAGGCTGAAAAATCAGCCTGAAAACTCGGACTCGGTTTATACTCGAGTCAACCACTTACCTGGGCATTCCGGCAGCCGCGCGATCCTTTCTGCACTGCGCGCCGGCCTGACGTCACTGCCCGGCGCCAAGCCCGGCGCCGGGCAGTGACGTCAGCCGGCGCGCCAGACAGAATGGGCGCGCGGCTGCCGGAATGCTGATACCGTACCTGCCGGGATGGATGGAGGAAGATAGAAGAAGTCGTCCACAGGAGAAGAGTCCAGGAGAAGAGTCCAGGAGAAGAGTCCACAGGGAGAAGAGTCCAGGAGAAGAGTCCACAGGGAGAAGAGTCCACAGGGAGAAGAGAAGAGTCCACAGGAGTCCACAGGGAGAAGAGTCCACAGGGAGAAGAGCCCACAGGTACAAACTGAACTGAGGGGGAGGGGGGCATTCAAGATGTTTGGGAACTACAACTCCCAGCATGCTTTATTAGCTGGGAGTTGTAGTTTCCAAACATCTTGAATGCCAAGTGAGGGTGGCATTCAAGATGTTTGGAAACTACAACTCCCAGCTATAAAGCATGCTGGGAGTTGTAGTTTCCAAACATCTTGAATGCCACCCTCACTTGGCATTCAAGATGTTTGGAAACTACAACTCCCAGCATGCTTTATTGCTGGGAGTTGTAGTTTCCAAACATCTTGAGTGCCAAGTTTCTACCCTCGGTTTATACTCGGTCAATAACTTTATTAGGATTTTTAGGTGAAATTGGGTACCTCGGTTTATACTCGGGTCGGTTTATACTCGAGTATATACGGTAGGTTTCTGCAATCTTCGTACCTGGCTCTTGAGATATTGATTGAAGAACGGGAGGTAAGGCATAGCCCCTTAACCTCCCGGTGTTTAATCAATACATTAAAGTTTTTTTTAAGCACAAAATACATTTTAAACAAGGATTGCTGCAGATATATAAATAAGATGCTGCATTCCCAGATCGGTAGGTATACGGGTGCCGTTGTATCAGCAGGACATTAGTGTTCCAAAATACAAGTAAAAACGATTTACTCTGCACTCCAGTAGTTCAAAATGCAATATTTATTTAAGTAGCAAACCGCAATATTTTGGAGATATCACCCCAAGCTTGCAGTATCAAGGCCTCTCACTCACTCAAAAAAAAAAAAAAAAAAGTGTCAGATGTCATTTATCACATTCGGTAGACACACCCACCATTTACATATTCATGTACACCATTTCAGTGATACATCTTAAAGGCAATGGGTTAAGTGTTAGAAAGAAAAACAACGAAAAATGTCAAGGCCCAACAAACAACATATACATAAAAAGACTTGGATCAAGTAATCATGTTACATTGAGTTTACCTATAAGTTCATAGGTTAACATGAAGATCATAGTCACGGTTAAGTCCATGTCAATGCAGTGAGTTAAGTTGGTGCACCCATCAAACTTCCCGTCTCTTAAGCAACAATTCACAATCTCCTTCATGTTTCGTTTGAGGAATTTTTTGAGAGATGGCCTTGATAAAGGGGAGGTGATATCCTTGCGGCGTTGCGGGTTGGCTACTTAAATAAATATTGCATTTTGAGTGTGGTGTAAAAAGTGCGGTGTATAAAGTTTTTACTTTACATAGTGGTTTGCAAAAGTATTCGGCCCCCTTGAAGTTTTCCACATTTTGTCACATTACTGCATCAACATGAATCAATTTTATTGGAATTCCACGTGAAAGACCAATACAAAGTGGTGTACACGTGAGAAGTGGAACGAAAATCATACATGATTCCAAACATTTTTAACAAATCAATAACTGCAAAGTGGGGTGCGCATACCGTAATTATTCAGCCCCCTTTGGTGCAGTGCAGACTGAGTGCAGTCAGTTGCCCATAGACATTGCCTGGTGAGTGCTAATGACTAAATAGAGTGCACCTGTGTGTAATCTAATGTCTGTACAAATACAGCTGCTCTGTGACGGCCTCAGAGGTTGTCTAAGAGAAACTTGGGAGCAACAACACCATGAAGTCCAAAGAATACACCAGACAGGTCAGGGATAAAGTTATTGAGAAATCTAAAGCAGGCTTAGGCTACAAAAAGATTTCCAAAGCCTTGAACATCCCACGGAGCACGTTTCAAGCGATCATTCAGAAATGGAAGGAGTATGGTACAACTGTAAACCTACCAAGATAAGGCTGTCCACCTAAACTCACAAGCCAAACAAGGAGAGCGCTGATCAGAAATGCAGTCAAGAGGCCCATGGTGACTCTGAACGAGCTGCAGCGATTTACAGCTCAGGTGGGGGAATCTGTCCATAGGACAACTATTAGTCGTGCACTGCACAAAGTACCCTTTTATGGAAGAGTGGCAAGAAGAAAGCCATTGTTAACAGAAAAGCATGAGAAGTCCCGTTTGCCACAAGCCATTTTTGGTTTAAAACAAAACATATCTATGTGTTAGAATGGCCCAGTCAAAGTCCAGATCTAAATCCAATCGGAATCTGTGGCAAGATCTGAAAACTGCTGTTCACAAACGCTGTCCATCTAATCTGACAAAGTATTGACTCAGGGGGCTGAATAATTACGCACCCCACTTTGCAGTTATTGATTTGTTAAAAATGTTTGGAATCATGTATGATTTTCGTTCCACTTCTCACGTGTACACCACTTTGTATTGGTCTTTCATGTGGAATTCCAATAAAATTGATTCATGTTTGTGGCAGTAATGTGACAAAATGTGGAAAACTTCAAGGGGGCCGAATACTTTTGCAAACCACTGTATATAAAAAAATATATAAAAGTGTGCCGGTTGGTGCATGGTGGTTGCCTGTATTGCTGGTTTGAACCCTGGAGCTAGTTATTTAAAGGGCATGTCAAAAATAAAATTTGCATAGAAATGTTCCCCTCCACCCCCCAAACCTAGGTTTTGCATTATGCATGCCTGCCAAAGATGCCCCTGAAGTAACTCGCCTAACCCAGCACTTGCCACTCTTCCTCTGCTCTGTGGCTGACAGCCACTCTACTTCCTGGTTGCAGCTGTAGGACAGAAGTAGAGTGTGTGTCTGTCAGCGCAGCAGCCCTCTGCTTCTGTTTTTGCAGGGGACTGCACCCAGGTGCCGAGGGATTGTGTTAGGTAAGTAATTTCAGACATCTTTGGCAGGGATGGATTATGCTCAACCTAGGTTTGAGGGGGTTGTGAACATTTCTATGCAAAGTTTATTTTTAGACATGCCCTTTAAACTTGTGTTTTTGTGTTTGTATTACTGAATCTTGTTATAGTTGCACACCACCATACATTATTATTTTACTTGGTCAGCCTCTGTAATGTATGGGACATTATAAGACACCATTAACCAAAGATATTTAAGTATAGGCAGAGACATTTGGACTTATGTGGCTATTAATTTGTGTATGTATACTGCACTTTTTAATATTATTACTTGAGATTATTAGGTTTTCCTTGTATTTCTGAACTGGACAGAGCATTTTAGTTATACAACATCAAGGGACTCATTTACCTAGAGCCACAAACCTTCTGGGTAAATGTTCGTTCTGGTATTTAGTACCAGAAATCCTAGCACAATTTGATCACCAGCTATTAGAACAAAGCCATTAATGAATACATTATGGCTGCTGCGTGGGTGGTCACCTATCCCCTCATTTTAAAACAGTGCCCGGTGGTAAACAAGCCCACAAATATTTATATTCTACATATGAGTAATAAACTTTGTAAGTGTATGTGGGGAGAAGTGGATATGTAGACAGTGTTGCACAAAACTAAACATTATTATTGTACTTGGACACCCTCTGTAATTTATGGGACATTATAAAACACCACAAGGACCAGGCCACACTTCTTGTTCTTGCTATCTATTACCGCATGCAAATCGCCAAGTAGTGCATTCTAATGCATAAACATATTTATACCTTCATAGGATATTACATTGAGTTTTTAGGAGCTACCAAAGAGGTGGGGGGTATAGGATATTACATATAGGATAGGTGTATATGTATGTGTGTACTATCTCACTATTGCCATTTAAATGACCATCAATAAATTAATTTAAAGTATAGTACTGACTTATATAAGGTACAAGACAAAATATACAACTTATACAAAATGAGGTGGTAATGTCAGAATAGCATCCAATGCTTGTTTGTAAAACATGCAAGTCTTAAAGGACAATTATACTCACCTCCCCCTCGTTCCTTTCCCCCTACTCCTGCAAAGTACCCAGGGTGAGGACCTAAAACGCTAAGTCCTCACCTCTGGGTACTTTATAAAAGTCCTGCACTACTTACTTGTAATCTCCCTCGTCGCTCCGGTCCGATCCTCCCCACTGGCACTTTGAGTGACAGGTCGCCAGTCAGCCAATGGGAAGACGCACTCTGCAAGGAGGCGTGTCTTCCCATTGGCTGCCTCCCGGACTGTCACTGACAGTGCCAGTGGGGAGGATCAGACCGGAGCGACGAGGGAGATTACAAGTAAGTAGTGCAGGACTTTTATAAAGTACCCAGAGGTGAGGGGACTTAGCGTTTTAGGACCTCACCCTAGGTACTGCAGGGATGGATCGGGGAAATGGTTAATATAATTGTCCTTTAACCAATCAAAAAAAAACTTCTGTATGCTACACAGGAAGTGATGTGTATGTAGGAAAGATGATGTAAAGGATGATACTTTCTGTATATGTTAGATTATTAGGGCAATGCTATTACAATAACATGAGGCTGTGAGGTACCTTCATTTATACAGAAGGCTCTAATTCATTTTATACTCTGTGGGGAGCTTTAAGCTCATTTAATCTTAACCTATAAAGATGATCAGTGTCCTGTGCTCCAAAGTCCTAACCCCATAGTAACTGTAAATCTTGAACTTGCTATGGTAAATACTAATAAGTATGAACCTAGCATGTTATTTATAGGATCTCAGGTTGCCCAATGGTTTAGTTTGAACCACACATTGTGGCAGGATTGCCCAGGTCTATTCTCAGAGCTGTAGGTTTATTCCACATAGACCCCCTGGCAGGTAGGTGGAAAAGGAACGGGAGGGCAAGTTTAGTAAGGTTTGTGACTCCTACTGCCTAAAGTGACCTATATTATCCTTTCCTATTCCAACAGTGTAATGGGTATGGATGTAAGGGAAGGGCAGATGGATTACTTGCATGTTTGAGTTATTAGGTAGGAATCGCTAAAGCACAACCGTGGGCTTTAAATGTCTGTAATTCAGAAAAATGGCTTTATTCCAGGGTGTATGCAACCTGCTGGAGAATGCTGGAAGTTGTAGTTTTCAAGCATGTGAAAGGTCACAAGTTCAACAACCCTGTTATATACCATTCGGCTGTAATGCATCTGGAAACATGTATTAGCTAAATGACATTAAGAAGAAATTTACTGCTAACAGACTATGCTGGGATTTGTGGTCTTCAAACACATAAAAGATCATAAGTTCAACATCTCTGCTCTATACCATTCAGCTATATTGCATCTGGACACATGCATTAGCTGCAGGAAATTAAGAAGAAACCTACTGCAAACAGAGAATGCTGGAATTTGTGGTTTTCAAACATGTCAAAGCTCCCACGTTTAACACCCCTGCTCTATACCATTCAGCTGTATTGCATCTGGACACATGCATTTGCTACAGAACATTAACAAGAAACTTACTGCAAACAGAGAACGCTGGAATTTGTTGTTTTCAAACATGTAAAAGGTCTCACATTTAACACCCCTGCTCTATACCATTAGGCTGTAATGCATCTGCACACATGCTTTAGCTACAAGACATTAAAAGACAACTCCACTTACCAAATCCACAATCCCTCGTTGGAAAGTTCCCAGAGTGAGGAACTAAACTGCACTGTCCTCACCCCTGGGTTCACTTTCCAAGTTTAGCACTACTAACCTGAAGTTTCCTTCACTGCTCTGCTCCTAGAATCTGTCGGCGACTTCGGCCAATGAGGAGACACGCTCTGAAAGAAGCACTTTCTATGTAAAGTAATTTAAATGATAAGCCATCACTATCTATGCTCTGCAATACTTAGATTTAACAATTGAGCTTTAAATGTATTAAAAATCTATCAAATGTCTGCCAAGCTTGGCAGCTTCACCGCTTAACAATCCACAAATTATTGGGCAAGGCAGTTGTCCGAACAATGTAGGAATGCTGGCAGGTAAGTTTTGTTGTGTATGGCCAGCATTAGAAAGAGAAAAGAGCAGCTCATGGAAGGTTACCATGTGGTGTGAAAATTTTACTTAGAGTTACTCTAAGATGGCTTGATTTATCCCTTAAAAACATAAAAATGTCTAAAAAAATAAAAACCCCACTTAATTGCAAAGAACTTTAATATTAACATGAACTAACTTAAAAAGTAACTAACTAAAAGTAACAGATTACTGTCAAGAATGTTGTAAAGATAATATTCTAAGGATTAATGTATGTATATGGACAACACTCTACAGTTTTCCTAACTCTACAATGCTTGCAAGGCATACTGCAAATGCTTTTCTATACTGAAAATTTAAATATTCCTTAAAGTATTTCTGCTGAAAATGTTTTGATTGCCAGATATTCAAACTGACAGACTTCTACTTTCTAGATATAAAATAAGTGTTATTTTATGGACTCAGATTTTAGTTTGCAAAAACTAAAAGCCTGAATTTGTTTTCAAGTACCAAAAATAATTTACACCATTGAATTTGGGTCTATTTTAGAAACTCTTTAAGGAACCAATTCTCAAAACTCTAATCATGCAGAATTCCTTTTGTAAACAGTTTTCTCAAGCCACGAATCCATGCCAAAAATGAGCAGCAAAACATCCAGGGAAAGCCTTAGGTATTCACATGCTTTTTAGAGAAACCAGCTACCAAGGTTCTGTATAGTCTACGTAGGGTTCTTTCATTGCAATATACCGCTAAATAAAAGAAAAGTCAGTTGCAAGCATGTAGGCAGTTACTACATCTGGGCAAATAGATTGCTAGGAACTATGTATATTCTATGTAAAAGCAACCCCAATCAACCATTTTCAATTTTACAAACCAGTCACCACTAAAGCCGGCCATACACTAGGCAGACATTACATAGATAGACAAACAGACTTTGTCTATAGACAAACATCTAATCTATCTAATATCTAACTAGTTTATGGACACCTTTACAGTGAATTTACATAATTGCATATGTGGCACTACATTTGAGCAAGTATGGAACTTAAATGTAGACAACATATCCAATTTAGAGCTGTTTTTATTTGTATTTTTCCAGCCAGTGGTGAAATGTTTCTAGAATTTTTGTTGCCTTAAAGATTTTTGCCCAACTGTAGTATAGGGATTTTTATCAAGAAAAATAAAAACACAATTTTGCATTTCTTGGAGATCAAGAGGCATCATTGATTATTCTCTACACAATACAGAAGTGCTAAAACTGGAATATAGTTTAGAACAGGGTACAAGGTCAACCAAAACAAAAACACCAATGATGCAAAATGTGTGAATATGTTTAATTCTATTAACCATGCAGAAAAGATTGAAACAATTCTAATACATAAAAAGTAATATCAGAGCACCGAGGGCCATGATACTCACTTAAGGGTAAAATAAAAATCAGATTTTACTTGCAAGATGTTCTTATAGGAAATTTTTGGTTAAGCATTTTATGTATAGTTTCTAGGAGGGGAAACACTGTACTGTATAGACAAATATACATTATCTGTCCCATAAAATGCCTGCTGGACACAAAGTCAATATGGAGACTGTGGGTACTAAGTACCTTCTATGATGAATGTTCTTGACTTGGAAGAACTAAATGGGTCCCCTGGTGATAAAAGAAAGATTTTAAAAAACCACAGTTTACAGCTGCAGGATTGAGCATAACTCAACAGTAAGGATGGGGCACAGGAAATAAGACTATACAGTAAGTACCACTTGAGGTGCCACCATAAATAATTGGTTTTAGTTTTGTATTTGGCAGCTTTTTTAGTTGCATAAAAATCAAATGTCGTTGACATTTGACATTGAGTTTTACCTCTGAAGCGCCATCCCTTGTAACAAATTTGATCTGCAAAGCTACTACAGAGCGTTCAAAATCTTTTTGCTTATAAATTATGATTTCATGTTATGAATTACCAAGGTTAAACACATGCAAAGAAAAAAAAAATTAACTCACAGGGTATACAACTTTACTACACAATGAATATTACCGTAAATATGAATAAACTATTCTGCTTATATAGAACCAGTTATGTGGTTTTA
Organism: Hymenochirus boettgeri; assembly: GCA_019447015.1. NCBI lineage: Eukaryota > Metazoa > Chordata > Amphibia > Anura > Pipidae > Hymenochirus > Hymenochirus boettgeri. Next base: position 180,540,676 of record CM033475.1, on the reverse strand, counting down.
AACCAGAAACAGCAGAGCAACCATCAACATTTCAATAGACACAAATAACAGTACATATCTACATTCATATTTCTTTCATTTAGGGCTAGGCCACGCTAGCGAATTTCTCACATGCTCATGATCATGAGAAACGGTTGCCAGCGTATCATAACATGGGCAGCCACATTGTGTGCACAGCGTTCCATTTTCGAAACGCATGTGATCACCATTTTTCTGCAAACCACATGTGTTCCGATTAAGGACTATTACCAAAACCGCAGAGCAAACACACGTTAACCCACATGAAACGCGTTGCACTGCGTGCACGCATCTCACACGCGTTACTGACTGTTACAGTGTGGCCGCAGCCTTACTGGCTATTATAAATTTTAAAAAGTATCCCACCCTATACAAAGAACTTTACGTAACTTAAGATGAGGAACAAAGTTACAAAAAATATTAAAGGACAACTAAAGCTAAAAATACAAATCCTGTTAAGTTTCTCACATGAGAGATAAGAGTTTTTTTTACAACTATTCTGTGTAAATTTTTTATGCACTGGCACAGATCAGTGACTGGGCATGCACTAGGTCCCAAAGAAGCTTCCAGCCATGTCAACAGAGCAACCAAAAGTTTGATTGTGGATTTTAAGAAAATTCTACATAATCAGAGCACAAGAGGCATGGATACAGAATGCCTTTCTAATGAGGAACAGTGGATTTGTATGTATTTACCTTTAGCCCCCCTTTATGACAACTCAAGGAATAAAAACCTGTCTATTAATACAGCGATATTAAAATATGGTCTGATATTTAATGAAACCATATAACATGCAGTAAAACAGTAATACTCGCATCTATATTATGAAAAATAATACTTCTAACTTGTATCCTGCTTAACCATAAATGAATGCATACAGAAACCGTAACAACAGCTTTAAAAAGTTACTGTGCATTTAGATGACATTAAGGGCTACAAACGGATTTGGACAAATGTACATATTTGCACAAAAACACAATCAAAACAAACAAGACCATGTACATAACAGGTTCTGAGTGGAAGCTTTTAATTCTATTCATGCTGTTGATTAAAAGATATACATATAATTATTTTTTTTCAATCTGAAAACATACTAGGCAACAATCCCATACCTGTTGATGATGTGCTGACTGCACATTTATACCTCATCAATCAGTGGTAGTTGAGGGTGTATGGCCACCATAAGTATAAACAAACAAAGCTTTGCAACCCCTGAACATAATCTTGGGGTGGCCAAACCCTCTCACTACTGCACAGTGCACAGTTGAAAGTGAAAACATTGCAGACAAATAATTTAATTCATTAATACTAAAGCACAAGGTAATTTGCAAGTCAGATGCATTAATATTACTAGTAATGAGTAGGGGAAAAAAAGGTTAACATGCAGCCCCTAGCAATAATAGAGGACATGTGTTCTTCCTCCCACAGTTTTATCATAGAATGCACAGATAAACATTCCATTACTTTTTGTTTAACTAATTAAAAAGATGCTTACTTTCTATTTTCTAAAGCTATTTCCTATTAACCTGTTTGTCACCAAAAGAAAACCGAACCTCCTTCATATAATATGATGCTTATTATTAGAGATGTTCGAAACCAGTAAGCTCTGTTTCGTTTTTTTGAATAAAATCTGAAATTCCAAAAATCCAAAAACAGACCCATAGAAGTCATAAGGCACAACATTTTTTTGAGTAAAGTGAAGGTAGATAAAGCATAGTAACTTACAGTAGTTGGCTCAGGCATCTGAGAAATGGTCAAGGAAACACATAGAAATCAACTTCCTGTATGCGCAAGCTATCTTCGAGGTTCTTAGGCTACTTTCGAGGGATATTGGATTTACAAGACTACTTTTGAATATTACTGAAAGAATCCTCGGTAACCCTTGAAAGTAATTCCGCATTTTCGAGAGTTACCAAAATTACTGAAAGTTTCCAAGATCTAAAAGGATCCAATGGAACTTCAAAGCCAGGTTCAAATCGAACACGGATTCCATCCCTATTATTCAAGAACCTACTGTATATGGTTTGGAAGGTCCATTCAGTTTAAATTAATTTAGTGTATATTCACGCAAAAAGGAATTACTTATTTCAAGAAAAAGAGCTCATAATATCTACACAGTGCTCCACGCATTTAATACGATATTTATTATCACAGGCTCTTACCTTCCATAGGAGTATTAGGGTCTGGACGGTTAGCAAACACTACATCCACATAATCTAACTGAAGTCTCTCTAAAGAGGCCTTCAACCCTGTGAAAAACAAATACTAGTTTAAAAATTAGATTTATCAAATTTCAACAGAATATTAATGGCGCTGCCAATACATTGAAGGATAGGGTTTCTGCACATTAACAATGATTTTAGCTGTGCCGCAGAGTGCCAGTTTCACAAAACTGGATAAAAAACATTGAGGTATATAAAGTTTATTGATCTTCACAAAAATTAATGGAATTTTCCCGAAAGATCCCCATACTTTAATTTAAATCTAATAACACTAATTGAAATGTTAAAAGGTCATGGCCACCACAAAAACTGAAGTAATATGTTGTAAAGAAGCCTCCACATGCCTGAACCGCAGTTTTAAAATCCCTGAAAACATCCCATGTAATCTGCTAATCATTAGAGCTGAGCTGTCAATCATTAACACATAGGCACTTTCTCTGCACATCATCCTGGGGGAGGGAGACCAACCCATATGTTGACCTGGAGTCTTGGAGGAGAACAGGAGAAGTAAATCACTTCTCCCTCCATGCTGTGTGTACTGGTTGCTGTGATTTAGGAAGGGGAAGGTTAGGGGTGATGAGGTGGAAAGTTTCTCCCTTCTTGCTGTCTGTCGATCCATGTGATTTGGGAAGGGGGGGGGTTCCTCCCAACAACCCCTTCCCCCAATAACCACATTTATCAGCACACAGCAAGAAGTGAGAACCCCCCCTATAATCACATGGATAGGCAGACAGCAAGGAAAAATCTACTTTTTTACTACTATAGGAGCCTGTACGCCACACATTCCATCTCGTCACCCCTAACCTTCCCCTTCCTAAATCACAGCGATCAGTGCGTGTGCACACACACGCACAATAAAGGGAACCATAAAAGCAGACAGCAGTCATTGACTCACAGATCAGAACTTTCCTAATCACAGGAGCTCAAGTTACCTTGCTTGAAAAAGTCCATTATTTCCACACAGTGAAAACTGCCAGTCTGTTCCAATTGGTGGAAGTTACTTGGAGTAGGCAAAGCAAGCAGGGTCTTTCTGTACACATGAATGGACACGTAAATGTCACATTAATAAGGGGCTAGAGGCAGCAACATTTTACAAGGATTTTTAGCCCTGCTCACTGCTTTACAGTCAACTTTATCCATCAGTTCACTGGAATGCAGGCTCAGATTGCAGCAAAGAAGGAGGCATTGAAAAGGTAATAAAACAGCCAAAAACATATTAGAATATAATTTTTGTGGTGGACATGTCCTGTAAATTGTTTAGGAAGCTGGCAAATGGCACAGAAAACACAGAAGCCAAAATCTTAATAAGGGAAGGTATCCCCCTTAAAAGTGCAGGGTTAACGGAGGGTTTATTAAAACATAACCCTTACTAGATATGCATTAAAATAAATGAATTAATAAAATCACACTCCTAAAAATTGCAAAGCCACGGTGTACCACTTAAAGGGAAACATATAAGTGAGAGAATATGGTACAGACCTTTATGTCCCTCACAATTAATAAGAGACAAATAAATGCCTTTGATAATTGGGTGAAAGCCCTAAGCACTAGTCCAATTGAGAAAACCACATCATTAGTTTACTATAGCTAGTGGCACAACCGGGATGCAAAAATTCTAAATAATATATATATATAGCACATCTGCAATTTAAGCAAACACTGACATGCACTTGTGTGCCCTATCCACTGGTTAGTATTCGCAGGCTGTTGAAAGTAGCAGAGATCCCTTCGAACAATTCGCGAAAAAGGTAGAGATCAAAGCAGCCTATTGTCCTGGACAAAAAATTTGAAGAAAGAAACCCCCTGACGTGTTCTGCTCCTATTTAGTTTAAATACAGGTGACTGTACTTTTAAGGGGGGATACCTTCCCTTATATTTTGCCATGGAATGCCAAAGTATCACAATACCACCTAGGTGGCAAAACATCAGAGATCTCTTACATCACAAATTTAAAAAATACTCCTTATAATGTAATTCTCCAGTAATATTAGTTTTAGGGGCGTTAGTCATGCTGAAGTGAGTTGCCAGCTACTTCATGAGTGCAACAGCTCTACATTAGCTCCAGTTTCACCCTACCCACAAATTAGGACTCGTTCACACTAGGCGCGTTTGCGTTTTTTTTAACAGATCAGATTTCTGTCCAGAAACAGACCCCTTTTAGTTCAAAAGACAGGGAAAATGAAACGCTACACGCAAACCAAAAAGGAAAAATAAATTTGTTGTGGTCAGTGTGTAGTGTAAATAAGCTCTTATTGCTGACTTATATGTAACTGCAGGGATTTTAAGTGGTCTTAGTTTCTACAGGCTATATAGAAGTGTAGACATACCAGCAATCTCCCCAACAACCTACATATGTTTATGGCCTGCTACATACAGCTCTTGATCCTATTTTTTGGACTATAAGCATAAAGATCAACAAACTGATCTGTAGCCTGCTGGTTGGGGAAAATGGACATTTTAGCACAACCAAACGCTCAAATTTACATACAGGTCCTTTCGAACGATTTAATCTTACGATTTAATTCAACAAAGATCTGTTGGCTGTGCTGAAAACTTCTGACAAAATTTCGGACTGATTAACTAAAATATTGTGGCAGACGATCAAAATACCGGCCCGTGTATACCGGACCTAAAGAAATCCCACTAGTGTTTGAGAATCAAAAACATGAAGACAAGGCCTCCTGGAAAAGGATTTCTTTCTATTCTGAATTATAATTACTAGTAGTTTGGAGGTTGAAACATATAAAGTATGCAGCAAATACACACATTAATCCAGCTAATGCACTGCCCTAATATGTAGTTTTATATGATCTGATTACAGATTCGGTCTCTATATGTTAATATAGATACAATATATTTTCAGTGAATTTTTACACATATATTTATGTTCATGTGAACGAGGCAATCATTTCTGGAAGGTTTTGTTTCAAGATTAATGACAGGGAACCTTTTATTTTGAATAGTAAAGGATTTGCTGTATATGAAAATTTTTGTTTATTATACCTTCAATTATATGTTTTCTCGATAAACCTCTTTCAGTTTCAGCCCTAAAAAACAAACCAGTGTAAACATTTTTTTTTAAAAAAATGCATGTTTCATTCATTCAAAAATATTTTCTTACAAAATCCTTAAAAAAGTGTTACATACTTTCCTCCCCAGAAAATTTTGGTAGTAATAACCAAGCTGGACCTCCTAAAAGAAAAAATTAAATAATTAAAAGGTCCTTTATTCTCCTACAAAAAGCAAAACAAATTCAACAGTCTTCCTTCACTGTGCAATAACCCTTTTAAAATAAGCAATATCATGGATTTACTTCTTGAATATAAACTTTAATTAACTATAAAATGATTATATGGCATATCCGTATGCTAGTAAAAAAAAAAAAAAGGTTAATTATTTTGTTGCATTATTTATTGAAATCTTTCTTCTCAGTGCAAAAGATGCAGATCTCACTGTGCGACACATAAAATATTAAATTGCTTAGCTTTCTAATACAGATACTATAACGCCCAAACTCTTACCTCCATCCTTTCTTCTTGATTATATTTCCCAACACAATTTCTGCCCTAAAAAAAGAATAATTATTTTGAATACTGGAGAGACAATAGTGCAAAGATAACCAGCAAAGATAACAGTTTACTTCAGTTTGGACACATTGGATGTTTGGATCACGATGTTTTTATTTAAATTCATGAAATTCCCACAATTCTATTTAACCTTATCCTCTATAAATCAATTTCCACTTAAATATTCAATTTCCACTTAAATATTAAAACAAACACATTATTTGACAGGATAACAACTGGGTGGTCCAACAAGTACGAACATTATATCTTGGGATGGGATTTTATTCCAATCGCCAGAAGTCATTACAATACCCATACATTTCCTCATTAAAGATAATTAGTAAATTACCAGAGAGCAAGCATCTGAGCTAGGGAATGCAAGCAGGAGCACTTCTAGGGTTTTTGCTGCCTGAGCCAAACTTTTGAACGCCTCCCTTGATTATTTTTGCTGCCGCATTAAAGTGGGTGTAGCTATATCGGTGGGCATGGTTTTGTCGATGGACGTGGGTAAAATTTTATGATTTACGAATACCACATCGGTATTTAAGCAGTTCCTCGGACAGTCAATTAGCAATAATGTAAATTACTAGAAACAGATATTACATCCCTTTTTCATACAACCTGTGTTGCCACTACCATATTGCTCCTTTCAGAATTTGTTGCTCAAATCAAAATAACTTATTTTATAGCCTGTGCTATACATTTTAGTTTAACTGTTACAATACATTAGAAATGCCATACCATCTGTAGTATATAAGATTTTATCCAAAAGATTTGTAAGCCCGTCACCACGTCAAGGTTGACACTTTTAGCAGGGTCCTAACTAATCTAACTAGTTTAACCTAGCATAACAAACTAACTAAAGCTAACCTAACCATATAAAATGATTTTAATAGCATCATATCTGTTAATAGGGATTTCTTTTTTTTTGACCGGTCAAGGGGAAAAATTTTTTTTCCCACCACTGCCTGTCTGCCACCTTCCTTTTTCAGTGCAGGATTTGCCGCCTGAGACAAATGTCTCACTCTGCCTAATGGTAGATGTGGCCCTGAATGCAAGAGATCACATCATGAGATTTTATAGACAAACCGACCTATAAAATCTTTAAATAAAACCAGAACCAGTAAGGAGTGTTCTTACTTATTTTGCCAGAGACCCTAAAGCATGTAGGGTCCAAGAACCCATTTACTGCAAAAATAAGGCAAACTAATTCTCTTTATTACTAAGAAATAATAGGATTTGCCCAATATTGTCAGGGTGGTCCAAAAATGACTTATGTTGGACCTACTGCCGTGGGCACACAGTGAATAGGAGGTCAGTCTATGTAGTACATACGAGCGCCACGACACATTGTGGACATTTTCTTGTTAAAGGCAATTGCATGTGTATGGGGGCCTTAAGCCACTTGAAGGTTTGTTGAAATATCAAAAGTAAAAAAATTTTATTTGACAGACTACCAATCGATAGCGACACTGCCAATATTTTGATGCAACCAATTGTGAGGCCTTATGAATATATGAATCAATGGATAAGAGCACTCATCGGTCTTTGCTTCAAACTTTTTTTATTTGTGCAACATCAATGCATTTCGGCTAGTGCCTTAGCCATCCTGAGGGCGGTTATGTCGATTCCTGATATGTTCTTTCGTGGAGAACTAGGGCAGTAGATACGTGACAGCTTGAGTGCGGGACGGCTTCGAGTTTCTTGTGACAAACATTGACGCGTTTCGGCAAAGTGTAGCCGTCCTCAATCTGAGGACGGCTACACTTTGCCGAAACGCGTCGATGTTTGTAGTACACATGTATTAAATATTGGAGTTAAAAGAAAGACCTGCGAGTGCGCTGTTGTACATGCCTTTTTGTATATATACTATCCAGCTGCACAGGGGCATTATATATGGAGGAAGCAGGGGTGCGCAGAAATCTATGTCTGTGAAGTACTTATATTTCTGCTATTCGTATGTAGTATGTCAGAACGCCCCGGTGCATCCAACAACGAAATAGTACATTCAAGATACTGTGGGGAGTACTCGTGGGTCTTTTAACAAATCCAGTTTATTATACACACTACATCAACAGCCGTCCTCAGGATGTGACATCACAACAAGTCAAAGCCCATCCCCCGTGCTCCTCCCAAAGCATATTAACCCCTTGTGCAACAGTACTTCAACGAATCGAACATTATTAAGTAAAAAAAATTCAAGATCACTTGGTGCAAAATGGTAAAAAGTATAGCTAAAACATGCAGTACCAAAAGACTAAAATAGTACTAGAACAGTAAGTACTATAACACACAGCTTATTCTGTTACAGTGAGGGTATTTGTTACTATTTAACCTTTAATATGATTCTTTTTACACTGGTGGGGTTCACGTAATAGTATGTTTTAGTATACACTTAGCAGTTTTACACCAATATTTAACACTGCTATTTAAATTTATATAGTATTTTTAAAGAACAGTTTTAGTCTTTTGGTACTGCATGTTTTTGCTCTACTTTTTACCATTTTGCACCAAGTGATCTTGAATGTTTTAATTAATAATGTTCGATTCATTGAAGTACTGTTACACAAGGGGTTAATATGCTTTGGGAGGAGCACGGGGGATAGGCTTTGACTTACCTGTACTGTTAAATTCACCTGTTCTTGTTGTGATGTCACATCCTGAGGACGGCTGCTGTGTCAGCCGAAACATGTTGATGTTGTGTGTATAATAAACTGGATTTGTTAAAAGACCCACGAGTGCTCCCCACAGTACCTTGAATGTATTATAACCACACAATAAACAAAATTTTGCCATATCCAATCCATTTTTCAACCATCTTTGCCAAAATAAATTGTGCAAATGTATTGCACTGAGACTCACAGCAGTGTGGTATACACAGCTAAAAGAGCATTTTTTGCCACTACATAGAGAATGTACTCTTCCATCCGAAGACCAGTTTCTGCTGAGCAGCAATGCTCAGCTCAGCAGAACAGCACATTCATCTAAAAGCATTTATTTTTGAATGATAAGCATTATTTATTATTCATTTAAAATGTCTATTCAATGTACTTTTTCTAGAGTATGTGTAGCCTTTACAGTAAAAAAAAGCAAACAAACTGGGAATACATTGCATTAATAGTACATTACTTACAAGTAAATTCTATGTATACAAACACTAGCAAAAGTGTGCCCGCTGGTGCACAGTGGAAATTATGTGTGTATGTTGTATGTTTTGCTATGTGTAGTTGCAGTGCTCACAGGAACCATCAGGAAACATCCAGGGGGGCAATAATAAAATTAGTCTGAAGGTCCTAAAAAAAACAAATAATTGCATCATATTAAATGAACAAACACACACTTATATCCTCCCTTACCTATACTACCTGCCAGCTAGAATATAGAGGACCTATGTGGAATAAACCTGCAGGTCTGAGAACTGACCCAGGCAATCTAAACAGCAACTTTGGGCAAACATATATCCGATTTTACTTTCCCGACCGAGTGCTCCCGTGACATTAGACCGATCCGGCAAGAACCGCCTGTCTGTGGCATAGAAGAATGGGAAAGGTGGTTCTGGCAAGATCAAACTAATATCGCATGACCTCTTGGTTGGATAAGTAAAATCGGATATATGTATAGCCACCTTAAATCCTATACAGTATCCTGATTAACATGCAAGGTTCATATTTATTAGTATTTACCACAACAAGTTTAACTAACCTATGGGGTTAGGACTTGGGAGCACAGGATACTGATTGAATATACAAGTTAGGGAGAGGTGTGGATAGAGGAGCTAAACGCTCCACACAGAGTATAAAATGAAATATAGCCTTCTTATAACAGAAGGTACCGCATAGAATCATGTTATTATAATAGCATTGCCTTAATAATCTAACATATAAACACATTTCTTACTTAAAGAAATGGGTGGGGACATGCAAAGTATCTTATTTATTACCTGTGGAAAAGGCATGTGTCTAGATATAATAGAGCCTAATGGTATAGAGCAGGCATGTTTAACTTGTGACCTTTGATGTGTTTGAAAACCAGAATTCCCAGCATTCTCTGTTTTGCAGTTAGTGTCTTCTTAATGAACTTTTCACATGTTTAAACTACAACTCCCAGCATTCCCTAACTGCGCAGAATTCTGGAAAACTTAGTTTTCATACATCCTGGAATAAAGACATTTTCCTGACTTACAGACATTAAAAGCCCACGGTCATGCTTTAGCGCTTCCTACCCAAGGGTTTGAACATGCAAGTGATTCATCTGCCCTTCCCTTACATCCATAGCTATTAGACTATTGGATTAGGGAAGCATTATATGGGTCGATTGGTTGGCACAACGTTAATGCCCGCTTTGCGGCGGCAGCGCAAGGCACTCGTGCGGCCATTTCAAAGTAATTTACCAGAGGTTTGCGTGCCTCTCTACACGTAAGTATTAAACACCAACTAATAGCTGGCGATAAATACTTATGTGCGGGTGAGCTTGTGCCTCTGGGTAAATCTCCCTGTTAGAGTCATAAACTTTACCATATTTGCACTCACTTCCAAATACCACCTACCTGGCAGTTATAATCTATAAAGTCTAAAGGTTCGTGCACACATGCGATCGCCGTGCCGGCGCATGACGTGTGCGAACGGCTGTTTCGGATTATATTCGTGCCGTGTATCAACAGAACGGCCATTTTAGCCAATAAAGTGCCCATACATGGCACGATTATCGGCCATTCGTACACATCATGCGTCACGGGTTGGCACCCGCGATCACATGTGTGTACGAACCTTAAGGCTGTGTAAACACCAGTAACGAACCAATAGTGTCACGGATTAGTCGACTGGAAATATGTGATGGTGAGGGGTGGCCAGCCGCGACAGAGTTCGGTCATCCATATCAGACAAATGGGTCAGTTATTAAATCACGGCCAATCATGCAGTTCCCTATGGGACCACATGATCAGTCTATCACATGCACTGCTGGCTGCAGCCACTGTTACTGTGACCAACAGTCATCTGTCCTGGCAGGGCTCTCACACAAAGCAGATGCTCATTTGGGACACATGATAGTGTTATATATCCAGACACAATGGTATTAACCTGCAGATCTGAACACAGATCCAGGCAATCCTGCCACAATGTGCAATTCAATCTGAACAGCTCCATTGGACATTTTGAGACCCTATACAGGATCCAGAATAACTTGCTAGGTTCATACTTATTGGTAATTACCACAGCAAGTTCCAGATTTACAGTCACTTTGGGGTTAGAAACACAGTATTCGGATTAGCTTGACAAATTATGGAGAGGTTTGGATAAAGGAGCTAAAAGCTCCCCACAGGGTATAAAATGAAGTAGAGCCTTCTTATAACTGAAGGTACCTGACAGCCTCATGTTTAAAGGGCAAGTCCAGCCCTAAAATTAAAACTTACATACAGGTAAATCACCCCCCAAAACCCTAAACGGTAATAGTTTGAAATGTGAAATATATAAGTCTAACCTGAAATCCTGCACAATGTCCTGTTTCCAGTTTCTGCTTCCAGGTTCTTCCAGTTAGCAACTGTCAGTTATGGATTTGACAGTTGACATCACAGCCAATGACTGAATGTTAATCCCCTATCTGCCTCTTCTGAGCATGCCCAGGCTCAGTACCTGCTCAGTACAGGTTTTTAAATTGCTCAGTTTCCATGAGGCATCCAGAAGCATAGCAGGCATACAGTAATGAATTCATAGGACAAACTATGATATATCAATATATTTTAAAGAGGCTGTTCTTTCTAAAATATGTTCTCATCAGGGTGGAGTTGTCCTTTAATATATTAATATGGGGGTAAAAACTGCCCATTTCTCTAAGAATGCTGGGTAGTTTCAGAGATATGCAAAGTCATTTAACCATAAACAAACACTTTCTGTCTAGGAAACAGAAACTGGATTGTCTCATTACTTTCTATGGAGAGGGGAGGGGGAGTAAATGCGAGTCTGAAGATTTTTCTAATTGGCTGTCACATGTTTTACAAACAGCACATAACTGGGTGTAATACAGGAACTTCCTTACACTTCCTGTCTTTTTCATGGACAGTGCCTAAGAGAATTTTGGAAGATCAGAACCTCTCATTGGATGTTAGTAAAATTCCACTTCCTTTTAGTGTCTACATGGAGACCCTGTAAAAATCCTGGAGGTGTGTCTTAACCTATCATTTTGAGTTTTCCATTCAAACTTAGGGGTGTCCAGTAAATTAAGTTTAGTTTTTTAATTGTATATGAATTGTTTTGTAATTCAGTAGTAGGTAGTAGTACTATACTTTGTATGGTGTTATTTCTTATGGTGATTTTAATTAAATAGTGCTAATAACACACATAAATATGGACCTTTCCTATGTGTAATAATGCTATATACCCCCACCTAGTTAGTTGCTTCTAAAAACTCAATGCAATCTCTGTAAAAATATAAATTTATTTATATAACATAAGGGATTTATGCCGATAAAATACCAATGCATATTTACCAGACAATCTAGTCAACACTAATTGTATAAAATAACCACACAATGGCAATAGTGAAGTTTTAACTAATTTTATTATCAATTTCACAGAACTGAATTTGATTTATTTATAGAAACCAATAGTTCCATTAAATGAACATGGACAATCCTATATAACCATGGGAATACTAGGTGTAGTCATTCTAAATATGGGCCTACAAAATAAACAGTTTTTAAAATTAAAATTCATAAAAATTCCCAGAAATATTTTGAATATCTGAATGTTAATTACGGTAAGTTAAACACATGATAATGAATTACAAATTATAAAAATTACCAAAAAAATGGAATCAAAGTGGTTTCTGACCTTAGCCAAGCTCCTAAAGACATTTACTTGGTAGAACCAATATAGATAAATAAAGAGCTTATAATTTAATACAGAGGGGTAGGCAGCAACATGAAGCCATGCAAATGGTAAAGATTAAAATTTAGATTAATTTATGGTCAGGGGTACTTCTAGGGTTTTGGCTGCCTGAGCCAAACTTTTGAATGCCAACCTTGATTATTTCCAGGCGTGGCACGAAACGTACCGCCGCTGTGTTAAATTGGGTGTGGCTTTCTCTGTGGCCATGGTTTGTTGGTGGGCATGGCTAAAATTTTACAATTTTTAACTTCTCATGACATAGGTATTTACACAGTTCCTCAGACAGTCAATTAGCAATAATGTAAATTACTAGAAACAGATATTACATCACTTTCTCAAACACCTTGTGTTGCCACTACCATATTGCTCCTTTCAGGTTATAGTTGCTCAAATAAAAAAAAATTAAAAAATTATATATATATATATATATATTACACAGAAGTCTCCAGCACTCAACTATACATATAAGCATAAATTAATTAGATATCACGAACAAGTATGCAAGCAACGAAGGGTGATTACCTGCACTAAAGCTCTGCAAGCTCCCATGATTCCTTGGTATAGGTCATACTAAATAAAGAGAGAAGCAGGTATGGTCTTGTTCCCCCAGGGATGAACTTCATTAGGTTAGGACTGATGCTGGGATACTGCCTTGAAGTGGCGCATCAGCTGACGCAAGTTTGTACAAACTATGTAACTAAACGTATCCATTTTAACTTAGTGCAGGTAATCACCCTTCGTTGTGCATACTTGTTCGTGATATCTAATTATTATGCTTATATGTATAGTTGAGTGGCTGGAGACTTCTGTGTAATGTATAATTGCCGGTACTCCTTTGCACCGCATCTGAAAGTAATTTAAATAAAGGTTTGAGCTGCATATTCTGTATGTTAGATAATAAAGGGCAATACGGCTAAGCTCGATTTTATATGCTTTGCTCCCTGGGTAAATTTATTCCCCCGCCCCTTTAAGGCAGTCCAGATAAAAAAGAGGTTTAGAAGCTCTGTAAGCTCCCATGATTCCTTGGTATAGGTCAACAAATAAGAGAGAAGCAGGTATGGTCTTGTTCCCCCAGGGATTGAACTTTACTCATTAGGTTAGGACTGATGCTGGGATAATGCCTTGAAGTGGCGCATCAGCTGACGCAAGTTTGTACAAACTATGTAACTAAACGTATCCATTTAAATTTAGTGGAGGTAATCACCCTTCGTTGCTTGCATACTTGTTCGTGATGTCTAATTAATTTATGCTTATATGTATAGTTGAGTGCTGGAGACTTCTGTGTAATGTTTAATTGCCGGTACTCCTTTGCACCGCATCTGAAAGTAATTTAAATAAAGGTTTGAGCTGCATATTCTTGTATTGTATATATATATATATATATATATATATATATATATTATATATATAATATATATATACACACGGTAAGGTTTAAGGTGCACGCCAAGGTCTTGTCACAAACGTATTTTTATTCACACATATCACGGAAACGTTCGGCCCTTTGTCTCAGGCCTTATCAAGCCAACCTTTGGCTTGATAAAGGCCTGAGACAAAGGGCCGAAACGTTGCCGTGAATGTGTGAATAAACATACGTTTGTGACAAGACCTTGGAGTGCACCTTAAATCCTTACCGTGATATATCTTACTAGCAGGTGGCACCCGGGCAAGTATACAGCTTGAAGTGAGTGCCTGTGTTCACTACATGTATATATATATATATATATATATATATTAGTATAATTTATATCATAATGTAATTTATTTTATAACCTGTGCTATACATGTTGGTTCAACTGTTAAAATACATTAGAAATACCATGTTTTCTGTAGTATAAAAAGATTTTAGCCAAAAGATTTGTAACCTGCCACCAGTCAAGGTAGATTCTTTCAGCAGGACCCTAACCTAAGTAGTCTAACCTTGCCTAACAAACTAAATAAAGCTAACCTAACCAAATAAAATGATTTTAACAACATCATAACTGTTACTAGGGGAAAAAAATTTTTATTGACCGGTCAAGGGGTGGAAATCCCTCCCCCCCACACACTATTGCCTGTCTGCTGCCTTTCTTCTTCAGTGCCGCCTGAGACAAATGTCTCTCTCTGCCTAATGGTAGATGTGGCCCTGCAGACACATCTCCCTCACTTCTAACAGGCAAATAGACAAGCTGCCCATAGTGGGTGGGGGGAGGGGGGCTGCTGCTGTGTGAGACACATCATTCTGACAAGCAAGCAGACATGCAGACAGATGGATAGACAGACAGATAGACAGAAATAGATACAGAGATAAATAGACAAACCGATAGATAGACAGACAGATAGAGACACAGATAGATAGATTAGATAGACAGGAGACCAATATGATTAATCAGCTCATTATATTTGGGGTTGTATTAGTAAATGTTTTGACATGTTTTGGGACATCCTAGTAAGAGGTCACTGGAAAGACACAAATTAGCATTCCTGGTTTGAGTGACAGGTCTTTCCCTGTACATCCTGTTATTTAAAATGATCTGATTTCAAATCTGGAAAATGTGTTGGAGTAGTGAACTTTTACATTATCTAAAGGTATAAATAAAAAAAAAAAAAGTATAGACCCTTTAAGTGATCTGTACTGCCAGATCATTGATGGTGAGTTACAGTCTCCTGTGCCCTATCAGACTTGTACTCTGGCTTCATCCCAATGAAGGGGTCCTATCTCGTTTCTCAGCCATAAACAAAAAAATCTGCTCTACAGGAGCCAACATGAACTTGCATGAGGGGGTGGGCATACTAATTAAGCTGCAAGGGATAGTTGCCAGACTCAGGACTGCCTGCTAATAGAGGTTTGTTTAAGAGGGAGGGCATTATCCCTTTATTTCTCTTTTTTTAAAATCTTAATAATGATATATTATATTGGCTATGTTTAATAATATCTTTAGAATTTACTGTATTTGGACTTTGTTGTAGATAAATATTTTTTTCCATAGCTTTTTTTACATTTCATTTTAATTCCTGTCTATGTTCTTTTAGAGAATTCTCCCCAGCCCACTTACTCCCACCATAAACAGGGCTACATCTACCATTAGGCAGAAGAGACATTTGTTAGGCGGCACTGAAGAAGAAAGGCGGCAGACAGGCAATAGGTGTGGGGGGGGGGGGGGGAGGATTTTCCCCCCCCTTGACCGGTCAATAATTCCCCCCCCAGCAACAGTTATAATGTTAAAATCATTTTATTTGGTTAGGTTAGCTTTATTTAGTTTGTTAGGCAAGGTTAGACTACTTAGGTTAGGGCCCTGCTGAAAGAATCTACCTTGACATGGTGGCAGGTTTACAAATCTTTGGCTAAAATCTTTTATACTACAGAAAACATGGTATTTCTATGTATTTAACAGTTGAACCAACATGTATAACACAGGTTATAAAAATAATTATATTAGATATAAATTATTATTAATATCTATACCTATATATATATACTAGACATTAAGCCTGTTACAATAACAGGCGCTAGAAGCCCAGAGTGCCTCCATCTCCATGTCCCAAGGCCACAGTTCCCTCTTAGTGTCCCAGACCCAGGGTCCCCCCTTGCCCAGACCCAGCCCCCCCCCTGCCCCAGACCAGGGCCCCCCTCGCCCCAGGGCCCCCCCCCTCTGCCCCAGACCCAGGCCCCCCCCCTGGCCCCAGACCCAGGCCCCCTCTGCCCCAGGCCCCCCTCTGCCCCAGACCCAGGGCCCCCCCTCTCTGTCCCAGACCCAGGGCCCCCCCTCTGTCCCAGACTCCCCCCTGTCCCAGACCAGGGTCCCCTCCCAGACGTCCCCCCCCTCTCCCAGACCCAGGTCCCACCCCCTCTGTCCCAGACCCCCCGTCTGTCACAGATCCAGAGTCCCCCACTCTTTCCAGAACCAGGGTCCCCTCTGTCCCAGCCCCCCCGTCTGTCACAGATCCAGAGTCCCCCACTGTCCCAGCCCCCCCTCTGTCCCAGACCCAGGGCCCCCCATCTGTCCCAGACCCAGGGACCCTCCTCTGTCCCAGACCCAGGGACCTCCTCTGTCCCAACCAGGTTCCCCACTCTCCAGCAGGGCCCCCCACTGTCCCAGACCCAGGTCACACCATTCTGTCCCAGACCCAGGCCCCTCGTCCCAGATCAGGGCCCCACTGTCCAGACCCAGGGACCCTCCTCTGTCCCAGACCCAGGTTCCCTCACTCTGTCCCAGACCAGGGCCCCCCACTGTCCCAGACCCAGGCACACCACTTCTGTCCCAGACCCAGGCCCCCTCTGTCACAGATCCAGGGCCCTCCTCTGTCCCAGACCCAGGGCCCCCCACTCCCGTCCCAGCCACCCAGGGCCCCCCCCGTCCAGACCCAGGGCCCCCCACTCTGTCCCAGACCCAGGGCCCCCCACTCGTCCACACAGGGCCCCCACTCTGCCCAGACCCAGGGCCCCCCACTCTGTCCCAGACCCAGGGCCCCCCACTCTGTCCCAGACCCAGGGCCCCCCACTCTGTCCCAGACCCAGGGCCCCCCACTCTGTCCCAGACCCAGGGCCCCCACTCTGTCCCGACCCAGGCCCCCACTTGTCCAGACCCAGGGCCCCCACTCTGTCCAGACCCAGGGCCCCCACTCTGTCCCCGACCCAGGGCCCCCCACTCTGTCCCAGACCCAGGGCCCCCCACTCTGTCCCAGACCCAGGGCCCCCCACTCTGTCCCCAGACCCAGGGCCCCCCACTCTGTCCCAGACCCAGGGCCCCCACTCTGTCCAGACCCAGGGCCCCCCACTCTGTCCCAGACCCAGGGCCCCCCACTCGTCCCAGACCCAGGGCCCCCCACTCTGTCCCAGACCCAGGGCCCCCCACTCTGTCCCAGACCCAGGCCCCCACTGTCCAGACCCAGGGCCCCCACTCTGCCAGACCCCCCCTGTCCCAGACCTAGGGCCCCCATATGTCCCAGACACAGGGCCCCCACCTGTCCCAGACCCAGGGCCCCATCTGTCCCAGACCCAGGGCCCCCCACTCTGTCCCAGACCCAGGGCCCATTCCAGACCCAGGGCCCCACTCGTCCAGACTCAGGGCCCCCTGTCCCAGACCCAGGGCCCCCTCTGTCCCAGACCCAGGTCCCCCCACTCTGTCCCAGACCCAGGTCACACCACCTGTTCCAGACCCAGCCCCCCCTCTGTCACAGATCCAGAGTCACACGTCTGTCCCAGACCCATGGGCCCTCCTCTGACTAGACCCAGGGTCGCCCCTCTGCCCCAGACCCAGGGCCCCCCCCTTGTCCCAGACCCAGGGCCCCCCTCTGTCCCCGACCTAGGGCCCCCATGTCCCCGCACAGGGCCCCCACCTTTCCCAGCCAAGGGCCCCCACCTGTCCCAGACCAAGGGCCCCATCTGTCCCAGACCCAGGGCCCCCCACTCTGTCCAGACTCAGGGCCCCCCCTCGTCAGACCCAGGGCCCCTATCTGTCCCCGACCCAGGTCCCCCCACTCGTCCCAGACCCAGGTCACACCACCTGTTCCAGCCCCAGCCCCCCCTCTGTCACAGATCCAGAGTCCCGTCGTCCCAGACCCATGGACCCCCTGACCTAGACCCAGGGTCGCCCTCTGCCCCAGACCCAGGGCCCCCCCTTTGTCCCAGACCCAGGGCCCCCTCTGTCCCAGACCAGGGCCCATATGTCCCAGACACAGGGCCCCCCACCTTCCCAGACCAAGGGCCCCACTGTCCCAGACCCAGGGCCCCCCACTCTGTCCCAGACCCAGGGCCCCCCACTCTGTCCAGACCCAGGGCCCCCCCACTCTGTCCCAGACCCAGGGCCCCATCTGTCCCAGACCCAGGTTCCCTCACTCTGTCCCAGACCCAGGTTCCTCACTCTGTCCCAGACCCAGGTCACACCACCTCTGTCCCAGACCCAGGTCACACCACCTCTGTCCCAGACCCAGGGCCCCCCTCTGTCACAGATCCAGGGCCCCCCTCTGTCACAGATCCAGGACCCTCCTCGTCCAGATCCAGGGCCCTCCTCTGTCACAGACCCCCCCACTCTGTCCAGACCCAGGGCCCCCCACTCGTCAGACCCCCCAGGGCCCCCCACTCTGTCCCAGACCCAGGGCCCCCACTCTGTCCAGACCCAGGGCCCCCCACTCTGTCCCAGACCCAGGGCCCCCCACTCGTCCCAGACCCGGGCCCCACCTGTCCCAGACCCAGGGCCCCCCACTTGTCCCAGCCCAGGGCCCACTCTGTCCCGACCCAGGGCCCCCACTCTGTCCCGACCAGGGCCCCCACTCTGTCCCAGACCCAGGGCCCCCCACTCTGTCCCAGACCCAGGGCCCCCCACTCCGTCCCAGACAGGGCCCCCCACTCTGTCCCAGACCCAGGGCCCCCACTCGTCCCAGACCCAGGGCCCCCCTGTCCCGCCCCCCCTCTTTGTCCCAGACCAGGGCCCCCCCTGTCCCAGACCAGGGCCCCCCCTGTCCCAGACCTAGGGCCCCCCTATGTCCCAGACACAGGGCCCCCACCTGTCCCGACCAAGGGCCCATCTGTCCCAAGACCAGGGCCCCCACTCTGTCCCAGACTCGGGCCCCCCTCTGTCCCAGACCCAGGGCCCATCTGTCCCAGACCCAGGTCACACCACTTCTGTCCAGACCCAGGCCCCCCTCTGTCACAGAGATCCAGCGGCCCCCTCCTCTGTCCCAGACCCCCCACTCTGTCCCAGACCCAGACCCCCCCACTCTGTCCAGACCCAGACCCCCCACTCTGCCCAGACCAGGGACCCCCACTCTGTCCCAGACCCAGGGCCCCCCACTCTGTCCCAGACCCAGGGCCCCCACTCTGTCCCAGACCCAGGGCCCCCCCACTCTGTCCCAGACCCAGGGCCCCCCACTCTGTCCCAGACCCAGGGCCCCCCACTCTGTCCAGCCAGGGCCCCCACTGTCCCAGACCAGGGCCCCCCACTCTGTCCCAGACCCAGGGCCCCCCACTCTGTCCCAGACCAAGGGCCCCCCTCTGTCCCAGACCCAGGGCCCCCCTCTGTCCCAGACCCAGGGCCCCCCACGTCCCCCCACTCTGTCCCCACCTAGGGCCCCCATATGTCCAGACACAGGGCCCCCACCTGTCCCAGACCCGGGCCCCATCTGTCAGACCCAGGGCCCCCCACTCTGTCCCAGCTCAGGGCCCCCCCTCTGTCCCAGACCCAGGGCCCCCATCTGTCCCAGACCAGGGCCCCTATCTGTCCCAGACCCAGGTCCCCCCACTCTGTCCCAGCCCAGGTCACACCACCGTTCCACACGCCCCCCCTCTGTCACAGATCCAGAGTCCCCGTCTGTCCGAGACCCATGGACCCTCCTCTGACAGACCAGGGTCGCCCTCTGCCCCAGACCCAGGGCCCCCCTTGTCCCAGACCAGGGCCCCCATATGTCCCACACAGGGCCCCCACCTGTCCCAGACCAAGGGCCCCACTGTCCCAGACCGGGGGCCCCCACTCTGTCCAGACTCAGGGCCCCCCTCTGTCCCAGACCCAGGGCCCCATCTGTCCCAGACCCAGGGCCCCATCTGTCCCAGACCCAGGGCCCCTATCTGTCCCAGACCCAGGTCCCCCCACTCTGTCCCAGACCCAGGTCACACCACCTGTTCCAGACCCAGCCCCCCCTCTGTCACAGATCCAGAGTCCCTGTCTGTCCAGACCCATGGACGCCCTCTGCCCCAGACCCAGGGCCCCCCCTTTGTCCCAGACCCAGGGCCCCCCCTCTGTCCCAGACCTAGGGCCCCCATATGTCCCAGACACAGGGCCCCCCCTGTCCCAGACCAGGGCCCCATCTGTCCCAGACCAGGGCCCCCACTCTGTCCCAGACCAGGGCCCCTCCCTCGTTCCAGACCCAGGGCCCCCCTCGTCCCAGACCCAGGGCCCCCTCCGTCCCAGACCAGGGCCCCCCTCGTCCCAGACCCAGGGCCCCCCTCTGTCCCAGACCCAGGGTCCCCACTTTGTCCCAGACACCAGGGCCCCCCTCGTCCCAGAGCCCCCTTGTCCCAGACCCAGGGTCCCCTCGTCCACCCCCTCTGTCCCAGACCCCCCCCCCCACCCCGTCCCCTGTGCCGGCCCCCCTCCCCACGTCACCCTATTGTGCCCCCCCACCAGGGCCCCTCTCTGCCCCAGACCCCCCACACTGTCCCAGACCCAGGTCCACCTCTGTCCCAGACCCAGGCCCCCCTCTGTCACAGACCCAGGGCCACCCTCAGTCCCAGGGCTCTCCTCTGCCCCAGATCCAGCCCCCCCTGTCCCAGGCACAGGGTCCCCCACTCTGTCCCAGACCCAGGGCTCCTCCTCTGCCCCAGATCCAGTCCCCCCGTCCCAGACCAGGGTCCCCCACTTTGTCCCAGACCCAGGGCCCCCCCCTCGTCCCAGACCCAGGGCCCCCCCTCTGTCCCAGACCCAGCCGCCCTCTGTGCCAGACCCAGGGCCCCCCTCTGTGCCAGACCCAGGGCCCCTCCTCTGCCCCAGACCCAGGGCCCCCCCACACTGTCCCAGACCCAGGTCCCACCCCTCTGTCCCAGACCAGTCCCACCCCCTTGTCCCAGACCCAGCCCCCCCCCCTCTGTCACTCTGCTTTACAGCCAGCCTTGACACTTTTGGTTAATAGGAGGTTAATTTAGCATGGTGTCATGTCAGTAAGCAGTTCTGACTCCAACCACCCTCACCCAGACATTGATGTCTAGTGCAACCCTCTCCCTCACAACCCCCCACAGACACATGATTAATATCATTGGGATCAGGACAAACACACACCCCACCAGCTACCCCCTGCCTCACTGTCCCCCACCCAGAGATCTTAGAACATAACTGGTGTGTGTACAGTTTATTGGTGTCAGACCCAGTAATGCAGCATGGGCAGGAATTTTCACACTGTGAAGAGTTAACTTAAGAAATCAACCCATCCAGAGCAGCCAGCAGCCCATCAGCAGCTCATTCCTGTCCTGTTCACCCCCAGTCCCGTACCAGTGAGGGGAAGAGGCTCAGGCTGTTGTACATCACAGGGAAGTTGCCGCACACTCCTCTCTCTCTGGCTTCTATGCAGTAAGTTCTCAGGTCCCGGTCTGTGGTCCTGCCTCTTAATGCAAACTTGTGATCCGATTGGCTGTTCAGCTCTGAAGGGAAAAGAAGCAGCCAATCAGGTAGATTGGCTGCTTCTCTTACTCCAGAGCAGCCACACACACACACACACACACACACGGACACAGGGACGCACACTTGCATTTTATTATATAGTATATATATATATTTATTTTTGTTGTTGTTGTTGTTTGTTTTTTGTTTGTTTTTTTTTATTTGAGCAAGTAAAACCTGAAAGGAGCAATATGGTAGTGGCAACACAAGGTGTTTGAGAAAGGGATGTAATATCTGTTTCTAGTAATTTACATTATTGCTAATTGACTGTCTGAGGAACTGTTTAAATACGTATGTCATGGGAAGTTCAAAATTGTAAAATTTTAGCCATGCCCACCAACAAACCATGGCCACAGAGAAAGCCACACCCAATTTAACACAGCGGCAGCACGCTTCGTGCCACGCCTGGAAATAATCAAGGTTGGCATTCAAAAGTTTGGCTCAGGCAGCCAAAACCCTAGAAGTGCCCCTGTGTGTCTGACACAGCAGCAGGCCCCCCACCCACTATCTGCAGTGACAGGAAGATATGTAAATGAGCTGTATAGTGTCGGGTTGTGAAGGCTCTTTATTATGTAAATTAATGTATCCAGTGTCGGCTGGATTACAAGTGGGCAGTGACTAAGGGAGGGGGGAGCAGTTACTAACAAAGCAGGCACTGACACACATGTAAGTAACAATTTTACTACTCTAACATATTTTTACAATATTCAAAGTTGCTTGAGTGAGTTTAGTAACTTTTTAAAATAAAAGACAATAAAAATGTCTATTGAAAGCACTTCCTGTGCATTTACTTAAACTTATGTTAAGTCTTTTATTCTCCTTTAAAAAGAGACATTAAATCCCAGCCAAGGAGCTCATGTCGGAGGAAACACAGAGGTCTGATATGCATGGGAATGCCTGAAACTGGGCATGCATAGAAGTTCTGAGTGCCGGGGACACTCTCTAATGGGGGATGGACTAGAACTCGAGTTGAAGCAGAGCTTTATGAGTTCAGACGAACTTGCGGCTGTATTTTCGATAATTCAGGAAAATTCTATAATTATCGAATTCACGGGCCGTTCGCTAACCCTCGAATGTATGGTCTGCTAACCCTAGGAATGATCGTTCGTTTTCCCTAACCCTCAAATGTACCGTTCGCTAACCCAGGAAGGATCGTTCCTTCGTTTTCGTAAGCCTTCGAAAGCACCGTTCGCTAAGCCTAGCAAGGATCGTTCGTTTGATAATCCTTGAATGTACCGTTCGCTAACCCAGGAAGGATTGTACATTTTTCGCAAGCCTTACAATGTACAGTTCGCTAAGCCTAGTCATATAATAACCATATAATAACCTAGTCATATAATAACCATATAATAACCTAGTCATATAACAACCATATAATAACCTAGTCATATAATAACAACAACCATATAATAACCTAGTCATATAATAATAAAAATAAAAAAAAAATAAAAACAAACTAAACAAAAAACAAATATGAATTCTAACCGTCCCACTGTTTATAAAAGACCTACTAACATCGAATCCCTAGTACACAACTGTAACACTCTAGTACTCTTTCTCCCATTATGAATGACAAAATACCAATCCTTAATCAACTATTCCCCACGTCAACAATCTATAATCAATACAAACCATGATCACTACACTCCGTATGTTCATATTAACAACAACCATATAATAACCTAGTCATATATAATAACAACACCATATAATACCTAGTCATATAAACACAACCATATATAACTCTAACGTCATATAATAACAACAACCATATAATAACCTAGTCATATAACTAACACCTATATACCTGTCATATAATAACCTAGTCATATATAAACCTCATAATATATAACTAGTCTAAATCCATATAATAACCTAGTAACTATAATCCATATATAATCATATAAAACCTGTAATATAATAACCATATAATACCAGTCATACAACAACCATATATAACTTTAGTCATACAATAACCATAAAATAACCATAAAAACCCGTAATATATAACCATATAGTTCGAGCCAAACTAATCCTCAAATGTCTGTTCGCTAACCCCAGGAAGGATCATCGCTTGTTCCGATAATCCTCGAATGTATCGTCGAAGTGCTTCCGACAATTGTCCCCGGACTTCAGGAAGTGTTTTACAAGTTTCTATAATATCGAATTCACGGGCCTTTCGCTAACCTCATGAGTATGGTTTGCTAACCCTAGGAATGATCGTTCGTTTCCCTAACCCTCAAATGTACCATTCCTAACACAGAAGATCGTCCTTCGTTCGCAAGCCTTCGAACACGCATCCTCGCTAAGCCTAGCAAGGATCGTCGTTTGATATCCTTGATGTACCGTTCGCTAACCCAGGAAGGATCATTCGCTTGTTCGATAATCCTCGAATGTATCATCGAATGTAGCTTCCGACAATTGCCCGCCTGACTTCAGGAAGTGTTTAAACAAGTTATGGTGACAGTGACATGTTCCCCAGACCATTTCCCAGGTGCTACAGCCATCAACTATCACTCTCCCATAGACTTGAATGGGTCCGAAAAAAAACTTTCTCTAGGTTCGAAAACGGACCGAACTTTATATAGTTCGGCCATCTCTACTCTCTAGGAAGGAGGGGCAGTAATGTATTTAGGCAGAAATGATTATATTATCGAAAATCAACGATCATCGAAAATTGACTATTATCGAAATAACCCTCGAAAGTAATTATCGGTAACAGTCATTTACAGTAACCTACTATTACTATTTGTCCCTCAATTGGCACACAAACTTTTTTTCTCCCATAGACTTCTATGGGTTGGTTTTTCGAATTCTGAAAATTTTGTATTTTTGAAAACGGAACGAAACTCACCAGTTTCGAAACTATCTCTACCGGGACAGATCGTACCTTTAAAAAAATCTTAGGAATAGCAAAAATAAATAAAATGGGGTTGGGGGGTTCTTTGGCATAATTTTATATATTAATTCGGGGGTGGACATGCCTCAGAATTGTTAAAGGGAATTATTATTTATTATTATTCTGGATTTATATAGTGCCAAAATCTTCCATGGCGCTTTTACAGTGAATTAATATACATGAGGAAAACATACATTTACATACAAGGGTAGTGCAATAATACAAGTGCAATATATTAACTGCTGGTCCAGCAGCATTCAGTGTGGTAAGTTACAGCATTACTGTGGTACAAGTAAGCAGAGCCCTGATGGAGAGCTCAGTCTAGAGGAGATGGGGATGAAACAAAGGTGAAGCAGATCAGTAGCTGTAATAAGTTGACAGTGGATTATAACTAGCGGGTCTGCAATGGGTCAGTAAGGGGTAGGAATGTCCAGGTCTAGAT
Organism: Hymenochirus boettgeri; assembly: GCA_019447015.1. NCBI lineage: Eukaryota > Metazoa > Chordata > Amphibia > Anura > Pipidae > Hymenochirus > Hymenochirus boettgeri. The sequence goes on along the minus strand of CM033475.1, from coordinate 180,515,517 downwards.
TGTAAGCTTGCCTGAAAGGTAAGTTTTAAAGTTGCGTTTGAAGATATGAAGTGATAGAGAGTGTGTATGAGAGGAGAAATCATTAGCAGAGCAGAGATTACGCCTTAGGTAATGTATATTTAATATCAGCAAGTATTGATTCCGAACAGTAATTTGTGAGGTGCTCCCCCTGAGGCCTGTGCCACATCAGGTAAGGATCAAATCAATATAGAACATGCAGGGAGGCACACTCGAGTAACATTAAAGGGATGTCCACCCCCAAAACATATATCCCCCCCAACTACTGGCCCCACCATGTAGTGTAGTTTATCCTTACCTCACTCCCAGCTCCATAGGTTTCTCCGGTAGTGCCCCCCAAAGTCCCAAAAACTGCCCACCAAGAGGCTAGTAGGTCCATAGGACACTGCCTGCTTCCTGGCTCTCCGGAGATTTTGGCCATGCGTACTGAAGCTCTTCTCCCCCCTCCCTCTCCCTCCCTCTCTCGATCCCTCCCCCTAGCGTAAAATGTTTTATATAGAATATTCCCCAAGGGCTCCCAGCCCCAACCCTAGATTTTATCTTTAGAAATCTCCCCAAACTTTACTTACCTCTCCTCTTTCCTCCGGCGAAGTGACTGCCGGCAGCCACGTCCGTGATTGGCTGCGCTCAGCCAATCACAGACCGGCTGCCGGTCCCGCCCCTCTGCTTGCATTTTCTAGCAGCAAGGGCCGGGAGCGCGGCGGGAGGAAAGAGGGGAGGTAAGTAGAGTTTGGGGGGCTTTTAAAAAAATAAATAATGCGGTTGGTGCTGGGAGCCCATGGGGAATGCCATATAAAAAATAATATTCGGGTGCACATGCTCTTAACAGCAAATTTTCATTTATTGAGTGCTCAATCAATACAGGCCAGATACACGACGTTTCGGGGGGTCCAACCCCCTTCCTCAGGTGTAATCAATATACTACAGTGCAAGTTAATATATGTGACATCATTAAAACAGGCCCCACCTACTACTGGTAGGGCCTAGTTAAAGTGAACATGTGCTTCATAAAGTGAAGAGTGATAATAACATTTGTACTCTACTACGTCACCAATATATTATCAAAGTGCAAAACCATCCGTAATAATCCTAAAAATCATTGGTAAATGCCATTCTTAATAAAATTGGGATAGTAAAAACATCTTGGTTTAAAAAGTGCTCATATTGCACCTCGCATGGGATACAATAAATACAGCGAAAGCATTAGTAAATAGATCTGTGTCAATGTTGTAACATAAAATAAAAATAATAATAAAAGTCAGAACCAAGAAGAGGTAAGTTTAAGGTTGCGTTTGAAGATGAGTGATAGCGGAGGTACGTATGAGAGGAGAAGATCATTAGCAGCAAGGTTACACCTAGGTAGTATTGTATATTTACCGCTTTTAGTTTTCCTTAAAAGAATACCTGATCAACCATCAATAAATATTTCGCACAAAATAAATGCACAATCTTTACAGCAATCTTAACTTTTAAGCCATAAAAATCAGTCAAATTTGACAGCACAAGTTGGTAAATTTCAGCTGATCATGTGTGTCTACAACAGATGTACGGTCATGCCAAAATAGCCACAGTCAGTTGTCATGAGTTGAAACATCAGGGGCAGAATTGAGAGCATTTTTAAGAGTTGAAAAGGCAGTGGCAATCACGATTTCAAGGGGGGGGGGATTCCTAAATGGGTTACCACTGAACAAGCCAAGAAGGATGTTCATAACTGAATACATCCAAGTGTCATCTTATAATGGACCATATAATAAATAATATATACTCTAACTTTGCCATGATTATCATCATAGTAGCCAATACAGATATTCCCTTTACTTCATAAAGGCTGGGTACACACAAGCTGTATTATAAACTGATTAAAATGTACACATATTGGTCTGTCGGGCTGATAAATCTGAGGTGATTTCACAGCGGCTGCAGTGAACAATGTCGGTCGGCATTTACCTGGATCGGATGAACAGGCAATTTGACTTGCCAGTAATCATTGCTGATTGTGTGGTCCCATAAGAGATATTTGCTACCGACCACTCTACAGCGGGGAACGGTCAGGATGGAAAGTTTGCCCATGTGTACCCAGCCTAACATTCTTTATTACTCACAAATCCACATTTGAACTAATTACAATTAGTGTCTTTTACATCAGAGCGTTGACACTGATGCGCGAATCTGACATAATTTGCTGAATTCTGTCAGTATCGGGACTATCGGGGCGAGGGGAAATTTTCATTACACAGTTCAATTGACAATGTAACAACCTATCTAACAAACTATGTAACAGTCTATGGACACCAGGAGAAGTACAGTAGAAATAGCAAGTGCACTAGGCAAGCAGTAAGGGAGATTCCAGGCACCAGTAATCCCCCCTAAACACGCCCCTGAAAAGGAACTAACTGCAAGTCCTGCAATCAACCACTATCACTCATTAATAGAGATGGGCGACTTCTAAAAAAAATCTTTTCCACTCAAGAATTGCAGATTTTTGGAAAAAAAAAGTCAATGGGAAAAAATATTGGAATTTTTCGCCTAAAATAACAGTTTTATAGCATGGTAACTTACTGTAAATGGATCGGGGACCTGGGAAATGGTCCAGGGAACACATCCCCCTAGGAAAGACAGCAACGCGCTACTTTCGTTAGAATTGCCCTTGTGGCATTTGGACCTGTGAGGTGCTCCATGGTCGAGCCGCGGGACTTTCGGCCACTCGAGAATCTTCGGCTGTTTAAGGATTACCGAACAACCGGAAATCCGCAATAATCACAGAGTTTGGAAAACGTTCGGAATCGGAATTCGGGAAAATCCGCAAATTGGCCATCTCTACTCATTAATTGGACGAGCTTGATAATTATAAACTATGTGCTGGTCAAACAAAATGTAGGCACAGTAATTAGGTAGTGGATGTGTGTTATAGGCAGCAACCAAAATAAATGGGAGTTTAAGTGTAATGGTAAAAAAGGTATTTTAATTCTTTTTTTATTATAATGGAAGATAAACATCAACCAGACTTACTTTCCAGCATCATATAGCTTTTCATCTGTGTTTTTTATTGTATAGAATTGTTTTTGTATTCAGTAGTAGGTGTAGTAGTACTATAATTGTATGGTGTTATTTCTTATGGTGTTTTTAATTAAATAGTGCTAATAACACACATAAATATGGACCTTTCCTATGTGTAATAATGCTATATACCCCCCCACCTAGTTAGTTGCTTCTAAAAACTCAATGCATCTCTGTAAAATATAAATTTATTTATATAACATAAGGGATTTATGCCGATAAAATACCAATGCATATTTACCAGACAATATAGTCAACACTAATTGTATAAATAACCCACACAAGGCAATAGTGAAGTTTAACTAATTTTATTATCAATTTCACAGAACTGAATTTGATTTATTTATAGAAACAATAGTTCCATTAAATGAACATGGACAATCCTATATAACCATGGGAATACTAGTGTAGTCATTCTAAATATGGGCCTACAAATAAACAGTTTTTAAAATTAAAATTATTAAAAATTCCCAGAAATATTTTGAATATCTGAATGTTAATTACGGTAGTGTTAAACACATGATAATGAATTACAAATTATAAAAAATTACCAAAAAAAATGGAATCAAAGTGGTTTCTGACCTTAGCCAAGCTCCTAAAGACATTTTATTGGTAGAACCAATATAGATAAATAAAGAGCTTATAATTTAATACAGAGGGGTAGGCAGCAACATGAAGCCATGCAAATGGTAAAGATTAAAATTTAGATTAATTTGGTCAGGGGTACTTCTAGGGTTTTGGCTGCCTGAGCCAAACTTTTGAATGCCAACCTTGATTATTTCAGGCGTGGCACGAAACGTACCGCCGCTGTGTTAAATTGGGTGTGGCTTTCTCTGTGGCCATGGTTTTTGGTGGGCATGGTAAAATTTTACAATTTTTAACTTCTCATGACATAGGTATTTACACAGTTCCTCAGACAGTCAATTAGCAATAATGTAAATTACTAGAAACAGATATTACATCACTTTCTCAAACACCTTGTGTTGCCACTACCATATTGCTCCTTTCAGTGATAGTTGCTCAAATAAAAAAAAATTAAAAAATTATATATATATATATTATATTACACAGAAGTCTCCAGCACTCAACTATACATATAGCATAATTAATTAGATATCACGAACAAGTATGCAAGCAACGAAGGGTGATTACCTGCCACTAAAGCTCTGCAAGCTCCCATGATTCCTTGGTATAGGTCATACTAAATAAAGAGAGAAGCAGGTATGGTCTTGTTCCCCAGGGATTGAACTTACTATTAGGTTAGGACTGATGCTGGGATACTGCCTTGAAGTGGCGCATCAGCTGACGCAAGTTTGTACAAACTATGTAACTAAACGTATCCATTTTAACTTTAGTGCAGGGAATCACCCTTCGTTGCTTGCATACTTGTTTCGTGATATCTAATTAATTTATGCTTATATGTAAGTTGAGTGCTGGAGACTTCTGTGTAATGTATTAATTGCGGTACTCCTTTGCACCGCACTGAAAGTAATTTTAAAATAAAGGTTTGAGCTGCATATTCTGTATTTGTAGATAATAAAGGGCAATACGGCTAGCTCGATTTTATATGCTTTGCTCCCTGGGTAAATTATTCCCCCGCCCCTTTAAGGCAGTCCAGATAAAAAGAAGGTTTTAGAAGCTCTGTAAGCTCCCATGATTCCTTGGTAAGGTCATAATAATAAAGAGAGAAGCAGGTATGGTCTGTTCCCCAGGGATTGAACTTTACTCATTAGGTTAGGACTGATGCTGGGATATCTGCCTTGAAGTGGCGCATCAGCTGACGCAAGTTGTACAAACATGTAACTAAACGTATCCATTTAAACTTTAGTGCAGGAATCACCCTTCGTTGCTGCATACTTGTTCGTGATGGTCTAATTAATTTATGCTTATATGTATAGTTGAGTGCTGGAGACTTCTGTGTAATGTATTAATTGCGGTATCTCCTTTGCACCGCATCTGAAATATTTAAATAAAGGTTTGAGCTGCATATTCTTGTATTTGTATATATATATATTATTATATATATATATATATATATATTATATATATATATATTATACACGGTAAAGGATTTAAGGTGCACGCCAAGGTCTGTCACAAACGTATGTTTTATTCACACATCACGGAAACGTTTCGCCCTTTGTCTCAGGGCTTTATCAAGCCAACCTTTGGCTTGATAAGGCCTGAGACAAAGGGCCGAAACGTTGCCGTGATATGTGTGAATAAACATACGTTTGTGACAAGACCTTGGAGTGCACCTTAAATCCTTACCGTGATTATATCTTACTAGCAGGTGGCACCCGCGGCAAGTATACAGCTTGAAGTGAGTGCCTGTGTTCACTACATGTATATATATATATATATATAATATTAGTAATAATTATATCATAATGTAATTTATTTTATAACCTGTGCTATACATGTTGGTTCAACTGTTAAAATACATTAGAAATACCATGTTTTCTGTAGTATAAAAAGATTTTAGCCAAAGATTTGTAAACCTGCCACCAGTCAAGGTAGATTCTTTCAGCAGGACCCTAACCTAAGTAGTCTAACCTTGCCTACAAACTAATAAAGCTAACCTAACCAAATAAAATGATTTTAACAACATCATAACTGTTACTACGGGAAAAAAATTTTTATTGACCGGTCAAGGGGTGAAATCCCTCCCCCCACACACATTGCCTGTCTGCTGCCTTTCTTTTCAGTGCCGCCTGAGACAAATGTCTCTCTCTGCCTAATGGTAGATGTGGCCCTGCAGACACATCTCCCTCACTTCTAACAGGCAAATAGACAAGCTGCCCATAGTGGGTGGGGGGAGGGGGGCTGCTGCTGTGTGAGACACATCATTCTGACAGCAAGCAGAATGCAGACAGATGGATAGACGACAGATAGACAGAAATAGATACAGAGATAAATAGACAAACCGATAGATAGACAGACAGATAGAGACACAGATAGATAGATTAGATAGACAGGAGACCAATATGATTAATCAGCTCATTATATTTGGGGTTGTTATAGTAAATGTTTGACATGTTTTGGGACATCCTAGTAAGAGTCACTGGAAAGACAAAATTAGCATTCCTGGTTTGAGTGACAGGTCTTTCCTGTACAATCCTGTTATTTAAAATGATCTGATTTCAAATCTGGAAAATGTGTTGAGTAGTGAACTTTTACATTATCTAAAGTATAAAAAAAAAAAAAAAAGTATAGACCCTTTAAGTGATCTGTACTGCCAGATCATTGATGGTGAGTTACAGTCTCCTGTGCCCTATCAGACTTGTACTCTGGCTTCATCCCAATGAAGGGGTCCTATCTGTTTCTCTCGCATAAACAAAAAATCTGCTCTACGGAGCCAACATGAACTTGCATGAGGGGGTGGGCATACTAATTAAGCTGCAAGGGATAGTTGCCAGACTCAGGACTGCTGCTAATAGAGGTTTGTTTAAGAGGGAGGCATTATCCCTTTATTTTCTTTTTTTTAAATCTTATAATATTATTATATTGGCTATGTTTAATAATATCTTTAGAATTTACTGTATTTGGACTTTGTTGTAGATAATATTTTTTTCCATAGCTTTTTTTACATTTCATTTTAATTCCTGTCTATGTTCTTTTAGAGAATTCTCCCCAGCCCACTTACTCCCACCATAAACAGGGCTACATCTACCATTAGGCAGAGAGAGACATTTGTCTCAGGCGGCACTGAAGAAGAAAGGCGGCAGACAGGCAATAGTGTGTGGGGGGGGGGGGGGGAGAGATTTTCCCCCCCCTTGACCGGTCATAATTCCCCCCCAGCAACAGTTATAATGTTAAAATCATTTTATTGTGTAGGTTAGCTTTATTTAGTTTGTTAGGCAAGGTTAGACTACTTAGGTTAGGGCCCTGCTGAAAGAATCTACCTTGACATGGTGGCAGGTTTACAAATCTTTGGCTAAAATCTTTTATACTACAGAAAACATGGTATTTCTAATGTATTTTAACAGTTGAACCAACATGTATAACACAGGTTATAAAATAAATTATATTATGATATAAATTATTATTAATATCTATACCTATATATATATACTAGACATTAAGCCTGTTACAATAACAGGCGCTAGAAGCCCAGAGTGCCTCCATCCTCCATGTCCCAAGGCCACAGTTCCCTCTTAGTGTCCCAGACCCAGGGTCCCCCTCTGCCCAGACCCAGCCCCCCCCCTGCCCAGACCAGGGCCCCCCTCTGCCCCAGGGCCCCCCCCTCTGCCCCAGACCCAGGCCCCCCCCTCTGTGCCCCAGACCCAGGCCCCCCCTCTGCCCCAGGCCCCCCTCTGCCCCAGACCCAGGGCCCCCCCTCTCTGTCCCAGACCAGGGCCCCCCCTCTGTCCCAGACTCCCCCCTGTCCCAGACCCAGGGTCCCCCCTCTCCGACCGTCCCCCCCTCTCCCAGACCCAGGTCCCACCCCTCTGTCCCAGACCCCCCGTCTGTCACAGATCCAGAGTCCCCCACTCTGTCCCAGACCCAGGGCCCCCTCTGTCCCAGCCCCCCCGTCTGTCACAGATCCAGAGTCCCCCACTGTCCCAGCCCCCCCTCTGTCCCAGACCCAGGGCCCCCCATCTGTCCCAGCCCAGGGACCCTCCTTCGTCCCAGACCCAGGGACCCTCCTCTGTCCCAGACCCAGGTTCCCTCACTCTGTCCCAGACCCAGGGCCCCCCACTGTCCCAGACCCAGGTCACACCACTTCTGTCCCAGACCCAGGCCCCCTCTGTCACAGATCCAGGGCCCCCCATCTGTCCCAGACCCAGGGACCCTCCTCTGTCCCAGACCCAGGTTCCCTCACTCTGTCCCAGACCCAGGGCCCCCCACTGTCCAGACCCAGGTCACACCACTTCTGTCCCAGACCCAGGCCCCCCTCTGTCACAGATCCAGGGCCCTCCTCTGTCCCAGACCCAGGGCCCCCCACTCTGTCCCAGACCCAGGGCCCCCCACTCTGTCCCAGACCCAGGGCCCCCCACTCTGTCCCAGACCCAGGGCCCCCACTCTGTCCCAGACCCAGGGCCCCCCACTCTGTCCCAGACCCGGCCCCCCATTGTCCCAGACCCAGGGCCCCCCCACTCTGTCCCAGACCCAGGGCCCCCACTCTGTCCAGACCCAGGGCCCCCCACTCTGTCCCAGCAACCCAGGGCCCCCCACTCTGTCCCAGACCCAGGGCCCCCCACTCTGTCCCAGACCCAGGGCCCCCCACTGTCCCAGACCCAGGGCCCCCACTCTGTCCAGACCCAGGGCCCCCACTCTGTCCAGACCCAGGGCCCCCACTCTGTCCCAGACCCAGGGCCCCCCACTCTGTCCCAGACCCAGGGGCCCCCCACTCTGTCCCAGACCCAGGGCCCCCACTCACTGTCCAGACCCAGGGCCCCCCACTCTGTCCCAGACCCGGGCCCCCACTCTGTCCCAGACCAGGCCCCACTTGTCCCAGACCCAGGGCCCCCCACTCTGTCCCAGACCAGGGCCCCCACTCTGCCCAGACCCAGGGCCCCCCACTCTGTCCCAGACCCCCCCTGTCCCAGACCTGGGCCCCATATGTCCCAGACACAGGGCCCCCACCTGTCCCAGACCCAGGGCCCCATCTGTCCCAGACCCAGGGCCCCCCACTCTGTCCCAGACTCAGGGCCCCATCTGTCCCAGACCCAGGGCCCCCCACTCTGTCCCAGACTCAGGGCCCCCCCTCTGTCCCAGACCCAGGGCCCCATCTGTCCCAGACCCAGGTCCCCCCACTCTGTCCCAGACCCAGGTCACACCACCTGTTCCAGCCCCAGCCCCCCCTCTGTCACGATCAGAGTCCACCGTCTGTCCCAGACCCATGGACCCTCCTCTGACCTAGACCCAGGGTCGCCCCCTTGCCCCAGAACCAGGGCCCCCCCTTTGTCCCAGACCCAGGCCCCCCCTCTGTCCAGACCTAGGGCCCCCATATGTCCCAGACACAGGGCCCCCACCTTTCCCCAGACCAAGGGCCCCCACCTGTCCCAGACCAGGGCCCCACTGTCCACCCAGGCCCACTCGCCCAGATCAGGGCCCCCTCTGTCCCAGACCCAGGGCCCCATCTGTCCCAGACCCGGTCCCCCCACTCTGTCCCAGACCCAGGTCACACCACCTGTTCCAGCCCCAGCCCCCCCTCTGTCACAGATCCAGAGTCCCCGTCTGTCCAGACCCATGGACTCCTCGACCTAGACCCAGGGTCGCCCTCTGCCAGACCCAGGGCCCCCCCTTTGTCCCAGACCCAGGGCCCCCTCTGTCCCAGACCCAGGGCCCCCATATGTCCCAGACACAGGGCCCCCACCTGTCCAGACCAAGGGCCCCATCTGTCCCAGACCCAGGGCCCCCCACTCTGTCCCGACCCAGGCCCCCCTCTGTCCCAGACCCAGGGCCCCCCACTCTGTCCCAGACCCAGGGCCCCCATCTGTCCCAGACCCAGGGTTCCCTCACTCTGTCCCAGACCCAGGTTCCTCACTCTGTCCCAGACCCAGGTCACACCACCTCTGTCCCAGACAGGTCACACACCTCGTCCCCGACCCAGGCCCCCCCTCTGTCACAGATCCAGGGCCCCCCTCTGTCACAGATCCAGGACCCTCCTCTGTCACAGATCCAGGGCCCTCCTCTGTCACAGACCCCCCACTCTGTCCCAGACCCAGGGCCCCCCACTCTGTCCCAGACCAGGGCCCCCCACTCGTCCCAGACCCAGGGCCCCCCACTCTGTCCCAGACCCAGGGCCCCCACTCTGTCCCCAGACCCAGGGCCCCCCACTCTGTCCCAGACCAGGGCCCCACTCTGTCCAGACCCAGGGCCCCCAGTACCAGACCCAGGGCCCCCCACTCTGTCCCAGACCCAGGCCCCCCACTCTGTCCCAGACCAGGGCCCCCCACTCTGTCCCAGACCCAGGCCCCCCACTCTGTCCAGACCCAGGGCCCCCCACTCTGTCCCAGACCCAGGGCCCCCCCCCACTCTGCTCCCGACCCAGGGCCCCCCTGTCCAGCCAGGGCCCCCCTTTGTCCCAGACCCCCCTCTTTGTCCCAGACCCAGGGCCCCCCCTGTCCCAGACCCGGGCCCCCCCTGTCCCGACCTAGGGCCCCCATATGTCCCAGACACAGGGCCCCCACCTGTCCCAGACCAAGGGCCCCATCTGTCCCAGACCCAGGGCCCCCCACTCTGTCCCAGACTCGGGCCCCCCCTCTGTCCCAGACCCAGGGCCCCATCTGTCCCAGACCCAGGTCACACCACTTCTGTCCCAGACCAGGCCCCCTCTGTCACAGATCAGGGCCCTCTCTGTCCAGACCCCCCCACTCTGTCCCAGACCAGACCCCCCCACTCTGTCCCAGAACCCAGACCCCCCCACTCTGTCCCAAACAGGCCCCCCACTGTCCCAGACCCAGGGCCCCCCACTCTGTCCCAGACCCGGCCCCCCCACTCTGTCCAGACCCAGGGCCCCCCCACCTGTCCCAGACCAGGGCCCCCCATCGTCCCAGACCCAGGGCCCCCACTCTGTCCCAGACCCAGGCCCCCACTCTGTCCCAACCAGGGCCCCCCACTCTGTCCCAGCCCAGGGCCCCCCACTCTGTCCCAGACCAAGGGCCCCCCACTCTGTCCCAGACCAGGGCCCCCCTCTGTCCCAGACCCAGGGCCCCCCACTCTGTCCCAGACCTAGGGCCCCCATATGTCCCAGACACAGGGCCCCCACCTGTCCCAGACCCAGGCCCATCTGTCCAGACCCAGGGCCCCCCACTCTGTCCCAGACTCAGGCCCCCCCTCTGTCCCAGACCCAGGGCCCCCATCGTCCCAGACCAGGGCCCCTATCTGTCCCAGACCCAGGTCCCCCCACTCTGCTCCCAGACCCAGGTCACACCACTGTTCCAGACCCAGCCCCCTTGTCACAGATCCAGAGTCCCCGTCTGTCCGAGACCCATGGACCCTCCTTGACTAGACCCGGGTCGCCCTCTGCCCCAGACCCAGGGCCCCCCCTTTGTCCCAGACCCAGGGCCCCCATATGTCCCAGACACAGGGCCCCCACCTGTCCCAGACCAAGGGCCCCTCTGTCCCCAGACCCGGGGGCCCCACTCTGTCCCAGACTCAGGGCCCCCCCTCTGTCCCAGACCCAGGGCCCCATCTGTCCCAGACCCAGGGCCCCATCTGTCCAGACCCAGGCCCCTATCTGTCCAGACCAGGTCCCCCCACTCTGTCCCAGACCCAGGTCACACCACCTGTTCCAGACCCAGCCCCCCCTCTGTCACAGATCCAGAGTCCCCTGTCGTCCCGACCCATGGACCGCCCTCTGCCCCAGACCCAGGGCCCCCCTTTGTCCCAGACCCAGGGCCCCCCTCTGTCCCGACCTAGGGCCCCCATATGTCCCAGACACAGGGCCCCCACCTTGTCCCAGACCCAGGGCCCACTTGTCCCAGACCCAGGGCCCCCCACCTCTGTCCCAGACAGGGCCCTCCCTCGGTCCCAGACCCAGGGCCCCCCTCTGTCCCAGCCCAGGGCCCCACCCTCTGTCCCAGACCCAGGGCCCCCCTCGTCCCAGACCCAGGGCCCCCTCTGTCCCGAACCAGGGTCCCCCCACTTTGTCCCAGACCCAGGGCCCCCCTCTGTCCCAGAGCCCCCCCTCTTCCAGACCCAGGGTCCCCCTCTGTCCCAGACCCCCCTCTGTCCCAGACCCAGGGCCCCTCCTCTGCCCCAGACCCCCCACACTGTCCAGACCCAGGTTCCACCTCTGTCCCAGACCCAGGCCCCCCCTCTGTCACAGACCCCGGGCCACCCTCAGTCCCAGGGCTCTCCTCTGCCCCAGATCCAGCCCCCCTGTCCCAGGCACAGGTGCCCCCACTCGTCCCAGACCCAGGGCTCCTCCTCTGCCCCAGATCCAGTCCCCCGTCCAGACCAGGGTCCCCCACTTGTCCCAGACCCAGGGCCCCCCCCCTCTGTCCAGACCCAGGGCCCCCCCTCTGTCCCAGACCCAGCCGCCCCTCTGTGCCCGAACAGGGCCCCCTCTGTGCCAGACCCAGGGCCCCTCCTCTGCCCCAGACCCAGGGCCCCCCACATGTCCCAGACCAGGTTCCACCCCCCTGTCCCGACCCAGGTCCCACCCCCTCTGTCCCAGCCCAGCCCCCCCCTCTGTCACTCTGCTTTACAGCCGCCTTGACACTTTTGGTTAATAGGAGGTTAATTTAGCATGGTGTCATGTCAGTAAGCAGTTCTGACTCCAACCACCCTCACCCAGACATTGATGTCTAGTGCAACCCTCTCCCTCACAACCCCCCACAGACACATGATTAATATCATTGGGATCAGGACAAACACACACCCCACCAGCTACCCCTGCCTCACTGTCCCCCACCCAGAGATCTTGAACAAACTGGTGTGTGTACAGTTTATTGGTGTCAGACCCAGTAATGCAGCATGGGCAGGAATTTTCACAACTGTGAAGAGTTAACTTAAGAAATCAACCCATCCAGAGAGCCAGCAGCCCATCAGCAGCTCATTCCTGTCCTGTTCACCCCAGTCCCGTACCAGTGAGGGGAAGAGGCTCAGGCTGTTGTACATCACAGGGAAGTTGCCGCACACTCCTCTCTCTCTGGCTTCTATGCAGTAAGTTCTCAGGTCCCGGTCTGTGGTCTGCCTCTTAATGCAAACTTGTGATCCGATTGGCTGTTCAGCTCTGAAGGGAAAAGAAGCAGCCAATCAGGTAGATTGGCTGCTTCTCTTACTCCAGAGCAGCCACACACACACACACACACACACACGGACACAGGGACGCACACTTGCATTTTATTATATAGTATATATATATATTTTTTTTGTGTTGTTGTTGTTTGTTTTTTGTTTGTTTTTTTTATTTGAGCAAGTAAAACCTGAAAGGAGCAATATGGTAGTGGCAACACAAGGTGTTTGAGAAAGGGAGTAATATCTGTTTCTAGTAATTTACATTATTGCTAATTGATGTCTGAGGAACTGTTTAAATACGTATGTCATGGGAAGTTCAAAATTGTAAATTTTAGCCATGCCCACCAACAAACCATGGCCCCAGAGAAAGCCACACCCAATTTAACACAGCGGCAGCAGTTCGTGCCACGCCTGGAAATAATCAAGGGTGGCATTCAAAAGTTTGGTCGCAGCACCAAAACCCTAGAAGTGCCCCTGTGTGTCTGACACAGCAGCAGGCCCCCCACCCACTATCTGCAGTGACAGGAAGATATGTAAATGAGCTGTATAGTGTCGGGTTGTGAAGGCTCTTTATTATGTAAATTAATGTATCCATGTCGGCTGGATTACAAGTGGGCAGTGACTAAGGGAGGGGGAGCAGTTACTAACAAAGCAGGCACTGACACACATGTAAGTAACAATTTTACTACTCTAACATATTTTACAATATTCAAGGTTGCTTGAGTGAGTTTAGTAACTTTTTAAAAAAAGACAATAAAAATGTCTATTGAAAGCACTTCTGTGCATTTACTAAACTTAGTTAAGTCTTTTATTCTCCTTTAAAAAGAGCATTAAATCCCAGCCAAGGAGCTCATGTCGGAGGAAACACAGAGGTCTGTATGCATGGGAATGCCTGAAACTGGGCATGCATAGAAGTTCTGAGTGCCGGGGACACTCTCTAATGGGGGAGTGACTAAGAACTCGAGTTGAAGCAGAGCTTTTGAGTTCAGACGAACTTGCGGCTGTATTTTCGATAATTCAGGAAAATTCTATAATTATCGAATTCACGGGCCGTTCGCTAACCCTCAGTGTATGGTCTGCTAACCCTAGGAATGATCGTTCGTTTTCCCTAACCCTCAAATGTACCGTTCGCTAACCCAGGAAGGATCGTTCCTTCGTTTTCGTAAGCCTTCGAAAGCACCGTTCGCTAAGCCTAGCAAGGATCGTTCGTTTGATAATCCTTGAATGTACCGTTCGTAACCCAGGAAGGATTGTACATTTTTCGCAAGCCTTACAATGTACAGTTCGCTAAGACCTAGTCATATAATAACCATATAATAACCTAGTCATATAATAACCATATAATAACCTAGTCATATAACAACCATATAATAACCTAGTCATAATAACAACAAAACCATCTAATAACCTAGTCATATAATAACAACAACCATATAATAACCTAGTCATATAATAACAACAACCATATAATAACCTAGTCATATAATAACAACAACCATATAATAACCTAGTCATATAATAACAACAACCATATAATAACCTAGTCATATAATAATAACAACCATATAATAACCTAGTCATATAATAACCTAGTCATATAATAACCATATAATAACCTAGTCATATAATCATATAATAACCTAGTAATATAATAACCATATAACCTAATCATATAATAACCTAGTAATATAATAACCATATAATAACCTAGTCATACAACAACCATATAATAACTTAGTCATACAATAACCATAAAATAACCATATAATAACCCAGTAATATAATAACCATATAGTTCGAGCCAAACTAATCCTCAAATGTACTGTTCGCTAACCCCAGGAAGGATCATTCGCTTGTTCGATAATCCTCGAATGTATCGTCGAATGTAGCTTCCGACAATTGCCCGCCTGACTTCAGGAAGTGTTTTAACAAGTTTCTATAATTATCGAATTCACGGGCCGTTCGCTAACCCTCGAATGTATGGTTTGCTAACCCTAGGAATGATCGTTCGTTTTCCCTAACCCTCAAATGTACCATTCGCTAACACAGGAAGGATCGTTCCTTCGTTTTCGCAAGCCTTCGAAAGCACCATTCGCTAAGCCTAGCAAGGATCGTTCGTTTGATAATCCTTGAATGTACCGTTCGCTAACCCAGGAAGGATCATTCGCTTGTTCGATAATCCTCGAATGTATCATCGAATGTAGCTTCCGACAATTGCCCGCCTGACTTCAGGAAGTGTTTTAACAAGTTATGGTGACAGTGACATGTTCCCCAGACCATTTCCCAGGTGCTACAGCCATCAACTATCACTCTCCCATAGACTTGAATGGGTCCGAATACAAACTTTCTCTGAAGTTCGAAAACGGACCGAACTTTATATAGTTCGGCCATCTCTACTCTCTAAGGAAGGAGGGGCAGTAATGTATTTAGGCAGAAATGATTATATTATCGAAAATCAACGATCATCGAAAATTGACTATTATCGAAATAACCCTCGAAAGTAATTATCGGTAACAGTCATTTACAGTAACCTACTATTACTATTTGTCCCTCAAAATGGACACAAACTTTTTTTCTCCCATAGACTTCTATGGGTTGGTTTTTCGAATTCTGAAAATTTTGTAATTTGAAAACGGAACGAAACTCAACAGTTTCGAACATCTCTACCGGGGACAGATCTGTACCTTTAAAAAAAATCTTAGGAATAAGCAAAAATAAATAAAATGGGGTTGGGGGGTTCTTTGGCATAATTTTAATATATTAATCTGGGGGTGGACATGCCCTTAGAATTTGTAAAGGGAATTATTATTTATTATTATTCTGGATTTATATAGTGCCAAAATCTTCCATGGCGCTTTACAGTTGAATTAATATACATGAGGAAAACATACATGTTACATACAAGGGTAGTGCAAGTAATACAAAGTGCAAATTATTAACTGCTGGTCCAGCAGCATTCAGTGTGGTAAGTTACAGCATTACTGTGGTACAATAGGAAGCAGAGCCCTGATGGAGAGCTTACAGTCTAGAGGAGATGGGGATGAAACATAAGGTGAAGCAGATCAGTAGCTGTAAATAAGTTGACAGTGGATTATAACTAGCGGGTCTGCAATGGGTCAGTAAGAGGGGTAGGAATGTCCAGGTCTAGATTGTAAGCTTGCCTGAAGAGGTAAGTTTTAAAGTTGCGTTTGAAGATATGAAGTGATAGAGAGTGATGTATGAGAGGAGAAGATCATTAGCAGAGCAGAGATTACGCCTTAGGTAGTATGTATATTTAAATATCAGCAAGTTATGGATTCCGAACAGGTAAGTTGTGAGGTGCTCCCCCTGAGGCCTGTGCCACATCAGGTAAGGATCAAATCAATATAGAACATGCAGGGAGGCACACTCGAGTAACAGTTAAAGGGGATGTCCACCCCCAAAACTATAATCCCCCCAACTACTGGCCCCACCATGTAGTGTAGTTTAATCCTTACCTCACATCCCAGCTCCATAGGGTTCTCCGGTAGTGCCCCCCCAAAGTCCCAAAAACTGCCCACCAAGAGGCTAGTAGGTCCATATAGGACACTGCCTGCTTCCTGGCCTCCCGGAGATTTTGGCCATGCGTACTGAAGCTCTTCTCCCCCCTCCCTCTCCCTCCCTCTCTCGATTCCCTCCCCCTAGCGTAAAATGTTTTATATAGAATATTCCCCAAGGGCTCCCAGCCCCAACCGCTAGATTTTTATCTTTAGAAATCTCCCCAAACTTTACTTACCTCTCCTCTTTCCTCCGGCGAAGTGAGCTGCCGGCAGCCACGTCCGTGATTGGCTGCCGCTCAGCCAATCACAGACGCGGCTGCCGGTCCCGCCCCTCTGCTTGCATTTTCTAGCAAGCAGAGGGCCGGGAGCGCGGCGGAGGAAAGAGGGGAGGTAAGTAGAGTTTGGGGGGCTTTTTAAAAAAATAAATAATGCGGTTGGTGCTGGGAGCCCATGGGGAATGCCATATAAAAAAATAAATATTCGGGTGGACATGCTCTTTAACAGCAAATTTTCATTTATTGAGTGCTCAACATACAGGCCAGATACACGACGTTTCGGGGGGTCCAACCCCCTTCCTCAGGTGTAATCAAATACTACAAGTGCAAGGTATATATAGTGACATCATTAAAACAGGCCCCACCTACTACTGGTAGGGCCTAGTTAAAGTGAACATGTGCTTCATAAAGTGAAAGAGTGAATAAATAACATTTGTACTCTACGTCACCAAATATAATTATCAAAGTGCAAAACCATCCAGTTAATAATCCTAAAAATCATTGGTAAAATGCCATTCTTAATAAAAATTGTGATAGTAAAAACATCTTGGTTTAAAAAGTGCTCATATTGCACCTCGCATGGGATACAATAAATACAGCGAAAGCATTAGTAAATATAGATCTGTGTCAATAGTTGTAAAACATAAAATAAAAATAATAATAAAAGTCAAGAACCAAGAAGAGGTAAGTTTTAAGGTTGCGTTTGAAGATATGAAGTGATAGCGAGTGACGTATGAGAGGAGAAGATCATTAGCAGAGCAGAGGTTACACCTTAGGTAGTATGTATATTTACCGCTTTTAGTTTTCCTTAAAAGAATACCTGATCAACCATACAATAAAATATTCTGCACAAAATAAATGCACAAATCTTTACAGCAATCTTAACTTTTAAGCCATTAAAATCAGTCAAAATTTGACAGCACAAGTTGGTAAATTTCAGCTGATCATGTGGTCTACAACAGATGTACGGTCATGCCAAAATAGCCACAGTCAGTTGTCATGATGTTGAAACATCAGGGGGCAGAATTGAGAGCATTTTTAAGAGTTGAAAAGGCAGTGGCAATCACAGGATTTTCAAGGGGGGGGGGATTCCTAAATGGGTTACCACTGAACAAGCCAAGAAGGATGTTCATAACTGAATACATCCAAGTGTTCAATTATATATGGACCATATAATAATAATAATATATACTCACTAATTGCCATGATTATCATCATAGTTAGCCAATACAGATATTCCCTTTACTTCATAAAGGCTGGGTACACACAAGCTGATTTATAACTGATTAATATGTACACATATTGGTCTGTCGGGCTGATAAATCTGAGGTGATTTCAGCGGCTGCAGTGAACAATGTCGGTCGGCATTTACCTGGATCGGATGAACAGGCAATTTGACATGCCAGTAAATCATTGCTGATTGTGTGGTCCCATAAGAGATATTTGCTACCGACCACTCTACAGCGGGGAACGGTCAGGATGGAAAGTTTGCCCATGTGTACCCAGCCTAACATTCTTTATTACTACAAAATCCACATTTGAACTACATTACAATTAGTGTCTTTTACAGTCAGAGCTGTGACACTGATGGCGAATCTGACATAATTTGCTGAATTCTGTCAGTATCGGGACCTATCGGGGCAAGAGGGAAATTTTCATTACACAGTTCAATTGACAATGTAACAACCTATCTAACAAACTATGTAACAGTCTATGGACACCAGGAGAAGTACAGTAGAATAGCAGAGTGCACTAGGCAAGCAGTAAGGGAGATTCCAGGCACCAGTAATCCCCCCTAAACACGCCCCTGAAAAGGAACTAACCTGCAAGTCCTGCAATCAACCACTATCACTCATTAATAGAGATGGGCGAACTTCTAAAAAAATCTGTTCCACTCAAGAATTTGCAGATTTTTGGAAAAAAAAAGTCAATAGGGAAAAAAATATGGAAATTTTCGCCTAAAATAACAGTTTAAATAGCAGTGGTAACTTACTGTAAATGGATCGGGGACCTGGGAAATGGTCCAGGGAACACATCCCCCTGAGGGAAGAACAGCAACGCGCTACTTTCGTTTAGAAGTGCCCTTGTGGCATTTGGACCTGTGAGGTGCTCCTAGGTCGAGCCGCGGGACTTTCGGCCACTCGAGAATCTTCGGCTGTTTAAGGATTACCGAACAACCGGAAATCCGCGAATAATCACAGAGTTTGGAAAACGTTCGGAAATCGGAATTCGGGAAAATCCGCAAATTGGCCATCTCTACTCATTAATATGGACGAGCTTGATAAATTATAAACTATGCGCTGGTCAAACAAAATGTAGGCACAGTAATTAGGTAGTGGATGTGTGTTATAGGCAGCAACAATATGATAAATGGGAGTTTAAGTGTAATGGTAAAAAAGGTTATTTTAATTCTTTTTTTATATATATGGAAAGATAAACATCAACCAGACTTACTTTCCAGCAGCATAGACTTCAGCTGTGTCAAAAAGGTTTATCCCATTATCATATGCCAAGGTCATCAACTGCTCTGCCATCTGTAAGCAATGAAAATAATAGTTACCATGGTGCTCAAGCACTGAATCTAAACTAATAGAAATCAGTTAAATAATTAAGGGATCATCTGAAGATTTATTTGTATTTTGCACCTTATAAAACAAAGTGGTCTTAATAAATTAATCAGCAGCCTGCCATAATTTGTTTGCAAGTTAAAGAATATAAAAACAATGAATCAAACTTAAAAAGCCTAACACACTAATAATGATCTAATAATGATGTTGAAGAATCCTGCCTCCTTATAACTAGTAGTCTTTAAAAACAAACAAAAAAAAAATCTAGCATATTTCCCCCCAGTCCATGAACCTTCTGAAGGGGTCAAATTGTCCCCAATAGTCTAATTCTCTAATTAATTTTAAATTCAGGTTATATGTTGATATTCCCCCAAAGGTCTTTGTAATGTATTCTCTACTGCATTTATTGAACTTTTTTGTACACAAATTGCCAAATACTGAAAAGCAGCACGGGGTATTCTGAATGTTTTATCTTGGTAAAATAATTGCCTATGTAAAGTGAACAGAGTGATCAGAAAATTAAATTGCTTTGGCTGATTGATTTTGCACATAGAGATTTCTTCTCTTAAATGCTGGGGATTGAAATTACATTCTTGTTCTTGCCATTTAATCCCATTGTCATGAAATTATTATGCTTTGTGACGCAATGAAAGCTCATCTTAATATCTACCCTTAAGGCATTTTTCAGTGCAGAGAATAGTATACTAAGTAAATTTTTTATTTAGATCTATCCACATTTATTTCCAATTTTCTTTCTGGCACTTTATATGCGGTCTTCTTCTCCCAAGATTGTGACATCTGTCCTTTCCAGTATCCTAGTACCTGCCCACTGTTTCCTTTCTGTCTAAGCCATTTTATGCTGTACTGTAAGACACACCCATTCCGACATTTTTAGCAATATATTTCAATGAACATTTATTGTAATGAAAGTATCAGGAATACTTTCAAGTGACATGCAGATGTAAGTCTCACAGTGGCTAAGAGAGCTGTGGTGAGTGAGTTTAATTTGTTATATTGTGCTACAAGCACATACAGACTGATTAAACCTAATGAGTAAGATATCCTCAGTAATTTCTTTCTTGACTTCTCAGAAAATGCTGGAAAACAACACAAGGGTGACCAAAAGAGGATGCACTTTCTGCAGTAGTATAAGTGCTTGTGAGACCTACAAAAAACTTTTTTCTTACCTAGAAGAGCTCTATTCAGCAGCATTAAACTTTTTATTTTTAATATTATCAATAGAACACTAAATAGAGGGCCTACATCATTAAAGAAGGATTAGTTATACTCAAGAATGGTATCGTTGTAGCTGAATACAGGGATGGTGCCTTCCTGAGCTGCCACGAGTAAAGAGGTAAGAAACGTTGGGCATTCTCTTCACAGCACTATCATTTTTATCTCCATGACACTGTCTCCAGTCTGTGGCAGCAGAGACCTTATTGAAAGGTTACAGATTATTAGTCAATCTCAATTTAGCAGTTACCTGTAGCTATCTTAGCAATTTCTCTGATTGGTGACACAGGCACAAGTTCTAGGAGGGAGGCGACAATTCTTGGCTGTCAATATGTAAAAGGGGATCAATAACTATTGTCAATATACTGTATATGGAGACCACCAATATAAAATTGCACTTTGAATGTAGGGAACTGGTAACAGAGTTAAAGCTTATCTCCACCCCAAAATCTAAATGTACGGGACCAACCCTATGACTGGAGTAGCAATAGGGGCTGGACCAGCAGTTAAAACCATGTCATTTAGGGTTGAGGGGGGGTGTCTCCCCTGCACTACAGGTCCAGGAGGACAGGAAAGGGCAGATATGGGATTGGACACAGACAGCTCCTACTCTTCACTTTTCTGGACTTTAAACAGACACTGCAGGACAACCATAAGGAGCAGAGGAGAAAGGTAAGGATTTTTGAACACTACACAGTGGGGCCAGCAATAGGTCAAATTTTAGTTTTGGGGGTGGGCATGCCCTTTAATATACATGGGCTGTTAACATAGATGGGGCCAGCAAGCTCTGATGTAAATGTACAGGTGACCAGTGCGATATTAGAGAGGGGTTTAAAGTGGAGCTATAATATTGTTTGGGTTGTGAGGGGGTTGGGCTGAACAAAATTTTTGGAGGGTATGTTATGCCGTTGCTCAGCTGTGCACTGGGCCAATAACTTCATAATTTCTTGTGATTATAGCCAGTTTAAGCTGCTCTGTGCAGAGATTAGTGCTCGGTGTTACACAGAGTTTCTCTTGTGAAAACAGATACTAAGCTATACTACTTTTTACCTTTAAAATCATCTAGAAAGTCTCCCCTCGGTTTATACTCAGGTCTGTGCTGATCTGGATGCTGCTGGACAAAATCCCAACAAAAGCTGTACCCTGTAACACAGAGAATCCTCTTGATTTCAGTGGGTTAGGCAATTGTCCTGATCACTCAGATCAGCCCAAACTGCAAGGCAAATGGAAAAAAACGATCTTTAAGTGTTCAGGTTGCACAAAAAGGTTTGCAGGGCACATCTGTTTATGGGACTTTCTATGGGGCTGTGTGTGGGACTTTTTATGGGGCTGTGTGTGGGACTTTCTATGGGGCTGTGTGTGGCGGACTTTCATGGGGCGTGTGTGGGACCTTCTATGGGGCTGTGTGTGGGACTTTTTATGGGGCTGTGTGTGGGACTTTCTATGGGGCTGTGTGTGGGACTTTCTATGGGGCTGTGTGTGGGACTTCTATGGGGCTGTGTGTGGGACCTTCTATGGGGCTGTGTGTGGGACTTTTTATGGGGCTGTGTGTGGTACTTTCTATGGGGCTGTGTGTGGTACTTTCTATGGGGCTGTGTGTGGGACCTTCTATGGGGCTGTGTGTGGGACCTTCTATGGGGCTGTGTGTGGGACTTTTTATGGGCTGTTGTGTGGTACTTTCTATGGTGCTGTGTGGTACTTTCTATGGGGCTGTGTGTGGGACCTTCTATGGGGCTGTGTGTGGGACCTTCTATGGGGCTGTGTGTGGGACCTTCTATGGGGCTGTGTGTGGGACCTTCTATGGGGCTGTGTCTGGGAAACTATCTATGGGGCTGTGTATTGGACTTTCTATAGGACTGTCTGTGGAACTATCTATGGAGCATCCTATGGGAGAAAGTCAACCCTCGAGTCAAGCAGTTTTCCTAGTTTATCAGTTAAAAGTAAGTACCTCGGTTTATATTTGGGACATTTTATACTCAAGTATATACGGTAAATAAGTTTTATTGCATCTTTGAATAGCACAACAGACAGTTTTCAGCTAATTTAACATTATTGCAAAAGGATTTACTAATGACCAATTACTCTAATTACTGTATTAGCAAACCTAGCATTTAATTGTTGCTGATCATGGGCTTCTGTATAGCTTTGTAGATATTCCTTTAAATAAAAAAGGTTCCAGCTACAATAGTCTTTCATGTCTATACTATAAGAACAAAACTGTATATATATTATATATACATAACAAATTTAAAAATGTGTCAAACTATTTAACTAGTGGTTAATAAGCATTGACGTTTTATTGCATAATTTGTCAGAATGTTTCCAAGTTAGAACATACTAAAGTATTTTCCTGTGATCCTCAGGTATTTGTTGGTCTCCGTGTCTCCAGTTAGGTGATGGTTCCTGTACCCCAGCTTGCCAGTCGGACATTGCTTGTAGTATGGATAGAAGGGGTGAGTTGCTAAGCAACCATCTACGCTCCTGAGTAACTTGTGATCTGAACATGTCAGGAACATGAGCGATCCAACTTCAGAGCAAATAGGCATTACTATAGGCGCTAGTATGGAGCTGAAGAGAGGGCTTTTGGGTGGTTAACACTATTGATCTATTAATCACAGAATTGTACACAGTTTCCAAGTCTACCTAGTAGTATATATATATCTTCTAATATTTTTATAAGTTTTTACGAGTATATGTAAGATGTAACACACAGATGTGACGGCACGGATGTGGGTATGTGTTTAAGGACTTGTGGTTGTTGTATTGGTGATTCTGATTACGGCTCCTGTGAGAGCGAAAACACGTCAATGATTTAAATATAACACAGAGAAAGGTCCCGTGAGTGTGTTTTTGTTAATTTGGACCTTTCATTCAGTGGTTAACAGGTTCTTGGACTTTTTTCAAGCCAAACATTTTATAACCACATGAGCAAACATTTAAATCCCCTCACTCCACCCCCTAGATGACATCATCACTAGTGATCACTAATTTTTACTGTGAAAAATTAATATATGCCCGCTACAGGGCTATTTCAATAAAACCAAGACAAAAAAATGACAAGCCTAAAAAACATAGTGTAAGCACCTTCTAATTTACACCTAAAATAACGTGTGTCACTACCTGGTCACAAATCTTCACTGGAAGAGTGTAAGTGCTCTAGTGTGTGACTGCCTAGTCACTGCATGAAAAGTGCAATTGCTTAGAATGGAAACTATATTTTAAAGTGCTAATAATAAATATATACTGTATATACTCGAGTATAAACCGAGATTTTCAGGCTAAAAAAATAGCCTGAAAATTGAGTATCTGTTTATACTCAAGTCAAACACTTACCTGCTCCGGCATCCGCATCCTCTGCTGGCTGACCTCTATGCTCGGCGTCGGGAAGTGGTGTCAGCCAGCAGAGGAATGTGGAGAACGTGGCCGCCGGAGCACAGAAGAGGATCCAGAGCAGCCTGCAGGTAGGAGAAGGCAACTGTGGGGGCTCTCAGAAGGGGGAAGGGGGGGGGGGTAGTACAGTAATTCCTGCAGTGGCAATTCCTTGCCACTGCAGATGTTTGGAAACTACAACTCCCAGAAACTAAAGCATGCTGGGAGTTGTAGTTTCCAAACATCTGGAGTGCCAAGGAATGAGTCTTTAGTTGCCTTTTAAATGGACAGAAGAATTTCCATACAGTAATAGCCAAATACAGTATGGCTATTACTGTATGGGACTTCTGCTGTCCATTTAAAGGGCAAATAAAGCCTAAAAACAATACAAATTCAGAAGGAGAATGGTATGTATTGTTAAAAGATTTCCTTCTGATTCTGTATTGTTTTGAGGCTTGAGTTGCCCTTTAAATGGACAGCAGAATTTCCATACAGCAGTCCCATACAGTAAAAGCAATACTGGATTTGACTATTACTGTATGGGACTACTGTATGGGAATTCTGCTTTCCATTTAAAGGGCAACTAAAGCCTCAAAACAATACAGAATCCGAAGGCAGTTTTGTTCCTATTTTCTACCCTCAGTTTATAATCAAGTCAATCACTTTTACTCCTTTTTAAAGGTAAAAGTAGGTGCTTCGGTTTATACTCAGGTCAGTTTATACTCAAGTATATACGGTATATGCTTATAGAAACTAGTACTAAAATTCTAAGGTATTCTTAGAAATTCTAAAAAAGATTGCTAATGGCCCTTTACTGCAAAAAATATGAGGGCATAATAAGCTAGAACCTGCCATTGTAGAGGGATATTTATATATACATACACACACATGTGCATGCAAGAGGAATATACTGGGCTTGTTCAAGAAAAAATACAACCACAAATGCTTTAATACATAATCCAGTGGCATATCTTGACCTTTAATCTTAATGACAAATCCAAACAGCTGTCTACTGCTTCCTCAGAATAAATATCCTTTAGTACATTAAAACTTGGAAGTAAAATTTGTTTTTCCCCCTATTTTCCCCACAATTCCAGTGCCCCCCACACAATGTTAGCATTACCATATAAAGCAATAATTACAATTTCAAGTATTAATTTTTCCCTGTGTACAGACTGTTACACCCTAAAAAGGTGTCCAACACATATGAATCAAGTTTAAAAATAATTAATTGCTACACTTTGTAGAAATAATATATTTATCCCCATTGACAACTAAAAGGTTCTGCTATTATAACACACAACACAAAAAAAGTAGTACATTCACTTTAAATGCTTAGGCACATATCTGGGTTTTATTTGTCTGTAGACAAATCTACAGCTGCCACAACTGCAAAACAAGCCATCCTCTTTCTTGTAGGTCACACAAAAAATATATTCAGCAAAAAAACCAACATAAATATTTAAATCTAAGCAGTCTGCCAAGAACAAGATTGCAAAGTCATCAGAAAAGGGATTTCCATTACCCTTCCAGGTGAATTTCATTTAATTTTTGCACTTCTTTCAAATCAACAAATTATTGTCAATACTTTATTTAACAAAACATTGTTCAATATACATAGAAATAAGGGCAAAACCCAAACAACCAGATGTAATATCAGTTTAACGTGGGTTTTACACTTATTTTAAGGCATTGCCCTATTTTCAAATGTTATATGAAATAGGGAATTGTATCTGGTGCTCTTAACTGTTAAGTAAATTTTATTGGTCTTTAAAGGAGGGCAAAGCTGCACATTTTACCTTTCCCCCAATCCCACAGTGCACGGAATTGTGGAATCGCAAAAAAGGTATTGAATCTCTGTGAATAGGTCTTGGGATGTTTCATTCCCTAATCACATACCAAAAAGAAAAGGGAATTTTGTATATATTTCAGTAAAAGCCATCATCTTAATTAGTGATTACTGTGTTAGATGTAATTAATGATGTATTTGCTAAAACAAATTGACTGCAAGATGAGGGAACACACATTGAAAAGCAAGCCACAAACATGCCTAACTAATCAGATGCCTTTTAAAAAGAGCATATAATGTATAACTAAACTTAGAGAGCATATCTATCTGCAAATCTTTAAACACAGAGAAGCTATAAATGGTTTTACAACACATGGGTCTTTTTTGTTTGTTTTTCTTGGTATTCTTGTAATGTAGGTGTTGTATGTTATGTTTTTTATTATTTCTTATTTCAATGAAAACCTCTAATTACTTTTAAAGGGCATGTCCACCCCCAAAACTATAATCCCCCCCACTACTGGCCCCATTGTGTGGTGTAGTTTAATCCTTACCTTACATCCCAGCTCCATAGGGTTCTTCTGCTACCCCCCCCCCCCAAGCCCCCGGGGAGAATTTTCCCTGCGCCGAAAAAGCCCCCCCCCCCCCCCTTGATTTAGATTCCCTCCCTCTAGCGTAAAAATCTTTTTATGCAATAGTCTCCTCCGCTCAGCCAATCACAGACGCGACTGCCGGTCCTTCCCCTGGCAGTGCGGCGGAGGAAAGAGGGAAGGTAAGTAATGTTTGGGGCACTTTCTGATATTAAAACTATAGCAGTTGGGGCTGGGGGAGCATATTATATTAAAAAATTTAAAAAGGGTGGACATGCCCTTTAAAGTATTCTGCAATAAAATATACTTAGAGGTGCCAAAAATGCAGTTACAGTTAGATATTTTCTCAATAAAGTTGTACAATAGAGGTCCTGAAAAATGCAGGAAGAATGGGGCCTAAGATTATAAAAAAATTAATATTATTAAACTATTATTCAATTCTCCACTGACAATTGAGACTTTGTAGCGACAGCATAGGGTGTGTATACAACCCAAATTAAAGAAATTGGTGTTACCATGGGAATCTAAAATAAAAAAAAATACTTTAGATATGTTTTATTTAATTTACCATAGATTACTTATAATTTGCCATGCACATAACAATACAAGAGATATCGTACAATAACACAGATAAAAATGTCATTGATTTGCAGTCACAAAAACAGAAATTCTAAGATTGGAACACACTGAAAAGACACAGATTGAACCCAGTTTTCAAAACTCGGTGTTAAAAATAGGAGAGAGTGTGATAAGCTGTAGACAGATGCAAGGCTGAAAATAAAAACATTTCTAGTTTCTTTGTTTAGAAAAGTCAAAATAAAATGTCTTAAACAACTGCTACACAATGTCTGCATGCTATTTATAAACAAAATATCTGTAAATAAAATCTTTTCTTACCTCCTCAGTGATCTGCCCTCCGAATGTCACCCATGTTCCTTTAAACACACAGATGCTATAATGTTAGAACTCTCAAACGCTTCACGAAGAATGCACAATAATTACTAGCAGCTGATTAAACATGACAACCAAAGAATCTAGATATTCCATATTGTAAATAGTCTACAGTGATATCTACATTGTTAAATTTCTATTATTTTAACACATACAGAATGCACTCACACATGTCTTACAGCTATTTCTTATAAATACTATTACTAAGAAATTATACCCATTCCTGCCTGCCAGCACATTTTCTGCAACATTATAAGTCAGCAGAATCAGCAGAAAAAAGAAAGAAGGGAGGGCGGGGGAGACGTGTAAGCTTAGAAGTGTCCATGGTGAGGCTGTGCAGAACTTATAAATGTCGCAGACACTACAAGAAGGCAGTGAGTAAGGGAGGGTGGGGCAATAAGGAGCACTCACTAGACATAAATCATTTTATGACAAAGCAAGCACAGATAAATATTTGAGTAACAACATTTTACTTCCATCAAATTGTAGTTTCAAGTAATGTTAAGTTGTTTGAGTGAGTATAGTGACCCTTTTAATTTTGTTAAGTTTTCAATAACTATATATATATATATATATATATATATATCTTTCTATAATGTTTTGTTTTTTTAGAAGTTATTGAAATCCAACCCTGGTAGTTAGCGTTATGTGTTATCTCTTATTTCAGGGCTTTCCCATTAGTCTTAAAATTAAAAAGACTATCTAGTTACTTTTAAAGTCTCCTGCAATAAAATATACTTTGGGGTGCCAAAAATGCAGTTACAAGGTTAGAACTTATAATAATATTAATAAATCTTTACTGTGCTTTTGCACATACAATATTGCAGAACCATGTAAACTGCTCAAGTTGTAGAACAGAGGTCCTGAAAAATGCAGGAAGAATGGGGCCCATACAATTATTCAATTCTCCAATGGCAATTCAGGCTTTGCTGCAACAGCATGCTGTATTTTAAATAGTTCTGGAGTTACCAATGCAAATTAGAGATTGGTGTTACCACGGGAATCTATAATAAATAAAAATAATACTTCAGATATACTCAGAATTATGTAACTTACCTAAGCCAAGGCAGGAAACTCTCAGCCCAGACTTGCCAAGATTTCTAAAAAAAAAAACAAAAAAAAAAACACAGCTACTTATTGAAATGCTACAGTGTTAATTATGCATTACATACACATGTTCCTCTTGTAACAGATTATTTTAAATGTTTCCCAACTGCATAAATATAATAACCAAAACCAACAAATCTTGTGTGTCATCTACGTATAAAACATTTTTATTTGAGGGGTAAACTTTACCTTTTCCTAAGTGTGGGAATTCAAACCTGTAACTTCATGGGTTTTGTATTTCTAAAAGTAGAGCATTAGTGCTGGTACATTTACATACTATCAGGGTGATTCAATAAATCAGATCTTATTTAACATTTGTAAGCTTACATCTGATTGGTTGGGGCAAAATTAGCACTATTTTAAACGATAAGAACTTTTATTGAATAACCCTGTTTATATTTTGCTTGGAACAGCATGGAAGCAAAAAGATAAAGAAAGCATCAAAATCAGCTGACTTCCATATTAGCCAATTATTGCACCTGCTCAAAAGGCTCTTTGAATACTTTTTTAGTATGCAACTTACTAAAGATATACCGTATATACTCGAATATAAGTCGAGATTTTCAGGCTTTAAAATTAGCCTGAAAACCTAACTTCGGCTTATACTCGGGTTAAGTCCTAATTTAGATCCTAATGCTGCAATTGCAAATATTAACCAGTAGGTGGCGCTGTGTTAAATAAAATCCTTCACCTGCGTAGAAATTTACAGGAGCTGATCTGCCTTTACATTCCTTCCTGCTTCCTGTAGTCTGGCTGCTGGACTGGCTCAGCACTGTCACAACTCATCTGGATGCTGTAAATCTGATGGG
Source organism: Hymenochirus boettgeri (assembly GCA_019447015.1). Classification (NCBI taxonomy): domain Eukaryota; kingdom Metazoa; phylum Chordata; class Amphibia; order Anura; family Pipidae; genus Hymenochirus; species Hymenochirus boettgeri. The sequence goes on along the minus strand of CM033475.1, from coordinate 180,486,544 downwards.
TCTTCTCAGTTTGGGGCAAAATGGCTGCTAGTTCAATGCAAGTGACAGCTTTAAACTACAACTCTCAGGTGACACTTTAAAGGGCATCTATAGTGAAAAAAACACATTGCCCCTTAATCCTATCTCTGTCAGTGACTCTGTTTAAAGGACAACTAAAGCCACAGAACAACACTGAACCAGATGACAGAACACCTTAATATAAAACCAGTAATCTGTGTCTTACCTCTCATTTTGATACGGGCTCTGGGAAATTTACCTAAATAACATATGGTTTGTGCTTTACTTCACAGCATTCTAGTATCACACAGTTTGGTCAACGACCATTATGTTCTGCACATGCTCAGTCCTTCTGCTATGGCAGAAACTTGTTACAGTTGATCACACCCATTAGTAATCTGTAGCCAATCCTTTTACAGGACAGATAAAGCAAGGAAGCATGTGACTGAGGCCAGGAGGTGGGGTCTGACACTGCACATACATACAGATACTTCATCCAGTTCTTAACAGGCTTCCATTTACTTTAATATAATTTACGGAAGTGTCTGTAGAATAATATAAGAGTCCTCTGCACTCGCACCAAGTACGGGTGCTCACTACTCCAAATAATCCAACCCTTAATGGATTTTAGATACAGGAATAACGAAATAGCAAGGGTGGCACAGTAATTTTATTAATACAGACCACACGACATCTCACAACGTTTCGGGGGGTAAGTGCCCCCTTCCTCAGCAGTGCGACTAAGTGTCTGTCCCTATGTGCATTACTGGCTGCTGTTAAAATGCAATAGTAAATTTCGGTGATTCCAAAAAAAAATCTCAAGGAAATTGATAGATGTACTCTCTCTGTTCATTTAAAATAATGCTCTAGCCCTGACCACTGTCTTGTAACATTTAAATGCTGGAAGAGAGTAGCTTGCTTGAACTCAAAAGGTAAAACGAGTATAACATTTAAATGATTTTAATATTTTGTGAAAATGCAATGTGAACATTAAGGTTGAGGCCAGACTATGACACACACTAACGCACCGGAAATGTGCAAGTCGGTGCCCGATGTCACAATCTTGCATTACCGGAGCACATGCGATTGCTTAGTAAAATGGGGATAGCATGCGCTCCAAAAAGGTCGCAGTGCAGCCCACCTACTGTGGCCAGACCCATAGCCCAACACTAGCGTGTGGCCTAGCCCTAAAATAATGCTTAAAAACCTTAAGTGCAATTTCACCTCACACACAAATTCATTCAAACCATAAGGACCCCACACAGAATTCACACAACTCATAGGGACCCCCCTTAAGAGCATGATACTTCCCTGTTTCGACAACAGCCCTGAACTAAGATATTCCCCTACTTCCTTGTTGACTCCAGCAAAACTGGTATCATGCTCTTGGGAGGCAGGGGAGGACTGGGACCTTTTAGCCGAAGGGGCAAATACAACCAAGTGGCCCTTTTGTGGTTGATTGCAACATTTTTGACCAAGCCCATTTTTAAGACCACTATTTGCATTTCACATTGTTTCCTGCAATATTTTTAAGTGTATAATGTGGTTAAAGGACAATTATAGTCCTAAATCCAAAAATCTCCCCCCTACCCCTTACAAGTACCCGGGGTGAGGACCTGAATAGCTAAGTCCTTACCCCTGGGTACACTTTCTAAGTCAAGTTTTACTTACCCAAAGTTTCCTTTGTTACTAATAAACTGGAGGGCTGATTAACATTGGCTCATGAACTGAAGTGCTAACTAACACCAGCTAATAAACTGAAGGGCTAGCAAACACTGAATGATAAACTGGGGAGCTGAATAACACTGGCTAATGAACTGGAGGGCTGACAATACATGCTAATGAATTGAAGGGCTGACAATGAACTGGAAGGCTGGCAATACTGGCTAATAAACTGGAGGGCTGATGACACTGGCTAAGGATCTGAAGGGCTGACGACACTGGATAATAAACTGGAGGGCTGACAACACTGGCTAAGGATTTGAAGGGCTGACAATACATGCTAATGAATTGAAGGGCTGACAATGAACTGGAAGGCTGGCAATACTGGCTAATAAATTGGAGGGCTGATGACACTGGCTAAGGATCTGAAGGGCTGACGACACTGGATAATAAACTGGAGGGCTGACAACACTGGCTAAGGATATGAAGGGTTGACAACACTGGCTAATGAACTGGAGGGCTGACTTACACTGGCTAATAATCTGAAGGACTGACAACACAGGCTAATGAATTGGAGGGCTAATGACACTGGATAATGAACTGGAGGGCCCGCCATTTGCCCCTCAGCCTACTGGGCCAGTCCTCCCCCTGTTGGGGGGGAAGCTTATGAGTTGTAAATTCTGTGTTAAATTGCCCTTTTAAGAAGCCCCAATAACTTGTATAGTAAGTTATTGGGGAATGTACATCTGAATTCAGTGTCAACTACAGCTGTCAATTGTGAAGAATGTAATTAAGGCATTGTTAAGATAAAAAAATAAAACTCAAAAATGATTATCCCCTCTCTAAATCCACCCTAGTTGTCCAGCGTTTTGAAATAAAGGCCAACTATCATTCTCTAATGATATAAAGGACACAATATTTTAAATAAATTAAATTGTATGTTGTGCATTAATAAGATTCAAAATGGTCTATAACTGGCTCATATCAGGTATTTATCACTGTCAAACATTTACACAACTGTCTTTGTTTTATATAGTTTAACTATAAATAAGTAACAGTAATTACTTTATTGTAATTGTAAAAACTTTATTGGACAAAAACCTTTCATGTGTTTCCTATAGGCAGCAGGGACAGAAGGACTGGCAGTTGTCTGCAACTGAAAATTCCAAATTCTTAGAAAGAAAGGAGCACTTGACACTTCTTGAGCATGAACAGCAGATTCTATTTGCTGTAAAATCGTCTGTGCATCCATCACGTTCCAATAAAAGGTGGGAAGCTAGTTTACAGGAACATAAAGAGCCTAGTCGGCTAAAGGAACTGGCTTTAGACTTGGAGTTCTGATAGAAATGTTATACATTTAACACTTTAGTGGCAAATTCCTTCAGTGGATTTCAAATGTTTCATCTAAGAAATCATCATTTTATTTTTAAAATAAGGAAAAGAGCCTACTGAACCTTGCATAAACAATTTATGAACAAAAGTACACAAAAAAGTAAAAAAAAAAAAGACAAATAATAAATTACGCTTAGAAAATGCCTGACACAGACACATCCAAAGCAAATGTCAAGTGAGAACACTACATCTCTGCCCCCATAATTTTAGAATAACAGATGCTTGCTGTTATGTCAACTAAAGAATTAAAATGAATAATCAGATTATTAATCCCCTTTTTTCCACAAGACTGCAAGTGATTAAATGAGAAGCAGAGCATGTTCAGAGCATCTACTTGCATGATTTATACATGTTGCTTAAAGAATTTAAATATGCCAGTAAAATGATCATACCCCTAAAGTAGTGGTGTCGAACCGGGGTACTCCAGATGTTTAAAAACTACAACTCCCAGCATGCCTTTGTTGTATTCTGTAGTTTTCAAACATCTGGAGTGCCATATGGGTTATTAATTTTAGGTTGCCACAAATACTCCATCCCACTACTGTGTTATTTTCATAAAAAAAACTTAAAAATAATTTCAGGGCTACCATATAATGTAATGAATAAAGAAATAATGTAATTTCAAAAGGCAGTTTTATAAACCACATATTATTATTCTATATTTCAGCTTTCTCAAATATTTTTCTAATAAAATAGTTATATGGGTTCTTGACAAAATTATATAAACCTGAAAATATACACCCAAGTTGTGTTTGAATCAAACTTCCAGAGATGACCAAATGTTAGTGTCCATCAGAGTGCAATAGCAAAACACAATAAGGCATTATGATGCCAATTAAAGTTTACTAACGATAACATGTAAAGAGTGAGCACTGGAAAAATGTAGAGGTTTCTGTGTATAATTAAGATTGCTTTTATATATACAATGCATTTTAGGCTAAAACAATAAAGAACCACTGATATGCACAGACTTTCTACAGAGATGTCAGCAATTGCAGATGGATATTTGCAGGTTTGCTTTGTACAGCTCTTGTACAGGATGACAACTTTAAAATGAGTAAGTGTGACCTGAACCCCCATGATTAATTTACTTACAGTGTCAACATTGGGTCACCAACCCCAAGCTGTTCACCATAAAGCTAGATAGAATATAATAATATTATTTGTCTAACATTACATGTTTTCTTTTGATTTCCATATACAGTAGCCCTGGTAATGAAAACTAGCCAAAAATAAGAAGAGTTTAAATTTGAATCTGGAATCTAAATACAATAAAATGAAAATAAAAGTTCCTTTTAGTACTAGCTCTAAAGACACTAATAATGTGCCCATTATCAGTAAAATACATACATGCATAAATTACACTGCAAACACAGTTTCTATTTACATTTTTAGCAAGCAGACTAATGAAAACTTAAATCAAACTATACAACAGCTGCTGTTTACTGATCAGACACCCTCCCACTCATACCTATATTTCATTCCAGGATGGGGCAAGTTGGAATCACTTGGTGTCTGAACATTTTGCACAGAAAGTTGTCCAAGGCTCCGGGCTACCATAGCCACAGTTCGAAACTTTGTACGAGTGCTAAGGCTTGGACTACCGACATTTTGACGATTTAGTCTGTCTTCAGCACTTCGAGCTTTTAAACTGTGCTCTGAACATGCAAAGGAAACCTGCATTGTTCCTGCTTAGATTCTGGTGTTGTTGGATTTTCACTGGACTGTATTCCTGTGAAAGTATTTTGCTTTCACAGAAGTCAGATTTATTCACAAGGAAGAGGATTATTGGCACAATTGTCTAAAAGATGCAAAATAATTCCACTTTCCAGTCTACATGTTTAAATGTAGCATTCTAGTTTGGGTAAAAAAAAAAGTTGAACCCAAACAGGAAGAAAATAAATGATGTAGTTCAGTTATCGGGCCGTCTGATAAAATAAATGTAGTTCAGATTTCAGGCCATATTTAAAAGTAAACCCTTTAAAAATCAGTTAAGAGAGAAGGAAAAATTGTGAGCTATAAATTATTTTTCCATTTTTGAAGTCACCATGAAGTCAAAGGTAGATCCTAACAATCAGCAAGAAACATGAAATCCAACTCTCTCAAAAGGCACTGATAGAAATCTGAATGTCACCACATCCTGTCCCCTTCCTGCATGTCGTTATCTCACATTGAAAGCTGCTGCTCCTCCTTGGACTGTCAAATCGACCTCTGAAATAAAAAGCATCTGCATCTCCACTGACACTGTGTGATTCAGAGGCTTCCGTAAGTCAACTGGGTGGCCAGTGAGCTGAACTGAATGCATCTAGCAAATTCATTATTAACTAAAGGGGACTGCACAAGGGATTCTTTCATTGTCTGTTAGAACACTGCTACAGTTTTAACAAATTACTATGAAACATGGCCAGTATTATGTATTTTCTTAATCAAAACCAGCAAAAAAAAAAACTACTAATTTCATAAGAAAATTTAGTTTACATGGTTTCTTCTTTATTTAAACGCATGCAATGTTGCAGTGGATACTTTTAATACTCACTGTTATTCTTACATTATAGAAAGTTTACCTATTTTATCGCTGACAAAAACACTTGTATAAGGTTTCCGTATGCCAGCATACAGTTGTTTTTTAAAAGTGCATATTTAAAGTGATATCTTAACCCTTTGTATGTATAAGAAGTTGCCTTGTACTTTTATTTAGTCACAAAACTCTTCAATGACTCTTCAATGTCCTTATATCACACTGTAAGGGGTGCATTATACCTTATATTCTTACCAGATAGCTTTACACTCCTTAGCATTACAATAAAAATGATAGACTGTGAATGTTGATTACTCTGCAAATAATCTATTTTATTGAATTTCTGACTCTAGAGAATTATTAAGTATTATTGCTATTACACGAAACCTTTCAGCGATATTTATATTTATAATAAGAAATAATCAATTCTTTCTCCTTGAAGATATGTTTTTCATAAATCAAAGCTAGTTAAAATCTCATGGTAAACAGTTGATGGAACTATCTGGGTGATCGATGAATGACTAGGAAGGGGGTCAAACTTGTGTGGAGAGCTATTCCAAATGAATGGAAAGATGCAATATTTGTTGTTATCGGCAAAATGAGTGTAAAACCCATGCTACCCGATGTAATATTGGACTTAGTACTCTATGCGCATAGAATACAGAGTCTGTTGGGACCTGCCAGGACGCAGCGGAGGAGCGAGAGATCAGGTAAGTTCCTTACCTTCGTTCCTGGCTCCTGAACGTTTTAATAAAGAATGGGAGGTAAGACACCGCTCCTTAACCCCCTGTTCTTCAATAAAACTGAATACCAAAAAATTATTTTACCGGGGGAGCTACCCTTTAAAGAACAATACTCTTACAGTAGTTACAGGCCAGGGATAGCTGTAACAATATTGAAACAATGTTTTTCATGTAAATAAATTAAGTCTATTTACGGTATGTCACTCTGCCTGCCTTACTTAAATCACTACTGATAACCAATTTATTTTTACATTTTAAACAAGAAAACAAAAAACCCTTCTACTATACCTAATGAGGTTGTATTTAGAGAAGGGATCTAATAAGACAGGGAAAAAAAATGGGCATGCACTTAGAAGATAATTACCAAAATTAGCCACGTGTATAGCACAAAAAATATATATGGTCCTGCCAATTAATGTAATTTTAAAATTACATATATCAAGAGCAGAACATCGCTTTACTTTTTGGATCTATGGATCAGAAGAAACTGCCCATAGGAAATATCATCGATGCAACAATCAGACGAGTTTTAAAAATGGAATTTTCAATGGAGCTAGCGCTGGATAGTGCGCAAGTATACTCACCTTCGTTCCTGGTTGATTGATTGAAGAACAGGCATAGCTCCTTTACCTCCTGGCCTTCAATCAATGCATTAAAGGAATAGTTCACTTTTTTAGTGAAAATTTTCCTTTAAAGGGTATGTCCACCCTTAAATCAAATTTTATATAGCCTTCCCCTGGTCCCCCAGCCCCAACCGCATAATTTTTATTTAAGAAAGCTCCCCAAACTCTTACTTACCTCCCCCTTTCCTCCGCCGCGCTCCCGGCCCTCTGCTTGCGAGAAATGCAAGCAGAGGGGCGGGACTGGCAGCCACATCTGTGATTGGCTGAGCGGCAGCCAATCACGGACGCGGCTGCCGGCAGCTCACTTCAGCGGAGGAAAGAGGAGAGGTAAGTAAGAGTTTGGGGAGCTTTCTTAAAATAAAAATTATGCGGTTGGGGCTGGGGGACCAGTGGGATTACTATACTAAAGGGGTTAAATGCTAGGGGGAGGGAATCGGGAGAGGGGCTGCAGTACGCATGCCAAATTTCTCCCGGAGGCCAGCGAGGAGACAGAGTCCTAGTTTTTGGGACTTAGGGAGGGGAATACAGGAGAACCCTATGGAGCTGGGATGTTAGGTAAGGATTAAACTACACTACATGGTGGGGCCAGTAGTTGGGGGGATTATAGTTTTGGGGGTGGACATGCCCTTTAAAGAGCAAAACAATAAGTTCAGCAGAGTTCAGTATAGGGGAGAAAGATGGAAGCAGGAAGACCAGTACGCTACACTCCAGGTGTGACAGGATGAGAGCATGTATAAATAAAGCTGGGTACACACAGTAACAATAAAGCCCTGGTTTTGTGTGTACCTTCATTTCCCGAATGATCGGGTCGTTCGGGAAATACCAAATATTTCCATGGCCCGCGCTAGACTCCCTATAGAGGAGTCTAGCACAGCCAATGGAAACACATATCTTGCTGATCCTGTCTGTCATCTTTCACTGATCTGTACTGTGTGTACCCAGCTTAAGCATAGCGTGGAAGAGAGGTGAACCTACAGAGTTTTGCTATATTGCAAAGAAAAAAATTGGAAGTTTTTTTTACAACATAGTTAATTTGGTTAGAAAAGGAGACATAAGCGTTAAAAATGACCCGTGTGCTGATTTGATAGGATAAATGGGGGTATTTTCAACAAACATAAAGAAAGATGGGATAAAACCATATTTAAAGGGTATGTCCACCCTTATAATACATTTTTCCAATATGATAGTATACCTTCCCCCAGCCCCAACAGCTATAAAATAATTTCAAGAAAGTCCCCCGATCTTTACTTACCTTCCCTCTCTCCCCTGCCGCACTGCCTGGCCATTCCGCTTGCAAGACACTGCAAGCAGGGGGGCAGGACCAGCAGCCGCGTTCGTGATTGTTTTTTAGATGTTAAAATATACATTGTATGTGTTTATGGTATAAGGAAAAAGCCATGTTGAGATGCAGTGGGTTGCATATATTGTTTGCTATATTGTACTCATTGCCAGGTTTGGGTGGCTGTGCGATAAGGCTATTTAACATGCAATGGGAGGGTCTCTCCTCAGGGTAGGCACAGGATTTTCGGGGGGGGGGATTCCTGCATGGGTTACCTTGGAGAAAGTGTAATGATGTCATCCAAATCTGTTAAAACATGGATTTACATTTTTAAAATTTAGCTTTATAACACAATTAATTATACAAACAGTTATATGTTTAATCATAGAACGGTAATATTAGTCATATTTTGTTACTATATTTTTATAGTTGTTGGTTACGAGTGTGTACAGCAGCTGAAGAGGCTTGTTCGGTAACAGCCAATGACTGAATGAGTCTCCTCTGCTGCTGTGCGTGCTCATATCCAGCTCGCAACAGCAGCAGAGGAGGTGTGAATTTACCAGCGAGGAATTGTAAGTTTAATATCTCAGCATGGGAGTGTCTTTGAACAAAGTAAAAAGAAAACAGGTTTTTGGTTTGTGAATGAAAAGGTTACATTTTTGTTTTTGGGGGGTTGGACTTACCCTTTAATGGAAGGTGTGGGTTATATAGTGAATAATGTATCCCCTACTGTAAATTCTAAGAATATTGGAAGTCACTGGGGAGTTCAGTGCCTGTATAAAAGTACAAGGACACAGGCTGAGTTATACAGATCAGGGAACTCTGGATACCACTCATGTATTATAAAGGGAAAATGTATCCCCTACTATAAATTATAAGGATATTAGAAGTCACTCAGGAGTTCTGTGTCCAAATAATTCATCATGCAGCATGGTGGTATTACACAATGTTTTTTAAGTATGTTTTATTATATGCATAAAATATTTTGCACAGGTGCAATAAATATTGTTAATACCTTTATTGGATATATGTGTACAGGGCATTATACTTTCATTTAAGATACACCTTTAACTGGGCTTCTTTTACCCAGAGGATTTTTTAATGTGTATAGTACAATATGACTGATGCAGAGTGGCCACACAAAACCCAAAGCCATAGTATCAATGCACTCTGCAGTAGATTTGCAAAGGTATTTATAAGATTTAATATTTATTAGGAAATCAAAAACACTGAAAGTTTGGCAGTCAATGCAATGTTCTGACTAGCATTAGTCTAAGGCCAGATTACTAATGCAAAGCATTTAAGCTCCGTACAGACAGAATTGGGAGACGAACTGGCTTTTTGGATGACTATCGGTTTATCAATGGATATACGATTGGGCATTATTGATGATCTGCCGGCTCGGATCAACAACACCCGACCGAGCGCCCAAAGACGAACAGATAGTGGCCCAAAACAGCCATACATCTCCTAGTCAGGTGTCAGTCCAGCAAATGTGAATTTCTGTGATAGGATGCACTCGTGGTAATCTTAAAAGGATCAATATACTCACTGAAACAACTTTACATTTTCTAAAATTACAATTTGAGAGAAGTAAAATGGTGGCACTCACATATTTATCTGTGCTTGCTTTGTCGTTAAATTATTAATGTCAAGTGAGTGCTCCTAATTGCATTCCATTATGTTCCTAGTAAAAGAATCTACATGTACTTATATTTCACATGGTATCTCTGTTGCTTTTAGCAAGACAAAATACATGTACACGTTGCAGGTTCGATTCCCCAGACATTTTTATTTTTATTATTTTTACTGAAATGTTACTATTCTTTTTCTTACATCCATGCTATCTACGAAATACACTGTAAAGATTACTTTTCTTTTTTGTATGAAAGAATATCAATATTTCATTGTTAGGACAGAATCGTTGAATGTGTCAGGGAGAGGATCTTTGTGTGGTTATGGGATTGGCGGTCAGCTATTAGGATGCAAGGCTGCAGCTTCCTTGTTTAGATCTGTTGAGCATTACAGAATATGTGCCTGTATGGCGACACTTAGATGGGGTTTTAACCCAGCTAAGGTGGATAATGGGAGTATACCTAGTGCCCACAGGTTAATATCATAAATGATAATATAAATGTGGGTACAATGCACTTCTAGGGTTTTCTGCCTGAGCCAAACTTTTGAATGCTACCCATGATAATTTTCAGGCGTCGCGAAAATATTTGTCAATGGGCGTGGTTAAAATTTTTACGATTTTGAACTTCCTATTACATAGGCATTTACACAGTTCTTCAGACTTTTAGCAGGGCTCTGGAGTATAACAATTTCAGTTTAGTTCTCCTTTAAACTTAAAACATTCTGTGCCTCTAATTGAGGTAAAGACAGCAAGCAGGTAGACATCATGGGGCAATATTTCGGACCAATCAACTGATAGCAGCATTCAAAATAGCATCTCATGTGTATGTGGTTTAAGTGCCAACAAGAGTGTTGGCTCTCATCTCCCTTAGATACATAGAATGTGATAAATGTGCCTGTATGGCGACACTTAGATGGGGTTTTAACCCAGCTAAGGTGGATAATCGGAGTTGACCTAGTGGCCACAGGTTAATATCATAAATGATAATATAAATGTGGGTACAGGGGCACTTCTAGGGATTTAACTGCCTGAGCCAAATTTTTGAATGCTACCCTTGATAATTTTCAGGCGTCAAGCAAATATTTGTCAATGGGCTTGGTTAAAATGTTTACGATTTTGAACTTCCTATTACATAGGCATTTACACAGTTCTTCAGACAGTCAATTAGAAATAATGTAAATTACTAGAAACAGATACTACATCCCTTTCTCAAACAGCTTGTGTTGCCACTACCATATTGCTCCTTTCAGGTTTTTGCTGCTCATATCAAAAGAACATATACATGTTGGCTAAACTGTTACAATACATTAAAAATGCCATACTTTCTGTAGTATAAAATATTTTAGGCAAAAGATTTACAGGCTTACAGCATGCCACCATGTCAAAATAGACTTTTAGCAGGCTCTGGAGTATAACAATTTCAGTTTAATTTTCCTTTAAACTTATAACATTCTATGCCTCTAATGGAGTTTAAGACAGCAAGCAGGTAGACATCATGGGGCAATATTTCGGACCGATCAACTGATAGCAGCATTCTAAATAGCATCTCATGTGTATGTGGTTTAAGTGCCAACAAGAGTTTTGGCTCATCTCCCTTAGATACATAGAGTGTTAGTAAAGGGCATTAAAACACTGTCATATAAATCTCACTCTCACACAAAAAACTCAGTGACACAGTGTCACAGTAGTAGGCAAAGGATAAGGCAACAGATTCTGAAAAGATTCTCCACTTTGCTGCAGCTGCTCACTCTGTATTATCTGCACTGCCACTGTGCCACACCAGCCCCTCCCTCCCTTTCTCAGCTGGTGCTGGACTGTTAATAACCTGCTGACACAAGAGAGGAGCCTCAGAGGACCAATAGGCAGTTAGGAATGAGGAGTGCTGTGCACTATGGGAGCGTTTTGATTGGTTCCACGGAGTGACTTCCATCCTTGACTAGGAGTGGTATGTTATGCTGAGCATTGAGCAGCAGGGTGTGTGTACTGACTCTATTAAGAAGCAGAAGCAGAGTTGAAGCAACTTCAAGGTAACGTGTATATTGAAGTCATGCGGGAAGTGCTTATACTTCTCGTGGCCACACATGCACTTTATGGACGTGCGTGCATCTTGCACTGGTCAAGGGGAAAACTTTTTTCCCACCTCTGCCTGCCTGCTGCCTTTGTTCTTTAGTGCAGGGGTGCCGCTTGAGACAAATGTCTCACTCTGCCTCATGGTAGATGGGGCCCTGTGTGAGTATTAGGTTGGACTGGATGGATGTTTTTATTCAACCTTAAATACTATACTATACCCAGCAGCCACAGCAAAGGGAGAGGCGAGACACAGCTTGTTGTAGGTTTGTGAACATTCTCTGTTTATTGGGACAATGTTGTCTGGAGACTTTAGTTCTCCTTTAAACTATACAGTGCGCATGATACCATTTATCTAGTGAAATTTAGCATTTTAAGGGGGCAAGCTGACATTCTCTCCTGCTGACCAGGAATTGCATACTGACATAAAACATTACACCTAGCCAAAATCATTTGCTTAATTTTAAGCCACCTGATTCCCAGTAGTTGGAAATGTTGAATTAAATATCTACTATATCAGAGATTTAACATTATGTATCTACCAGTGATTTTACCATACATTTGTTTAATATATTTCCCAATATAAAACTAAGAGCAAACTTCTTTATGACACACAGACTATTATACATTTTATTTACTTTGATTCAGCAGGCATGGAAACTGCAGAACAATGGGTCGAATAACACCAGATGGAACATTTACTCAATAAATAAATGATTAGCTACATACTTCTTATTAACATTACTTCACCAGTCACTAATTTGATAGCCAAAGGACTTCATTCTAAATGCCTCTTTGTCAATCAAAAATCTAATACAAAAAAACCTGCATAATTTATAAAATGATTGCACTAAACTCTTAAGACACATGCAAAATTAATGGATTGCCAGCTGCCTTAGAGCTAAATGAACAGTACCATGGGGTTCTGTGCTATACCAAGGCAACATTTTCCTCAATATATTTTAGAAAAAGAGGTCAGTGGTTTAAAAATACAAGATCTAACTCTATACTGTAGATATTTAGCAACTTGGAGTTCAAAAACAAACAAATATTAAACTAAACTCATTGTATTACTCTGTAGCCTCTGCACTTTATACTGTTTGCCATTTACCTTTCTGAAAGCCAGCTGTCACAATTTAACCCACAGTTAATTATCGCAGCAAGGAAAACCCAGCAGTGCTATAACCAGGTTTTATGAGGTTCCTTCTGAAACATAATTGTTTATTAAACCAGTAAGGAATTAATATAGCTTTGCTGAGAACACCTGGATAGTCATTTAGGCAGGACAATGACTATCAACAATGTTTCACAAACAGAGGAACGAGTGTTCACTCACATTGTGTATATGTTGTTTTAATACAATTTTGCTTGATATTTAAACAATAGATTGACGGATAATAATGTAGAAAATATGTGTCGACATTCACACATTTTGTGTAAGTTTAACTCATCAAGCAATATATTTAAGTATATTTCATGTAAAAATATTACAGACAAAACAAATTTAAGCCAGTCAATCATACAATTGACAGCTTACAATAATTCAGATAAAATCAAGGTATAAAGTATCTGTGGGAAATGTGAATTATGTGTATATATAGTGTATGTAGGTATGTATGTATGTATAAAAATATATATGGGTGTGTGTGTGTCAGGTGAAAAAACAAGAGAGCTCCCACTTTACATACAAGTATCACCTCTCCCTTTGCTGTGGTTGTCTGATTTATTTATTAACCTGTGGGTACTAGGGGTCAGCACCTATAATCAACTAATCTTTATTTTAGTGGAACTTCACCTTCTCTCTAGTGCAGAGAAGATCATAACAAGGAAGCTGCATTGTTGCCCTCTAGAAGCTAACAATCATATTTCATCACTGAGATCCTGCCCCTCTTTGACATAGCACAGGGATTTTAGCAAATATTATGGCACTCCCGTACCTATCAACTATAAATTACTTTGCTTTCCATACAAAAAAGAAATGTAATATTTGCAGTTGCCAGCAGGGCGGTAAGAAACAGAAAAATTCAGTTCAAAATAAGAGTCTGGGGAATTGAACCTGCAATCTCATTTACTCTGTCTTTCTAGAAGCTAAGCATTTGATAACTATTCCACCAGAGTGAATATATAGAAAGACCATACATTAGAAACTTTATCTTATCCTAAGAATGCGCATGCCAGAGTCCTCTAAGAGAAGAAGGAAAAGGCAGATTTTTTACACACAGGCAGGCTCCTACTCTTCAGTTTTCTGGCTTACAGTGGGGCAAATTTTAGTAAAGGGTAAGAAAAAAAAAAGGTTTCCTTTAACAAATCCACTTGGTTATCATCTGCTATGTTGCCTGAATCCTAATAGTTGTAATGATAAGACTAAACAACATAACATCTATTGTAATAGTTAATACTTCTAGGTGCAAACTAAACCGGTCAACTTGCCCCAACCATGTAGGATAGTTTTATATACTAATAATGCTCAAGTAATTCGGCTTTCAAATTCTTCTGACACCCAAATACTCTTACTCGGAACTCGTACCTTAGGAACCCCCTCAAATTTTTTTTGATCGACTTGCAATCGCAAAATAAATGGGTCAAGTGGGACCATCGCAGGAACGCCGAATATCAAAAGCGATGGATACTGCCATCGCTTTAGATATTAGATTAGGCATTTGTCTCTCTGTCTTTGCAGGTCTATTGGTCTAACCCTCACTCTCCGCAAAAGGAACTTATGAACCTGGTGTGGCACCAGAAAGCACCACTCCCCCCATTTAACCTTTTGCAACAAAGCTTGACACAGAAAACAATCACAAGTCATTGTGCAGCTGTAAATAAGGTAGGGTCTATTTTTTTATTTAAAGTGTTTAGGTGTGGAGATGGGAACAACAGGATGTTACCCTGTAATTAAAGCTTAGCTCTTTTTATCAAATAAATCCAGAAAGAACAATCTGTTTGATGAAGCTATTGGGGAATTACTATTTCTAAATCTAGTACTAGAGAATTGTACCGTGATTGTAACAAAATGATTTTCAATCATTTTAGTCAGCCAATTAAAGGTATTACTTTATATCCAAGATGTCTTCACTATTTCTAAATCTGACAAACTAATGAATGACCACATGAAGCAGATGGAATGTTGGCATAAACTGCAATCTATTATTTGCCTTGCATATGAAAAATAAACAGATTCCTAGAAGGACAAAGCAAAATGATTTGACCCTTAACAAACAAGCCTACAAAATCCTTGTTTGTTCCCTCCTAATTGTAAGGTCATATATTTAAGTTAAAGAGGTATTTCTATTTTCCCTGCAATTAGGCCTGGTACACAGGCTGATACACACAGGGGCAATCATGGTAGCCGTGGTGCACAATGTTTATGCATGGCCGTTTCATACACGATTTGCCATGCGGTCATAAACAAACCCCAGCTGAAGGGTCTTTAAAGCAGACATACAGCCCATATATGGAACAATCGTTGGGCTAAACAGACGTGCATATACATCGTGGGTCGCAGGACAGCCCCCACAATTGCAAAAGTGTATGAGGCTGTAATGTGCGGCTGAAGACACGGGTAAATTTCGAATTTTAGTTTATGATATTTTAGTTTATGATATTAGACTACGGATCTGCTTGTCAGTTAGGACTATTTGGCCAGGTTTGGGAGCTGGTGCAAAATATTTAGTGATATTTTACCAGTTAACCCATATACTAATGTATATGGTTACTAATTACACCTGGACTGACCCATAATAAAATATTCTATGCTACATTTGTTTCTTTTTAACCTGTCTCTAGCACTGTTCAAAAGTTAAATGTAAACACATAACCAATCCTGCACATATTAAAATAGTGCATGCAAAAAAAAAATCCAATTAAATATAGGAAACAACTGTAAGATATTAAATATAGGAAACAAATGTAAGAGCTCAAAATGTTATTTCAAATCTGCACAGAAAGAGGATTAAGGATGAGAGGAAATTCTTATCTCCAGTTGTGATCTCTATGTCCCTAAAACAACACCCATTAAAATGTGTTTTCTTTTACAATGAAATATCATTTTATT
Source organism: Hymenochirus boettgeri (assembly GCA_019447015.1). Classification (NCBI taxonomy): domain Eukaryota; kingdom Metazoa; phylum Chordata; class Amphibia; order Anura; family Pipidae; genus Hymenochirus; species Hymenochirus boettgeri. The sequence goes on along the minus strand of CM033475.1, from coordinate 180,470,576 downwards.
TAAATTATCCTAATTTATAACATGGGCTTATTTTCACAATGTTGTTTAAAGGGCATGTCCTCCCCCAAAACTAGATTTTAACCCACTACTGGCCCCACTCTGTACTGTAATAAAATACTTACCTTACATCCCTGCTCCAAATGGCTGCCCTGTAATGTCCTTCCAAAGTCCCAAAAACTGGCCACCAGGAGCCTGGCAGACTCCATATAGGACTCTGCCTCCTGTCTCTCCCCCGGGAGAATTTTGCCATGCGCACTGTAGCCCTCCCTCTCCCACCCATTTTGTTCTCCCTCCCCCTAGCATAAATACCCTTTTCTGTGGTGTAGGGTTCTCTCCCCCAACTGCCATATTACTTTTTGAAGAAACTCCCCCGAACTCTACTTACCTTACCTCTCTCCCGCGGTGTTCTGGATAGCCAGAAGGCGTGTCTGTGATTGGCTGCCTCTCAGCCAGTCATGGAGGCGGCTGCCAGACTGGCCCCCTGCTTGTGGTTTCATGCAAGCAGAGGGCCGGAATAGTACGGCGGAGGAGAAAGGCAAGGTAAGTAATGATCTGGGGAGTTTCTTCAAAAAGTAATATAGCGGTTGGGGCTGGGGTAGGGAGCCCTACACTACAGAAAAAGTGGGAGTGGACATGCCCTTTAAGTAGGAATTTGTAGAATCAGATTTCCATTTATATAAAGATGGATGCACCTGTTTATTTAAATATTTATCAATACTACAAACACATTAGACCTAACCTCAAAATGCTTAAAGTACCCTATCACACACCCTTGAGGGAAAGGTCCTACTTTGAATGCACATCTGCACTGAGGTCCTACACATCTGTATTATTGAAACTCATGCAATATGTACAAAATTGCGAACACATACATTCCAATTACGGATCAAAGCACAATCAAAAACACCTAAGTAGGGTCTAGCCCTTAAAGGGTATATCCACCCTGAAAAAAAACTTTGCTGTAATGTAGCCCACCTCAAACCGCCAAGTTTGTTTTGTGAAAGAAGCAGCAGAAATGTACTTACCGTATATACTCGAGTATAAGCCGAGAAATTTTACCTTTAAAATCATCCTGAAAGTCTCCACTCGGCTTAGACTCTGTTCTGGGCTGATACTTGAAGGAGCAGCTGGACAAAATGACATAGCTCTGCAAAAACAAAAGCAGAATCCTCTTAATTTTGGTGGGTTAGGCAATTGTTGTCCTGCTCACTCAGATCAGCCCAGACTGCAAGGGAAAGGGGAAAAAACTAGAGAAGTAACAGGATTCAACAAACATCTCTAAAGAAGGGAGCTTTAATATTCAGAAAAGGTATGCAGGGCACATCTGTGTATGGGGTTATGCATGGGACTTTCTATGGGACTGTGTATTAGACTTTCTATGGGGCTATGTATGTGTTTATGGGACTTTATTAGACTTACTATGGGGCTGTGATTGGGACTGTGTACTAGACATTCTATAGGGCTGTGTATATGTGCATGGGACATTCTGTGGGGCTGTGTATGGGACTTTCTGTGGGAGAAACTAAACCCTCAGCTTATACTTGAGTCAGTTTTACTATTTTTTTAGGTAAAAATAAGTACCTCCGCTTATACTCGGATGGGCTTATACCAAAGTATATACGGTACACTCCTTGATTCCCCTAGCGCTCTGTGAGGGGCGATAGGAAGCCAATCACAGACACGGCTGCCGGCAATGCAGGGAGCCGAGGGAACAAAGGATCTGGAAAGTGAGACCCATAAGGCGCAGAGGAATAAGGGAAGGATTTTTTAACACTACACAGTGGTGCAAATAGTGGGTTCAATTTTTGTTTTAGGGGTTGATGTGCCCTTTAATTTAAAATCTTTTACAGCTATGTTATTCACTACCCCAGCCCCCATTTTCAATATACTTACCTTTTCCTAGGATTCTCCTGAAATGACTTAGACTCCAACCCCTCACCTGCTGGTACACGCCTCCTTTATTGCATTAACAGTTTGGGTATGAGAACACAGCAGAGAAAGTGGCTTTGTTTAAGTCAGCCACTGGCTATGAACATCATAGTCACAGCCATAACCAACGGCCAATGACCAGAGTCTGCAGCACTTAAAATGCCAGCGAGAGATCCGGGTCTATACATGCTAAGAAAAGGTAAGTGTATGACGGGTGTGTGTGATTATAAAATCTGTAAAACATATTTTGGGGTTGACATGCCCTTATGGAAGGAAACCTGAGCACATATTTCACATCTATACAAGAAACAGAAGCCTTTTCGATGCAGCTTAATACTAGTACATATGGGCCAACCTACTGATCACCAATCTTTAAAGGGTATCTCCACTGATAAAAGTCACCTGGGTTGTAAGGATAGATATGTGTAAGGTGGATATGTACCTGCAGTATCCTGTGTCTTTGAGCAGTAGTTTAGAAGAAATCCAATGAGTTTCCCCCAGAACGCTGTGGATGGTGCAGGTCTGGCCACTTTCAGTGACTGCCTGCATGGGAAATGTCCGACGCGTGTTTTCCTTTAGTGCATGCGCAGAACGTGAGAGGATCCGTCGGGACTGCGGTCTGTGTGATCTGACTGGTTGGTCGATTACACACACACACACGCTACTGAGTTCACTGATTAATGGAGGAATAATCACATGACCATCACAGCAGCTTGCTGACTTCACTAATTAATGGAGTAATCAGGTACTATCTTTTTCTCTCTCCCACTCCCTCCCATACCAGATTGCCTCATATTCCCAGCATCCCCTATGAAATCAATCATTGATACGTTTTTCAACCATCCCTCTCAGAGTTAGACACAAAAAAAATCTTTATTAAAAACAACAAAGTTCCCCCTACTTACAGTAGTGTGGGAAGAGGGTTTTAACTTTTTCTCCCCTGTCTCTCTCTGCATGATCAGCTGTAAAAATGAACTCAGAGAGTCAGGGAGGAAAGGATTTCTTACTGCAGCCAAGTGGGTGTGTCTGCTACCATGATTATGCACACTGAGTGACAGCACTCTCAGCACAGGGGAAGACACACCCCCAGGAACCTGCACAACTTTCCCATGCTGCTGCAATCAAACAATAGGGAATTCTGGGGAAAAAAAGAAGGTAGGGGGAAGGGTTGGGGGATGAAATAGATAAACAGTGGTGGAGGTGCACTCTATCCAACTGTGGGTGCAGGCGCCTCGTAGGTTCTTCCCTTTGGAACCAGCAGCTTCGCAGGAAAAATACAACTGAGGGTCGCACTCCAGTTGTAATCAACCACACATCAGACATCACAACGTTTCGGGGGGGATGGTGTACTTTAAAATAACACCCCCCCCCAAAAAAAAAATGCTTTTTCCTCAGTGGAGATACCCTTTAAGAATGCCTAACGGATTGTCAACATTTTTACAAATACCGTATATACTCGAGTATAAACCGTCCCGAGTATAAACCGAGGTACCTATTTTTGCCTGAAAAAGGGAATAAAAGTGTTGACTCGAGTATAAACCGAGGTGTTCTGCAAACTTTCTAAACCACCCCACCCCTCCACTGTACAGACCTATTAGCCCACCCCTAAACCCCTCATACACAAGAATTCCTTACTATGATGACGGCAGATTCGGAAGGTACAGAGTCCTCGATCCTCTATGTACATCTGGGATGCAGTCAGGAAAAAAGAAGCCTACCAGTTGGAGATTGGAACATTCGGTGAGGAGCGAGCAGACCGGAGACCAGGACCGGAGCAGTTACGGTAGAGGTGCAGGCAGGACCATTCGGTGAGGAGCGAGCAGACCGGAGACCAGGAAATGATCTCTGATAACAATGAGACGGCTTACCTGAAGGAGATTAGGAATCTAGAGAACTGGTGCCAGAAGAACAACCTCCTTCTAAACGTCAGTAAGACAAAGGAATTGATAGTTGACTTCAGCACTAAGCAGGAGAGGAACTACCAGACCCTGTCATCAATGACAGCCCAGTGGAGAGAGTGGATAACTTCAAATATCTTGGTGTTTACTTCATGCAGGACCTGTCATGGTCCTGTCACAGCAACATCGTGGTCAAAAAGGCCCAGCAGCGTCTCTACCATCTCAGATGTTTGAGAGACTTCAGATTGCCCTCCAGGGTGCTCAGGAACTTTTATTCCTGCACCATAGAGAACGGGGAACATCTCAACCTGGTTCGGGAACAGCACCATGCAGGGCAGACAGCACCATGCAGGACAGACGAGCTCTACAGAGGGTACTGAGATCAGCAGAGTGCACCATCCGTACCAAGCTCCCTGACCTGACCAGGCAGGACCATTCGGTGAGGAGCGAGCAGACCGGAGACCAGGAACGGGGCAGTTACGGTAGAGGTGCAGGCAGTATGCTGATGACGTAAGTGATATGCGCGGGCACGTAAGTTTACGCACGCCCGTCACTTACGTCATCAGCATACTGCCTGCACCTCTACCGTAACTGCTCTGGTCCTGGTCTCCGGTCTGCTCACTCCTCACAGAATGGTCCTGCCTGCACCTCTACCGTAACTGCTCCGGTCCTGGTCTCCGGTCTGCTCGCTCCTCACCGAATGGTCCAATCTCCAACTGGTAGGCTTCTTTTTTTGTCCGTACAAAACTTAATCTGTGTGTGACCCGAGTATAAACCGAGGTCAGGTTTAAAAGGTATTTTTTAAACCTAAAAACCTCGGTTTATACTCGAGTATATACGGTACAACAAATTCAACCAAATAGGTTGAAATATAGATGTCCGTTTTAAGACCGGCTGCCCGATATCAAGCAATTAAAAACAGCATCTTCAAGTCACCATCATCCACAGTTCAAGCTGAAATCTGTGAAAGATCAATGGTTCAAGGTGGGGAATTTTAACCATTTTTTCAGATGAATTTTCATCACAAAATGATTAAAAATTGACCAGTGTATGGCAGAAAATAATCAGCCCCTACCCTCCTCATAGGCCCCAAGACCCCTCCCCCACTCATACCTCAGACCCATACCCCTTCACCCCCTACAGCATCACGATCAGACAAAGTATGAAACTGCTGATTCTGACTCTGCCTGTAAAGGTTGCAAAGGAAAGGGCCAAAGGGGGCTGCAAGGGGAAAGGCCATTGGGGGCTGCAAGGAAAGGAGTGGCATACACAAATGTAAATATCTTTAAAACTATATTAAAAAATGAAAGTCAATTGCAAAAACACTTAGGAAAGCAATTCCTGTCATTTTACCTAAAGTCATTTTTGGACCACAGTTTCCCTTTAATCTCTTTAGTCCAATTTGAACTTCCATGCTTTCTTGTAAAAGTGAAAAAGTCCTCTGTGATTTAAATGATTGTGTTTAATATTACATAGATTTGAGTATTAGGTTTCTCTCTAAGCAGGAACTGCATTTAGTATCAAACTGTATTATAAACAATAGAAAAATGTCTTTGTTGCACATTTTGCATATTAACAATATAACATGCTAAATGCTATCAGTGCTTTCTCTCATTCTTCTCTCTCACATGCTTGTTCGTTCCAGTGCAAATCAATGTGCTCTCAATCTAACAAATTTTCCTGTGATACCACTGTATTCTTCTACAAGAAAACAGATATTACTGAGAAAAGGGAGTTATTTCCATTTAAACAAAATATAAACAAAAATTAAAGGGTATCTCCACCCTAAGAAATGTTTTTTTTAATATATTGTAGGGCACCCATGCCCACCCCCAACTGCCACGTTAGATTATTAAAAAAAAAAAAAGCATCAGAAATCTACTAACAGCCCTTCGATCCTGCTGCACTCTAATCTGAAACTCTAATCTGAAAACAGGGGCCGGACTGGCAGCCACATCTGTGATTGGATGAGAGGCAGCAAATTACAGACGCAGGCAATGTAGAGCGCAGCGGGAGTGAAGGGCTATAAATATTTTTCTGCTGCTTTTTTTGGTAAACTAACATAGGGGTTCGGTGTGGGCAAGGGTGCACTGCACTACAGAAAAATCTTTTAATGCTAGGTGGTAGGGCAGTCATGGAGGGATCTGGAGGGTGGGACGGAGATGGGGGGGAAAGGGCTCCCCTGAACAGAATTTGAAATCCCCATTTTAATCACCCCTTAAATATTTTACCTTAAAAGTATACCAGAAAAAGAAAGCAAAATAGTATTCTAAATGCAAGAAATCCAGCATCAAACTAGGAGCTATACAAGGATGCTTGCTTATGCTTTTGTGCAAAGTCATTGTACATACCTCTAAGGATAGCAGAAGAGGACGCACAGTGCAATGTAGGGGTATGCAAAAAATATGATGCATGCTTCACTATGAAAACCAGAAAAAGGTCTGTAAAATCTTAAGAGGGCATGAGGTTGTTTTTGGCAATAAAACTACGTTTCTCCATGTAAAAGGGAAAGTAAAGACTGCCATCTAGTGGGATCGAGTGAAAAGCAAAGACCGTCTGAAGTTTAAAAAAAGGATATGGCAAAAGCAGAATTTTAGGATTAAACTTCCTTTATGCATATTTAATGGGTATCTCCACTGGAGAAAATTTTTTTTGGTATTCAGTTTTATTGAAGGACATGTGGTAAAGGAGCTGCGTCTTACCTCCCGTTCTTCAATTAAACGTTCAGTAACTGGGAAGGAAGGTAACATACCCGATCGCATACTCTAACAGGTCCTGATGGACTTAGTACTCCATGCACTGACCCCACGCAAGCACCTTTTCTATAGTGTACATAACTGTAACTTATCCAATCTGTCTTTATATTTAAGCTCCCCCCTTCCTTTATTTTTTTAGTTGCCCTTCTCTGAACCCTTTCCATTTCCAAGATGTCCTTTTTGTATACACAATTCCAAAATTGCACTGCATATTCCAAATGAGGCCTTACCAATGCTTTGTAAAGAGGGAGAATAACATTTTATGGGGGCAGCACAGTGACTCAGTGGATAGCACTTGTGCCTTGCAGCGCTGAAGTCCTGAGTTAAGATTCCACCCAAGGACACATCTGTTTGTATGTTCTCCCCATGCTTTGGTGGGTTTCCTATGGGCACTCCAGTTTCCCCCACAATCATAAAGACATTCTAATAGGTTGTATATGTCAAATAAATGTGTTTAGTTTGTAAGCTCTTCAGGGCAGGGCCTGATGTGAATGTATACATGCAATTGCAAAGTGCCACTGAATATGCTGGCACTATATAAATCCTCAATAATAATAATACTAATACTTAATTTACATACATGCCATTATTTAACAATACTGACTGAACTACTGCAATTTGACTGAACTACTAATTTTCATTCGTTTTTGATGTACATATCACATACAAAATGTTAACAGGTTCGTAATTGGCTAATTTTACACAATTCACAGATACCAAAGATTATATGTATATGAGTTTGTATGACCAAGTAGTAAAATATCTCAAGTTCCCCTTGTGATACTGACCTATAAAACATATGAACAGGTGCCACTTCAGCTGACATTATTTAGGTAAATATTTCATAAGTCCTTCCCTTGAATTATTATAAATTATGAATTAAATGGGGGAACGGACATCTGTTTGAGTTTTTCTTAAAGCAGCAGACCCCCGGTAGGTCTATGGATGTCCTGCTTGCTGCAGGGAATTTTCACAATTTGTTCTTTAGAGGTCTAACTCAAGAAGGGTATCTACTTCAAAAAGACAAAGGTAGATGGGAAGAATACTCTACTTCCTACAAATAGTTTAAAGTCAGAGGTTTTATTTACCCTCTGAATACCCGACAGTTGGAATAGGTGGGAGTTGCCATATTGCTCGACACTGCTGGTTCAGTGAAATAAATGGAAAATGACTGATACCATTATAGATTTTACATTTGGGAGGTTAAATGCCACTCACGTTTGTGACACAATCTCTCTATAATCTGTATAGGAAGATCGTTCAGGTGGCTACTCCAAATCAGCAGACACAACTGTCTCGCTATAAAAGGAGCAGACAGTGTAAGATAGAGATTTTCTATCACAGACAACCAATCCCAATTTCTCACCATACAAATTTCTTACTGCAGCCTGTCAGAAGGTAAGGTGCTCAAAATATTAACACGTCCTGCTTCAAGGAACAAGTTAAAAGTTAAGTGTAATTGGAAGCAGCAAATTTAACTAATCATCTCTCCCCTTTTTTTTCTAGGTCCCTTCTGAGCCTACCTGTGCTGATGTAAAGTTCCTGACATCTTGGATCTTCATTGTAGTCTGCTTAGCTCCACCCCTGGAGACTTCCTGGATCTCCTTCTTTCTGTAGTCCAAAAATGCACGGTAAGTTTGCTCCATGCGAGCACGGAGCAAACTGACCGTGCATTTTTGGACTACAGGAAGATCCAGGAAATCTCGGGGATGGAGCTAAGCAGACTACAAAGCAGATCCAAGATGTCAGGAAGTATAATCTGTAATTAATAAGGGTTTCCTGTTGTTGCCAGTACAGCTCCCAGCCCAAGTCTTTAAAGAGCCTTGTGAGCATGTGCACCTATTGGCCCCAGAATTAACTGTGCACAGAGTACTTTATATACAGATGTCTCTACACCAATTTGTAAATTCTCTGATAAGACTTTGAAACCTGCTTGTTACCCTGCAGTTTATTTTCCAGTTATTATGCATTGCTGACAGCTTTCCAGCCTTCTAACAAATACAAAATAGGCAGGCATTTTTTTAAAGTCTGTTTCTAGCAGTTTGGGTAGGGCAATCTGGGAAACTGCCCCTACTTGTCTGTTGGTGGTCTACTGGAGGAAGCAATCAGCACTTCCCTGCTGAAGCATGGTTACTCCCTGCTATACAATATGAATGTCAACTGCACTCACACAATTCTACTTGTATATACAGGTGCCACCAGGTAATAACATCTTCCCTTTGACTGTTATCTGTACCGTTTGAGTGTTATCCACCAGTGTCCCCACACGCCTGTTGGCTAGCCATGACTGGCCCCTCAATACTAGACCTAAACCCTAAAAAAATCTTAAAGGGCATCTATAGTGAAAAAAACACATTTGCCCCTTTGCAAAGTTAAACTCATGTACTCTGTGCTGCCTTAATCCTATCTCTGTCAGTGACCCTGTATAACCATGGTGTCAAATCTCTGTGCAGCACTCCCCCCTTCCCCCTCCCCTGTGTTACCTCCTCCATGTCTCAACTCTGGCTAACCGACAAGCTTATCGTGTGCAGTAGGAGTTAAAAGTTCGAAATCCTGAAAAACACACCCACGCACAGTGGCCAATAGAAAGCAAGCTGTCCTGGAGACATGGAAGAGGAAGAAGAACAGTACAGTTTACGATCTCTCACTTTGTGACCCATCATCAATCAGTGAAAGCTATTAAGAAGGGGGGTCAAGTGCTCTTATCTCTATGTTGATTACAGAGCAGGGAGGGGGGATCACGTCACAGGGTTTTGATTTAAAGTCCAAGTAGGAGTAGAGGAATGCAATCACATTCTTCTAACTGGTGTATCTCAGGACAGAGAGGGAATCTGAACAAAGTGATGACACTTTATCAGGCTGGATAAAAATTTATTCTATTAAAAATGGCAACTAATAATAGGAAGAAAAAAAAACAACCAACCAATGAACCAGGTATATTAATTTAATCTTTTTATAAAATCCAGTCTTACAATCATAATAATGAGAATTAAGTTGAAACAACTGGTTTGGCCCGTCATGACAATCCAGGTTTCTCATGCAGCCCCCTGTGAAATGTAATCTCCTTCCCCTGGTTTAAAGAATGGTCGGTTGTAGCAGTGGTTTACAGTAAAACTAGACAGTGAACAAAGAACAGACATGAATAACACAACACCAACCAGACAGGAAAAAAAAAATGGCAAACTGATATTGTGTAGAAAATTATGTAAGAGCAAATACTCATTAAAAACTCCTTCCCACCCATTATAACCCGAGTAAAACCAGTTTTAAACCAATCCGGAACTGGCTCCAACATCACAAACCCACTATTTCTGTAATGTGACAATGGCAAACGGACCAATTATAATAATGAATTAACCAAAGCAACCATTACAAGAAGGGCTCCAAATGTTCTAGAAGGAAGATATGAACACCACTTATCTCTAAAACATTTACTCCAACTGCAAACATTCTCAAAAAATCCCTTTTTGCACATTTACAAATTTGTTTACAGCATTTAGCTGCAAATTAACAGGTCATTTTTATGTCATTAAAATGTTTAAAGCATGCACTAATAAATGTTGCTGCCAAATCAATAAGAAAAAAATTATGGAGATACAATACTGGCTGCAAAAGTTGAAATATTTTCCACATATCATGGTTCTTAAGGTAAATGTTTAAGATTCAGATTTTAGATAACATAATTGACTGTCCAGTAAGGAATGCTGGGAGATGTAGATTAACCATGAGCCAGAACAATTTTAAGCACATTTAATATTGTTGAGGCAAACTTATTGCTGCCCTGAAAAAAATGGTTAAAATGTCCTGTTTCACAGATAACAGTCAGAGTTAGTTATTCCTAGTATATAGTAGTTTAATTAGTGTATTGCCCAGCTGAGCTATTACAACACTTTTAATTGAGTGTAAACACATGTAACTATTGTCAGCTACAAGATTAATTTCTATGTGAATTTAAAACCGTATATTCAGCCAACATGATGAAATGCCTTATAGTTTCAGTTCTTTTAACTAATTTCAATCAACATGGAAAATACATTAGTGTATTAAAAATCTCTACTGGCCCCCAACTAATTCACTCCTCTGTTAACTACACTGGATTGTTATGAACTTGCGTAGCACAGACTGCCCAGGAAGCAGCTGTCATGTCAGTGACTGAAGGCTGCTGCCTGGAGAAGATGATCAAAAAAGGAGATAGGATGGTCCAGCAGAGATCTGGGGGAATATCCCTCGAGGGACCTTGAAGAAAAGGGTAAGTATTGTGGTCTTGGAATTTGAATATAGGTATAGAACCCCCTAAAACAGAAGGGCTCCTCAAAGTTTAAATTTGGGGTTGGACATACCCTTTACGATTAGTGAAAGGAGAAAATAATTTCCCCCCCTGGAAGCATATGTATTTGGACTGAATAATAACAGGACTTCAGTACATTTCAGCACATTTTAAAGGCAGTTGCTGGAAGATTTGATTAAGCCTGGGATACACAAATAAAGCCTTAGATTTTAGACTTCCTGGCCAAAATACCTTCTGAAGAACAAAGTAACTGCTGCAGTACACATTATCCCAGCTATTAGACTTTACTTTGGATAAACCCAGCTTGCTTGTTTTAAAATTAAAATAAAATCAATTTGAACTTAAAAAAGAAGTCTCCTTAAAAACTATGCAGAATGGCTAATTAAATTGTTGAGGAAATATTTTTTCACAAGACATTCCTAATTGTTTCTCTTCTTTGGAACCATCATGCTTGCTTGAAGGAGTGACATCTGCATGTTACCAACAACAATGTTCAAAAGGTACATACTCAACCAGTCATTTAGAATTCAAAACAAACTGTATGATTTGATGTATATATAGGATCAAACAATTTAACTGTTTATACACATTTAGAACTCTGTATAAATTTAGAATTGCAGCAGATCTTACCTATACTTCATGCCTGTTTTACGCGCTGTGCATTCGTTCAGGGAAAGCCCATGCATTTTGAGAAATTCTTCCATATTCTTCACATGCGCAGCAACTCTAACTTCACGGAGGCGCTGAAGTTCTACCACATCGACCTGGTGGACCTGGTTTATTCCCCAGTCAGAATGATATCTACTTAGGACACTTTTTAAGCTCCCACTGTATGACACAGACAGCATTTTGCTGTCGGGCCTAGGAATCTGTGAATTTTCCAGATGCATAGATTTAGAAGAAGCACGATTTCTTTTAATGGATGAAACTCTGTAGTCTTCGCAAGTTGCTCTCTGAGCTATAAACATTTTTTTAACCAGATAACACAAACTTCCAAGTAAACTGACAATACAACTAGCAGTTCTACTAATTAACAGGCCTTTATATATTCTCTTTGTGGAGTACACCAAAGACTCATGTACACATGCATGTCATTGGTCATTCAATCTCCACTGGTAAATGAACCTACTTCTCCAGAACTTAGAGAGAACAATAAAGGATGAACATGATCAGTTTCAACATGGACAACAGAGTAAACTACAGTCACTTAAGAAGCAAATCATATGGATGGAACTTATCATGCATAACCAGTATCTTGGAAAAAAAGGCATCTTAGCAGGTGAAGTCTGCTTAGTATGCATGCAAGAAAAGAAAGAAAATAGCTTGGAATCCTAAAAAATAAAACCCACATTACCAAATCTCAAAATAATGGAAAACATTAAAATAATTGGGGTTGTAAAACAAGTTTTTTTTTTTTCCTCCTTTCTTTCATTTAGTTAACAACTTGGAAAACAGAGATGGATTTGAATTTCATTGCTTAGGTTTCATGCACGTTTCCCAACTCAAAAACACTTTTGTTTTAGGTTTGAAAAAGAAAATTGCAACTTTCTGACAGTAGTGGCATCTAAATATTCATTATCACTTTAATACAAAAAAAATTATTGTATATTATAATTAGCAGCAGAAAATAAAGACTTAAGGCCCATATAGATGTTCAATTCTGTAAATGAGAGCAGACAAATGAGGATCTGCACAAACTTAACAAACAGCTGTTTTGCCCAACAATAGTTTAGTGTGTGAGTGCTCAAATCGGCCAAAATGTCTGGTTGGACCTCTTTGATAATACAGCCCAGCAGATCATCAACAAGGCCTGACCAAACAGTTCTAATTCATGAAAAGGCTTTAAAAGACATCTATACTGTAAAAATTTACTTATAAGAAATGGAAAGTACCTGGGACAGGGAGGTAGAATTAAATATTCCCACCTCCCAATATTGTTTCATTGAGGAGCTAAAGCACATACAGTTTTCATCTGCCAGGTTATGGCCCTGGGCCTTCCTGTATTTTTTTTTTTTTTTGTTCATTGAATTTTTATTCAAGTTTTTTTAGTCAATTATTACAGTACAGTAAAGTAAAATAAATCATAACAATAACTACAACATCAAAATGTCTGTTTTGTGTTTGTTGGTGACATAAATCAAGGTACAAAAACAATAGAAAATTCAGTCATCCATTCTTACCCCAAGGAGGATCAATTTGCAACACAGAAATAAGCCTAATCTGTTAGAGAAATCATAGCGGTTGGGAAACAAATAAAAAATCTAAAAAACCCAGAATAACTTCCATAAGGGCCTTCCTGTATTTAAGATAGCTCTGAAAAAATCAGAAAGCCTGGCAGTAGCAGTTTTCTTCAAGCAATCACTTTATAGAAATGATAGGGGGAGGTAGAATGTACCAATCCTACCTCCCTGCCCCAGGTACTTTTCATTCATCAATGTTTTTTGAAAAAAGTTTCTATGCACTATAGTTCGCCTTCAATTTCTAAAAAATTGGCTCTTATGCTCGAATGTCGATTACAAATTAATGGTCTAGGCTGGGGAGTGGCATTGGAATATATGTTAGCACTGACTGGATAATTTCTATAAATATGTAGTTTTTAGTCGAAGTGAGGATTAACACAGGGATATTTTAAACTGTTACTCAACCATCAGATTCCAGTGGAACTTCCAGGGAAACCAGGAATAGACCCAGGCAATCCTGCCACAATGTGCAGATCAACTTGAACAGCACCATTTTTATTTTTTTTAATTATTATTATTATTATTATTATTATTAAAAGCTCAGGATTGTGCTTTTAGTGATACAAACACGAAGTGCACAAACATGCAAGTGATTCATGATCTGTAAGCCTCTCACTTATGCCAATAGCTGTCAAGCCGTAGGACTTGAGAGAGGCTACTTAGGTCCCTTTAGCCAGTAAACATCAGGAAGTTTTCCAAACGTACCCTCCTTTTCTGCTCCCAGCTAGCATCCCAGCTAAGCTTGAAGGTCCTAAAATGGACCCAGGCAATTCCACCACATTACATTAACAAACACACACACACACATACCCTCTTCTTCTATGTGGAATAAACCTGCAGGTCTGAGAACAGACCCAGGCAATTCTGCTACAATGTGCAGTTCAAGCTAAACAACAACAGTGGGCATCAAGACCCTATCCAGTATCCAGATTAAACATGCTAGGTTCCATACTTATTAGTATTTACCACAGCAAGTTCCAAATTTGGTCAGTATGGGGTTAGGACTTGGGAGCAAGGACACTGATTTGCTTTATAGGTTAGGGGGAGGTCTGGTTAAAGGAGCTAAAATTTCCCTACAGAGAATAAAATTAAATAGAGCCATCTTATAACAAAAGGTACCTCACAGTCTCATGTTATTATAATAGCATTACCCTAATAACCTTACATATAATCACATATTTCTCACTCCCAGAAAAATGGGCGGTGACATGCAAAGTATTTCATTTATAGCCTGTAGCTAAGGCATGTGTCCAGATGCAATACAGACTAATGGTATAGAGCAATGGTGTTGAACTTTACCTTTCACATGTTTAAAAACTACAACTACTACCTTATGTTTGCAGTAGGTTTTTTCTTTATGACCATTGACTAATGAATGTATTCAGATGCAATACAGATGTAATGTTTTAAAACTACAACTCCCACCATTCCCTGGCTGCACAGAATGCTGGAAAATTAAATTTTCATACATCTGGAAAACCATGGTCATGCATCCTGGAATACAGACATAAAAAAACCCATGGTCATGCTTTAGCGATTCCTACCAAAGGGTTTTAACATGCAAGTAATCCATCTGCCCTTCCCTTACATCCATTCTAGCTATTACATTATTGGATTAGGGAAGGATTATATGGGTCACTTAAGGCAGCAGGAATCATGATCCTTACCAAATTTGCCCTCACTTCCATTTTCCACCAACCTGACAGCTATAATCCATGGAGTCTAAACCTGCAGATCTGAGAACAAACCCAGGCAATTCTGCCACAATGTGCAGTTCAATCTAACCAGCGCCATTGGGAAACCTGAGACCATATATAGGATACAGATTAACATGCTAGGTTCATACTTACGAACATTTACCACAGCAAGTTCCAGATTTACATTTGTCATGGTGTTAGGACAGCACAGGATACTGATTACTTAAAAGATTATGGTGAGGTCCCCCTCCCCTCCCCTAAAGGAGCTAAAGAGTATAAAATGTGGTACCTCACAGCCTTGTGTTTTTAATCTATCAATATTGGGGGGAAAAGGGGAACATGGCCATTTCTCTAAGAATGCTGGGTAGTTTCAGAAGCATGCAAAGTAATTTTATCATATACAAACATCACTTCCTATCTAGCAAACAGAAACTTTCTATTGATATGGGGGGTGGTGGGGTGATAAATGAATCTGTAATTGGCTGTCACATGTTTTACAAACAGTACATAATTCGGTGTAATACAGGAACTTCCTTATACTTCCTGTCTTGTCATGTACAATGCCTAATAGAATTTTTGATTTGCTGACAGTGTAAGATCAGAAACTCATTGCATGTTAGTAAAATTTAGTGTCTACATGGAGACCCTTTGCACTCTTAAAGGTGTGGCTAAACTTTTGAGTTTTTGATTGAAACTTAGGGGTGTCAAGTAAAAGTAAGTACACTTTATTAATTGTAGATTGTTTGTTTTGTAATTCAGTAGTAAGTAGCAGTACTATAGTTTGTATAGTGTGTGGGGATTAGCTCAGAGGACGCCCCGCCACAGGCTATCAAAGGTAAAACAGCGAAAGCCAAAGTTCAAACACAGCACACTTTTTATTCAGAATGGCAGGGTGTCTGTTAACATCACTTTAACATAAACTTGCAGCTCAATACGGTATAAGCAAATACTGCAAACTTGCAGTCCAAAAAAGTCAGTTTCTGTACCTTTTCACTCTTAGGTCAGTCCTGAGGCTTTTAGGAACACCAACCAAAATGGCCTTGGCTAATTTCTTTCTTTCAGTTTGTATTTCCCTCTGAACTCCTCAGCAGGCTGTGTCTCCACTCCAAAAACAGTTTACCCCCCTCCTCGAGACCACACCCACACAACTTGATAGGAAACCACCAGCAAAACCCAGCCTGGACTAGTGGAATTGAGTTCGACCCTGTTTGCATGACTCCGTTCCACAAATACCTACTCCAGTTCTGGTTTATCTTAATTAGAAAACAAAAAGGTATAAAAATAAAAACTCTGCAGGGAAAAGAATCACCTAGAACACTGCAGCAAAAGACAAGAAACTAGGGGACACATACCTTCCCTCTAGCACTTTTCCTCCTTCATTCTCACAAGTGTTACTTGTTAAGGTGATTTTAATTAAATAGTAATAAATTACACACATACATAAAGACCTTTCCTAAGTGTAATAGTGTTATATACCCCCACCTAATTAGTTGCTCCTAAAAACTCAATGCAATCTCTGTAAAAATAAACATATAGTTATATAATATAAAGGATATATATATCCTATATAGCTACAAGCAATAAATGAGATACTTTGCATGTGTTTATATGTTATTAGGGCAATGCTATTATAATGAGTCTGTGAGGCTCTACTTCATTTTATACTCTGTGGGGAGATTTTAGCTCCTTTAAAAACATCTCTCCCTAATCTTTATAGCTAATCACTATCCTGTGCTGTCCTAGCCCCATAATGATTGTAGATCTGGAACCTGCTGTGCTAAATACAAATAAGTATGAACCTAGCATGTTAATCTGGATCCTGTATGGGGTCTCAGGTTGTCAAATGGTGCTGTTTAGTTTGAACTGCGCATTGTGGCAGAATTGCCTGGGTCTGTTTGGCATTTTTTCATGTTATATGGTGGGATTGCCTGGGTCCTTTTCAGGACTTTCAGACTCCCCCAGGATACTTGCTGGGAGTGGAAAGGGAGAGCAAGTTTGGAATGCTCCTGATGCTTACTGGCTGAAAGGATGTAAGTAGCCTCTCTCTGGCCCTGCACAAACATCGCTCTGTCGATTAGATAAAACATTTTTTGAATTGCAACTATGATCTGAGTGCTGCCTTTTATACACACACACACACACACACATATATGTGGTAATAGCACACCCAACACGCCCCTTTAATGGGAGGTCCTATGCCTTTAATATAAAGCACTGGATGGACCGCCTCTTCCCTCATTTTAAAAAGCCAAAGGGCTGAGGGGTTGTGAGAAAGCCTGATATATTGATCCAGTGAGCAAGTGTGAGAAATGCAAAAGTTTGCTAATTGTAATTGAAGTAAAAAAGGGTAGAAGTTTAGGACCTTCCAGACTGGGGTTACCTTGATGTGGTTGGAGGGCTTATCATTCATGTGATTACAGTAATGTATACTAAAACCTCTTTTTTTATAATGTATGCCAGTTTGCAGATAATATGATATTGTATGAGGCCTAGGAATGTGCATTGATTATCTTTTCTATGTTGTGCTTCCACAATCCTATTATTGTGTTACATCCATTTAGCAATCTGTTGATACATGTAAGTTTGAGATATTACAACCTTCCTGCCCTAGATAGCTGTCCTGCTGAACATCAAGTGATTTTGCTATCCAGAGTGGTTGCTATCATCAGTTTTTAATAATATATAGTTACTGTGCAGGCTATCGTATAGTTTTTATTGATACAAATTTTAAATTGGGTGTAAGGTATTTGTGGCCACTATTTCTCCATTGTGAATATGGTGATATTTCGTTTTTATGTGTTTAATTGTAGTAATAAAGCTGTGGAAATGGCTGAAACGCTTTGATCGCTTGTTCCAACACTGTTTTATCAGTAGCTGTTTTATCAGTAAAAGTCCTGTGAGTGCCCTGGGTTCTGGTATTATAATATATATAATAAGTAATGGAGGGCTTGTTAGTGTGCAGAACCTTTGAATTATCCCTCTGCACTATATGGGTACTCTTTCCTCCTAGAGAAATTGGTAGATGAAGATATTTATTGAGTTATCATGCTTAATCTAATGTTGGACACTGTGGTTTTCTAGTAGTAAGTTAAAATGCTTCCATTCTGCATACTTGTCTGAAAGCTACTCAATAATAACATTAGACATACACATTTGTTGATATAAAGAAAAAAATCATGAAATGCAAAAATACAGACCCCCAACGGAACTATTCAGCTATTCTCAAATTGCTAGATCTTTTCTCAAGATTCTGGGAATTCTATGTATATTTATTATAATTCTACAGGTAGTCCTTTGCTGTTATAAAACAGTGCATAACACACAGGTTCTACACATCTGTTATACACAACTACAGTACAAGCTACATTGAGTGCCCCAGGAAGTGTGCTAAATTTACATTCATTGCTAGCACTATCAAAGCTGTCTTTATTCCTATAAATTATGGCAGTAATCTTGTGAGCAGAAATAAGGTAAATATCCAAGAAAATATTAACTATTGGGAGGTTAAAAGGCAGAAATTCAGCAAAGGGGGGCATTTAACACTACACAGTGGGCTCAAAAGTGGGGCAAATTTTAGTTGGGGGGTGGACATGCCCTTTAAAATTGTGCTCCAGCGTCAGTCAAGAAAAGTGATACCCACCCTCTTACTGGCTCAGTAAATTCCAAACTGTACCAAAAAACACAGTTGAATTTAGTAGCAAAAGATTTTATATAGAGATGCAATTTCTACCGTTATTTTGACATTTTTGAAATAAAACATTTATATTAATGTATAAAATGTGTTGCAAAAAAGAACTCTATTGCTCAATCCATGCAGCAATAACTAGAACAGTAGATTTTATGTTTCCATTAGTTAATGTACTGCTTAAAAATAGACAGCAGTAGCCAGACTGCAAAAGCATTTGAAAGATTTGAAAGGATCAATTTACCATTCTAAAAGTTCCAGACTAATTTGCAGTGTAAGATAAACACACAAATGCATTTAAAAAGTGTTCTTCAGTTTCACCTAACATTAATCAATACCCATTATCCAAACCAGGGTTCCTGTAAGAATTAGAGAAGCTTCCTGTAAGGAGAGAATGGCATCTCTATATTGCTCACAAGTGTAACTCTTTCACTTCAATGTAATGGAAGAACATTTCTTTTTTTTGTTTTTATGTATTTAAAATTATAAACACTCAAAATTGCACCTGCTTCTTTCTTTAGCTCATCTAATCTAATTTCCTTTGAAATGTGACAACTATATGCAGGAAGTTCATGAAGAAGCATGCCCAAGTTTCCAAACAAGTCTTCTTGAGATTTCTTAAGAGGACAATTATACTTATTTGGGTTGTACTGATTTCCTCAAGCACTTATTACGAACTATACTCTACAGTAACCACTGTATCTTATCTAAAGGTCCATACAAAATTTGTCAATAATCTAACTTATACGGGTCTTAATATAATTTTCTGCCAAAGAGACTGGGAACGGCCACTTCAGCTAACAATTAATCTAGACCAAAAGTGCCCCTGCTTCCATATTTTTGTTATATATGTATTATAGATAAAATGAAAACAAACAGCTTTTCAACCGTGATGCTTTATGTACCACACTACAGATTGATTATACTGTATATCTACTGACATAGGCCATATTTGGTAAGTGAAAACACAAGTAAAATGGTAAATAATACAAATTTATGCTAGCTATACACTAGGAAACATAATTCCCAACATTTCTGCAATGTTCAGGGAACGTCGGGAAGAAATAAAGACAAACTGTTAAGTTATTGGATGACTGAAAGCCAAATCAATCAAACATCAAATATGTATATTGCTTGTAAGGGAATGACTTACAGTAGATGAACCAATTCTACAGACCATGGAGACTCAAATATAAATATATATAACTATTTAAACAGAGAAGGCAAAGTAAAAATCCCTTATAATGTATTACAATAAGAAGACTAAAAACACATCTCCCCCACTGGCAAATTTTATTTCTTCCCAGTAAGCAACCCATGCGTGAGCATACTGCACAGCAAATTCTGAATTTTATTTGCATTATGATTCCCACAAGAATGAGATATTTCACTTGTGTTTTACAAAAATGATACAATCTAACAAAACGTCTTTTACAATAAACCCCTAAAGTCCACCAGCTAAGAATTTTGGGCTAGTTTTAGAAAATACAAACTCTTATGTATTTCAAAATACAAAACAAACTAACAGGGTTATTCAATAAAAGTTCTTATCGTTTAAAATGGTGCTAGTTTTGCCCCAACCAATCTGATGTTAACTTTCAAACGTTAAATAAGATCTAATTTGTTGGGGCAAAATTAGCACCATTTTAAACGATAAGACACTATTTATTGAATCTCTCTGTTTATGTCTTAACGGGCGCATAATATACTCCAAAGCAATAGCCAAAGTCTACCACATGTGACAGGTTCATTTATTGTGATAAAACTACATAGCCTGGACTCATTGACCAAAAATTTCAAAGAATATTTTTTTGCAAAAGGATTAAAAATAAAAAACCAATAAAATCCACACAATATGTATTCAAGATAATGGAAAGGTTTAGGGAAAACAAGAAGATAAAATAATTCTTTCTTGATAACACAATCCACATGATACAAATACTGTAGAATGATGCACAAAAATATACACTAGGTACTCAATGACAGCATTATCTACTGAAATGTGCCTACTTAATATAATATTGTAATTGGAAGAAAAAGTTATGTCTTGCGGTATAACCATACATAAACAAAGAACATTACCTACTTCAACTAAGTTAAAGGAATGCATGAAAATGTATGATGCACTCAACATTTCAGATAAATGCCAGCACTATCAATACACATATTGTCCATAGCATGCATTTACCTTTTAGTATGAATGGTACACATAATTAAGCTTGCTAAACCTAAACTGTAGAACAGACACAAAAAAGTAAATCTAACTTAGAACAAACTACCCAAACATCATGCATTGTTACATTCATTATGATCAACAAACCTAACCTTTGATACTGCACCATAGAAAAATCCAAATAGTTGTTTAGATCACCTCTAAAATATGCCCATGCAAATCTGTAAATATTCAAAAAGTAGTAAGTTAATTTTAGGATTTCACAATGAAAATTTCTGGCAATAAATTAAACCTAAAAATAAAATAGGATTGCTATTTAAAAAGTAAACAGAAGCCAAGCACAATATTGGAAAGGCAACATGCAGAATAATAAACATTTGTTTAGGGTACAATAATGAAAAGTCTTTAAAAGTGACTGCAGTCCACTAAAAGGATTTTCTAAGGAACTCACCATAAATGGCACTACTGAAAATAAAGACCAAATTTACACATGGAGATGTAATTAGAATCTGCATTTAAGATTACTTAAGTAAATGAGTAGTTATAATCTGTACCAGAAAACACAAATCAGTGAGAAATTGAAGATTACCTAACTAGAAGCTTTCCTTCTTTCAAAGCTTTTGTAATTTGATATGAAGCTAACAGCCGTATTGAACGCAAGAGAAAGGTCTAAAGCTGAAAAAGCCTCAATCTCCAACTTGCATCTGTAACAAAGATGGACTCACCCGAGGTTTTGGCGTTCTCCTCATTAAAAATAATATAAAAGGCTTGTCGCAGGAAGATGTACGTGAGATGTGAGCAAACCTTCTTGTTTATGGGAGTGTCACTCAGTTTTCATGTCTAAAGCAATTGGTTTATAAAACAAGTCCCAAATGATTACAGTGTTGAAGCAAAATCCATTAGACCTATTATAGTCAATGTATTAAGAGGTTTTCATCTTGCTAAATACACCTAAATTATTAAATACCTTGTGCAGTTCCAGCTACAACAGTATATATAGCATCCTGTAAGAACCAGGGTTCCTAATACTCCTTATAGTGTATTTTAAGATTAACATATTTATTCTTCTGTATTGTACACAGCAGAAGAGCATAAAAATACTTACCCACTTTAAAAAGAAAATCAAACCCTGAGACCTAGGTTTAATATAATATAATAGAAGCTGGAAGCAATCAGGAACTGCCAGACTCCGCAGTGGAGTGTGCTCACGTGTAAGTTATTATGCTTTGTTCCTGACTCCTGTTACATTAATTGAAGAACAGGAGGCCAATTCTTCAATTAAAGGGTATGTCTACCCTTTGTACAAACATTGTATGTTATAGGGAACCCCTCCCCCCAAAACCCCAGTTCCCTTTTACTTCTAATAATAAATGAAGATCCCAAGCTGAGAAATTCAACTATACAAATCCACAATATACTACCGCCTGGGTCCACATCCTCTGCTTCTGCAAAGTGCCCTTTACATTAACGAGCAACAACAGTGGAGGCTCGTTCTGTAATGGCCATCAGCCATTGGCCATTATGTGACTGATGGCCGTTACCAGGAAACAGAATGGAGCCTCAGTGGTGGATTGTGGGTTTTGTAAGTTGAATAAAAGTAGCAATTGGAAGTAAAACAGGAATTGGGGTTTAGGGGTTGCCCTATAACATATTAAATTTTAGTACAGGGAGGGGGTGGACATACCCTTTAATGAGAAACGAGGTTCATTCTTTGAGTAAACCTATGCTTTAACTGACCAACATCATCTGTTGGTGTCCAAGAAGTATCTGCTGATTTCAAACCAAACAACCAAAGTTCTGAAATATTGTCCTGACCCGCGAGGCACGAGTGGCAGAAGCCCAACAATAGCCATACAGCCCGACCGAGTGCGCATACACCAACCAATAGACCTAATGTCAATTCACCTGTCACTTGAGCGTGTGTTTGTCAAAAATGACCAAATCAGGGAATCTAGTGAGCATGGAGTTTATTCTATTTTCGGTTTATTCACTAAAGGGGAAGTTTTGGCCAAAATACACATTTCCTGTTTTATATTTTTAAATGATAATTTAAATGACAACCAAACCTTTTTGAAGTCAGAAAGTGTCAGACTCAGCCTTTCCCCCACAGTTAAAATGATATAGAGAAGCTTATTGGAAAGTTTATCTCCCCTGGGTTAAGAAGATTGTGCATGTTGGGCGTAGCTAAAATAATTCCAAATTCAAATAGGTGTATCGTTGGTTAGGAATCACTAAGAAAGACAGTTTACACATACTTTTAATTTGACGTGTCAAATTAGGTTGTAAGGAAGGTGTTCTACCCTCATACTTTACAATTGCACTGTCAGGAGTTTTAGCTTCCATTTCAAAACATTAATTGCTGTGTTATCCCACATTATGTCAACTTCTACCATTCCAGCACATGGTTCATTGGGGAATGCTAATGTTTCACAAAGCTGTCACATACAGTATAGTCAAGGACACCTTAATGAAACCTAACACCAACCTCTTGAACAGCAGTGGCATGTGAACACCCTTTACTTGGCAAAGTTTGAAATAACTCAAGATCTATTAGAACATGTGTAAAATAGAGTGGCTTGTATAAAGTTAAGTTTGCCAGCAGACCAAATATCTTCCTCCACCAGACCAAAAAGACAAACTGGGTGTATGGGTTGGATGGGCTGCAGTGTCAGGTCTTTCAGAAATGTATTTAGAATTAGAAAACCTTGGAGCATTGCCATATGAGATGTATAAAGTCTGCCTCAGAACGGTGACTTTTGGGGCAAGTTGAGGTGTGGGTGTTACTGATGTGCTTCATTTGTTTGGCAGAATAATAGGATTGGCGCAGGATTTTGAATTGAGTGAGTTTATTATTAAATTCTGGGGAAAATGGGGTCTAGCCATTGTTCTTCTGTGATTGGTCCAAGGTGTGGGGACTGTTTAGATTTTATTAAGTCTACCGTTGGGAGTGATTTGGCTGATAGGAGATGAGTGTATAATTTGGAGATGATGCCTCTGAGGACTTGGGTGCGAATGATACCTATACTTGGATGTTTTGAGATTATGTCGTAGGAAGTAGGGAAGCTAATTTTTAATGCACAGTGTAATTGTAGATATTGAAAATGTGCCGCATTTGGAAGGTCAAATTATTCTTGCTAGTTAGCAAAGGATATCATTTGTCTGTTTTTAATTAAGTCACACAGAGTTTGGATACCCCAATTTTCTCATTGTTTCTGGCCAGGTAGGGATAGTAGTTCAGGGAGTAAAGGTCATTACTTTGATTGTAATGCCATGTTTTTCCAGTATTAGCAATCAAAGATAATTACTACAATAACTAGACATACATAAAAATATACACAAATTGGAAGCATTTCATATTGACATATTCCCTTCATAAGAACATTGGTCACTAAGAGAGAGACTATGCTTAATAATGTTTTATAATGGTATTCCATTTAATGCTTAATTTTTTCTTACTTGTGCTCATCTCCAGGATGCATTGTTGTCATTAACAACTAAAAATCTACCTTTTACACAGAGGGAGAATGTTTTTTTCTTAAGCCTTTCGATTTATTGATTCAATTCTTCCACACACAGGCGTATATTCATCCACTGATGAATGGAGATAAGAATGTATGTGTAGCCATTAAAATAAGACAATCTGATGTTATTAAACAATATGATTAATAGATTAACCAGACTACACCATTTTTCCCCATAATACAACTAGAAAGAGAAAGTTTATATATAAACTTCGAATTTTGAGTGAAAGGCTGCAGAAAGCTCTATTACTGCGAGTGTCAGTGTGTGCTGTGAGTTTTAAAAATCACTGTGACACAGCTGAACGCAATAAAGACAGGTAACCAGCACTGAACAAGACTGATACAATGAAATCATGAAGCAGGTATTAAGTGTTGATTGCACCTGCGAAACATGTCCATTAAATGTTTACACTTAAAAAAGGTCTGTCAATTCATAAATAACTCCGAAACTTTCACAGATCACATAGCTAGGTAACAGCATACTTTGTGTCTCGCACATATGTACTGAATTTTGTATCTCTGGCTCGAAAACTATGGGAGGAGATACAGTCCAAACAAAATATGAAGAAAAGAAGAAGAAAGAGAAGGCACAGTATAAACCGTAGGTTTTCAGGCTTTAAAAAAAGCCTGAAAATCTTACCTCGGTTTATACTCGGGTCGATCTTGCTCCTACCTTGTCCGTCGGCCGTGCGATCCGCATCCTCAGTGCGCTTCCGGATGACGTCACTACCCGGCGCCTCTCACTTTGCAGCACCGAGTAGTGACATCATCCTGAAGCGCAGAGGATGTGGAGCGAGGGGCCGCCGGACAATGTAGGAGAATACCACAGGGACACCAGTGCACACAATACTTACAAATAAGAGTAAAACCTTCTTTATTTGTGCATACTGTATGCACAAATAAAGGAGGGTTTACCCCTATTTGCAAGTATTGGCTTCTGCAGATGTTTGAAAACTACAACTCCCAGCAATCAAAGCATGCTGGGAGTTGTAGTTTCCAAACATCTTAAGTGGCAAATACTAGTAGGGGTTACTATGTGGGATTTTTTTCTGCACTCGGTTTATACTCGAGTCAATCTCTTTTCTCTCCTTTTTTAGGAAAAACTAGGTATCTCGGTTTATACTCGAGTATATACGGTAATACATTTTGTTTTATTTGTTCAATTAGTTCTTCACCTAGACCAACAGCATAAGAAATTAGCAGGTATGGTACCAATCTCTCTGGTTCTCCGACATATCAGTCACGGTCCATAAATTTGAAAAATAAAACTTTGTTTATTGATACATTAAGAATTGCTTCCTTGCAATAGAAGGGCACAAAAAGCAGGTGTGCCCTTCTTTTGCAAGGACGCAATTTTTGTCTTATTCGCAGTGTACAGGGAATGCATCTCTTTCAAACCATGCCATTGTCATTGCTATTTGGAAGCCTATCAAAAACAATGTTGTCATGAATATAAAACTCCCATTATAAACATTACCATATCCCAGGTAACCATGTCCATGCTAAATGTTTTCTTTTAGATAGACAGGAAGAGCATTGCTTGTAACAGGGCAAAATACTAGGTATGCATGTTTTTAAGAGAAGATCAGAATGCTCTTAGAGATAATGCTGATCTCACAGAAAAACAAATAGTCTCTTTAAGGAGATACGGTGATTTCTAGCCATTTCAGCTTTTACACACATTTATTACACTTGCACTTAGCAAAGCCAAGGAAGAGGACCCATCTATACACAAACAGCACTGTGTCTGCATTATATCCATTTACTTGACATGTTGGTTACATGTGTTTTTTATTATTATTATTTAATCAATCACAGGTTATAACTACATAACTTTGGAAAAGAAACAGCTGTGCATTACTTTATATATTACTACTTCTTAAATATCCTAAAGGTATCTATAATCTAAAAAATCCAATTTTAAAAAATTGTACCTTTAGATACAGCAAGATCCCACTACTTAAAAAAGTTTTTCAGATTTTAGAGACCATGTCCATCCTAAATTTAAATTTTTGCCACAATGTTCCGCTTCTCTGTCCACTTCCAAACTCTGTAGATCTGAAAAATAAGCTGCAGGAAACTACAGAGAGGGGCCGAACAGGCAGCATCAGACAATCATAGACGCGGCTGCCGGCTAAAAAAAACAGACGCAAGATCGAAGGGATGCAAGTATGATTGGGAAACTTTTTTTTAACAGAACTAATATGGCAGTTGGGAGTGGGTAGGGAAGATTATGGCCAAACGGGTGGACGTGTCCTTTAAATCTGAGCTGTAGATTCTGAGAAATCATAATTTGCATTTACAGTGAAAGATCTGTCACTCTAGAAAGAAATAATACCATGTGCCTGATCACTTACAGACCTCTTACTAGAGAAAAGAAGGAAGAGGGAGGGGGGGGGAGATTTGTTAAGCAGAACAAGTGTCTATGGTAAGGCTGTCATAGAGTACCACCATTTTACTTCTCTCAAATTGTAGTTTTAGATAATGTAAAGTTGTCTGAGTATAGTGACCCTTTAATATGCATAAACTTTTAATATATAACACAGGGAATACAACGGAACAAGATCACAACTACACTGATAAATGCAATGGGCCAGTTACATTGATTTCATGGAATTGTAAAACTGGGGAGTGCCAGGAGATTGCATTATACCACGACCTAGAAACATTGCCAATAGAATTTAATATTTAAATGATATGAAACAGTTTCCAAAGTCTTTACATTTAAGCTAAAGACAATTTTATTTATTTTTATTAACCAAAAAACAGTTGCTTCACAAGGTGTGGTTTTGACCAGATCCACAACTAAAATGCAATATCTGTGTCAGGATAACAATTGTATGTAGAGCTTTACGCCTTTTATTTAGAGAAATCAACATTTTGAAACAGAAAAGTTTTTACAATACAAAAAAAGGGAGTATTTAAATATTTCTATGACCATAAACTGCCTATCCAGCTATTTGTCTATAAATAAATAATTTATTCCTAAGTATATCTACTAGTGGTATAGACTGTTGTCATTTAGCCCCAGGTGTCTGCTGTGCATGACCACTGTTGTACTGGATTTAGCCTTCACTTTCATTTGTTCTAGTGTTCATCAGAACTGTACTATTGAGCATAGTAT
Organism: Hymenochirus boettgeri; assembly: GCA_019447015.1. NCBI lineage: Eukaryota > Metazoa > Chordata > Amphibia > Anura > Pipidae > Hymenochirus > Hymenochirus boettgeri. Next base: position 180,443,265 of record CM033475.1, on the reverse strand, counting down.
TGACTCCAGTATTGACTCTGTATTGGGATTATCTGACCATTCTTCACCATCTTTTTATTTCAGCTTACATGCACAGCAGCTTTGAATTATTAGCAATAGTATACATCTGGATTCCTGAATTTTATATGCACTGTTGTAATGAATTGATTAGTACCTATGTGATGTTTAAGTGTGGGGTTCTATAAGATTGGCCTTTCATATTGGTGGCCACGAGTGTTTAGAGTGCTGCGTGGGGGTCATTTGGCTTATTCTCATTTTCTCTGTTTTTGGTATATTTTATTCCACCACCTGTTTCAGGTGACACAGGTCTTACATTTCCATAGGGCTTGCTCTCCTCTTTTTAAGTATATTTCAAGGAAGTAAGTATCCTTGGAAGAAAGACCATTGCAGAACCTGAAATGTCAGCTCATTACTGGCCATAGCAAAGCATTGCAAAGGGTACCAAGTCAATTGATTTTTCAAAAATGAAGACAATATGTTGAACACCATGTTTATATATACATTTACTATAAAATTAGAATCCCTTAACAAATTAAGAGGCTTTTTTTTCTTTTATAGATCTTCCAGAATGCATTTTTAGGGCTGGTACATAGCCCAAACTTACCTATTGACAGATCTATCCATCATTAGAGGGAAAATGAAAAGGTTTGCAGCCAATCGTGTGTATTAAAATAAGTGTGCTCTAACAAAAATTCCAAACATGCTCAATTACAACCCACATTCACCCAGTGCTATAGATTTATTAGCCCATTACTACTGAAGCATTAAAAACACTTATGTGGTACATAAACCACCAAATTCACAACAAGATGATACAAAGCATGCACAGAAGAAAAATCATAGCAAATGTGTACCTGTAAAATTGTAGCTGTCGTTTGGGACTTCCATATCGAGCACTTGGAAAGCACAAGAGGAGAAAGAAGAAAGATTGCCAAATTTGCATTTTGTAGACCAGCTTAAAGCTACTGTTGTGGTCTGTTGTCCAACAGCACCACCATGTGACGAAATTTAGTATTTTGACTAACTAGGTTTGATAAAGCATTCATTTGTATCTTGTGAATATTTAGAGTAGTCAATGTCTATATTTCAGATAGAAATTAAAAAATAAAAGCACACACATTGATTTCTGGTTTTCCTTTGTAGAGAGAACTAATGGGCAAAACCTAAAGTATATGGTCACACAGAAATTCCAGGAAAGCAGAAAATAGCTTAATATCACATTTTTGTTTTCCATATAGTTCATTTATCATCTTGTAAGGATTTTAACAGTTGTAGACCATCCAAAGTTGATTCAAAGACAAGTTTAAATTAATTAATTTAAAATGCATTTTATCACCTTTAATAATTTTAAAAAGAAACTATAATGTCTATAACTATACATTTCTACTAATAAAACTACTAATACATTTTATTTAGAAGGGAGGTAAAGAATGACTTATACCTCACATTTTGCCCTCTAAGCTCCTTCGCAAGCTGTCAAAGTCGCTCCTGCTGCAGTTGAAAACTCCACCACTTTTCCTTGTACTACCCACCCCCCACAATGGTGACTACATTAGAGGGAATGGATAGTCATGAGCAAAATTCCCTATAATGTTTAATCAGCAGTTTTACTGTGCACATAAAAAAAATTGGTTGCTACACAACACAGATTCCAGCAGATTTTTTGTATGGGCACCACTGTAACCTTTGGGCACAGGACTATAGAGTTGTATGCACACCTGTTGTGCCCATGAGGCAGGTTGAAAATCCTAATCAGAGCACACACAAGCATAAACTTGTATGGGCACAATAGCTGCAAAGTAACTTAGGACCCACAAATCAGTAAGCTGGTTTTTAGACAAAATGGTTGTTGGTAAAATGAAGCTTATAAAAGATAAAAATGTGACAGACAAATTTTTATCACCGAGGTCAACTGAGTCTTAAGTCAGTTTAAATCTGCGTTTCTAATAAAGGTCTCTTCAGAACGGGACACTAAATTTATATTTAGACTACTGTGTAATGCATTCCAAATGTAAGATTAAAATGAATCAATATTATGTACCCTTTTCACAATAGAACCTTTTGTCTATAATACATTTTGCTCTGCCTTATTGTTGAGACACTGTTGATTATAATACGTGCATACGTTCGACACCAACTGTCTGCCATGTACAATGCTGTTTTGACACCTTACTCTGGGCGTTCCTATAACACCTCTTAGCCACTACCCAATCACGCCCTTAACACTTGGCTGTGATATGCTATTTGGGATTTTCCAGGGTACATAATTGCCAAAGATTCTTGTACAAGTCATTCTGAATTGAGAAAGCCAGTCGGATGACTAGCGAAACGTCTTCAAGAACTACATTTCAAGTCCAGTTGATCTAATTGAATACAACAGATATACCATGACCTGGATGAATGAGAACCTTCACAAGTATATTTCAAACTAAAGATACACATTCTGTCCCACTAAGAGAGAAAAAGGGGTGAAGACAAAGACTGTACATGTTTTATACAGGGGTATCTGAATATCTTAGTATATAATTTACTACGAATATGGGGCTTTACTACTTCCTCCCAATTGCTTGTCTCAATGAAAGGCATGTATTTAAAGGTCATGTCGTCTGACTTCTGCCCGTCTTGTGTGCCTTTTCCGTGCACGGAAGCAGCAGAAAGATCCAGACTGGCATAGCATTTCAGCTATTCACAGACGATGTTGCCAATCCAGTCCCTTCTGCTGCTTCCATGCACCAAAAAGGCAGTAGAAGGAAGCTGAGGGAACGAGGGCTGCTAAGTACATTTAGGAGCAGATTTGAATAGAGGTTGAAGTTTTGTTGGGGAATAAGTCATATACAAAATTGAGTTTTGGGGTGGACATACCCTTTAATAACTTTTTTCAGCAGTTTATACCCCTGGCACAAATTTCACTACACTTAATTTTACCAAAAATGCAAATAACAGTACTTACACAGCCTTATCCCTCACCAACTGGTAGAAGCCTCCTCTGCTGTTGTATGTGTTAACTACATCCTGCACAGCAACAGAGGAGGTCTTGTCTTCTGTAGGTTAGGGAATGGTGATCAGTCATTGGCCGTGATGTCAAGTCAGGTCAGATGGAAGAGGGAGTGGTTAAAAGAGGGAGGGGGGATACTGCTCCTAAACAAAATGTGTGCTGGATTGAAGGCATGCCGCAACACACACAAATTAGAGTAAGTGCTACTTACATGTATTCAATTATAGATTAAGATGAGGCAAAGTCATTTTTTCAGTAAAGTGTCCCTTTAAGGAAGTAAAGTGTATGTTTACTACATTTTTTAAGGGCATCTATAGTGAAATGTATACATTCCTCCAATACAGACATAAAAAAAGGTTAGTGTATTCTGCCTTATTCTTACCTTCCTCTGTAGCTCCTTATTTGCATACTGTCTGATTTACTGCAGAGTTCCCCACTCCCCCTTCCCTCTCTTGTCATTCCCCCATTCATGAAGTCTGGCTGTGAATCAAGCCTGTGAAACAAGCCGCTCATGCAGATTAACCCTTTCACTACCACAGATCGTATATTCACGATCTGTGCAGTGAATGACCAAACTGGCTTCCCAGGTGCATACAATCGGGGGGCAGCATTCAACTGCCCCCCTAGCCCCCTCGATCCCCCCTCGGTTGTGTCCAAATCCGAGGGGGGGATCGGAAGATATCCCTACCTTTAGCCGGGTCCCGCAGGCTGAAGCCGGTCCCACGTGGAGGAAGTAGCTGCAGAGTAAAGGGAGACCCCGGTGACATCACAGTACTTCCACCTTCACCGGGGTCTTCCCTAAAAGTGGTAGGAGGCTGCCCCTGGTGGTCTAGTGGAGGTACTGCAGTGTGATCTCCATTCAGATCACGCTGCAGTACCTGTATAGTAAAAGCTGTCATGCTGACAGCTTTACTATACATTCTTTACTACTTAGCGAAGAAAAAAATGAGGACAGAGATCAAAATTTGGTGATCACTTCTGATCACCAAATTATTGATCTTTGCCAATGAATGATAAATCACTTCCTGGAAAATGATTTCTGGGAAGTAATTTTTCCGATCGGATTTCGAATTGGAAAACGGGCATTTATGCCCGTATTCCAAGTTCGGTATCATTCCCTAGGATGATTCGATGATCATCTTTGGGAATGATCCAAAAAAAAAAAAAAAGGGGAAATGCACACAAAAAAATCTTAAAGTGATACACACACCTTTTTTTTTTTTTTTTTACCTAAAAACTATAAATTAGCACTAAAGTTTGTCTTCTCCAAGCTTCCCAATGTCCCCCGTGATATCGGTAAAGTAAACGCGGATCACTATTTGTTCGATTTCAAGGGAAACTAAGCCTATTTTAGTAGGGAATTTTGCAGAGGTACCAAAAAAAGACCGGATTGAATTTTTAGGATCAGTAAAAGTGTGCAAAAACTTGTGGGACTCTCCGTACTAACTGCTTTTCACTAAAATACCACTAAAAGGAGGAGTGGGGATAGGGGCGGGGAGTGGGGATAGGGGCGGGGGGTGGGTTGTCGCGTTTTTTTTTTTTGTTTTTTTTAATTTTTTCTTGTAATTGCAATTGCGCACCCACCCTTATGGCATACCGTTTGATTCAGGACATGTGGGAGATTGCCATTTAGTGGGTTTTTTTACATGCCAAGTGGGTTTAGGTAGGATTTCAACCATTGAGTCCTCTTATTTTATTTTTTCACAAAATCTCCTAAAAGCACGGAGTTCTATGAATAGCAGCGTCTGGAATTCTTCATGTATATACGAAAGCATGATACCATCACGTAGCTGAAGGTGTGTAGCTTCCAAAAATATATAGTTTGTGGGGGGTATTTCCAAGTTGATTAGGCTGATCAAATTACAGAACACTTTAATTTTTTTCTTGTAATTGGACTTGTGCATGCGTCCCATTTGAGCTAGTTGGTGGCTACGTCTCTGTGTGCACCCACACATATGGCATACTGTTTGATGCAGGATATGTGGGAGATTGACATTTAGTTTTTTTGCTTGTCAAGTGCTAGTTCAAGTGCTAGTTCTTCGGATTACTGGGTCTGGAATTCTTCATGTATGTATGAAAGCATGGCACTGTAACGTAGCTGAAGGTGTGTAGATTCCAAAAATATATAGTTTGTGGGGGGAATTTCCATGTTTCTGGACTGTTTCCTTAGAAAAAGTGTAGGCTGTTCAAATTACAGAGCACTTTGATTTTTTCTTGTAATTGCATTTGTGCATGCGTCCCATTTGAGCAAGTTGGTGGCCACGTCTCTGTGTACATCCACACATAGGGCATACCGTTTGATCCAGAACATGTGGGAGATTGATATTTAGTTGGGGGTTTTATTTGCGGGGGGCATTTCCAAGTTTTGGGGCTGTTTGAAATTACAGAGCACTTTGATTTTTTCTTGTAATTACACTTGTGCATGCGTCCCATTTGAGCTAGTTGGTGGCCACGTCCCTGTGTGCATCCACGCATATGGCATACCGTTTGATTCAGGGCATTTGGAAGATTGATAATTGAGAAGTTTTTTTTACATGACATGGAAATTTGCCATGATTTTTAACTTTGAATTGTATTTTAATAAATTTTTCCTGAAAATCTGGTAAAAATCTGAAGGTGTGTAGATTCCAAGAATATATAGTTTTGGGGGGTATTTCTAATATAGAGGGGTGTTTAGTCTGACAAATCTGAAAAGTTGCTGTAATTGGGCCATTGTTCATTGGCTCACTTTGTGGCTAGTTGATTCCACGTTTGCGTGTGTAACCATACATAGGGCATACCGTTTGATTCAGGACATTTGGGAGATTGATATTTGGTAACTTTTTTTTACATTACTTGGGATTTTGGCATGATTTCTACCTTTGAGAGTGTTTTTTTTCAATTTTTTTAGAAAACCGGCTAAAACTGTGAAATTCTACAAAGAACTGCGCCCACACAATTAATGGTACGAATGAACAAACTACAGAATTTCGTAGATAAAGGTGTGTGGATTCGAGAAATATATGGTTTGTGGGGGTTGTTTTGTGGGGAAAAATTGCAGACTGTTCAAATTCAGATTTGGCTGAATATTTTTGCTGTTTCTGAGCCATTGTGCATTGTTTCACTTTGTGGCTTTTGGCTTCCACGTCCACGTGTGTAACCACACATATGGCATACCGCTTGATTCAGGACATTTGGGAGATTGATATTTAGTAACTTTTTTTTACATTCCATTAGGTTTTGGCATGATTTCTACCTTTTGAAGTTGTTTTTTGTTCATTTATTCAGACAAATGCGAACTTCTACAAAGAACTGCGCCCACACCATTGATGGTATGAATGAACAAACTACAGTGTTACATAGCTGAAGGTGGGTAAATTTTTAGGAATATATAGTTTGTGGGGGTTATTTCTAAGTTACGGGGGTGTTTTGTGGAAAAAACTGCAGACTGTCCAAATTCGGAGTTGGCTAAATATTTTCGCTGTTTCTGAGCCATCGTGCATTGTCTCACTTTGTGGCTTTTCGCTTCCACGTCCGCGTGTGTAACCACACATATGGCATACCGTTTGATTCAGGACATTTGGGAGATTGATATTTAGTAACTTTTTTTTAGATTCCATGAGGTTTTGGCATGATTTCTACCTTTTTGGATGTTGTTTGATGTTCATTTTTTTGGAAAATCTGGTAAAAGTGCAATCTTCTACGAAGAACTGCGCCCACACCATTGATGGTATGAATGAACGAACTACAGCGTTACATAGCTGAGGGTGTGTAGATTTCAGGAATATAGAGTTTGTGGGGGGTATTTCTGAGTTGGGGGGTGTTTTGTGGAAAAACTGCAGACTGTTCAAATACAAAACTGGCTAATTTTTTTTTTTTTGCTGCTACTGACATTTGGCACTGGTCATGCTCTGGGTTAGTTGGTAGCCATGTCTCTGGGTACACCCATGAATGTGGCATACCGTTTTATTCGGGAGGAGCTAGGCTTTCATATTTGAGATGCGTTTGAACTTTTCTCCACAGTTTTTAGCTGATATTCGCATTGGATTTTGTCTTTGATTTTACAGTTGAGGAAAAAAAGGAAAATGTGAGAAAATAACTTACAATTGGACGAAGAGCTGCGTCCGGGTATCTGCATTTTGATCGAAACTAACCTCACTCATAAAATCTTGTGGGTGTGTAGTTTCTAAAAATATCTCACTTGTGGGGATATTTTAGTTAATTTGGTACATATTCTATGTTAACTGTCAGTAGTGGTTATACATTTTAATTTGGTGTAATATTCTTGAAGGTGCAGTTTTAGTTTGGGGGGTCTCCTGTACAGGAAAAGTCGGGTACCTACATATATCTGGTATTGTTGTACTCGGGAGTATCAAAGCTTTTAGAAACAGTAAGATTTTTGTGTGTAACCTTAAGATAAGTAAAGATAAGATAAGTAAAAATGGGAAAAATCCATGAAAATTTGCAAATTTTTTATTTTTTTTACATATTTTACCCATAATTCCAATAAAATTTCCAAAATTCTGTTACCATGTTAAAGTACACTTTGTGCAGAAAAAAACAATGTATAATATTCCTGATTTACTGCAAGGTTTCCTACTGTAAAATTAGTCTAAAGCGATTAAGGGAAAAATCCTGAAAATTCTTCTGGCAGTTAACGCAAAAAATTTTTTTAATTCTTCTGGCAGTGAAAGGGTTAATCCTCCTACACATGACAATTTTCCCACTATAGATGCCCTGTAACTATGTACAAGGGAGCATCCATGCACACAATGGAAAGGACTGTGGATGCGTTGGGGACTGTCTGTGAGAAGGCTGTGATTTATAGACATGTTTGATGCGATCCAGACAAACAGGCAACCGACATTGGACGTGACTGCCTGCAAAATCACTTCCGATTTTTCAGCCCGACCAACCAATACATGGAAAAATTCACCCGAAAAAATCTTACCGTGTCTTCCCAGCCTAAAAGCTTAGTTTGCACTGCACAATGAAAAAAATTACTCACCTGTAAATCATTCCTGGAGAGCCAGTCTGTCGCAATGAAAGTCTAGCGGGAGAATCTGTGGTTGATTCTGGATACATGGAGCCAGCTTTAACTGCTGTGCTCTCTGTATTGGTCACAGTCTAAAAGATAATAAAGAAATAAATTATTAAAATTGTGCACATCATACTATTAATACAACTTTAATGCATTTCACATCCTTTACCAACCAATACAATACAGACTATATTAAACAGTGCAGTATCTACCAAATTAATCACAACCATATACAAAATTCTAACGACTACAACAGCAACTCCCTTCATGATGGCAAAAAAAAAAAAAATACCTGGGAAGCAGATGTACCCTACAAGAAGAAGAGTGGGAGAGTGCATTAACAGCTCACAAAAGAATTTCACCAAAGGCCTCAGATAAATTGACACAGTTATATATTTTACATAGAACTTACCTGACACCAATGAAAATCTCCAAATATAAACAAAATTACAACCCTTTATTCCCTAAATGCCAGATCGCACCGGGTACTTTCTTTCACTTATTATGGTCTTGTCCAATCATCATACAATTTTTATATGATAAAATCGGATCACCAATGGACTTAAATGCCAAAGCATGCCTACTAACCATAATGGACCAATGGACAAATTTACTGAATTATTTCTCTGGGATATTTTGTTTCTGGCCAAAAAAGTGGTCACTAAGATGTGGATGCACATGTCGCCTCCCACTCTATCGCAATGGAAGACTGCCATCAATATCACCATTTATTACAAAAAAACATTACATGACAGTCGAAACTGCTCATCCAAATATTACAAGGTTTGGGACAGGTGGTTATCCTCAACTGACACTGTGAACTAAAGTTAAAAATAATTTTAGTTTTTAAAAGAAAGAATGTGAATTACATGCTCGACATTTCTCTAAAGTAAATGCAGTTAAAATATTTTCCATTACTGTCTTTCTCTATATGCCACACCATACTGTTCTCTCCTTTTCCTTCATACAGTATTTCCCCGATCCCTTTCCCTACCCACACTGTTCAAAATTGTTGTACTTATTTTTTTAACAATAACCTTCCTTTGTAATATGAAATTGCGATATACAACACATGTAAAAAAGAATGTATGTTGAAAATGCTATACAATGGAAAACAGCACATCTTTGAACTTTTAAATGTACTATTTTATTGAAATGTTCTGATGTTAAATTTTTACGTTTCTTTTTGGAGACCATGGTATGACTACAAGGGACTGAATATACCTCAGCAAAGGTAAATGTGAAACAACCACTATTATCACAATGTAATATTACCGTATATACTCGAGTATAAGCCGACCCGAGTATAAGCCGAGGTACCTTTTTTACCTAAAAAAGTAGGAAAAATTGATTGACTCGAGTATAAGCCGAGGTTAGGAACTATGACCACTACTGCCTTCTGATTCAGTTGCCCTTTAAATGGACAGCAGATTTCCCATACAGATGTTTGGAAACTACAACACCCAGCATGCTTTAGTTGCTGGGAGTTGTAGTTTCCAAACACCTGTATGGGAATTCTGCAGTTAAAAAGCAACTGAAACATGCAGAGTAGAGCCCCCTTCCCTCCCTCCCCGGAGAGTCCCCCCAGTAAGTTGGTCCTTACCCCATCGATCTGGCTGCCGCACGCTGGGTAAGTCCTGTGGTGCTCAACTCCAAATCTGGCTGCCGCATGCTGGGTAAGTCCTGTGGTGCTCAACTCCTAATCCGGCTGCCGCACGATGGGTAAGTCCTGTGGTGCTCAACTCCTAATCCGGCTGCCGCACGATGGGTAAGTCCTGTGGATTTGCCGGCTGACGTCACTACTCGGCGCCGGGCTGTGAGAGGAGTTGAGCACCACAGGACTTACCCAGCATGCGGCAGGCGTATTTGGAGTTGAGCACCACAGGACTTACCCAGCGTGCGGCAGCCGGATTTAGAGTTGAGCAACCATCGATCGGGGTAAGGAAGGACCTTGACTCGAGTATAAGCCGAGGTAAGGTTTTTAGGTTTATTTTAAAACCTAAAAACCTCGGCTTATACTCGAGTATATACGGTACTACAAAATCAAGCCAATGCCACTACCACTGAATAACACAACAGATGATTTAACCCCTTAACCCCCCCAACCCAAACCAAGTTTATGTTCCCAATGTATTTATGTATATATTTGAGTTGAAATATGGTTATAAATAGGATGTATGAAACTGTACAATAATGCAAATACTTAATAACTGAATACTTATCTTTATTATGACAATTTGTAATGCTACGCACATCTTGTGTACCTACAATAAATAAACGAGTTTAAAAAAAAAAAAAAACAATCTTTCCTCCACTTTGGAGGGTAAGAAAAAAAAAATTGTGCACATCACAAAAAGAAAACAAACTACCCTAAAAAAAGCAGAAAAATACACAATTTTATTGTAGGGAAGAAAGTTGTAGCATAGCTTTTTATGCAAAGCACATTAGGATTGTTTCACAATAGACAATTTACAATACAATGCCTCTAAATATTTTACCACTTCTGATCTCTCCGATTCTATGCCTGGGAATAAATCTTCCAGCTAGGCTTCTTGTAGAATCAGTGAAAACTTGCATTCAAGTAGGTGTTCAATTATGAATTAAAAGATGTACATGTATGTACATTCCTTGTGACATCAGGGGCTATAAGACCTGACCCAGCTGAGCTATTTATCCTTGGATTCAACCAGACAATTGCTGTGAAAACTTACTGTAAATAATAGAGCTAACCTTTTTCCACACCAGAAAGTATTTGTTATGATGGTCTTGAATTTGCATGTGATTTTCTATTTCTCATTTAACGTCCAAAAACTGCAGATTAAAAAAACATTAGATACAATCTGCACCTTTGGTGATATTGTTACAAATGATATATAACTACCATTTGAGACACAAAGCAGTCGTTACAACTTACCACATACTAAACACTATAGGTTTTTCCAATTGCGACACCTGGAGAGCGGGATTTCATTGTCAAACAAATCAGCTATTGGTGCATCCACTTATAGGCATCTTACCTACGCAAAGCTTATCATCCCGGCTATACACTGGGTTGATACAGACTGGCAACCTGGCTCAATGGGAAATAATCTTTACAAAATTGTGTCCTGAAATTCCAGAGGTGTTGACATCTGACTGTTGAGAGGATTTAGCCAAAACACACATACTGACATTGCCAGAAGTGAATAATCGCCTTATACAATTTTATATCCTCCATCCAGGGGTGTACCTGAAGGGGCCCGGGCCCCCCGCGAGCTTGGGGGCCAGGACCCTGACTCCCTCCGAGCAGCCTCTTTAAACAGATCGCACGTAAGAAGAAAACGTACACGCGATCAGCTGTTTTAAACTGCACCCGAACTTCCGGAACTGAACCAGAAGTTCGGGTCCAGTATTTTAAACAGTTGATTGTGCGTAAGTTTTCTTCTTAGGTGTGATCGGCTGCATAAAGAGGCTGGATTATGGTCTTGTAGCGGGCCCTACTACCATTCGGGCAACTGCCTCCATCAGGCATATATCACTCCCAGGTTATTGCGACACATCCGGAAAACAGATGTGCCATGCCCTAAATGTGGACAAGTAAATGTAGATTTCTGGCACTTAATGTGGGCATGTCTAATACTCCAAAATTATTGGGTTAGTATTAAAGATCTTAACAAAAGTTGCTTGTAGGGGTCATGGTATATCTGTTGTATTCAGTTAGATCAACTGAACTTGAAGTTTAGTTCTTGAAGACGTTTCGCTAGTCATCCAACTGGCTTTCTCAATTCAGAATGACTTGTACAAGAATCTGTTTTCAATAATGTACCCCTAAGAGGTGTTATAGGAACGCTCAGGGTAAGGTGTCAAAACAGCATTGTACATGGCAGACAGTTGATGTCGAACCCCCCACCTCTATTCAGGTTGGTTTCTTTATTTTCACGTAAATGGACTCCTTGACACCTCTCTTGAACCAGTCCTGTTCCTTTGAAAGGATGTTGACATTACAATCTTCAAAAGGTATGTCACCTTCCCCTTTGGGCGTTCCTATAACACCTCTTAGCCACAATGCAATCACGCCTTGCATTCATATGTCCTTAACACCTGGCTGTGATATGCTAATTGGGACTTTCCAGGATACATAATTGCCAACAGATTCTTGTAAAAGTCATTCTGAATTGAAAAAGACAGTTGGATGACTAGCAAAACGTCTTCAAGAACTAAACTTCAAATCCGTTGATCTAATTGAATACAACAGATATTTAACAAAAGTTATACAGAGATAAATACCACTCTAAGCTGAGTTGTGTATATTGAGCTTGATAGATGAGGAAGTATGGGGCAAATACATAGCCATTTTACTGCAAGCAACATTATTCTTTGCTAGAAAATAAATAATATTACAATGGATGGCTATTAAAAAAACATCAAATCCCTCAATGTTTAGCCCTCGTATACACATACAGGAGGTGCCCAGAGAAATTTGGGAAGATATGGATGAATTCAAACTGCAGAAAAGCACAATACGCAATAAAGTTATTCACAATCCAGTTAAAGCAATGACAAGACCACGATGATAGAATAGATAAGTCTTTTTTTTTGTTTTGTTTTTCATTCTTTTTATTGATGCCAGTACATATAAGAATTTACAAATGTATATTGTATATAATTTGACATTTTTCCTTTATAAATATCTGTACAAATATAGTATATATACACATTGCGTTGACAGTTTAGCACATTGATTAAAGGGCATGTCCACCCCCAAAACTATAATCCCCCCAACTAACTGCCCCCACCATGTAGTGTAGTTTAATCCTTACCTCACATCCCACTCCATAGGTCTCCTGTAGTCCCCCCCCAAAGTCCCAAAAATGACTACCAGAGGCTAGCAATTCCATATAGGACACTGCCTGCTAGCTGGCCTCAGGTAGATTTTTGCCATGCGTACTGCAGCCTTCTCCCCCCTCCCTCCCCCTCCCTCTCCCTCCCCTCCCTCCCGTCCTACTATCCCTCCCCCTAGCATAAAACCCCTTCAGTAATGATTTCCCCCATGTCTCCCAGCCCCAACCGCATATTTTTTTTTTTTAGAAAGCTCCCCAAACTCTACTTACCTCTCCTCTTTCCTCGGCGAAGTAGCTGCCGGCACCGCGTCTGTGATTGGCTCCCGCTCAGCCAATCACAGACGCGGCTGCGGTCCCGCCCCTCTGCTTGCATTTCCTTGCAAGCAGAGGGCCGGACGCGGCGGAGGATGTTTTTTTTGGGTGGACATAGCCTTTAATTAATATATATTACTTTTGTATAGCATGTGACAGATGTGTGAACTTTTTTTTGCATTTTTTCACCCACGTATTTCAGTATAAAAAATAGATATACCGTATATACTCGAGTATAAGCCGAGGTTTTTAGGTTTTAAAATAAACCTAAAAACCTTACCTCGGCTTATACTCTCAAGGTCCTTCCTTACCCCCATCGATGGTTGCTCACCTCCAATCCGGCTGCCGCACGCTGGGTACGTCCTGCGGGTTTGCCAGCTGATGTCACTACTCGGCGCCGGGCTGTGAGAGGCGCAGAGTAGTGACGTCAGCCGGCAAATCCACAGGACTTACACAGCGTGCGGCAGCCGGATTTGGCCATAAGGAGACGGCGATCATCCTGGAGTGCAGCTTCGTGCCCGTGATCCCTGTGCACTGACAGCCCCGCTAGGAGAGAAAGAACAGCAGCTCCAGCATATGAATTCCTGGCGCGTAGAACAGAGCGAAGTTTCCAAACATCTGTATGGGAATTCTGCTGTCCATTTAAAGGGCAACTTAAGACTCAAACAATACCGAATCAGAAGGCAGTAGTGGTCATAGTTCCTAACCTCGGCTTATTCTCGAGTCAATCAATTTTCCTACTTTTTTAGGTAAAAAAAAGGTACCTGGCTTATACTCGGGTCGGCTTATACTCAAGTATATATGGTACCCTAACCATTATTAAACAACAAAACTATAGCTGGACTCTAGTTTTTCTAACCTGTTGTAAATCTACTGCACACACATATTAGTAAAACCACATGAGCAGAATACATGTTAGAACATGTACTATGGACTACCCAGCTTCCTGGGTTATATCTCATGCATCGAAGGGTTCCAAACTTTATGAAATGTATTTGGGCATTTTCTCTTAGCATACATCCCCCTTTGATAGGGAAGTACAGCATTGATAAGATTTAACCATTGGGTCCTATCGGGGGGCTTATCATAAAATATTTGACACAGTCTGATAATCCCCATCCTAAAACACTCCTTAGCTCCATGGACTGCTAAAAATTCTGGACCTGCACGGCTGCTCCGTAGTGGAGTAATGGTTCTTCAATTTCCAGCCTTGTAAGAATATCTTTCCACATCCTCCAAAATTGCGTGTGGAGGACGGTTCCCGATCCCACAAGGTGTTTACATGCCATATGTAAAAAGGCAAGAAAATCACCTGTAAGGTATGGAGTCAGTATTTTTTTGAAAATAGTTAGTTTGCTTGGATATCATATTCAGTTCTCTATATACTGAAATTGTGAGGCTTGATAATGCAGACGTATATCTGGTAAAGCCAGGCCACAATCTGTTTTCTTTAGTTTGTTGTAAAGTGGTAAGTTTATCATATATCATACTATTTATTTATACAAATGAAGTGTTTCTGTATGTACGTCAGGGAGTGCTGTACACTATATAAAAGTTCGGGTAGGATTGTTAGTTATTTTAATATGGTTAACTCTGCCAATTAAACTTTGTGGTTTGTTAGGAAGTAATCTATTCTTGAGTGTGTGTGGTGGGAGGCAAAATAGCATATAAACTCCTGAAGTGTAGGATGTCGTAACCTCCATGTTAGTGTAAGTTGGAATAACTGAGTGGGTGTGTCCATTGGGTACTTGTATTGTCAGTGTACAGGCTATCCAATTGAGAGTTCATAATTAAATTAAGATCACCCATAAGGATAACATGGGCATCTGGGAAAGACAAACACCACTGCCCTATGAATTGGTTGCAGGGATGGAGGTGGGGTATTTCCATCCGATACATAGGTTACATTATCGTTTGCAATTGATATAAATATAAATTTCCCCTGTTCATCATTTTGAAGTATATTTTAGTCTTCTTTGCAATAATATAGATACTCCCCTAGCGAATAGTTGCTTTAAGCAAATTGGCCTCTTGCAATGGCACATTGAGATGGCACATCAAGTACAACTATTAAGCAAAATTTCCTGTGAAACTAACAAGTGTGTAAGGTGATCCACACTACTCTTTAACACCAGATTACCTTTCACTGGAGATAGGTAATAGAGGTGCCCCAAATAAATGTTAGGAGTAAGAGGGAGGAAAATTAAGAGACAGAAAAAAAGGGAAGAGACTACATTTAAGGTGGGAGGCACAAATGAAATTGGCACACTATGGGGTAGTGCAATTATTACACACATTTTTATATATACTATGAGGCTATTTATATCAATACATTTTGCTGTTCTTATGTAATCCCATTTCCATTTACCATAAATCAAACATATTTTTAGTGTTCAATCATAGATAGCATATCAAGTGGGTATTTCAACCATTAATGTACCTCATTAACAGTCTTGGTAGTTTGCATAATTATGTGTCCCATTAAGGTATCCAAGAGGTTACTCCTTCTTCAAAGGGGGTTATATGTTATCATAGGGTATCTCCAATATTAGGTATCAAGGGAGAGGATTTAGAGGTAATAGCATGCCTTTTGCAAGCTGTGGTAAATATTCCATGTGCTGACAACAATTCAGGCACATTAAAGGGTATCTCCACTGAGAAATTCAATATACCCTCCAATAAAAGTTTCAGAAAAGTTATCCACCTACCCTGAATTCCAGCCTCCTCTGTGCAATACATCAGAAGATATAAAGCTTCTGATGCCTGTAGGCAACACAGGCATCTGATCCTCTTCATTTTCGTGCACGCCTGCTGGAGAACCTCCCGACGCGCGTGCACCACTTAGTGCATGCGCACAAACCATCTTCCGTAGTCGGGAGATATTGACCCTGCTCAGTCTTTCTTCAGCCAATGGGAACATTAGCGTCCACACTCACTTACACACTCTCTCACACACACTCACTTACACACTCTCTCACACACACTCACTTACACACTCTCACACAAACACACACTTTCTTTCGCACACTCACACACACTCACTCTCCACAGATCGCTGCATTGTTTCTGGTTCTGGCCGTCCCCAGACTTCAGGCCCCTTTTTTCACACACTCACACACAGTCTCCCTCTCTCACACACAGTCTCTCTCTCTCACACACAGTCTCTCTCTCTCACACACAGTCTCTCTCTCACACACACACACACTTACACACTCACACACACACACTCATTCACAGACACTCACACACACTCTCACATACACACTCTCAGACTCACACACACACACTCACTCACTCACTCACTGTCACTGTGTCAGGGATCCAGACAAGACCTGCAGACTGCAGCTGTGCATAAGCTCCCATGGCTTTCACTCCCCACAGATCGCAGCCAGCGGGTTTTTTTCCTTCTCGCATTGTGTTCAGAATCATATTAGTGCATGTGCGGACTGTGTAACTTCCGACTGTGCAACTTTGCAGCTGCTATGATTGGGTTCTGAGAGTCCCGACCGTCATGGACTTGAACATGAGCGCTTGCAGCTCTTAAGGTTTTACGCTGCACTAATAAAGGGGGGGGGGTTGGAACCCGGGGAAATGCCGCCTATTAGGTTTTTTTTATTTGGGGTGCCGCCATGAGCAACTTTTTCAAGTTGCTTCATGGTAGGAGCGGCGCTGATTAGATGGATGTCTTTATTTGACCTTCAATATTTGTACTATGTAACTGTTAGACAGACATTATGGGTAGGGTATAAAGGTTGGACTAGATGTACATATGTCTTTATACAACCTCCAATACTATGTTACTATGTAACTGTTATACAGACATTATGGGTAGGGTATAAAGGTTGGACTAGATGGACGTATGTCTTTATACAATCTCCAATACTATGTTACTATGTAACTGTTAGACAGGTATTATGGATAGGGTATAAAGGTTGGACTAGATGGACGTATGTCTTTATACAACCTCCAATACTATGTTACTATGTAACTGTTAGACAGACATTATGGGTAGGGTATAAAACTCCCAGCATCCCTGTAAAATACATCTTCTGTCTCACTCCTAGCATGCACTGAACTATCAGCATCCCCTCTGAAGTAAATCATCTACTTCCACACACACCCCCAACATGATTTTTTAAACCTAATAACTTTTAACACACCAGTCCCCCAAGCCTCTACAGCAGTGTTACAAGTTTCTATTTTTCCTGTGTCTCTCCCTGCACTATCAGCTGTGAATAGATCATTCAGAGACAGGTAAAGGCTTTGTTTACATCAGGCATCACTGGGGTCAAGTGGGTGTGGCAGAAATAATGAATATGCATGTGATGATGCACATTGACTGACAGCCTGCCCAGCACAGTAGCAGAAACGAACAGAACTTCCCCTGGCTGCTGCAAAGAAATAGAGGAGTTTTTAGAGATAATAAAGGTAGGAGGGGGTTGGGGTAAGGGGTACTATCAGATAGAACAAAAAAAAAAAAACGTTTTTACATCAGTGGAGATACCCTTTAACATGGTGCATCCATTCCCTCATCTTTCCAACAGTCCCCCAAGTTCAGGTATAATATCTTAATGGGTAAAATTTAAAGTCTAAGGGGCATGATATGGGCAGCGGGGAGTTAGTGGTTACATACCAGTCTCAGGGAGAATTCCCCATTCCCAGCAAGAGCGTTGCATACTCAATTCAATAGTAACTTAAAATAAGTAGATCCAGTGGTTGTAGCGGTTAAGCCGTTAATGTGGTAAAACATCCAGCCATTCCAATGTAGCCGTTGGGGCCTCAAAGAAATGGGTGTGTCCATTGTGGGCCACCCGAAGTCTGGCCGGGTTAGTCATGGAGTATACAATACCAGCTGTCCGCAGCCTCTGTTTGGCTTCCAGATATGTTGCCCTACATTTTTGCAGTTCTATTATAAAGTCTGGAAACATGGAGGTGTTGTCGTTTCCCAGTTGAAGTTCCCCTTTATTTCTAGCCAAGCAGAGAATGTGATCCCTATCCCTGCAGTTAAGAAGCCTGGCAATCAGAGGTCATGGCGGGGCCCCTGTGGGCATGCGCAATTGAGAATGTCAGGAAAACCAATGTAGCCACAAACTGTTCACATATCCAGTGCTTCAAAAATGTCTCGGGAGGGCACTCTCTATACCTTCCGGTATTCCTATGAAGTGCAAATTTTGCCGTCTTGCTAGATTTTCAAGGTCATCAGCTTCGGCCTGTAGTATTGATATTTGGGATTTAAGGGTGTTAACGTCTGTTGATATGCGAGGTATCTGGACTTCTACTAGGGTCACGCGGTCCTCAACCTCTCCCACCTGAGGTCTAAGATTGTAAGTCATGCCTAATCAGGCATCTATTTTAACCTCTTCTATGAGGACGGTGAGGGAGGTTTTCAACTCCAGGATAGCTTGCAGTGGGTTGTCTGGTTCGGATCCACATCAACTGTCTGTGTCGCGACCAAGTCAGGTTTGTTCGCATGCTGCTGTACTAATGTGGCCTTTTGACTGCATGGATAGGCACCTCCATCGGAAGGCTGCGACACATTGGAATAGACATATTGGCTTGATATATAATTAAAGTCATTTAAAAGAGACTTATAGCTGGTGTTTACGTCACACAGACAGGTGAATCGCGATCAGGATTTACAGAGAGCAAAAAGCATGACATTGAATTACTGGTAGCGGAATGTTTGTTTTAAAAGTTGCTTAAGAGAGAGTGCTGGAAATGATTTGGTGGTCTATGGCAAGGCCTGATCTGAGTGGAACCTGTCCTGTTACTTGGCCACCAAGCTGCAGCTCAGTTTCAGGGTGTTGGCAATCATCCAAACGCCTAGGCTCTCTTTATGTACATTAACAATTTTTCAGTAAGAGAGTGTGAGAGAATGTGAATGCCAAATTTAACACACCTACTCCCCATTCACACCTGTAACACTAACAAGTCACATGGCACGGGTGAAAAAAATGGCTAATTGACATTTTTGACTAAAATGTACTCATTTTTGTTGCTGGCAGTTAAGACATTAAAGGCTATGTCCACCCCGAAATTTTTTTTTTAATATTATGCTCCCCCAGTCCCCCAGCCCAACCGCATATTTTTTTTTTCAGAAAGCCCCCAAACTCTTACTTACCTCCCCTCGATCCTCCGCCGCACTGCCGGCCCTCTGCTTGCGAGAATGCAAGCAGAGGGCGGGACCGGCAGTCGCGTCTGTGATTGGCTGAGCGGCAGCCAATCACGGACGCGGCTGCCGGTCATTCAGTGCAGCGGAGGAAAGCGGAGAGGTAAGTAAGAGTTTGGGGAGCTTTTTAAAAAAAAAAAACATGCGGTTGGGGCTGGGGGACATGGGGAGCAGAATATTAAGGGGGTTTTTCGCTAGGGGGAGGGATAGTAACGGGAGGGAGAGGGAGGGAGGAGGAGGGAGAGGGAGGGAGGGGAAGGGAGGGGGGAAGGGCTGCAGCACGCATGGCGAATCTCCGGGAGGCCAGGTAGCGGCAGTGTCCTATATGGACCTGCTAGCCTCCTGGTGGGCAGTTTTTGGAACTTTGGGGGGACTACAGGAGAACCAGATGGAGTTGGGATGTGAGGTAGGATTAACTACACTACTGGTGGGGCCAGTAGTTGG
This sequence comes from Hymenochirus boettgeri, assembly GCA_019447015.1. Classification (NCBI taxonomy): domain Eukaryota; kingdom Metazoa; phylum Chordata; class Amphibia; order Anura; family Pipidae; genus Hymenochirus; species Hymenochirus boettgeri. The sequence goes on along the minus strand of CM033475.1, from coordinate 180,423,505 downwards.
GGGGATTATAGTTTTAGGGGTGGACATGCCCTTTAATGGATTCTGAGGGGACAGCAAATTTACAGGTATACAAGCTGTATAGGGACTACTTTACATTGTATCAAAGTGTCAGATCTTCAGTATTATCTAATGAAAAGATAAAATATTTACAAAATATGTTACGGTTAACTTAATTTTGTAACATACTGTATATCAAGTGTAGTATACATTTTATTTTCAGTTATCTTTGTATGAATTGATTGTGAAGGTTCTCATTCATCCAGGTCATGGTTTATCTGTTGTATTCAGTTAGATCAACTGGACTTTAAGTTTAGTTCTTAAAGATTTTCGCTAGACATCCAACTGGTTTTCTCAATTCAGAATGACATGTTCCAGAATCTGTTGGCAATTAAATACCCCGGAAAGCCCCCTGGTATGAATTTTTTAGTTCAATGATTTGATGAGTAAGACGGACCAAGACAAAAACACAATTTATTTTATGTTGGGGTCCCCCCATCAAGATTGTTTCAAGGGATCCGCAAGGGTGAAAAAAAAAAAAAGAAACCAGCTTTAAAACGCAATGGCATAGAAGATAGGCTAACAAATCAGCACACTAACATATATGCAAATGCCATTCTTAAAAAAAAAAGTTACTTGTGCTAAACACAAGATATAAAAAAAATAACTAGTAGGGGAGCTGTACAAATATATACCATATATACTCGAGTATAAGCCGAGGTTTTTAGGTTTTAATAAACCTAAAAACCTTACCTCGGCTTATACTCGAGTCAAGGTCCTTCCTTACCCCATCGATGGTTGCTCAACTCTAATCCGGCTGCCGCACGCTGGGTAAGTCCTGTGTGCTCAACTCCAAATACGCCTGCCGCATGCTGGGTAAGTCCTGTGGTGCTCAACTCCTAATCCGGCTGCGCACGCTGGGTAAGTCCTGTGGTTTGCCGGCTGACGTCACTACTCGGCGCCGGGCTGTGAGAGGCGCCGAGTAGTGACGTCAGCCGGCAAATCCACAGGACTTACCCATCGTGCGGCAGCCGGAATAGGAGTTGAGCACCACAGACTTACCCATCGTGCGCGCAGCCGGATTAGGAGTTGAGCACCACAGGACTTACCCATCGTGCGGCGCCAGATTAGGAGTTGAGCACCACAGGACTTACCCAGCATGCGGCAGCCAGATTTGGAGTTGAGCACCACAGGACTTACCCAGCGTGCGGCAGCCAGATCGATGGGGTAAGGACCAACTTACTGGGGGGACTCTCCGGGGAGGGAGGGAAGGGGGCTCTACTCTGCATGTTTCAGTTGCTTTTTAACTGCAGAATTCCCATACAGGTGTTGGAACTACAACTCCCAGCAACTAAAGCATGCTGGGTGTTCGTAGTTTTCCAAACATCTGTATGGGAAATCTGCTGTCCATTTAAAGGGTAACTGAATCAGAAGGCAGTAGTGGTCATAGTTCCTAACCTCGGCTTATACTCGAGTCAATCAATTTTTCCTACTTTTTTAGGTAAAAAAGGTACCTCGGCTTATACTCGGGTCGGCTTATACTCGAGTATATACGGTACTTAACACTATTTTTGATCCCTCTTTTGGGTCAATTCATTAAACATTTGCACAGCAGGTTTTCCATGTACCAATGACATACTTTTCCAACAGTCAATATATTTACCTGACAAGTCTTATTTTGTGAAAGTACAGTATATGAAATGTGCTATTTATTACTTAAATAAAATACATAATCAGGAAATCAGAAGATTGGGGGAAATCACCTACATAAGGAGAGTTAGGGCTGGTACACACCATCAGAGTCTTTGTCCCGACCAACCGTTCACTAGGACTGTTGCGACTGATTGTATAAGCATGTCCGATTGCCCAATTGTTTAATTTGGCCGCCCGCAAAGACACTACAAACTTTTTTGCCCCACCAACCAAACGGAAATATTGGTCGGCCCGAAAAATCAGCTTGTGTGTAGATAGGTTACAAATACTTTTTAAATCTATATTTCTGTAGGTAAAGTGTTCTGTCCTGCTCTGTGAGCTTACACAGCCATCGTAAATTCGGAGGACTTCAAGGTACCATATCTGGATATCTGGCACCAATCAGAAAGGTAAGAATTGCAAAATTGGGGATTAGGGGGTGCTTACTTTATGTATAAAAGATTTGAACATTCCCAAATAGTTTTCTTTCTTGGTGACATTTATGTTTTCTAAGGACTAAGCCACACTAAAGCATTTCTGATGCACTTCCAATCGCGTTTTGCGATTCGTTTATACACGGAGCAGAACACGGCAACAATTTTTTTCAGTTCTGATTGCAGCACATGTGGACAGTAATGCATGAAGCGTGTACTTTTAACTAGCATTGCCATCTCTTAGTGTGGTCCAGTGGCGGCACTACACCGGAGCACAATGGGGCACGTGCCCCAGTTCACAGATTCAGTGCCCCCAAAGTGCCTCCCTTTCAATCCATACCACTTTTCCAATATGTTGTTCTGGCCTTGCCGGGCAGTGTAAGTTCTAAATAAAGTTTTCTTTGAAAAACCTAATAAGACCTAACATTGTCTGGCCAGCTGGAAGTTAATAGAGTTCTGCACAGGACAGGGTGCCGCAGCAGTGCTTCGTAGGAGGTGGATGTAGCTGGACAAGCAGGATTGGGAAGTCTGTAACTCTCCACATAAGAACAGCAGTAATTGAAGCCCAAGAGGAAGGACAGGGTTATCTCTAAATGGTACATACAAAAAAATAGAAGCCTAGTGCACATCCAATTAATTTGCTTATATTTTACTTTACCATTGTATTGTGACTTAAAAAGCCTGCCCTTGTCTCTAGATAAATTAAAGCAATTAGTTCAAAAACTTGGCCAAATTATTTTAAGCCCAGCAACCACTTCACGGTTTGCTTTATTCTGTTGGATCCTAACTTTTAACCTTTTTTTTACTTAAGTAACTTTTTACCTTCTTAGGAGACATAATTCTCAAACTTTGTCTTAATATCAGTACCTGCCATTTATGAGATGAAAGTCCCTGCTGCTCCTTCGCTTGCTTTCTTGGGACTAACTCTCCAGCTTTCAGTACTTGAACACATGACCCACTGTAGCAGGCAGCAGCTGGACACTCCCCTCACTCACAGCCACGCTAAATACAAACACTGGCTACAGAGGTAACAAATTATTTTTTTTTGCAAAGTCTGTGATTCTGTTATTACTCACATCATGGAACTTTGGGTACAGTTCACTGTGTGGGACAGAAATAGATATATATGGAGATAGATAGATAGATATGGATCTGCCAACTATCTATATGTCCATCTCATAAGATATATGTCTATCTTATTATATCTATCCTATTTATCTCCATATATAGAGAGAGATTAGATTATAATAAGATAGATGTATCTTATTATGAAAGAGATATAGATACCATAGATAAATCGATAATGACAGATAACAGATATACAGATAATCTATCTTTATCTATGTATCTTCATATTTCTCTATCTATATAACAATCTCCATATATCTAAGAAAGAAGATAGATATAGAATGGACAGATAGAAAGACAAACATGTATGTAGCCAGGCAACTATTATTGTAGTTTAATTCTATAAACTAAAAATTCTTTGTTAAAAACACACACAGTTTAACTGTAAGGTGTGTAATAGCTGTTTTGTACATCTTACATTATACTAACATAAATTGTTGGTATTTTTTAATTTGCCCCATTTCTTAGCCTATGTGCCCATGTTGTGCCCCTGGAAAACTCTGGAGCTGGAGCCGCCACTGGTGTGGTCCCAATTGAATACTATGTTCTGCTTCCCACAAATACATTCTATTATATAGACCAGGGATGCAGTGATTGTTTCCATAAAAATTTGTGTGGACTGGGCATCGCTAATATAGAGCTTCTTAAAAATATTTTTTAAAAAAAACGTTTCCTTTTTTTCTCCTGAAACCCTACATTAAGTAGAAAATGCTTCTAAATATAAAATTTTGAAATGTACCTTTTAAGTAGTCTGCTAACCCATAATTACAGTTTCACCTAAATACGAGTCTCAAGGGACCAAACAATGAAAAATGTATTGCTTAGGAAAGGGAATATTAGAGCATAACAAGTTTTGAACACCCGCCTCCCAAAAATATAAATTCCATTATATTATATATATATATATTTATATCTTCATAGGAGATTGCATTGAGTTTTTAGGAGATACCAATGTTGTGGGAGGTATAGGATATTACATATAGGAAAGGTGTATCTGTATGGGTGGCATTTCTCACTATTACGATTTAAAGAGGAACTGTGGTCCAAAAATGACTTTAGGTAAATTGATAGGAATTGCTCTCCTGAGAGTTCTTGCAATTTATTTCCATTGTTTATTTTACATAGTTTTGAAGATATTTACATTTTTGTGTGTGATATGGCAGCAGCATCACCAGGTCCCCTGCACTTCCTGCTTCCAGCTCTGAAACCTGTCAGTCAATCTGCCCTGTGTCTCCTCCCCTTTGCAGGCTTCCTGGTCCCTCCCTCCCACTCATGGACCCCATGGTCCCTCCAGTTGCAGGCCCCCCTCTGCCCATTCCCTTACAGCCCCATGTGGCCCCACCCACTCATGGGTGCCATGGCCCCACCCACTCGTGGGTGCCTAAGCCCCACCCACTCACAGGTGCTGTGGGCCTGACACTTTGACATATACACCAAGGCTCCTTATATACCACCTCCAGCCTGCAGGTGGTGTCAGTGAGTGATAAAAGACAAGACATTCCTGCTCTCTATGACTAGGAGGATAGAAAGTGAAAGTAGATTGTGGTGTGTGCTTTGGAAAGATATTGAATGCAACACAAGATCCTGTGTATAAGATCCTGTTACCACCTGTTGGGAGGACATATGATTGGACAGACAAGTTACCTTATTGGATACAAACTCTGAGGCAACAAATAAATGTACACCAACTTACAAGGACACACAATATACAGGCCTGGTCAATATTGAAAGTGGTGCACCATAGGCAGGGACCCCTGATTACTGCACGTTATGTGGAGAACCTGTTTACGTGCACTGTCTGCTTTGTGCCAGACCACCAGAGTAACCCACTGTGTGCCATGCTACCCATAATCCTTCCATAAAGCAGTGATCTGGTACAAATTGGTGGCAGCAGTGCTGGTAATACCATTTATTCTCCCTGTTTTCTCTGTATATTTGTTCTATGTATTAAGCTATGGAGGCTGCTACTGATACTATTGATTTAAATCCTCCCGTCCTTGTACCTGCAGATAAAATTCCCCAATTAGACTGAGAAGCTCTACCGGGCCCAATTGCCAAACCTATTTTTCAACCTGATCCATTTGATAGGGTAACTAGAGAGTGGACTGATTGGCTAGAACAATCTGAATTGGCAGCCACTATTACTGGTTAGGATGAAGGAGCTCACTTGCAAGTCCTTAGCCTTTTGCTTAGTGGTAAAGCCAGGCAGGTATACCAATGATTTACTGTAATACTGAAATAAAAAGCAGTTATCAGTTATTAAATTTGTTCTGAAGCTATTTTTTTTTCAATTAGATCTGTATAAAAAGAGTATATAAAGGATAAATCCATATCTTTAGGTAAACTGGGAATGAAAAATGTTTGTTTATACATTAGATTATTAGGGCAATGCTATTATAATAACATGATGCTGTGAGGTAGCTTCTGTTATAATATATGAGGTACCATCACCATTTGCCGTGGTGAATACTAATAAGTATTAACCTAGCATGTTTAGTTTCAACCACAGTGTGGCAGGATTGCCTAGGTCTACTAGGTATGCTTTACTCAGGGAGCAAAGCATTCAATAGAGCTTAGCAGTATTGCCCTTTATTATATACAAATACAAGTATATGCAACTCACATTTATTCTAAATTTCTTTCAGGTTACTAAAATTACTCTAAATTACTTTCTATTGTATGCTTTGCTCCCTGAGTAAATTTATTCCCCCCCCCTTTAAGGCAGTCCAGAAAAAAAGGTTTAGAAGCTCTGTAAGCTCCCATGATTCCCTGGTATAGGTCATACTAAATAAAGAGAGAAGCAGGTATGGTCTTGTTCCCCCAGGGATTGTACTTTACTCATTAGGTTAGGACTGATGCTGGGATATTGCCTTGAAGTGGCGCATCAGCTGATGCAAGTTTGTACAAATTATGTAACTAAATGTATCCATTTTAACTTGAGTGTAGGTAATTACCCTTTGTTGCTTGCATATATGTTTGATCATTATATCAAATTAATTTATGCTTATAAGTGCAGTTGAGTGTTGGAGTCTTTTGTGTAATGTATAAAATTGGCGGCCCTCCTTTGCACCGCACCCAGGGGAAAATTTGTATACGGTAGATTATGCTGAGGAGGTTAATAATTTTTTTTACATTTTAAATACATCTACAATGTATTTTTCCTTTCTCTATGCTTGATATTTAGTACAGACATGTAGCAACTTGGACACAAGGCTTTGGGTACGTTTAACTGCATAAGAGAACATTGAAATCTATTTGTCATAGCAGAGGAAAATAGAAACTATTTATGTGAGACACCGGAGCAGAGCCTTCTTATTCTGTCATTTTTATGCTCTGTGGAGGACTTTTTGCTCCTTTTGGCCCACTTCCCCTTAAGCTTTTCAGCTGCCTTGCCTATTGTGACACACTGGTAAATATAAGAGAATTTAGAAATACCTTCAAAAGCATTCTAAATAATTTCAATTGAAAAGGTATAGTTCACAAAGCTAATGTTATAATTGGTACAAATCTGTTAATCTGATAACATGCAGAACTACCATGTCCAATACCTATTCATTGTGTACATAGTACAATAATTTTTGCCAAAATAGAAGCACTTACCCAGAAAAGCAACTAGCAGAATGTTAACATGACTGCTCCAAGCAGAGCCCAGTCTTACCAAGGCAAAACGAGATAATGGTCTGAACATCCTTTGCCTTGAGAAGAGTGTAAATTTCATCAGCTTCCCTTTCACTCCATATCTAAAAAAAGCGGTTGTTGAAATCCAGTTGACAATGGATTCTTCCACAGTGCCATTTAATCCGTACAGGTTTTATAATGTAATTTGAACCAAAAATCCTGGTTTAGCATTGTCTCTGAATGCAACAAAAGACATTGCAGTAAAGGGAATAGCTATTTTTCTGTAGTAAATTACAAAGTGATGATTGACTTCAACATTGTTCACCAATTTGTTTAACTAGCTATGCATCATGACCACTCAAGAATAAATTACATCACTGCTTAATATGAAAGCATACAAAAACCGTTATATACCGGAATTCTACTGTGTGACCCCAGCTGTAATACAATATCCAACACGTATGGGGCACCGACAGAAATGTAAACCCATAGTAGCAATTCAAAAAGGATTTCTGGTACTATGATCGCAATTATAGGACTAATATAGGATCCAATGTATTTGGATCAAACATTGATGCATTTAATGTATGCAAAGCTGCTCCATCATCTAAAGCATAGAGGTATTTAAGACTTCTTTACACAGTTGAACACCCTTTTACATCCATCTTTAATGAGATATATACAGACTATACAGCAGGTGTCAGGGAAAAACTTGATACAGGAAACAAAACTAAAAACAAGCCTTAACCTGTATAAAAAGCAGTCTAACAAGCATAAACACTTCAATAAAAAAAATTATATTTACAAAAAATACAGAAATATACATATATTGCATGTGTTTAAGTTCAGTTCATGTTCATTAAAAGAGATAAAGCCACAGGTATTTAGTTTAGTTAGGATTACCCACTGGGGCCTAATACCTTAACTTGCTTACAGCTTACTACTTTGGAAACTTTCTTAAAGGGCATGTCCACCCCCAAAACTATAATCCCCCCCAGTAATGGCCCCACCATGTAGTGTAGTGTAATCCTTACCTCACATCCCAGCTCCATAGGGTTCTCCTGTAGACCCCCCCTAAAGTCCCAAAAACTGTCCACCAGGAGGCTAGCAGGACTCTGCCTGCTACCTTGCCTCCGGTAGATATTTGCCATGCGTACTGCAGCCCTTCTCCCCCCTCCCTCCCCCTCCTTCCCGTTCTACTATCCCTCCCCCTAGCATAAAACCCCCTAAATATGATGTTCCCCAATGTCTGGCAGCCCCAACCGCATATTTTTTATTTTACAAAAGCTCCCCAAACTCTTACTTACCTCTCCTCTTTCCTCCGCTGCACTTTAATTATGTTGTACCAATCTACTAACCAGCTGATATACAAAGCAATGTGGAATATTATTAAGATCTATGTATAAATCTATGTATTTAACTCTGAAACCCAAGATATAACTGTCACTGTATGATTACGACTACATTGCTTAATAAAACGAATTAAAAAAAAAAATATGTGATAGATAGTCCACTTAATCTCCTCAAATGTGCTTGTTTAATACATCTCCTATGTTCACTAATACGTGTATTGACCATTCTGTCAGTTTTCCCTATGTACATTTTTTTACATGGGCAAGTGATCAAATACACCACCCCCTAGACCCTAGATTCTACAATTAAATGTAGAATTAACACTAATATCCATACCCACATATTTACAATTAATACATACACCACATTGTCTCATCCCTTTATTCTCACCTCCACCCTTCCCTTTAATAGCCCTGAGTTCACTAAGTGCCACTATTTCTTTTAAATTATTTTTCCTCTTATACGTAGACAGGTCTCCTTCCTACCCATTCTATGAGTTCCTCATCCGTCTTTAAAATGTATGGAAATTTGCAGACAATCCTCTCAAATTTCCACGTTTGTCCCATATTCTGTAATAATCCTTACTGTATTCTTCTTATCAGCCCTCACATAATTCCTACCCTTAACCTTCAATAATTCCCTACTACTGATCTTATCTACCTTAGATACTGCTCCCTTCAAAATCTCTTTACTATAAGGTTTTTATTCAAACCTATCTAGAACAACTTTAGCCTCTTCTGCACAATTTCTTTTTATTCGTAGTAATTGACCATATGGAGCATTAACCTTCCATACCTTTTAATTACAACTCCCATAATTGATATAGGAGCTCGCATCTAAGGATTTAAAATTGTTTTCTCTCTCTAACCTATTTCCCCTCACCTTGATCTTTAAATCTAAAAACATAATAGTATCCAAATTTGCTTCTATCTGGAACTTAAGGGAATCTTATGAATTATTCAGTATATTGAAAAATATATTTAATTCCTCATACGTTCCTTCCCAAATCATCAAGACGTCGTCTATGTAACGTCGCCAGTACTTAATGTTTTTTGATACATCGATTGCTTATATAGAAATGCCTCTTCCTAGGCTCCGACAAACAAGCCGGCATAGCTAGAAGCACAAAAAGTGCCCATCCCCGTGCTCACTGTTTTCCTATAGAAAATGTCACAGAACATGAGGTAGTTATGATCTAGAATGAATTGCAACCCTTCCTCCAAAAATTTACAAAATGTTTTCATTCAAACCCATTTTTAGGGTTGCCTCTATCCCCCCCTTATGGGGGATTACTGAATACAAAGATGTCACATCAAAGGTGATAACATATAGCTAGGTTCCCATTTAAAATCTTCGAATTAATTTAACACTTCTAATGTGTCTTTCAAATAAGATGGAACTTTTTTCACCAATGGAGCTAGAAATGAATCTAGAAATCTTGATAAATTTGCTGTGAGCCCACCTACCCCAGAAATAATGGGTCTTCCCCGCGGGGATTTTAAGCATTTATGAAGTTTTGTCAGATGGTAAAATACTGCAATTCTCGGGTTGGGATTGAAAATAAACTTGAATTTGTTGTCTGAGATGTTTTTTTCATTCACATGGTAATTCAGCCAATTTTTCAATTCCTTTACATATTCCACAGTTGGTTTTGCTTTTAAAATCACATACGTCTTCCTATCTTCTAAAATTCTCTTTGCTTCACTAACATATATATCTAGGTCCTGAATAACCACCACCCCCCTTTATCTGCTGCCCTAATAACTATTGTTTCGTCCTTGGTCAAATTCCTGAGGGCCCTCCTCTCACTTTTAGTTAAATTGTCCCTATATTTCTGATCCTTAATCTTCATCTTCCTTATCTCCTTATTCACCAGAGCTCCAAATAGTTCAATACTACCCCCACCCCATTGTAGGATTAAAAACGGACTTCCTCTTAAATTCCTTATTACACAAACTGTCCCCTCCTTCCCCCCCTTTTCCAATTCCATTTAATTTCTAATTATTAAACATTAATTATGAGGCAAAAGAATTTGCCAAGTTAAAGAATTTTATCAAAAACACAGAAAGTTAATTACAAACATATTTCAATATGTTACTTATTCTTCCAAGACAGGGGGGGAAAAAAGTCTTCAGAATATTTATATATACATAAGACACTGAGCTATGTAATGAATGGCCCATTATCAACAGCATATTCTACTAATTCCATAAAACAAGGAACTAGGGAATTAGGACTACTGTTCTACAAGGACATTCAATAATAGATTGTAAGAGCACATAAAAGCCCTAAACAAAAACAATATTAGCCTTTTCAGGCTTGAGAATTAGGGGACTGTAATGCATTAATAATAAATTAAAAGTTCTTAAATAAATAACGAATGATCTTATCCCTCATCATCTTTGTATGACATCTCAGGATTCAGTGGCTGAAAATAGATCACGATGACCTTGATTTGTAAAAAGGAAAAGGAAGGGAAAAGAAAATATAGAAAATAGTGCGTTAGGATGGAGACATTAGCATAAACATTAGTATTTAAAACTCCGTAATTTCTGAATGCCTTTTTTTGGCTTTCAGCCTTATTGCCATTAAAAAAGAAATCCAACAAGATCAAAACAGTCATTTCTACAAGTTGTCAACAGCTGTATACATTCAGGCTGTATTGCATTTCTGTAAACATGCATTGGAGGCAGAAGAAGAAACTCTGCAAGTCTCTGCGTCCCACTCTAAAAATGAGGATTTATTCGTTATTTGTTGGGTAATTTTACAAACCTCTAATTAATGAAGAGTAACAAAAAGTTTAACTAGGCCTTTTTATGTATGCATACATTAATTAAATATTAAAGCTTAATGAGAAACCACACAAACTAGAAAAAGGGTCATGAAATTAAAATGAGTAAAAATATGTTGGCTGATGACATGAGAAAAAAAACCCACATAACTCAAAAACCCTTATTTACACAAATACACACATCCACACACTATTATTTATTTTGCAGTGACTATTTCCAATGATTCCATTTATTAGGAAAATGCATGTAAAATGCTTCCACAAAAGGTTCTTACGTACTTATGAAGGGATTAAAAAAATTATAATATGAGCTACAAAGAAAGCATTCATTCACAATTTAAAGGCTTTGCAAAAAGTTGTATGATACTACTAAAATGCACTCACCTCCTTTCCTGAATAGTGACAAAAACAGACTCAGACCATGCAATGCAGCAACAACTAAAAGGGTAAAGATTTGCAGAATGTGCAAAAACTGTAGCGGAAATACAAGACTGCCTATTAAAGTAAATCCCTCCCTAGTCAAATTCAGGAAGGGTAAAAGCTTGCATTTTAGTGTATTGGTTTTTGCTACTCAGCTGAAATCCATTTAATGAAGAGTGCTTCAGCAGGAACAGATTTGCCTGTTCTTGCAGGAACTATTTCTAATGCTAATTTTAAATCCTTATTCTGCGTTTTTTTTTATTTTTATCAATGACAAGAAAGATTTCTTCATAAATGTAATGCAATGTGATGTTCCTTATAGAAAAATGCAGATCTTTAATGATTTCACTAAATCGAATAGTCATTTCCAAATATACAAATGTTACCAGATCTAAAAAATATACAGCTGTATGCAATGTTTCGGCAACTTACGGTGAGTCAAACAGAATTTTAGTTTGAATTTTAAGTGAAAAAATGTAAAGAAAAAAAAATCTAAAAATATTAAAATGTTTCTAAAATAACACACAAATGTTAATACAGAGTTTTTGGCACATTGCATACATTTTAAAACTCACGGCAAACAGAAATACAGGTCACATAGTCCACAAGTAACACTGAAGAAAGTGGTTTTCAATAATTTATGAGAGTTTGAAATGAAGAATGATAATATTACATTCCCTAAACCCTGCATTTGTCCACTCCCCCTTCCTTTTTCCCTCTTAAAAAACAAGCAAGTACTTCTGTAAATTTAGGTTTTTGTAATAGGAGACGACAGGGAGGGACTTTTGGGTACGCCTCCCAAGCAGTCTCCAATCAGGAGGTGTCCAGACATGTGCCTAATACCACTTGATCCACTGTCTACTCCTAGTCTCCTGTTGCCATCCCATCCATAACTTGCTCCTGGAATCCTGCTGCCATCTCAGTCCATCATATCCACAGCCTGTTCCTGGTCTCCTGTTGCAGCCTTATTCCAGCTGATCTACAGCCTGCTTTTGATCTCCTGCTGCAGTCTCATCCATTACTTTCTTCACCATCTCCTGATCGCCTGTTGCTGTTTCACCCACCAAATCTACCTGCTGCTCCTGGTCTCGCATTGCATAACTGATCATCACACTGTGACTGTTTCGTGAGTGCCGCTTACCCACTTACTCTGCACTCTTGCCTTACTGAGTTTTGGGATGCCTGTCACCCAAACTCAGAAAAGTAATTACTGTAATTTTCACCACAGAGGCTCTGCCAGCAGAACTTGGTGTGGGTGTAACTGCACAGGTTGTTTTATGCCCTGATTTAAAGTTGGAAAGCAATCTTCCACGTTACTTATACGTGGCTTAGTTTTGGTGACTCTTAGTTTCTGCAGGTCCTGCTAAAGCAGCTTTACATCTATATTTTCCTCATATAGTTAAGAAGCGAGGTTGGATTGGCAGGTGGAGTTGCCTCGACGACCTCCTCTGCTTTGCGGCCTTCTGGCCACCATCTGTGTCTTGGCGCTGGGACATTTCTAGTTTATTGACAGCATCCTTAATTTTTGGGGGAGGTAAGGGTGGTAAGGTGGTAAGTTGGTAAGGCCTAGTAAGGCCTGGTATACTTAGGAATGCCTTCTGAGGTCTGTCTTGTGAGAAGGAAGTGTGTGCGGCCTATATTAAGGCATACCAGGCCTCGCCCTCACAGATAAAGTTTTAAAGGAGAATAAAAGTATAAATGAGATGGAATGGATTATTTCTTCGGGGGTTGTTTATACTGGATGAGTTTCTGTGGCTTTTTATGCAGTTTTCAGAATGTATACAAAACAATGGCATATTTTCCCCATAGACATCCATAATTAACATTCACATGGTCCTAAAACATGTCTCTAAAAACAAACTCATTGAGATTAACATCACTGGCTTTTCATACTTGCACTTGCTAAAAGAGTTTCATCCTTTTTTTGGACCTAACAAAAGGAAGTTTCCTGTGAGTGTAACAAACTTGTGAGTGGCCCTTTCTCTTAAGGACCTTGATCTCAAGGACATAAAAAAAGAAGGACACTTAATCATTTGATGGTTGTATGGTGTGTGTGAAAGTTTGAAAATAAGGATTGTTTGACAGTTTGAAAATAAGGATTGTTTGTACTGTTAAAAACTGTGTGCAGGATTGAGTGTGCAGTAAGCAGTGTGCAGTAAGCAGACTAATCTTTCTTCTTCCAGTTAAAGGGGTGTGCTGGACTTCTATATTCTAGTATTGTACCTTGTGTTGTAATCACAAACAGGCTGTAAAAGGGTTAATAAGTGTTTGGTTTTTTTTTCCCTCTCTTTCTGGCTCTTGCACTAATTGGTGTGGGGGTTGGGGCCTATTAGTTAAATAGGATTCACAGTTGTTGGGCCTGTGGTTTGGACCTAACAAAAGGAAGTTTCCTGTGAGTGGCCCTTTCTCTTAAGGACCTTGATCTCAAGGACATAAAAAAAGAAGGACATTGAAACAAGAAGGGCAATTAAACAAGGTTTGTGCGTCACTGTGTTGGTGTGGTGTATTAGAAGGGACAGTTTTGTCAGTACCATGCAATGTGCATTGTGCCACATGTATAGGAACCTGGAGCAGACGTTCCGGGGGAACCTATGTCTGTGTCAGGTGTGAGTGGGTTGCCCGTTTGGAAGCTGAGGTGGAGAGTCTAAGGGGGCAGCTTGCAGCATTGCGGGGATTGGCAGAACTGGGGGGACAGCAGGCACTGGCTGGGGCCAGTATAGAGGTGGGTGAAAGAGGGACAAGAAAGGATGAGGAAGGAGGTAGTTTTGTTAGGGTTACTAGGGGAAGTGGGGGACGGAAGAGTAGGGGGGCTTCTTCCCAGATTGTCCATCCCAACAGATTTGCCGCCTTAGGTAATGAAGTGGAGGAGGACACCTCGGAATTAGCGTGTATGGAGGGGGCTAGTCCCTTGAGCACCCAGGGGACTGCCATCTCTGATACAAGGGAGGAGGAACGAAGGGTCAGGAATGCAAGGCAGGTGGTAGTGGTAGGGGACTCCATTATAAGGAAGGTAGATAGGGTAATCTGCCGCCAAGACCCTACATGCCGAACTGTGTGTTGCCTGCCTGGTGCTAGGGTTCGGCATGTGGTGGATCGTGTAGACAGATTATTGGGTGGGGCCGGGTGTGACCCGGCGGTTTTGGTTCACATTGGTGCCAATGACAAAGTTAGAGGTGGAGGTGAGGTCCTTAAACATGATTTCCGAGAACTAGGGGCCAAGATAAAAGCAAGGACCTCCAGGGTAGTGTTTTCAGAAATACTACCGCAGCCACGTGCTAAGCCAGGGAGACAGCGGGAGCTTAGGAGCATTAATGCGTGGCTAAGAGAGTGGTGTAAGGAAGAAGGGTTTGGGTTTATTGAGAACTGGGCAGACTTTGCTGTCGGCTACAGGCTCTTTAGTAGGGATGGGTTGCACCTCACTGATGGTGGTGCAGCTGTTTTAGGGGAGAAGATGGCTAGAGGGTTGGAGGAGATTTTAAACTAGGTTTGGGGGGGGAGGGTATTAGCAGTCTCACTGGGATAGATTGTCCAGGAGGAAAGCAGGGTGTACGAATAAATTACAGGATCATAATCTAAAATGTATGTTTGCAAATGCGAGAAGCCTGGCGGACAAAATGGGTGAATTGGAAATGATGGCATTGAATGAAAAGTATGATGTAATAGGTATAGCAGAAACGTGGTTGAACAGTTCTCACGACTGGGCTGTAAATATAGAAGGATATGCCTTGTTTAGGCAGGACAGAAAAAAAAGGAAAGGGGGAGGAGTATGTGTATATGTTAAAAAAGAATTGAAGCCAAATTTAAAAGAAGAGATAGCTGGTGATATGGATGATAAAGTGGAGGCAATATGGGTGGAATTAGGCAACAGGAAAGGGGGTAATGTCATTGTTGGTGTCTGCTATAAGCCGCCAAATGCTAGCAGAGAGGAGGTGAGTCAACTTCATATGCAGTTGGCAAGGGCTGCAAGTTTGGGGAGTGTGCTCATTATGGGGGACTTCAATTACCCTGACATTGATTGGTGTGGTGGAACTGCCATCACAGAAAAAGGCGATGAGTTCCTGAATTTGCTGCAGGATAATTTTCTCTCACAGGTGGTTGAGGTTCCTACTAGAAAAGGAGCTCTGTTGGATCTGGTAATATCTAACATTGTGGAGCGCATTATAGATATAAAGGTAACTGGAGGCTTAGGGAATAGTGACCATGAAATAGTGGCATTTGGACTTTGTTATCGAAAGGAAAAGTGCGCTGGGTTAACAAAGACATTTAATTTCAGGAAAGCAAATTTTCCCAGGTTAAAAGCAGCTCTTCAGAATGTCAACTGGGATAATGTATTAACAGGTAAAGGTACTGAACAGAAGTGGACTGTGTTCAAGGGGATTTTAAGCCAGTTCACATCTAAATTTATACCCTTGGGAAATAAATGTAAAAAAAATAAATCCGCGCCCATGTGGCTGAATTCTGATGTAAAGAGGCAAATGGTAAGGAAGAAAAAGGCATTTAAAACCTTTAAGGCCGAGGGAACGGAAAGGGCCTTTAGGGAGTATAAAAACTGTAACAAGGAGTGTAAGAAAGCAATCAAACTAGCTAAAATTAATAATGAAGTTAGGATAGCTGAAGAAAGCATCACTAAGCCTAAACATTTTTTTAAGTATATTAATAGTAAGAAGATGAGGACTGAGAATGTGGCACCATTAATTAATGGGGATAAGTTAGTTACGGAGGATGGCGATAAAGCAAATGTCTTGAATAATTTTTTTTCCTCTGTATACACTATAGAAGATCCAAGTACAGATATCATAGAGTATAGTAGCAATAAAGGTATACAAGATTCAAGTTCACTTTGGTTAACCGAGGATATGGTACAGAAAGAACTAAATAAGGTTAATATTAGTAAATCTCCTGGACCGGATAAAATACATCCTCGGGTACTTAAGGAGCTAAGTTCAGTTTTATCTAGGCCATTGTTTCTTATTTTTGCTGATTCCCTCATGTCCGGTGGTGTGCCTCTGGATTGGAAAAAGGCTGATGTTATTCCAATATTCAAAAAGGGTAGTCGTTCACAGCCGGGTAATTACAGGCCTGAAAGTTTAACTTCAGTGGTGGGGAAGATCCTGGAAAGTTTAATAAGGGAACATGTTCTAGAGTATGTTTCAAGGACTGACATTATAAGCAGTAACCAGCATGGATTTAGGAGGAATAGATCTTGTCAAACTAACTTGCTTGGCTTTTATGAGGAAGTAAGTAGAAATTTAGACTCTGGTATAGCAGTAGATGTAGTTTACTTGGATTTTGCAAAGGCTTTTGATACAGTCCCCCATAGGCGACTAATGAATAAGCTAAGGTCTGTTGGTCTGGGGAGTCACATTTGTACATGAATAGAAAATTGGTTAAAGAATAGGATGCAGAGAGTAGTTGTTAATGGGGCTTCATCATTATGGACTAAAGTTGGGTGCCACAGGGTTCTGTGTTGGGGCCGCTTCTATTTAATCTATTTATTAATGATTTGGAAGTGGGTATTGTCAGCAAGGTTTCTGTGTTTGCTGACGACACAAAACTTTGTCGAGCATTAAAAACTTCAGAGGATGTGCAATCGTTGCAAGGGGATCTAGATAGATTATCACATTGGGCTGCTAAGTGGCAGATGAAATTCAATGTTGATAAATGTAAGGTGATGCATTTTGGACTTAAAAATACTTGTGCTACTTATACTATAAATGGCTCTGTGTTAAGTAAATCCCTGTTGGAAAGGGATCTTGGAGTTTTGGTGGATAACAAACTTAAAGGTAGCAAGCAGTGCCAGGCGGCAACAGCCAGAGCCAGCATGGTATTGTCTTGTATAAAGCGAGGTATGGATTCAAGGGAGGAAAATGTAATTCTCCCTCTTTACAAAGCATTGGTAAGGCCTCATTTGGAATATGCAGTGCAATTTTGGAATCCTGTGTACAAAAAGGACATCTTTGAAATGGAAAGGGTTCAGAGAAGGGCAACTAAATTAATAAGGGGATTGGGGGAGCTTGAATATGAAGAGAGACTGGAAAAGTTACAATTATGTACGCTGGAGAAAAGGTGCTAGCGTGGGGATAGGATTACTGTGTATAAATACATTAACGGGCCATACAATAAACTATCTGGGGCATTGTTCACCAATAGAACATGTCAAAGGACACGAGGACATCCCTTAAGACTTGAAGAAAAAAAGGTTTAGGCTTCAAGCTCGGAAAGGGTTTTTCACTGTGAGAACGGTAAGGCTATGGAACTGTCTTCCAGTGGACGTTGTAATGGCAGGTTCACTGGTCAGTTTCAAAAAAAAGCTGGATGAGTTTCTGCAAACAAGGAATGTTGCAAGTTACTGGTATTGATACATAAAGTAGAGTTGATCCAGGGAAATTTCCGATTGCCACTTGGAGTCAGGAAGGAATTTTTTCCCCCTTCATAAATTTGGTGGGGGTTTTTTGCCTTCCTCTGGATCAACAGTTAGGCAGGAAATGAGGATATTGCTAGATGGGTTGGACTGGATGGACGTATGTCTTTATTCAACCTCAAATACTATACTATACTATCCTCCCCTTGAATTTCTTTTCTTTTTTTTTTTACTTCCAAAGAACATTGGAACAACTATTGCAGTTTGGGGGTGAACTTGCCCTTTAAGAGAGTACACAAGCAGGACTATTTAAAGGTGTGTTGGTAAGCAACAAATGTGGTTGACCAGGTACAATATGCTGTACGTATTTGGTATTTCTCCTTAAAAAAATATGAAAATCCGGTCCAATGTTGGATTTTCGAAAGGATTGTGGTTGGTCCGTTTCGGTCCCTACACACTGCCAATGCTATAATTATTGTTAATGTGTATGGCCACCTTAATTTTTTACTGATTGGCTGTTGGATGGGTCAAAGGTGCTCAGATCTCTACTGAGCAACTGAATCAACCCAGGTGCTGGGTCATGGGCAAGACCATAACAGTCTCTATTAGTGGTCCTGCAAACAGGAATTTCGGAAGCATTTATACACAGATAAAATCCTGAATGGGGAAGTTATGGTCATTAGTAGAGATAGGATACGGGTCCAACACGAACCTGGATCAGACACAAAACTCCTCGGTTCTGAAATCTGAATTATCCGTCCGAATCGCCCGGATTTCGGAACAAATTTTTGAATGTACAGAGCTATTTTTAATAATTTTTGAAAATAGCATCAAATGTTCGAAAATCCAATCGGAAACTCGGAAATGGTCTCCGATCGTATTTTCAAAAATTTTTCAAACGTTCGAGGCTATTTTAAAAAAATTATCGAACATAGCTCTGTACATTCGAAAATTATCAAAAATTCATTCTGGGGAAAGCGGGCAAAGTGTAACACTTCACAACAGCACAATCATTGAGTTAGAGTAGACTCACTGCAGTAGACCACTATTGCTGAGGAGTCAAACAGGCTTGGCTCCTCCGGACATACCCCACACCACAATGGCTTCCCTCCCCCAGTTTGCATCATATAGGAAAAAAGCAGTAAAAAATGTTAATTCTTCACAGCAGCAGAACCATTGAAATAGAGTAGGCTCAATGCAGTTTGTCACCATTGTTGAGGGGCCAGGCAGGTTTGGCCCCTTTGGACATACCCAACACCACATTCACTTCTCTCCTTCAGAGTATGCATTATGCAAGGGAAAAAAGGTAAAAGGGTAACACTTCACAACGCCCTATCGAGCTGCCCTTAATACCCAGGGGGTTGGCACTGCTAAAAATAACTGGCAAGGGTGAATTTGGGACATGTGGCTGGATAGTTTCCCCAAATTCTATAAATTTTGAAAATGTAGAAATTCTGTGTACATTTGAACTCGTAAAATACGATTAAAACTCAGGTTTGAGTTCTAGTCATACCGATAAGAGGATCGTAAGATTTTAACCAGTCAAGTGGAGGAAGGATCTTACAGGGATTCCCTCCCCCAAAACAGTTCTCAATTTTTTTTCAGAGCCGCAGTGGAAATGGAAACCTTGTGGTGTCATTGGATGTCCGGGGCTTCCCTTAGGTTTTCCTCATTAATTCATTTGTGGTCCAGTTAAACTGATTCATTCGCAAATAATTATTTTTCTAAGTCTTCGCTACTGAGCAGAGATCAATACTAGGTGATCAGTTCTGATTGTATTGATCTTTGCCAATGCAAAAAAAAAAATAAATCACTTACTGGAAAATGTTTTAGAGGAAGTGATTTTTACGATTGGATTTGAACATGGAAAAAGGGCATTTATGCCTGTAAACCAAGTTTGTTACCATTGCCAGAGTTGATCTGATGATGACATACACCTGTAAAAAAAAATAAATGATACACACTTTCCCCCTCTTTACACCTAAACCGTAATTAGCAACAAAATCATCATTCTCCAAGCTAAGTAATGTCCCCATGGTGCGCCAGTATGCATTAATCATGATTTTCATTAGGTTTTTTCAGAAAATTTGTTAAAAACTATGACACTCTTAAGGACTGCCTCCAGAATTCTGCTAGTTTGTAGGAAAGAATAACACAATTAGGTAGCTGAAGGTGCATACATTTCAAAAATATATAGTTTGTGGGGATATTTTTGAGGTTGAGGTGTGTTTAGTTTAAAAAACCAAAGGCTGTTAGAAATGCAGCGCTGACTACATTTTTTGTTGTAATTGCACCTATGCATTGTTCCTTTGGGGATAGTTGGTTGCCATATCTCAATGTAAACTCTGCATGTGGCATACCATTTGATTTGGGACATTTTGGAGTTTGAGATTTAGTGGGTTTTTTACATGTCGTAGCGGTTAAGGTATGTTTTTACATCGTGTTTTTTTTTCCAGAATTGTCTAAAACCATGATATTCTATGAAGCATTATAACCAGAATTCTGCTCGGATGTATGAACTTTTAGTTGGATGTGAATATAATTACTTATGGACAGAGCACAACAAATTAGTATAGCATTAAATCATTTATATCCTGTGCCTAACCTATTGTGTGTGGATAGTTCATGTCACACTGTCCAGATCACGCACCTATCTTTTTATTGGTGCGCATGCGCTGAAGATAGGCACATGGTCAGGACAGCGTGCCTGCCAGCTGAGAATGAGCTGCGAGTGGAGCGCTGGTAAGGTAAGTGCTGTACTGTTCCCGGGCGTTCTATTATTCATAGGGAGGTGGGAATAAATGTTCTCATTATGCAAAACACTTGATTGGTGACCATACCAATCAATAGAGTGCCAGTAGAGAGAACATGTTTGTCATCATACAAAAACCATCTAATTGGTGGAAATTTCTCAATAAACTGCAATCAGAGAGACCATTCCTGTTATTTTACATAACCCTTTTAATTTTTGGACACATCTCCATGGACTTCAAGCAAAAAGAACATGTCTGTCATTATGCAAAAACCTTCTAATTGGTGGACATTTCTATAGACTGCAAAAACAAAGATTATGCATCTGCCCACTTGAGGAGAAGAGAAAGCAATGGCTGCCTCTATAAGAACATAAAAATGAAAATATCTAGAAAACAGCACAAAAACAAGAATGAATGCATATTTCAGAAGTACTCAGGACATAGCTTTCTGTAAATTTAAATCAAATCATTTTTTTGCCATAGTTCTCCTTTAAAGGCAAGTCCAGGTTTTCTATTTTAAAAAGTTAATTTATACATACAGCTCAACATTCCAGTCATTTCTCCAATTAAGGCACCCAAAGGCCAATCAGAAAAACTTGAAAGAGAACTACCGTATATACTCAAGTATAAGCCGAGGTTTTTAGGTTTAAAAATCAACCTAATAACCTTGCTTCGGCTTATACTCGAGTCAAGAGAAAACTTACCTTAATTCCAGATGCAGTTGCGAGTCAGGAAGGAAAGCCGGCAGTTCCCAGTAGTTCTTTGCGGGTGCGGGATGACGTCATCGCACAGCCTCGAAGCAGTACTGGGAACTGCCGGCTCTGCACAGAGCGAGCGGCAGCCGGCGGAGAGATGAAGACTGGCCAGGTACGGTAAGTGAACTGGGGGACTCTAGGGTGGGGGACAGTATGCCATACAGTAACACCCAATACCTTTCTACTATAGGTGTTTGGAAACTACAACTCCCAGCAACAAAAGCATGCTGGGAGTTGTAGTTTCCAAACATCTACAGTGGAAAGGTATTAGGGTTACTGTATGGGATTACTGTACATTTAAAGGGCAACTATCTACCCTCGGCTTATACTCGAGTCAATCATGGTTTTCTGATTTTGGAGGCAAAAATGGGTACCTCGGCTTATACTCGAGTCGGCTTATGCTCGAGTATATACGGTAAACCGATTTTTTTTTTTAATCCCTATGTGAAATCGCTGAATTTTTTTTAATCCCCATGTGAAATCTTTTCTCCCAAGAACACCTCTACAGTGAAAGATTCTTCTCTAGTAAGTTGCATTTAGTATATGTAAGTAATAGATTCTGTAACAAAGAAGGCTTCCATGTTGTTGCCAGTACAACTCATAGTCCATGTTGGCTTCAAAAAGCCAGGACCCCTGACTCCAGGATTCACTGTGTCTATACACAAAGTGTGCATCATGTAAAGTGCCACGTTTTTAGGAACACACAGCCTAAGAAGTCAAAATCCCCTAGTTTGCTTATAAAACAATACAACATAGTCCACTGCCTGAGTTTATTGCTTTTTTTTTTGTTTGTTTCCATCATATTTCTAGAAAAATATAAGGTTTCTTCATATGTACAAACTTTATAAATAGCAGCTCTGTTTTTTAATTACCAATCAGAGTGAACTGTTGACAGCCTTCCTGAAGCAATACAAAACTGAACTGATTTTAGTAACATTTCGTCTCTGGACGAAATACACATCAGGGAAAAGAAAGGGAGGGGAGCGCACCCCAAGCAGTGCTGAGTTTGGAAGCAAACAAACAATTGGGACACAGGTTCAACTCCTCAGGCTTTTTTTTTTGTTTCTACTATACGTCTAGCAATAGTTCTACATGAACTGACATACTACCTAGTAGCCCTTGTGGCATAGAGGTAGAAAGCTTTCTTTTTAGCAAGACAGTATAGAAGGTTGCAGGTTCGATTTCCCATACTTGCTTTTATTTTTTTACAGAAATGTTAATATTCTGTTTCTTACATCCATGCTAGCAAAGATAACTTTTCTTTTTTTTTTTTGTATGAAGCAATGGCATTTATAATTGTTAGGGACAGGAGCATTTGTAATATGTTTAATGTGCATGTAATGTGCACAGAAATCTGTGTTCTGTGTCAAAGGGAGGGATGATCTCTAAGCTGTAACATGATTGGCTGTCCAGGAATCAAGGCTGTGGCTTCCTATGAAGTGTACTGCGTACACTTAGTTGGATGTTTCCAGATAAGGTGAATTATGGGAGCCAATTCCTAAAACCCCCAGGTTATTTTCATAAATTACCCAGCAAAGGAGAGGTGAGACACAGCTTTTTGTATCTTTGTGAATGTCTACTTTCTATTGGGGCAATGTTGTCTGGAGACTTTAGTTCCCCTTTAAATCAAATCATTTTTGAGCCATAGTTCTCCATCATAAGGCAGCTCCATGTTTTCCATTTTGTAAGTCTACATACAGCTCAACATTCCAGACAGTTGTCCAATTAAGTCACCCAAAGGCCAAATCAGAAAAATATTGCACATTTAAACAGTTTGCACTCCAATATTAAAAAAAAAAAAAAATTGATTTTTATCTATCTGTATAATGGCTTGCACTTATCCCCATGTTAGTATACTTTTTAATGTATTTGTATTTTAAAGAACAGCGCTGCGTACCCAAGTGGCGCTTTATAAATAAAATTATACATACATACAAAAAAAACTGTAATGAAATATGCAAGGTTAGTGTGCCTTTCTGCACATTTTTTTTTATGTCAGCATCAAAAATGTCAACACAGGCTGTGCACTGGGATATAAAAAATTGTAATAGTAATCAATGTTCTGGAAAAGAAATGCTTGCGGTGTAGGACCACAAAGCTTTGTGTAGGTCTTGTATTGCTTCCCTCATGCACAAATAAAACACTTACACTGCAGACATTAGTCATAACTAGATAAAAGATGCAATGCCTTGGTATACAATCAGTTGTACATTTGAACATAAACAATCTACAGTCATATGGTTAGCATGTTTGAATCCCATTTTCAACTTCATCCTACTGTTTTAGTATGCACCACATGGAAGCCACACCGCCCAGAAGCTTGTGTGTATATTCTCTCTGAGGGTCACTTTTACGACCTTGTAAATTTTTTACAGCCTTGTGTCTGTAGACTGGCTATTTTCAGAAAGCTGTAACCTACAAATGAGCAGTAAGGGGAGAAAATAAAACCATTCCAGATATTTCAGCAAATCCTCACTAGCACCTGCTTGGGTGTCATTTAAACAGCACTATAATAAAGCAAAATGAATTGTTTTTAAAATAATTCAGGAATGGTGTAATACACCCAGCATTCAGTTTAAAGGACAAGTCCAAATCTCAAATTAATTTCATATAGGTAAATCACTCCCCAAATTCCAAAAGTTAGAAATCCAAGCGCTTTAGTTAGCATATTAGCCAATAACTGCATGCTATTCCCCTAGATGGCTCTTCTTAACATGTGCAAGCTTCTGAAAGAGCTTGGAGAGGAGGCAAAAACCTTTTGAGGGACGAAAGGAAAAGGAAGAAAAAAAATTTCCACTGCATAACAGGTATGTCTGTTGTATTCAACTAGATCAACTGGACTTGAAGTTTAGTTCTTGAAGACGTTTTGCTAGTCATCCGACTGGCTTTTTGAATTCAGAATGACTTGTACAAGAATCTGTGGCAATTATGTATCCTGGAAAAACCCAATTAGCATATCATAGCCAAGTGTTAAGGGCGTGATCAGATAGTGGCTAAGAGGTGTTATAGGAACGCCCAGAGTAAGGTGTCAAAACAGCATTGTACATGGCAGACAGTTGGTGTCGAACCCCCCCCCCACCTCTATTTAGGCTTGGCTTCTTTATTTTCACACAAATGGCCTCCTTAAAACCTCTCTTGAACCAGTCACGTTCCTTTGCCAATATGTTAACATTACAATCGTCAAAGGTATGGCCTTTATCCTTAAGATGCAGGTACACGGCTGAGTCCTGCCCGAGGAATTGGCTCTTCTGTGCTGGCCATACGTTGATGCAGTTGCTGTTTGGTCTCCCCCACATACAAATCGAAGCATTCTTCACTGCACTGCACTGCGTATATGATGTCGCTTTTCTTGTGTTTCGGTATTGGGTCTTTCAGGTGTACCAATTGCTGCCTCAGTGTGTTCTTCAGTTAAAAGTAGACAGGGATACGGTGTCTTTTGAAAATTCTTCTTAATTTCTCGGAGACCCCTGCTACATATGGGATGACCATGTTCTTGCTCCTGCCTTGCTTTTCCCCTTCACTGTTGGTATTAGTGTTCTTTTCTTTCCTCCTACTTCTTTTGACAAAGGCCCAGTCTGGATATCCACAAGTTTTAACCCTTTCACTGCCACAGATCGTATATTCACGATCTGTGCAGTGAATGACCAAACTACCACAGATCGTGAATACACGATCTGTGGCTTCCCCCCTCCCAGAAAAAATTTGACCCCTGCTAGGGGCGATCGGGGGGCAGCATTCAACTGCCCCCCTAGCCCCCTCGATCCCCCCTCGGTTGTGTCCAAATCCGAGGGGGGATCGGAAGATATCCCTACCTTAACATGGCCCCCGCAGCTGAAGCCGGTCCCACGTGGAGGAAGTTCCTTGCAGCCGGAAGTGGTAAGAGACTTCCCCTGGTGGTCTAGTTAAGGTACTGCAGTGTGATCTCCATTCAGATCACACTGCAATACCTGTATAGTAAAAGCTGTCATGCTGACAGCTTTACTATACATTTGTGAATGGAACTCAAAGTTCCATTCACAAATAGCATTTTTTCTAAGTCTTTGCTACTTAGCGAAGACTTAGAAAAAAAATGGGGACAGAGATCAAAATTTGGTGATCACTTCTGATCACCAAATTATTGATCTTTGCCAATGAATGAAAAATCACTTCCTGGAAAATGATTTCCGGGAAGTGATTTTTTCCGATCGGATTTCGAATTGGAAAACGGGCATTTATGCCAGTATTCCAAGTTCGGTATCATTCCCTAAGATGATTTGATGATCATCTTTGGGAATGATCCCCCCAAAAAAGGGGAAATGCACACAAAAAAAATCTTAAAGTGATACACACACCTTTTTTTTTTTTACCCTAAAACTATAAATTAGCAAAAAACGTTGTCTTCTCCAAGCTTCCCAATGTCCCCGGTGATATCGGTAAAGTAAACGCGGATCATTTATTTGTTGGATTTCAAGGGAAACTAAGCCTATTTTAGTAGGACATTTTGCAGAGGTACCAAAAAAAGACCGGATTGAATTTTTAGGATCAGTAAAGTGTGCAAAAACTTGTGTGACTCTCCGTACTAACTGGTTTTCACTAAAATACCACTAAAGGGGGAGTGGGGATAGGGTTGGGGGGTGGGTTGTGGCATTTTTTAATTTTTTCTTGTAATTGCAATTGCGCATGAATCCCATTTGAGCTAGTTGGTGGCCCCGTCTCTGTTTGCACCCACCCTTATGGCATACCGTTTGATTCAGGACATGTGGGAGATTGCCATTTAGTGGGTTTTTTACTTGCCAAGTGGGTTTAGGTAGGATTTCAACCATTGAGTCCTCTTATTTTATTTTTTCACAAAATCTCCTAAAAGCACGGAGTTCTATGAATAGCAGCGTCTGGAATTCTTCACGTATACACGAAAGCATGATACCATCACGTAGCTGATGGTGTGTAGCTTCCAAAAATATAGTTTGTGGGGGGTATTTCCAAATTGATTAGGCGGTTCAAATTACAGAACACTTCGATTTTTTTCTTGTAATTACACTTGTGCATGTGTCCAATTTGAGCTAGTTGGTGGCCACGTCTCTGTGTGCACCCACACATATGGCATACCGTTTGATGCAGGATATGTGGGAGATTGACATTTAGTGGGTTTTTTTGCTTGTCAAAAGGGTTTAGGTAGGATTTCAACCCTTGAATCATCTTACTTTATTTTTCACAAAACCTCCTAAAAACACAGAGTTCTTTGGATTACTGGGTCTGGAATTCTTCATGTATGTATGAAACCATGGCACCGTAACGTAGCTGAAGGTGTGTAAATTCCAAGAAAATCTAGTTTTCGGGGGTATTTCTAATATAGAGGGGTGTTTAGTCTGACAAATCTGAAAAGTTGCTGTAATTGGGCCATTGTTCATTGGCTCACTTTGTGGCTAGTTGATTCCACGTTTGCGTGTGTAACCATACATAGGGGATACCGTTTGATTCAGGACATTTAGGAAATTGATATTTGGTAACTTTTTTTTACATTACTTGGGATTTTGGCATGATTTCTACCTTTGAGATTGTTTTTTTTCAAATTTTTTAGAAAATCTGCTAAAACTGCGAAATTCTACGAAGAACTGCGCCCACACCATTGATGGTACGAATGAACAAACTACAGAATTTCGTAGATAAAGGTGTGTGGATTCGAGAAATATATGGTTTGTGGGGGTTGTTTTGTGGGGAAAAATTGCAGACTGTTCAAATTCAGATTTGGCTGAATATTTTTGCTGTTTCTGAGCCATTGTGCATTGTTTCACTTTGTGGCTTTTGGCTTCCACGTCCACGTGTGTAACCACACATATGGCATACCGCTTGATTCAGGACATTTGGGAGATTGATATTTAGTAACTTTTTTTTACATTCCATTAGGTTTTGGCATGATTTCTACCTTTTGAAGTTGTTTTTTGTTCATTTATTCAGACAAATGCGAACTTCTACAAAGAACTGCGCCCACACCATTGATGGTATGAATGAACAAACTACAGTGTTACATAGCTGAAGGTGGGTAAATTTTTAGGAATATATAGTTTGTGGGGGTTATTTCTAAGTTACGGGGGTGTTTTGTGGAAAAAACTGCAGACTGTCTAAATTCAGAGTTGGCTAAATATTGTTGCCGTTTCTGAGCCATCGTGCATTGTCTCACTTTGTGGCTTTTCGCTTCCACGTCCGCGTGTGTAACCACACATATGGCATACCGTTTGATTCAGGACATTTGGGAGATTGATATTTAGTAACTTTTTTTTAGATTCCATGAGGTTTTGGCATGATTTCTACCTTTTTGGATGTTGTTTGATGTTCATTTTTTTGGAAAATCTGGTAAAAGTGCAATCTTCTACGAAGAACTGCGCCCACACCATTGATGGTATGAATGAACGAACTACAGCGTGACATAGCTAAAGATGTGCAGATTTCAGGAATATATAGTTTTGTGGGGGGTATTTTTGAGTTGGGGGTGTTTTGTGGAAAAACTGCAGACTGTTCAAATACAAAACTGGCTAATTTTTTTTTTGCTGCTACTGACATTTGGTACTGGTCACGCTCTGGGTTAGTTGGTACCATGTCTCTGAGTACACCCATGAATGTGGCATACCGTTTTATTCGGGGGGTTAGGCTTTCATATTTAAGATGCGTTTAACTTTCCTCCACAGTTTTTAGCTGAAATTCGCATTTGATTTGGTCTCTGATTTTACAGTTGAGGAAAAAGGAAAATGTGAGAAAATAACTTGACGAAGAGCTGCGTCCGGGTATCTGCATTTTGATCGAAACTAACCTCACTCATAAAATCCTGCGGGTGTGTAGTTTCTAAAAATATATCACTTGTGTGGATATTTTAGTAATTTGGTAGATATTCTATGTTAACTGTCAGTAGTGGTTATGCATTTTAATTTGGTGTATATTCTTGAAGGTGCAGTTTTTGTTTGGGGGGGGTCTCCTGTACAGGAAAAATCGGGTACCTACATATATCTGGTATCGTTGTACTCGGGAGTATCAGAGCTTTTAGAAACAGTAAGATTTTTGTGCGTAACCTTAAGATAACGATAAGTAAAAATGGGGAAAATCCATGAAAATGTGCAAATTTTTCAATTTTTTTTACATATTTTAACCCATAATTCCAGTAAATTTCCAGAAAAGTTACAAAATTCTGTTACCATGTTAAAGTACACTTTGTGCTGAAAAAAACAATGTATAATTTCCTGATTTACTGCAAGGTTTCCTACTGTAAAATTAGTCTAAAGCGATTAAGGGCAAAATCCTGAAAATTCTTCTGGCGTGAAGGGGTTAAGGGCTCCTCTGAGATGTTCATTTCTTAGCCTTCGCCTCTGTGCTAGTGGGGATGTTCTCAGCTCTGTGTTGCAGGGTTTCTGATGACACCCAGCTTGTGATCTAAAGGGTGGGTGAAGTCAAATATCAAATACTGACTGTGTGTGTTGGTTTCTGTAAACCTCTACTCCAGTTTACCATGTTCCTTAACTTCTACCAAGCAGTCCAGAAAGCCAGTTTGTTGTTTTGTACCTCTTCCCTTGTAAATTGATTTTTGGTCTACCGCATTAATGTGTTCTGTGAAAGCTTGTACTTCCTTCTGGTGGATTTTAACCCAGGTGTCATCCACATATCTGAACCAGTGGCTGGGTGCTATGCCCTAAATAAGCCAAGCCTAAATAGAGGTGGGGGGGTTCGACACCAACTGTCTGCCATGTACAATGCTGTTTTGACACCTTACTCTGGGCGTTCCTATAAAACCTCTTCGCCACTATCCGATCATGCCCTTAACACTTGGCTATGATATGCTAATTGGGATTTTCCAGGGTACATAATTGCCACAGATTCTTGTACAAGTCATTCTGAATTGAGAAAGCCAATCAGCGAAACATCTTCAAGAACTAAACTTCAAGTCCAGTTGATCTAATTGAATACAACAGATATACCATGACCTGGATGAACGAGATCTATCATCTTTCTCACTATTGTGGACTTGAGGTAAATTTGCCAAATATATAATTTTTCATTAGCGGGACGAACATTTCATCTCTCATCTCTTCAAGTCTTCCGTTCAGTGGACACAACCACCTTTTCCATCCTGATAATGGTTTGTGGTCGACATTATGGCTGTAATGTTGGTTTGCAAAATGATTTTGGCTGAATCAGCCAATCGCAAACGCAGCTGCTGGCTATTGAGAAAGCCAAAAGAAACGAGGTCTGGTAACTCTTTTTCTTTGCATATATATGGGGTTATTTCTAATATAAAGGGGTGTTAATTGTAATCAAATAAAAAAAGTTGCAGTAATAGGCCACTGTGCATTGGCTCACTTTGTAGCTTGTTGATTCCATGCCCGTGTGTGTAAACATGCATATGGCATACTGTTTGATTCAGGGCATTTGGGAGATTGATATTTGGACATTACATGGGGGTTTGGCATGATTTCTAACTTTGAAATAGTTTTTTTGTTAATTTTTGGGGAAAATCTGCTAAAAGTGCAAACTTCTACAAAAAACTGCGCTCACACCATTGACGGTACGAAAGAAAATTACAGCGTTATGTAGCTGAAGGTGTGTACAGTCCAAATGATATATCCCTTATATTATATAAATACATTTATAATATGCATTGGGTTTTTCTGAGGTACTATGTTGGTGGGGGTGGGTAAAAGTAATATACATAGGGACGGTGTTTATGTGTTGTTTAAGCACTAAATAAATAGTTATATAAACAAATATATAGTAATGACATTTAAGTATATAGAAATGTAAATACGGCAATTTATATAAATAAATAAAAGTACTTTTGTCCCCATTGTGCATTGTCCCCACTCCTGTTTTGTAATGGTATCTTCAAAATGGGAGTGTTAAGCCACAACCCGGGAAGTTTTACAGGTAGGCAATGGAAGCTTACAAAGGAACATATTTCTCACTTCCCTTTTAGTGTTGTATCCAATGGTGTGCTTAATATTAGACTGACAGCAGTGTTAACAAATCAAAACATTTTCTGAGTGTTAGTAGGAAGTGTTAGTAGGGAAGTTGCAAGACTTATATGTCACTTCCTTTGTAAAACATGTGACAGTCTCTCACCTCACCCCACCCCTCCCAATAGAAGGAGAATAGAATGAGAGCTGCTGTTTGCTGGACGGGGATATCTATAGATCAGGGATAGGCAATCAGTAGATCTCCAGATGTTTAGAAACTACAACTTCCAGAATTCACTAGCTACTGAGTGCTTGCAGAGGAATGCTGGGAGTTATAGTTTGCATTCCCTAACTACAGAGTGTTTGTAGATGAATGCTGGGAGTTGTAGTTTTCAAATATCTGGAGATCTACTGGTTGCTTATCCCTGCTCTATATGATAGGGGGACTTAAAGGAAAACATCTCCATGCCCATTTCTCTGGAGACAATGAAGTGAGTTTGTTAATGGTTTATTACATTATTTAAGCAATAGACACCATAGAAGCCATAAACCTGTGTCCTGAACTGATAGAATGTAATAAGATTAAAACATGACAGGATAGTCTGAGTTCTTTATGGAACCTCACATTTACCAATAGTGATCCCTCTCTAACAAAATCCCTGGTGACAGCTGTGAGTTAATGGGGAGGGTGAGTATTGAAAGACAGACTGATAACTTTAATTATAGAATGATCCAATGGATCTCCTATTGATCTATTATTGGTTGGGAATTTAAAGGGAAAGATTTATTTAAGCTCTGCACAACAGTTATATTTCACTGGGGTGTTTCTACTGAACTTGAACACTCTATACAATGTTACAATAAATAGATCAAGAATAGAGATGGACTGGTTTTCTAAAAGAATCTGATTGTAACTAATTCTGATTGGTTACAATTATATTTTTCCAGAAAGCATACCAATCAAATTCTTACTGAAACAATCTGACTAACCAATTTTAATTGGTTACAATCAGCTTTTTTTTTTTTTTTTAAAGAATCTTATTGGTATACCAAACAGAATTGGTTACAATGAGATTCTTTCAGAAACAATCTGATTGGTTAGTATACCAAATCAGATTCTTTCCCAATCACAATTGGTTACAATCAGATTCTTCCAGAAAGCATACCAATAAAATGATTTCTAAAATTATCTGATTGTAACCAATTCTGATTAGATACAATCAGATTCTTTCAGGAAGAATCTGATTGCTATACTAACCAATCAGATTATTTTTCAATCGGCTTATTTCAGAAAGAGTCTAATTGGTTAGTATACCAATCAGATTATTTCTAAAAGAATCTGATTGTAACTAATTCTGATAAGTTACAATCGGATTCCTCCAGAAAACGTAATAAGATTCCTTCTGAAAGTATCTGATTGTAACCAATTCTGATTGGTTAGTATACCAATCAGATTCTTCCTGAAAGAATCTGATTGTATCCAATCAGATATTTTCTAAACAGAATATGTTACATTCAGATTCTTTCAGAAAGATTCTGTTTGATTAGTATATCAATCAGATTATTTTCAAATTAGAATTGGTTACAATTAGATTCTTTCACAAACAATCTGATTGGTTAGTATACCAATCAGTTTCTTTATGAAAAAAATCTGATTATAACCAATTCTGATTTGAAAGAATCGGATTACCGTATATACTCGAGTATAAACCGTCCCGAGTATAAACCGAGGTACCTAGTTTTAGGGGGAAAAGTAGGAAACACACACTGACCCGAGTATAAACCGAGGGGGTAGTATTTGCCACTAAAGATGTTTGATAACTACAACTCCCAGCATGCTTTATTGCTGGGAGTTGTAGTTTTCAAACATCTTTAGTGGCAAATACTTACAAATAGAGTAAAACCTTCTTTATTTGTGCATACTGTATGCACAAATATAGGAGGATTTACCCCCTATTGCAAGTATTTGCCACTTAGATGTTTTGAAAACTACAACTCCCACCAATAAAGCATGCTGGGAGTTGTAGTTATCAAACATCTTAAGTAGCAAATACTTGCAAATAGGGGTAAATCCTCCTATATTTGTGCATACAGTATGCACAAATAAAGAAGGTTTACTCTTCTTTGTAAGTATTTGCCAATTCCCTGTGAAAGCAAAAAGCAGCCTATCTCCTACCTTGTCCGCCGGCCGCACGATCCGCATCCTTCTACACAGCCTCTGCGCATCCGGATGATGTCACACCCACCGCGCCTCTCACTTTGCGGCGCCGGTAGTGACATCATCCGGATGCGCAGAAGCTGTGGAGCGAGGATGCGGATCGCGCGGCCGGCGGACAAGGTAAGAGATAGGCTGACTGACTCGATATAAACCGAGGTAGATTTCAGGCTTTTTTTAAAGCCTGAAAACCTCGGTTTATACTCGAGTATATACGGTATCTGTTTCCGCAGACCATTCCCAAGGCCCCAGAGCCATTTACAGTAAGTTCTGTATAATTTTTACAAAATTTTGAAAATATTCGAAACTTTGGTGCCCCTCAAAAATACAATGCGTAAACTTCTGTATAGATTTATCAAAACAAATCAATAAACAACATAAAAATGTGTAGTGTTATAATAACAATATAAGATGGATATGTCTTGTCTTACTAGATGTTAGGCTGCACTTTAATGTATATTTAACATGTTTTTCTAAAGCACTAACATTTCCAGTACAATCCAAAGATGTGTGTATATATATATATCCCCTCTAATACCTATTGGGGTACACCCTATAGGTTCCCTTCTGCCTCTGTATATTGTGTAAAATATTAATTTAGGGGATGTGACACTAATAGAACCAAGATTTCACAGAACTTCTTTTACTTTTAACTTTTTTTTGTACAAATCCCTAAATTTTATAGTAGTGTGTATAAAGATTTTATATCATCTGTATCCACATATAGCTAAACATACACCCACATATTTCCCACTGCGCAGAATAGCTAGTGTGCACTCAGTGTTCTCTTGTTTTTGTTTGTTTGTATTTTGTAGATGCCTGGAGCGGTCGGTTTTCGATTCAAATACACAATATAAGATGAGTAGTAACCAACGCCTACAGTTCTTATTCACAAACTTTTTCAGAAAAGTTGCATAGTGCAAAAATCAGTACGTTTCGGCTTGTTTTAATGGACTTTATCAAGCTTGATAAAGGCCATTAAACCAAGGCCGAAACGTTACTGATTTTTTGCACTATGCACTTATGTCCGGGTGCCATCCACAACTGGAAACATAGAGAAGGAAACGGAGGCACTCACGGATCAGATAAAACCAGAAATTTATTATTACTACAAAAAGTAAAAGACGTAGTGTCAATCAACGCGTTTCGGCTCAGACACGAGCCGTCCTCAGGATATGACGTACCATGCACAACACCAACATTTAAATACAATCAGTGACAGAACATCTGGTGTGAAAAGATTAACCCATTAGCAACAATTAAAATTGTAAGACAACAAAGTGTCAGAAATATACTAAATAGCTATAGACCATTTCACAATGAAAGGGCTAAGCCAGCTAAAAATGTCCCAGGGGACAAAGAGGGAGAATTATTCAAAAGAAAAAATCCATGTTACCTCATACAATGAACCTACCAATAAAGCAAGAAAACCGTGACATAGTCTGCAGAATACCATGATATACAAAAATGTCAAATGAGCTTATAGAGTTGTCATAAGAAAAAAAGCTACAGAAAACAATGTAAGGACCATTGCTCATTGAGTCCTCCTGGTGTCACAGTGTTTAAATAGTGAATCCACCGTGCTTCTTTTTGGAGTAGCAGCTTGTCATGATCTATATTGGATCTGATTTCAGATTGTATAAGCCCGTCAATCACCATGCATCTTAAGGAAGAAAGTGGGTGATTAAGATTTATAAAGTGACGGGCAACCGATAGGTCTCCAAATTTAGAGTCACAGGTTGTAGATTTACAGGTGTTAAGAGCCATACGTATAGAAGAGCTATGATTAGCCATCCTCTCCTTGAACGTTGTCCTGGTTTTACCAATATAGTATAGACCACATGGGCACACTATAAAATAGATGATGAATCTACTCTCACAGGTAAACCTTTGTTTGATAAATATGCGTTTACCATTATGTGGGTGAGCGAAATGCTTACCCGTCAACATGGAGCGACAGGTAATGCAGTTGGGACAACGATAACACCCCAATTTGGAATTAGGGGCCCCTACAAACGTTTTTGGAGAAGGATGGACATCTAAGGGAGCTGCCATATCAGTGCAGACTAGAAGACTGGCCAAATTACGCCCTCGTCTGTAGGTATGTCTCAGACGGGTGTCCTGAAAAGGAAGCTGTTGGTCACTTTGGATCAGTTTCCAGTAACGGTCAGTCACAGAGCGCATGTCCTTACTGTGGTACAAACATCTATACTAGGGTTCTTGTTCCTAGTCTTAGTATCAGGGACCCCTGTTTGTTCAAAGAAATACCTTTTGGCTTTTTTAAGCTCATTAGATAATAAGGACTGAGAATAGCCCCTCTCCACAAACCTAGTATGCATATCGGCCAACTGTTCATCAGCCAGACCCACATCCGTTTTGTTACATAAAACACATGGGAATTGACTGTATATCAATCCACATTTGGTTTTATAAGGGTGACAGCTGGAAGCGTGGAGGAGAGAGTTTTTATCCGTGGGCTTTCTATAGAGTGTGGCTCCTAGACCACTGTCATTTTTAAAGATACGTAGATCCAAAAACTCTATAGTATCATAGCTCAGATGGCAAGTGAGTTTAATAGGAGTATCAAGTTGGTTCAAGGAGTGTATAAAGTTCTCTGCACTTTCTTTGGTGCCACCCCAAAGAAAAATCAGGTCATCAATATACCTTCTATAAAAAAAGAATTTCCCCATGGGCAGAGGGAAGTATGTAAGTCTCCTCAAACCATTTCAAATAAAGGTTAGCTACAGTAGGTGCCACGTTAGATCCCATAGCAACCCCAGAACATTGTACAGAATAATCAGATTTGAATCGAAACTAATTATTTGACAATATGAAATGCAATAAGTCCATCAAGAAGTCAATAGGAGGGCCAGTGTGTTCAAGATGAGTAAGCGCTTCCTGACAAGCAGTTACTCCTTTCATCTGCAGGATAACAGTATATAAACTTTTAACATCGAATGTCATAAGCCACACTTCATGGGTAGACATTGATAGAGAGTTTAATAACTGTAATAAATGCTGGCTGTCTCTCAAATATGAAGACATCAGTTTCACTGCAGGTTGTAGAAAGCTATCAATAAATTGAGCAACAGGTTTGAACAGCGATCCATAAGATGATACGATAGGGCGTCCGGGTGGTTTAGCCAAATCTTTATGGATTTTCGGTGAAGTGTAAAACAATGGACATCGAGGATATTGAGTGATAAGAAAATCTACAATCCTGGAGGAAATCTAGCCCATGCTATGACCAAAGGCCAATTTAGAGTCCAACTCCTTTTTAAGGGAGGTGGTAGGGTCAATGTCCACTCTAGTGTAGGTATTGGAATCCAATAATTGTTGTTGTATCTCTTCCTCGTAATACTGTCGATCCAGAAGCACAATGGCTCCCCCCTTATCCGCAGCACGTATAACAATATTCTTGTCAGATCTCAAAGATGTGAGTCCATCTCTTTCCAAACTCTCTCCTCCACGCTTCCAGCTGTCACCCTTATAAAACCAAATGTGGATTGATATACAGTCAATTCCTACGTGTTTTACGTAACAACACGGATGTGGGTCTGGCTGATGAACAGTTGGCCGATATGCATACTAGGTTTGTGGAGAGGGGCTATTCTCAGTCCTTATTATCTAATGAGCTTAAAAAAGCCAAAAGGTATTTCTTTGAACAAACAGGGGTCCCTGATACTAAGACTAGGAACAAGAACCCTAGTATAGATGTTTGTACCACAGTAAGGACATGCGCTCAGTGACTGACCGTTCTGGAAAACTGATCCAAAGTGACCAACACTTCCTTTTCAGGACACCCGTCTGAGACATACCTACAGACGAGGGCGTATTTGGCCAGTCTTCTAGTCCTGCACTGATATGGCAGCTCCCTTAGATGTCCATCCTTCTCCAAAAACGTTTGTAGGGGCCCCTAATTCCAAATTGGGTGTGTTATCGTTGTCCCAACTGCATTACCTGTTGCTCCTTTTGACGGGTAAGCATTTCGCTCACCCACATAATGGTAAACACATATTTATCAACAAAAGTTTACCTGTGAGAGTAGATTCTCATCTATTTTTAGTGTGCCCATGTGATCTATTCTATATTGGTAAAACAGGACAACGTTCAAGAGAAGGATGGCTAATCATAGCTCTTCTA
Organism: Hymenochirus boettgeri; assembly: GCA_019447015.1. NCBI lineage: Eukaryota > Metazoa > Chordata > Amphibia > Anura > Pipidae > Hymenochirus > Hymenochirus boettgeri. The sequence goes on along the minus strand of CM033475.1, from coordinate 180,386,930 downwards.
TACGTATGGCTCTTAACACCTGTAAATCTACAACCTGTGACTCTAATTTGGAGACCTATCGGTCGCCCGTCACTTTATAAATCTTAATCACCCACTTTCTTCCTTAAGATGCATGGTGATTGACGGGCTTATACATCTGAAATCAGACTCAATATAATCATGACAAGCTGCTACTCCAAAAAGAAGCACGGTGGATTCACTATTTAAACACCGTGACACCAGGAGGACTCAATGAGCAATGGTCCTTACATTGTTTTCTGTAGCTTTTTTCTTATGACAACTCTATGACTCATTTGACATTTTTGTATATCATGGTATTCTGCAGACTATGTCACGTTTTCTTGCTTATTGGTAGGTTCATTGTATGAGGTAACATGGATTTTTTCTTTTGAACAATTCTCCCTCTGTGTCCCCTGGGACATTTTTAGCTGGCTTAGCCCTTTCATTGTGAAATGGTCTATAGCTATTTAGTATATTTCTGACACTTTGTTGTCTTACAATTTTAATTGTTGCTAATGGGTTAATCTTTTCACACCAAATGTTCTGTCACTGATTGTATTTAAATGTTCGTGTTGTGCATGGTACGTCATATCCTGAAGACGGCTCATGTCTGAGCCGAAACGCGTTGATTGACGCTACGTCTTTACTTTTTGTAGTAATAATACATTTCTGGTTTTATCTGATCCGTGAGTGCCTCTGTTTCCTTCTATCTATCTATATATATATGTACTAGTAAAAGTGTGCCCGTTGGTGCACAGTGGAAATTATGTGTGTATGTTTTGCTAGGTAATTATTTTTATTGATTGAAAGCTCAGGGTCATACTTTCAGTGAGACCAACACAAAGTGCAGAAACATGCAAGTGATTCAGGATCTGTTTCCCTCTCCCTTATGCATATAGCGGTTAAGCTGTAGGGCCATAGAGAGGCTACTTACATCTCTTTAGCTAGTAGGTATCAGGATCCATTCTGAACTTGCTCTCCCTTTCCACTCCCAGCAACTATCCAGGGGGAGGCTTAAATGGCACAAGTCTGAAAGTCCTAAAAAGGACCCAGGCAATGCCACCGCATAATATGATTAAACACACACACACCCTCCCATTTTTATTTGACCTGCCAGCAAGTCCCAAGCAATCCTGCCACAATGTCCAATTCTAACTAAACAGCACCATAGGACAACCTGATACTCTTTACAGTATCCAGAATAACATGCTAGGTACATACTTATAAGGCCCTTTTACTAACTTAGACATTAAAAGCCCATGTTTTAGTGATTCCTACTAAAGTGTTTGAATATGCACATGTTTAAAAACTACAACCAGCATTCTCTGTTAGCACTAAGTTTCTTCTGTACCGTATGTCCATTGGCTAATGAATGTATTCAGATGCAACACAGTGTAATGATAGAGCATGGGTGTTGAACTTTTTGTATGTTTAAAAACTTCAACTCCCAGCATTCCATTGCTGCACAGAATGCTGGAAAATGTATTTTTCATACATCCTGGAATAAAGCCCTTTTTTTTTTTAAACTGTTTATTGAAAACAAATAAAAAACATTTCAAAATTCAACTCGGATACATTGTATATATATGTAGTTGAAAAGTATACATTTTATACATTTTAACAGTTGTTTATAAATTGCACATGTATTTATAGCCATTTGGCTTCTCATTTTCCATTTATTTATTATTTAAGCTATTATAGTATATTTTAATTTACGGTCAAGTCTAAACAAGGTTCAACCGGGTCTGCTGTTGTTCGCTTTTTCATTTTATTTCAGATTGTTTGTTCTGGGGTCTCTATATCTAACCATTCGGGTTTCTCTGCTTATGGTGGGGCTTTCTATGGAGGTTCACCATAGTGTGAGTATTAGGGGGACCAGATTTTATTGAATTTGTTGATAGTTCCTCTACTGAGGTATATCAATCTCAACATGGGGAGGATATTTTTTATCATCGATTTCCAGGTTTTAATTTAGGTGTTTCGGGGTTCATCCAGTGTAATATTAGGGTGCGTCTGGCATAAAATAGTGTTTCTCTGAGGAAGGAGAGATGATTCCCGTCCCAGATATCCTCCTCGGGTATCCCCAAGAGGCATAAGCCGGGGTCCGTTGGAATTGGAATTGAAAGGGTATTTGATAGGAAATGAGTGATTTTCTTCCAGTATCTTTGGATATAGGGGCATAGCCATATCATGTGCCAGAAGTTGGCATCTGGATGCAGGCATCTGGGGCAATTAGAGGTGTGTAGTGGTGACATTCGGGATTTCCTCAGTGGTGTAATATATGCATGGTGGATTATATAGAACTGCATAAGTCTGTTACGGGCGGAAGGGGAAACTTTGAGGTGTGATTCAAGAATATCTTTAAGGGATGGGATGAATTCAAGCCACCTATTCACCACACCAGGGGTGTCTTGGTCTGCGGTTAATTGAGTAAGGAGGGTATATAGGATTGAGACTATACGTTTTTCTCCATTTGTTTTGAAGATTTCTATCACGGGGTGTGGGTGTGCTGGGATATGTGGACCCTGAAATTCAGTTAATAGACAGTATCTTAGTTGGAGGAATCTGAATAGTAGTGTATCAGGAGCCTGGAATATTTGTTTGAATGCGTCAAATGAGATAAGTTTCTGATTTTGAGTGATGTTGGAGAAGCTGGTCACCCCTAGTTGGTGGAAGAGGTCTGCTGCATCCAGGGATGCCAAATTAGGAAAGCATGGGTTGTGCCATAGGGGGGCGTCTTCCGGTATTCCGGTAAAGGATAGATATGTCTTAGCGGTTTTCCAGACTCTGTGCATTTGAGTGTGGAGGACCGTGCCCCCACCAGGGAGGGTGTTGGTCTTTTGTTCCAGAAAAGAAAGGGGGGGTGATGGGAGGTAAGCCTGCAGCAGTTTTTCGGAGCTATATAGGGAGAATTGGTTTGAGTGTGTGTCATTGTTGGATGTTGGTGTTAGCCATAGCTTGAAGTACTTGAGTTGGCCTGCAATATAATAAAGGTGGAAATTGGGCAGAGCGAGTCCCCCCATATTTTTTGGTCTTTGTAGAGTTTTAAGTTTGACTCTTGTCCTGCCAGCTCCCCATAGGAAAGTGATCATTAAGCTTTGTAGCTTCTTGAAAAAAGCATCTGGGACATACATCAGGCTATGTTGTAGTCTATAAAGGAGTTTGGGGAGGATTATAATTTTTATAAGGTTTATACGGCCTATCAGGTTAATGGGGAGACCCTGCCACGCCTTCAGCCTAGCAGCCACCACGTCCAGCTGGGACAGAATGTTTAGTTGTAGGGAGTCGGTGGGTGAGTGGGTTATGGTTATACCTAGGTATTTGAATTGATTGACCACAGGCACCAAGTGTCTGGCAAAGGGTGGGAGGTGTGTTTGTTTGTCGATGGGGAATAGGACTGATTTGTCCCAATTAATATAGAGCCCCGTGGGGGGGCCGAATTTTGAGATTATAGAGTAGGTTGTTCTAAGAGAGCTATGTGGATCCGCAAGGTATATAATCATGTCATCTGCATAGAGGCTAAGTAGGGATGTGTGTTGACCTAGGGTGAGTCCCTTTATGTCTGGATGTGATCTTAATTGGATTGCCAGGGGTTCTATTGCTATTGCAAAAAGGTAAGGGGACAGGGGGCAGCCCTGTCTAGTGCCCCTGGCCAGATTAAATGGTTCTGAGATGGTATTGTTAATTTTAATAGACGCTCGGGGGTGTATATATAGCAGTTTGACCCACTTACAAAAGATAGGGCCGAAGCCAAAACGTTTTAAGCAGAACCACAGATAGGGCCATTCTATGGAATCAAATGCCTTTTGGGCATCAAGGGATAGCATGATTCTGGTTCCGGCATTGTCATGGTCGACTTGTGTATGGATATGGGTTTTCCGGATGTTTATTGAAGTTGATCGTCCTGGGATGAAGCCCGTCTGGTCAGGGTGGATTATTTTGGTGATTATTTTTTGGATTCTGTTTGCAAGTATTTTTGCTAGGAGTTTATAGTCAATATTAAGGAGGGATATTGGTCTGTAGGAGCTGGGTTCCAGTGGGTCTTTTTCTGGTTTGGGGATTAGGACTATGTGTGCGTCATACATGGAGTGGGGGAGTTCATTTTCTTCATAGGCATTTTGGTATATCTCTATGAGTTGAGGATGTGTTCGTCATATCTTTTATAGATTTCTACCGGTATTCCGTCTGGGCCTGGTGATTTACCTGATGTCATGTTCCCCAAGGCTTCCCTGAGTTCTTCCAGCGTGATTTCTGATTCCAAGTCTCTGGAGTCTGTGGATGATAGTGTGGGGAAGGTGGTGTTGTGGAATTTGCGTTTGAAATCGGGGTTAGGGGTATAGAGTTGTGATTTATAGAGGTTACTGTAGTAAGTGGTGAAAGTCTTAAGAATACCAGTTTTATCGGTTAGTATTCCCAGTGAGGGGTCTTTGATCTGCAGTATAGTATTTTGGTCTGTTGGTCCGTGTGCCATTTTTGCCAACTAATAGTTTGGCGGATTGGTGTCAGTGTTCAAAATAGTGTTTTTTGGTGAAGAATTCTTTTCTGGAATGTTTTTCAATGAGTACGTTGTCATAGAGTGACTGTGCTATATGCCATGCCGATTTATTGTATTGGGAGGGGGAGTCTATATACATTCTTTCGGCGTCTTGAAGGGATTGTGCTAGGTTTTTTTCGTTCGGATTACTGTCGCGTTTGATGTGGGTTATAGTAGACTGGAGGTGGCCTCTTAGGGTAGCTTTAAAGGCTTCCCATCTGATATTGGCGGTCGCAGTAGACTGATTGAGAAAGAAGTATTCTGTGATTTGGGTCTCTACTGTGTCGGGGGTTGGGAATAGGTTGAGCCAGAACGGGTGGAAGCGCCAGGGTCTAATGGTTGGTGGTTCATTGGCAGGGTTATTCAGCTTGAGGAGTATGGGGGAGTGGTCGGAGGTGCTGCGTGATAGGTGTATTATATCAGTTATGTGGAGAGAGAGTCTTTTATTAACAAATATATAATCAATACGGGGGAGGGAGTTGTGTGTTTTGGAGTGGCAGGTGTACTCCTTTGTATATGGGTGTCGGGTCCTCCAGGTATCTATCCATCTGAGTTCCTTAATTAGGTTATATAGTGAGGTGTTTGTGGTGGGTGTGTTTGTTGGTTGGGTTGTTTGTCTGAATCTGTCCAGTGATGGGAGCATGCAGGCGTTGAAATCGCCCATACATATAAGGTCTGCTTGAGGGTATTTAGTTAGGAATGCAAGGGTTTCTTTAAGTGGTATCTGAGAGGCTGGCGGCGGGTCATATATCCCCATCAAAACATAAGTAGCATTATTAATTTTTAGGGCTACACATAAGGATCTGCCTCTTTTGTCGGATTTAACTTCAAGTACTTCACAGCGAAGGTTTTTGTGTAACAGTATGGATACTCCACTATAGAAAGCAGAGAAGGTGCTATGTGCTGCCCATTTTAGCCATGGTCTTAAAGTGAAGTGGGTGTTGGAGGGGAGTAGATGTGTCTCCTGTAAGCAGATTATGTCTGGTTGGTAGGACCGGATTTGGGTGAAAACTGCCAATCTCTTACTTGGGTCGTTTAGGCCCCTTACGTTCCATGAAAGAATCTTAAGTGTCATTGTTATAGATATAGGTAGAGAGCGGCCTGTATGGCTTGACCCGGTTATACCCTGTGGGTATCAAAATACAGAACGTGGTATGCATAACTTTTCTTGGTATCGATGTATTCATTAAACTTTCATAACATGTCATAACATTAATAACATAGAAAAATAACATTCTGATTGAAATCAGATTCAATTATGGGGGTGCACGTATGTGCAGTTTCTGCAGGTTAGAGCAATATTTTGTTACTCTTCTCCCGAGTCAGATTATTGTGGCTTATCAGTTATGTTTGCCCAGCTTAGCTGGGGGGTGAGGGGTTATGGGGCATCTATCGGAGTAGGGGGGGGTGGTATTAGTGACCCATCTGGCGAGGGAAAAAAAAAAAAAGGGGGAGAAGGGGGGGGCACATATTAGTCTTGGTCTCCCTATAATCTGGAGCCCCGTCATCTACCCATACAGTCATATAGAGCATAGCATAATACAGGTATACATAGCAATACATTCTGTCGTTCGTAGTTGTGTTTAGGGCGTGTTGTCGTGTGTACATGTCAATAGACATACTATAGTTGATCTATGTGTTACCCAAGTTTCCCAACTCCTCTCTCCTAGGAGAGAGAGGTGTTCTCTCCAGTACCAGGGCACATCAGGTGTTGTATATTGAATTGAGTTGGGGGCATCAGTCAGGCTCGGGAGGTAGCAGTAGCGTAGCGGTAGGAGCCCGCCGGTGCCAGCCACCGGGGGGAGGGGGGGGGCAGGGGGCGCCAGTCCCACGGGGGCCCCCCCGCCCCCACCCCAGGTCCCCCCCAGCCACCAAAAGGGGACCAGACACAACATTTTGGTGTGAACGCTAGTCGTATTCCGCCCGAGACCCGGAGCAGTGACACCCACCCACACATCCCGCATGGAAGCATAGTACAGTACAGATATACATTGCGATACATTTTGCCATTTATAGTTATATTTAGGGCTTGTTGTCGTATGTCACAGTTATATATGTCAACAGGCATATTTTAGTTGACCCATGTTTTCCCCAAATCTGGGATTCATTCGTTCCTGAGTGAGAGAGGTGTTCCTCTCCAGTATTAAGGGTACATCAGGTATTGTATATTAAATCGGGGGCTCCAATTAGGTTCGGGGGTAGTGGCAGCGTAACTGCGGGGGTCCACCGGCGTCTGCCAGCGGGTCCCCCCCCCCCGGCCACCAGCCCGGCCAACAGCAAATATATTCGGGTCCCCGCTCTGTTCCCCAAAAGGAGATGGACATAACATTTTGACTCGGGAGCTCGAGGGAGTTACGTCTCACTCCATTGACTGCTTGGCTCCGCCCCCGGAATAAAGCCCTTTTACTAACTTACAAGCATTAAAAGCCCATGCTTTAGCGATTCCTTCCAAAGGGTTTCAATATGCACATGATTGAAAACTACAACTCCCAGCATTCTCTGGCTGCACAGAATGCTGGAAAATTTATTTTTCATACATACTGGAATAAAGCCCTTTTACTGACTTAGACATTAACAGCCCATGCTTTAGCAATTCCTATCCAAAGGTTTCAACATGTAAGTGATTCATCTACCCTTCCTTTACTTCCATAGCAATTACACTATTGGTTTATTGGATTATTCAGGTCCCTTCAGGCAGTAGAAGTTGCACATCCAACCCCCTATCTGACAGCTATAATCCATAGAATGTCAATGGAATAAACCTGCAGGTCTGAGAATAGACCCAGGCATATCACTTACTGTCCAGCAATCAGTAGCTTTCCTTTTTGTCTAAGGACTAAAGGGGAAGGGAGGGGTGGAGTGTAAGAGAAGAATGTTTTTACTAAGACTGTCACAGCGTTAAAAAACTAAAGCGTTTATAACAAGAAAGCGTTTAAGAACAACACTATTTCTCTGCTGTGTCTCTGGTGTGTATTGCTGTTTAGTATGGACAGTTTTGTTGGGGCCCTGCAATGCTGCAAGTTTATGGGGAGACTTGGCGTAGACTGATGGGAACCAATGGGGAGACTTGGTATAGAATGTACCCTAAATGCAATGATTAGGGCCCGGTCTGTAATGCACCCTATGCGCAATGATTAGGGATACATTCTGTAATGCACCCTGTACGCAATGATTAGGGATACATTCTGTAATGCACCTATACACAGTGATTAGGGCCACGGTCTATAATGCACCCTGTACACATTGATTAGGGCCGCAGTCTACAATGTACACTGGGATTAGGGCCACGGTCTATAATACAACCTTTATTATTATTTTTTGCACAATGAATAGTGATACACCATAGTAGTGTGCTCCTGTGCAAAATGATCAAGGCCACAGAATTGTACTGGGACAATTTCTAGGCTTTTCTGGGAGCTGCTATACAACTTGTCTCTGGGTGAATTGTTTAGATTGGATGTTAATATTCTGTTCAGGTTTGAGTGTTTATTATGGGAAATCTGACTTTAGCCTAAGGAAGGTAAAATAAAACCTACGTTAGAAATAGGGAGTTTAAAATATTCATACAATATTTAATCTGAAATGGCTTGAGAGATGCTTGTAACTGTAGAATTGTATATAGACTGTAAGAACTGAGACTGACATCCCTGAATCAGATTGTATTGGAATAGATGAAGCCAAATTGGTTTAAGGGGAAGTCATATGCACCATTATTATTATTTTGAGAGACCTTTTTTATGGTCATAAACGTATGAAATGAGTATCCTAACTTTTCCATTTTAAAGTTTACAATGCAACTGATTATCAGTGTAACAGATTTATTTTGTAGAACCAAAGTAGTAAAGGTCTCTTGTCCAATCAACGTAGTTTAAGAAAATATGGAGGCTGCATCAGCCAGTAAATGATCATTAGTTGATTGTCGGATTAGATTCTTTAGAGTAAATTCTTTTTGTTTTTTTCTTTTTCCAATAGGAAAAGGAAATTACTGGACTCTCGATCCGAACTGCGAGAAAATGTTTGATAACGGGAATTTCAGAAGGAAGAGGAAAAGGAAATCTGAAGGTGTTGGCTCAAGGATGTCTGTAGAAGAAGAGAAGAGTGGACTTGCTCTGAAGTCCTCAGGGTCAAACAGCCCTGTAGTGCCTTCAGTGAAGCAACAGAGCAGTTATGTAGCTTCTGAGACCAAGACCAAACCTCTAGCAGGACCCCCGACACTGGACAGCAGTTGTTTCTCGAGTTTTGCTACTAACATGAATGCCCTGCTTGGTGCTGAAGCTTCCCGACCATTTTCTGCAGGATTTGGGGACTCTTCAAACTCTAGACACTATTTAGCAGAACTGGCCTCCTTTCCCATTTCCTCCCATTCCCCACACATGGCTGAGCCCCAAGCTGCTTCCAAAGTGAACTCTTACCCAGTAAATCCTCAGAGTACTCTATGCACTTCTCTGGGTAGTTCTTTTTACAGAAACCAGATTTATGGCCGGGAAGGGGAAGTTTGATATTTGGATTTAACATGTTATTTTTTTATATACACTATATGGGCATTGGACCCATAAGCCTTTTATTTTTAAATTTGTTTTTAATGATGGAAAAAAAATCTTTGGATTGTAAAAATGAATTTCCATACTAACAACTAACTATGCAACTTGAGATCTAATCGGACAATGTGGGTATAGCACTAATAGGAGTGACTAGGAGGGTCAGTATAGATCCATTCTCAGGGTTATTTTTATATATCTATATTTTAATAGAACATGTTGCCAGTGGGGACTTTGTGTGTGAGCTTTTGATGGGAGGAATAAATCTTTTGACTGAACTGTATTGTATTTCTAACTTGCAGACCTGTAATGAAATCTGTGGATCTTATAAGGCTGTGTACACACCATGCAATTTTTCTGATCGTTCAGGCTATCGGTTGATCGGGCCAAAATAATTGCACACCTTTTCGGCAGGTCGCAACTAACTGTTTGTTCGAATTGGACGCATCCAAAAACCAATCATACGGCCCTCTATGGACCACCCACTGTCACGGCAAACTGGTAGCGATGGATCTAAATGAGTGTACTGAGCTTACCACGACAAAGTGTGTGATACATAGAGGACCGCATGATCTGTCGTGGTTTTTCAGATCCTTCTGGACGTTGGCCATGTCTGGTCAAAGAAACCATCCAATATTTCGCCACGACCGATCAATACACTGAAATCTCGGTCGGTCATTGGAATTATTGAATGGCGTGTGCCCACCTTAACAGATACAATAAGATCAAAAGGTTTGCCTGGGATTTTCCAGGGTACATAATTGCCAAAGATTCTTGTACAAGTCATTCTGAATTGAGAAAGCCAGTCGGATGACTAGCGAAACGTCTTCAAGAACTAAACTTCAAGTCCAGTTGATCTAATTGAATACAACAGATATGTTTGCCTGTTCAATCAGAAATTGATTATAACTCAAGTTTAACTACTGAACCAGTCTATCTGCTGGTATATATAGTTGTAATTGTACTCTACAGAATTTAAATGATAAAGGGCTAGGCCACACTGTTTGTGCTTTCGTTTGCGCATGCGTTTTTTTCATATCATTGAAAACGCGGCAATGCACCGAAAGCATGCATTGCGTTCCACATTTTAAATCGCAATCGCATGCGTTTTTCAATAGTGAAAAAACACAATGAAATCGTATTCGTTTGCATTGCAGTGTGGCCGTGCCCTAATGGTAAATAAAATACAGAGTAGACTGATTGTTAGCTTCCTGCTTTGTTTAAGGAGAACTAAACAGCATAATCACTATTTTCAAACAGTGCACCTGCATTTTATAATGGTATAGGAACTGGCAGAGAGTATTCCTACCTCCCATTCTTTGGTACATGCAGAAAGGAAAGTTCAATCAGTGGTCCTATACACACAACGATTCCGATCATACAATATCAAGATCTTTCAGTATCATCCAGTTTCTTTTTGTATCAGACGAGCACAAATCAGACCAATAGGGATCATACAATGATATACCAGGTGGTATGGTCTAAATATGCCCCCAACAAATAACTTGTGTAACCAATCCGCATTTTCCTTTTAAGAGGCCTTCAAGATGTTTTGGAATGTACCATTGCAGCTGTACCCATCAATGGTAGTTTAGCCGTATTAATAGTGTCTGATTGTCTGATGTTCTAAACACAAGCTAATACACCATAGATGTGTTTAGGGAATTAGATGTTTGTAAGGACAAAATCAAATTTTAAAACCGCTTGCCTAATGTCCTAGATGACAAAAAGCTGCCATAGCAAAGGTTAGAAACAGATGTTAATGTGTATTACACCATAGGCCGGACTGTGTTTTATTGAGAATGTGATGAGGCATGTTCATCCAGACACTCAAACATGTTTAGAATGAATGAAAAGTCCATGTGTTCAAACCCTTAGGGTTCATCCACACTGATGGTTTGAGCTGCTGTCAAATTTGAAGAGCACTGGACACCTACATCAGGGTTTGTTAATCCCTGGACCTGTGTCTGTAGACTTGCTGGCACTTGAGTTAATGCCATAATAATGTACCTGGCATATTGTGTGCTGAGCACGAACACTGTCTACTATTCAGCTCTCTATATGGTAATGATCTACGTGGAAGATATGGTTGATGGAAAATCTTCTGCCTGACCTGATATTCCTTTTAAAAAAAAATGGTTACAGGGAGATTCAATAAAGGTTCTTATCGTTTAAAATGGTGCTAATTTTGCCACAACCAATCAGAACTTATGTAACATATGAAAGCTAACATCTAATTGGTTGGGGCAATTTTAAACGATAAGAACTTTTATTGAATAACCCCCTTTTCAAGCTTTTTTTTTTTTTTCAAGCTGTCAGTCGGAAAACAGCTGTCTGTGTTTTAACCATATCGCCCCGTATGGCCTGCTTACACACTGGCAGATAAATCCTGTGGGCAGACCTATTAATTGGGAATTAAACACCAGCCCCACTATTTCAGGATAAGTGAACATGTGGCCAATAGTAGAAAAGTCCTTGGATTGACTGGAGTTAGGAGCAATTAGTCGTTTTGGTAATTGCAGGTGATATTTCATTCTGAATGGGCCAAATTGGTCATGATTGTTAATCAGCCTAAAATAAAGATAACTGAGCCATTGAAAGGCAGTAATTCAGCAACCCTGGTCACTCAAGTCATTCTTGACAATTATTCACATTTGGATCCCCAGTCTAATGTGACACTACCAGTGGGAATAGAAATAATATCTCTGCAGTCTAATAGGAATATCACAAGGTGAATTTCCCCATATAATTAAATACACTTGCCTTCTGTCCCCAACCCTGAGAACCCCAAGGCTAACAGTTACTTACCTAGAAGATATTCGGTCCAGAGTTCTTCGTTGTCTTCCCAGCGGCAGCAGTCAATCATGATGGCATCATGATCAATGACTGACTGCTACTGATTACGGATGTGCCTGAGTTCCAAACCAAACCTGAAAGCAGATTTGTTGTTGGTTTAATTTAAAACTGGAGCAAAATTTGTCACCTTAAAAAATATTTAGATGTATGACCAGATCAGTGGAATGTGGCATCTCCCATTGTTTTGTTGTTGTGATGAAAACTTCCTACATTCTGTACATTACAAAACAACAAAATTACTTTTAGAATATGTCCATGATATCCATTAATGGATTTTTAGTAAAGAAAACTAGTAGAATGGTTTCTTACAGAATGTTCTAAGACTGAACCATATTTTTACAGGTGTCGTGCAGGGAGCTATGAATTTTAATTGAGGGCTGGGCCACACTAACGCGATTTCGAATGTGCTAATGATATCGCTTGCAAATCATTGGCCTGTGAGAATTGCAGCACGTTGTGGCAGGTCACATTGCATAAACCGCAATCTATTTTTGGAGCACATGCAATCATTTCGCAGATCGCAGTGCGAACAGACAGCAACGCGCTTGAAGCACGTGCACTTTTCATACTCGTTAATGTTTGGCATAGACATAGTGTGACCTCAGCCACATTATTGTTCCCCGTTTAAAGATATAAACCCCATGTAGAGTAGGAAAGTCACACAGCTCAATTTAACCACCAGTGACTACACTATATTAGAGTGCTGCAAATAGTATACAAAAAACACAGAGCTTCCAACAAAAGTTCCACAAAAAATATTGTATTTTTAGCATTGCATCTTTATTCAGTGTGTCTACAATAAATCATTATTATTGTTGTTTCACCTATGTGATTGTGATGTGATTGTGCCGTTTGTGGGGGACTTTTGTTGGAAGCTCTCAGCTTCTGTGATTTATAACCGCCACAAAATCTAATAAATATGCACACAAAATGTTCAAAGTTTGCAAATCTCCATTTTTGAAAAGCTGTGTGGTTACATGATAAATGATTATCTAACTGATTAAACTGAATATAAACCCTATATAGAAATAAAACTGTATTACCGTATATACTTGAGTATAAGTCAAATTTTTCAGGCTTTAACATTAGCCTGAAAACCTAACCTCGACTTATACTCGGGTCAAGTCCTAATTTAGATCCAAATTCTGCAATTAGAAAGTTACAGAAGCTGATCTGCCTTTACACTTCCTGCTTCCTGTAGTCTGGCTGTTGGATTTACTCAGCACTGTCACTGCTCATCTGGATGCTGTAAATCTGATGGGGATCCTCAGTTTGGGGCAAAAAACAGCTGCTAGTACAGTGCAAATGACAGCTTGAAACTACAAGTCTAAGGTGACATTTTTAACTATTGGGGTCAGAGAGTCCTTTACTATATGGGTTCAGAGGGCCCTTTACTATATGGCGGTCAGAGTGCCCTTTACAATGTGGGGTTCAGGAGAATTGTAAATGATGGTAAGCTTAATTAAAAGTTTACTAAACCTTGCCACTCCAAACAAAGCATGCTGGGAGTTGTAGTTTCCAAACATCTGGAGTGCCAAGGAATTGGAGGTTACTGGTACTGGATTTGGCTATTACTGTATGGGATTCATGTATGGGAATTCTGCTGTCCATTTAAAGGGCAACTAAAGCCTAGAAACAACACAGAATCAGAAGGCAGTAGTGGTGATAATTTCTACCCTCGACCCTCGACTCGAGTCAATCAGTTTTTACAAATTTTTCAGGTAAAAATAGGTACCTCAACTTATACTCGGATCGACTTATACTTGAGTATATGGTAAGCTTTCTATGTAGTTTTATAAAAGAGAATATTATTTGTTTACAAGGCCACAGAATTGAAACAATAGGCATATAAAATGCACAAAAGAAAATATGATTACGTTTTACAAATTTGAGCAGCTTTCTTGGATGGGTGATAATACGGCTAATAAAGGAATTGTGTTTACGTTACTTTTGTTACGTTTCATTTCAAAAATGTTCCTGTGGGTTTTAAGTTCAAAACTTCAATACATTATTTAACTGTGTCAGTGTCAGAAGATTGGTTCATAAAAACTACAGACTGTGGTGCAAAATACTGAGACCACACAATATCATCCGGGGCAAAACTACAAGGGGAGCAGATGCTACAGTCTTTCTCCCCAGAAAACTACAGCAGCTATAGCTGGGGTCCTGGTGACTCCTAGTTACACATCTGGGTATCATCCGTGGGTGCCCCATAAACCATTGCTAATTAATTTACAGCCATGTCATGAAAGTTCATCTATACTGTGTTAATTAAAGGGCATGTCCACCCCCAAAACTATAATCCCCCCACTACTGGCCCCATCATGTAGTGTAATAAAATCCTTACCTTACATCCCAGCTCCATATGGTTCTCCTGTAGTCCCCCCCCAAATTCCCAAAAACAGCCCACCAGGAGGATAGCAGAGTCCATATAGGACTCTGCCTCCTACCTGGCCTCCGGGAGAAGTTTGGCATGCGTACTGCAGCCCTTCTCCCCCTCCCTCCCCTTCCCTCTCCTTCCATCTCAGGATTCCCTCCCCCTAAAACCCTTAATATATATGATTCCCCCTTTCCCCCCAGCCCTCCATTTTTATTCTTAGAAAGCTCCCCAAACTTTACTTACCTTCCCTCTTTCCCCCGCCGAAATGAACTCCCGGCAGCCGCGTCTGTGATTGGCTGCCGCTCAGGTAAGTAAAGTTTGGGGAACTTTCTAAGAGTAAAAATATAGCGGTTGGGGCTGGGGGGACAGGAGGAATCATATATTAAAAAATGATTTTAAGGGTGGACATACCCTTTAATAATAATCTTTTTCCAACTACATTTTCTGGCACAAGAGACTCTGTGGAGGTTGGGTGTGATGCTAAAAATAGCTTTAAATGTATTTATAACACATGACTGCCGTAATAAAGGAACAACCTATCTGCATCTTTATATTAATATAGTAGATAATATACCCCATACTGTAAATTATAAGGATATTAGAAGTATAAAAGCACAAGGCCGCAGCCCGAGTGCCTTTTATACAGGGAGCAGGACTCAGGTGACCTCTAATAACCGAATCATTTTATGTAGGGGGTGCATTATTTAGTATAATCCACCCCCTCATTTGAGAACCATCCTGGCCCCTAGGCAGGGATGGGGGGAGGGATAGTAATAACCCTCTGTCACTTATTCCTATCCTTCCTCCTACTACACCCCCCCCCTCCGTTTTCTCCCCCTTTAGGTCTACCTTCGGTTCCATTGCTTGGCACTGAGTTCTGCGTCTCCCGCACCACTGTGGATGGCGAGGTTCCTCCTGTTCGTTTTACACATACAGTGATGATCAATTGCGCAAGTGATTCAGAAGTCACTCACGCGATAGTTCAGCACTGTGCACAAAGTAAAAGAAAGAGGAGGAACCACGCCATCCACAGTGGTGCGGGAAACACTGAACTTAGTGGCAGCCAATGGAACAGAAGGTAGACCGAACGGGAGAGAAAACGGAGGTGAGGGAAGTGAGCCAACTTTTAATCGGCCTACTACGTAGTAGTAGCGCGGTGATTATAAGGAAATTATTGTACTGGTGGGTCCCATTGTGATCCATTATGGGGGTGGATTATATATATATATTATTTAGTACCACTTGCACTTCTGTGCCTTGAACATGAGATAGAAGGTGTTTTTTTCACATGATTCACTATACATTTCTTTATGTAAGGGCCAGGCCACACTAGCCCTTTAAACGTGCAATCCGAATTGTTGTCCTATTGGTCTGGCCACAGACCAATCTGATTTTCGGAGCACATTTGTTCACTTTTTTTTGTGGACCGCATGTGCTCCAATAGGGCAACATTGCAGGGATCAAAGCATAAACGCACGCACGATTTCGTGCACGGCCCTGTCCGCTGTACTGTGGCCTCACCCAAAGTCCGGCCAATAAAACTAAGACAGCAGTTTTACACTTTTAAGATCTGTACTGCTATAGTAGACCGACAAATGTAAATATAACTTTGGGTATCCAAATGTAAAGACCAAGTAGATATGGCCATTCATCGTTTTATTTCTGGTTTAGTGTACCATTTTATCCCTGTGTATTATTTAACATTTACTCTATAGAATCTTTAATTTCTTACTTCCTATCATTCCCAGTAAAGATAAACCTCCAGTGATAGTTAATATGTCTATTAATACATGTGCTCTCCAATGCACCCCAGGGCACTTTTCAGTGTTAGCACCTTCACAAAAGTGGTTCTGGCCTATCTGACATAACCTTGGGTTGTCAGATTAAACTTCTGCTGTGCTGAGCCTCGGGCAAGATTTTTTTTTCTCTCCTAAATGTCAATAAAGGTGGAAACAGTCTTAAAAGCCAGCAGCAGTAATACTTTAATGGAAGGTTTCAAATTCAGAGAGCAATTTGAATCAATGATCTCCCCTTGCTGGAAAATGCTCTTAATGTAATTTAAGAATTACCAAAGGAGTCCTGACCTTTTTTTCCACAATAAAACTGAGGAACCAGGAAAATCCGAAGACAATCAGATATAAGGGAAGAGGAACATGTTTAATTAAAATCAAACTTTGACTGTAATGTTAGACAGATCTGACCTGATCTGGTCAAAATATTGTCCAAAATCTTTGCTGCAACCAACATTTTTTGTCTGATTTTTTTTTTGTAAAAATTGGACAAAATATTATGGGTTAAACTAGTAGAAGGCTTTTTTTTTTATCTGCACGAATCTCTTGAACCAGAAACAAGAACTGATCCAAATGCCAGATAGGCATAATTTTAATAATTATCTGTCAGATATTCCTGAGTAAAGAGACCAAAAAGCTAAGACAAGCTAGGAGATACCCACTAAACTCCCATTAAGGAGGCACTCCTTCGGGTATACATCTAAAAGGGGAGATAAAGAGTCTACCAAAGAATCGACTTTGTAGACAAACAAGTCTCAACCAGGAAAGTTCCACCAAAAAAACCTATAAATCTTTATTAGAAAAACTAAAATTCTACAAATACATATCAAAAACAATAACAATAAGTATTATAATGGACCTCCACCCATCACACTACTATACTGGGTGTTCCCAGTCTAAAGTATAAGAGTACTAAAACCAGTGGGTAAAGCAGGTTAGCAAATTTAGCAAGTAAAGGATAATCAGACAGGCTGGCTGCAAGGGGAGGGGACACAGGGCCCATGATTGGAAAGGGCCAGCAAGTGGGAGGCATTAAAAAAGCAGTGCTGTGGGCTGTGCTGTTCTCCCCACCCCCCTCCTACCCTTCAGTCATGCACTGAGCATGTGCCAACCGCAGATTAGAGGAGAAAATAATATTTCTGACCGCAGATTCAGAACCTCCCACCCCCTAAGTTTCTGATCAGTGATTTCTTCATATTTTGGGCTGTGCAGCATGTAGAGAGGTGGTTGAATGCTCGTTTTAAAGGTATGAACCTGGACTTTCATTTAAAATAAACTTGTTTGGAGACCACAGTTCCCCTTTAATAATAATTATATCAAAGGGACAAAAAGCTAAGCTTATTATTATATACCCACATCCACACATCTACTGGTGTGTTTAATTCAGGCACTTTCTTTGGGGTTTATTTTATATCTATATATTTACTTTACACCTATTTATTTATTTTATACCTATATATTTACTTTACACCTATTTATTTATTTTATACCTATATATTTACTTTATACCTATTTATTTATTTTTATAAAACTAAAGCGTTTAAAACAAGAAAGCGTTTAAGAACAACACTATTTCTCTGCTGTGTATTGCTGTGTCTCTGCTGTGTATTGCTGTTTAGTATGGACAGTTTTGTTGGGGCCGCGCAATGTGCATCCTGCCGCATGTATGGGATCTTGGAGCAGCCGCCCCAGGGGACCTATGTATGTGTCAGATGTGAGTGGGTTGCCCATCTGGAATCTGAGGTACAGAATCTAAGGGGTAAACTTGCAGCATTGCAGGACTTGGCAAACCTGGGGGAAATGCAGGTACTGGCAGGGGCCAGTAAACTGGTGGGTGGAGATGGGGCAGATAAGGTGGAGAAGGAAGATAGATTTGTAAGGGTCACCAGGGGAAGTAGGGGACGGAAGGATAGGGGGGCTTCTTCCCAGCTGGTCGATCCCAACAGATTTGCCATTTTAGGTGAAGATGTGGAGGACGATGGCTCAGAAGCAGCATGTATGGAGCGGGCCTTTCCCTTGAGCACCCAGGGGACGGCCATCTCCAATACAAGGGAGGGAGAACTGGGGGCTAGGAAGGATAGACAGGTGGTAGTGGTAGGGGACTCCATTATTAGAAGGGTAGATAGGGTAATCTGTCGCCAAGACCCTGCATGCCGAACAGTGTGTTGTCTGCCTGGTGCTAGGGTTCGACATGTGGTGGATCGTGTAGACAGATTATTGGGTGGGGCTGGGAGTGACCCGGCGGTCTTGGTTCACATTGGTGCCAATGACAAAGTTAGAGGTGGAGGTGAGGTCCTTAAAAATGATTTCCGAGAATTAGGGGCCAAGTTAAAAGCAAGGACCTCCAGGGTAGTAATTTCAGAAATACTACCGCAGCCACGTGCTACGCTAGGGAGGCAACGGGAGCTCAGGAGTATAAATGCGTGGCTAAGAGAGTGGTGTAAGGAGATGGGGTTTGGGTTTTTAGAGAACTGGGCTGACTTTTCTGTTGGCTACAGGCTCTTTAGTAGTGACGGATTGCACCTCAATGGTGTGATGGACGAATGTCTTTATTCAACCTTAATTACTATGTTACTATGTATGCTATGTTACTATGTTACTATGTTTTACAAAGGAAGTGACATAAAAGTCTTGCAACTTTTTGATTTGCTAACACTGCTGTCAATCTAATATCAAAGCACACCATTGGATACAACACTAAAAGGGAAGTGATAAATATGTTCCTTTTTAAGCTTACATTGCCTCCATGTAAAAATTCCTGGGGTGTGGCTAAAAACTCCATTTTGAAGATTCCATTACAAAACAGGAGTGGGGATTATGCAAGTACTTTTATTTATTTATATATTTTGCCTTATTTACATTTCTAAATACTGTATTGTCATTACTACATATTTGTTAATATTGATATAACTATTTATTTAGTGCTTAAACAACACATAAACACTGTCCCTATGTATATTACTCTTACCCATCCCAAACAAACATAGTACCTATGAAAAACCCAATGTATTCCCCATGAATTTCTAAATTACTTTATATAAGGGATATATATAAACACAGGATTTAGTGTGCACACAGTCTATAAGTCTATAAGTAACAGGATTGCCTGGTGCTGCTGACTGTATCCAAAAATATAAAAAGCGCTAATACGTTTTGGAAATGCATAGAAAAGATAATCAATGCACATTCCTAGGTCCCATACAATATCATATTATCTGCACACTGGCATACTTTATAAACAAAGGGGTTTTAGTATACATTACTGTGATCACATGAATGAAAAGCCTTCCAACCACGTCAAGGTAACCCCAGTCTGGAAGGTCCTAACTTCTAACCTTTTTTACTTCAATTATCATTAGCAAACATTTGCATTTCTCATAGTGATCACATTCATGTGATCACAGTAATGTATACTAAAACCCCTTTGTTTATAATGTATGCCAGTGTGCAGATAATATGATATTGTATGGGGCCTAGGAATGTGCATTGATCATCTTTTCTATGTTTGTATAAATGTTTGACCAGATCAGTAGCACTTCCACTAAATGTTGTTGTAAATTAGCCTAATTGGAGTGCTTCCACAATCAAACTCAAAATTTCCACAACAAACTTTATTGTACATAATAAAAAGGGTAGGACACAAACCACAAGTGTACTAAAGGGGGGAAAACAGTCTTATGCGTTTCACAGCGCGAGTGGCCGCTTCTTCAGAGACTCAGGGTGACATGTTCCATCCTGATACCTGCAAACTTTATACATTTCTAAATGGTCACATTTAGTTATACTGGGAGCAAAAAGAATAGTGATGTGAAAGTGGATATCTCCCCTAAAGAATATCATGATACCAGAAAAATTGGACGCTGAACTACAGAAAGAAAGCATACAAAAAATTCTTTACTACGGAAAAAATTCATAGCCAACACATACCCTTTAGACAAAATAAAAAACATGATGAAGACTTTTTAATATACAGCATGGTTTTGCACCGAACCACTGAAAGTTTCCCAAGGCCCAATGGAAATTAGACACTAGACAGAACAAAACACATCAATATCTATATAAGATAGCAGCCACCGACGAAACACAGCCTTGAGATGGCTCGAATCCTGACCCACCCAAACAATTTTATAATCTAAACAAGGGGCAGCGTGTGGGCTCTGACCTACACCCAGGATCTTATCTCTTGACTTGTACCATTAAATTATAAATGTATAATTAGTCCTATGTTATGGTTTGTCAATGCCAAAAAAAGTATTTAATCGTATTCCACACCAAGTTAGCCGCAAAAAATTGTTAATCAGGTTGAACTATGCAGAGTATTGACTAAAATTCCCTTATTTAACATCTATGACAATAAACCACCTACTAAATCTAACCATTCACAGTCATCAGCGGAGTGGAAAACCTAACACTGCTAACCAAAACCCATCAATACAATAGACATAACTGCACTATTATAAGGAGATCATAAAAAAAAAAAACAGGATACTAAATATAACAAGATTGTTCAAAACCAGCTGGAAATTATGCATCTGGAACTCTCTACCACCTATTACAACACCAAATCTGACTATCTGAATCTAACTCCACATATACATCTAAATAAACAATATACAAAAGTCTGTTCAATCTTGGCTACTTGATAACTATAATTTGATATAACAGTTGTCACTTTTCTAAATGTTTTAATAAATCCAAACATTTAAACATTTGAAAAGGATATAACACAAGGGGGTTTTTATTGATCCCATCACCTGCTACAACATCTTGAGCTAAAATTTGCTCATTAATAGTGCAAGGTGGTACACTGATTGCAACATCCTGATTAGGAAGTATTAATCAGACATACCATCAGATGAAGCTTCGATCCATTCAGGGAACCATGAATGCCAGCATATACTGTGATATACTGGAGCATGATCCTCCTTTCGGAAACTGGGATGTCGGACAGTATTGGGGTGTTAGACTGGCCCATGCATGTCTCCAGACCTAAAACCTATGGAGAATATTAATCGTGTGCTCTTTTAGAACCATAAATACTTTTAGCAATTTCTCCTTTAGGCTGAGGCCACACTACAACGCACCAAGCGCGCGTGCACGCTGTGCGTTAGCGCACATTCAGGGTTATTCAATAAAAGTTCTTATCGTTTAAAATGGTGCTAAATTTGCCCCAGCCAATCAGAACTTATTTAACATTTGAAAGCTAACATCTGATTGGTTGGGGCAAAAATAGCACCATTTTAAACGATAAGAACTTTTATTAAATAACCCTGATTATTTTCGCGCTTGCGCTCGTGTTTTTGCTATCTTTAAAGCGAAAACGTGTGTTAGTAAAGACCTTATGTTGTAAGTCTGGTGTGCGCTGATAATTTGCTTATATATGAATTCTATACCGATGGCTTAGGTATAATCAGCAGGCACCCAACAGGAAGAGTACTGAAGTAGATGTCAGTAGTGTGAGCAATCTTTTGGATCTGTTCAACTTCCAAAAAGTAGATTACAGAATTTTGAGCATGTTTTCTGTTTGAAATGTAAGCTTTCTCTAAACTGTCAAACTTTCTCTAAAAGTCAAAGTGGGGGTGTGTGTGGAAGAGAGTTCTAGCCTACTTTGAAACAATATAATGGGAAACTTAAATTCTAAGTTTGTTTGTTTTTTAAATTATATTCTTAAATAATTTCTCTTTTTTTTTCTTTTTAACTACTCACATAAACTAAACTATTTTCCACTCACATAAACTACTCCAAAAGTTTGAACATTCAAACATTATGTGATAAACTCTTTTTGGTGGCATAACTAAATACACAACACATAGAAACAGACCATGGATGCCTACCAATAACAGATATCCACGTATACATGCTTTGAAGGTCAATTCAACTTTACCTAAAAGGGCATCTATAGTGGTAAAATGCACTTTTTTTTTTCTTTCTTTCCATGTTCTATAATTCCCCCCCAACCCCCAGAGTGTCTTCACTTTGTTCAGATTCCCTCTCTGTCCTGAGATACACAAGTTAGAAGAATAGTGATTGCATTCCAGTACTCCTACTTGTACTGTCAATCAAATCCCTGTGACATGATCCTCTTCCCTGCTCAAGTCCATCCCTCCTCCATGCTCTGTAATAAACAGATATAAGAGCATTACCAGGGGGAGAGAGGTAGCTTTGATAACAGAGTTAAGGCTGCACTTGACCCCCCTACTTCATAGCTTTCACTGATTGATGATGGGTCACAAAGAGAGAGATCAGGACACGGAGAGATCCTTGTCTCCAGGACAGCTTGCTTTCTATTGGCCACTGTGCGTGGGTGTGTTTTTCGGGAAGTTAAACTTTTAACTCCTACTGCACATGATAAGCTTGTCGGTTAGCCGGAGTTGAGACACGGAGGAGGTAACAGAAAGGAGGGGGAAGGGGGGAGTGCTGCACAAAGATCTGACACCATGGAAAAACAGTCACTGACAGAGATAGGATAAAGGCAGCACAGAATTTAACTTTGCAATGGACCAATGTGCGTTTTTCACTATAGATGCCCTTTAAGGTTCGTACACAAGTGCGATCGCGGGTGCTGACCCACGACGCACAATATGTAATAACGGCTGTTTTGGCTGATAATCAGGCCGTGTATGGGCACTTTATCGCCCGCTCGTTCGGAGATTCGGCTGGTTGGGCAATGATCCCCGACCGACTGTCCGTTTAGGCCCACAATCGCACGTGTTGTACACACGTGTGATCGCGGGCCTACACGGACGGTCGGGGGGGGGCAACACAATGGAGAATTCAGTATCGCACCAACTTCCCCTTTAGGGGGTATCGCACCAACTTCCCCTTAGGGTATCGCACCAACTTCCCCTTTAGGGGGTATCGCACCAACTTCCCCTTTAGGGGGTACTCGCAACCAACTTCCCCTTTAGGCGTATAGCATCAATTCCCTTAGCGCAATGGCATCAAATTTCCCTTGTTGGATCGCATCACCTTTTTTAGCGTGTATTGAATCAACTTCCCCATTTAGAGCCTATCGAATCAACTTCCCCATTTAGAGCCTATCACATCAACTTCCCCTTTAGCGCGCATCGGCATCAACTTCCCCTTTAGCGCGCGCCGCATCAACTTCCCCTTTAGCGCCCGTCGCATCAACTTCCCCTTTAGCGCGCCTCGCATCAACTTCCCCTTTAGCGCGCGTCGCATCAACTTCCCCTTTAGCCGCGTCGCCTCAACTTCCCCTTTAGCGCGCTGTCGATCAACTTCCCCTTTAGCGCGCGTCGCATCAACTGCCCCTTTAGCGCGCGTCGCATCAACTGCCCCTTTAGCGCGCGTCGCATCAACTTCCCCTTTAGCGCGCGTCGCATCAACTGCCCCTTTAGCGCGCGTCGCATCAACTGCCCCTTTAGCGCGCGTCGCATCAATCACTTCCCTTTACAATGCGGTACAACATCTCACATTAATTTATTTTTTACTGCAATCGATCAAATTGAATTATTGACACACAATGACCCCCAGAAAACAGGGATGCCACATAAAATTTTTGCTTGCAAAAATGACACATGGAAAACAAGGTGAGTGAAAAATGCGTACATGGCCCTTAAAGGGGAAGGTTTTTTTTAAGTTCTAAAAAAAATCCTTAAAAGATAGAACAAATAGAATATGTATCTGACCTCTCTTACATCCAGCAGCAATGTTCATGAACCCAGAAAGCCAAGGCTTAGATACAATGTTGCAACACTAAAAGTTTGTGCTGAAAATCCCCATTAGATACAATGTTGTAACATTGTATCTTAATGCCCAGATCAGTCCTGTGCAGTTTCCTCTGGAAACAGCTGATTACAACCAACCTGTAAGACATCGGGAGATCATACGCAGCTTCCTACAACTTCTTTCTTCTACGCTTTGTTGTCAGGGCACACCTCTCCTACGCAGGAAACTTTCCTAAAGCTCTTCGCATGATGACATCGCATCAGTTACCGCTCACTTCTATTTATAAGTGGCGGTGACGGAGCTCTGGCGTTAACCTTAGCCAACTTAGAGAGCATTTTTCAATGCTTGCAATCACATGGTTGAACAGTAACCAATCCTAATAGGATAACATTAAAAAATTGACCAATCAGAATTGGATTGTCCTTCACCAAACCTATATAAGAGCTGCAAACCTCAGAAGTCATCACAGTTGATGGCACAGATAGAAGAAAGAGAGGGCAGCAACATCGGCTCCGCAGTAATCTGGCCTGGCTTTGTCGACTTCAGCGGAGATGGTGTCGCTGGCTGTGAAAAGAGACCTCGGATCAAGACGCCGGTGACATCAGCTATGTTGAAGTAGCCAGCGCCGGAGGTGCCCCTGGCAGCTGCAGGGGCACTTTGCGTGTGTTGGCCACTTCAGCGAGGTGGTGTCACCGGATGGAAGAAATAAGACACGCCCAAGGCTCTTGTAAGAGCCAACAGGGGGTCCTGGTTCGAGCTGCCCCCAACATTGGCACTTCTCAGTGCCGGGGAGGGGAGTCCCAGTACGAGCTGCAGGACCCCTTATGCCCCAAAGGCCGTGTCAGGGCCACAAGGGCACTTGTCAGGGCCGCAAAGGCGCTTATAAGTGTTGGGGATGGGGTCCCAGTTCGAGCTGCAGGACCCCCTAAGCCCCAAAAGACCCTTGCAGGGCCGCAAGGCACTTGTAAATGCCGCAAAGGCCCTTCCAAGGGCTGGGGAAGGGTGGCCCGGTTCAAGCTGCAGGACCCCTTAAGCCCCCAAAACTTCTCAATGCCCCGGCTGGGGGGGGTCCCTCCACCACCCCACCTGAATTGTCTATTTACGATCATACAACCGGAGACTGGATCCTGTATGGGCCCCTTAAGTATCTGGTCTGGTATCTTTAGACTTTCTATTAACTGCTTCTTTCCAACAGATACTGCAGATATGAATTCTTGTATTCCAAATACGGTTTTATGAAAAAGACATATACCACCAGGCAATGTCATACAAAAATTGTGTAAATTGTTTCCTTACATAGCATGGGAAAGCTTGAAGCTAATCCCAGGGCACGACCCTCTATTCAATTTGCCTCTGCTGGTTTTGCATGTTATAAAAGAAATAAGTCATGTAATTTGAGAAACGTTCTACAAAGTAAAATAAATGGGGGGGGGGGGGGGTGCAACAGACTAAATATAAGTGAGAAACAATATGTCTAAAAATTAAAGGTGAGAATACATTTAGAAATAATAGTGGGTGAGAAGAGTAAGAAATTAAACTTATTTTAATATAAAAATTGTGCAACAGCAAATGATGCCTATGTTTTTTAGATTTTCATGCTGCTTAATGGTTATATTAAAAGGAAATTTTTGCAAACACAGGGGTGGACAAATCAGTTATCACATTTGTCTGTCAGAAAACTTTTGGAGCCAATCTACCTTTTTAAGTTTGGCAGTTCTTCAATTAAAATCTTTAACGTGTTAGTTTCCAAATGTAAATGTCTAAATTTTCCAGCCCTGCAATGACAATCCTAATTTTAATGGCATGTACACCCCCAAACTAGAATTTAACCCACTATTCGCCCCACTGTGTAGTGTAAAAATCCTACCTACAACCCTGCTCCAAATGGTTCTCCTGTAATGTCCCTCCAAACTGACCCCAGAGCCTGGCAGAGTCTTATATAGCACTCTGCCTACTGTCTCTCATCCGGAGAATTTGCACATGCTCAGTGCAGCCCCCCTCCTCCTGTTTCTCTCTCCCTCCTCCTCCTAGTGTAAAACCCATTTTCTCTGTACTGTAGGGTTCCCTCCCTCAACCCCAACCACTATAGTAATTTCTCTAAAAACTCCCCCGATCTATACTTACTTTGCCTCTCTCTTCCGACGTTCTGTGCACCAGAAGCTATGTCCGTGATTGCTGCCTCTCAGTTTCATGCAAGCAGAGGGCCGTGAGAGAACGTAGGAGGAAGACAAAGTAAGTAATGATCAGGGGAGTTTTAAGAGAAATTACTATGGCAGTTGGGGGGTGGGGCCCTACACTACAGAAAAAATTGTAAATGGGTGGACATGCCCTTTAAGTCCACAAACAAATAGATCGCAACTTTAGTATTTTGTGCCAATATTAGCTGGCATTGAATAGCCTTGCTGTTATATGCACAAAGTCCTTTTGTATTGGTCGCATTGGCTGCGCAGATGCCGGACATCCTTTCAAGTGATAGTTCACTGGAAAGTGAACTATTCTTTTAATGCATTGATTGAAGGGGAGTTAAGGAGCTATGTCTTACCTTCCATTCTTCAATCAATTTCCATGGAGCCAGGAACGAAGATAGAAGAAACATAACTTTTGTGAGATCCTCCGTTATCACACTTGAAATTCCAGACAGCTTCCTGGTTAAAGGGCAACTGTGGTCTCCAAACAAGTTAGGGTTAAATGAAAGCCTGCAGTATTTTATTTATAATAAGCCGACAATCACATCTCTGGCTTCACCCTGTGAGAAATGATATTGAGGTTAATGTTCAAACTTTCTGCTTCCAGTAGCCCCTCTGCCCCGGGGGAGAAGCATGCTCAGTAAAGACTTAATGCTGGGGAAAACTGGAAGTACCAGAAATTGACAGTTGAGAAGGGAGCCTATTAATCAGACAGGCTGGTCACATGGCTAAAACAGTAAGAGTTCAAACAGGAAGTAATTTTATCTAGAGATGTGATTTCGGTTTTTATTTGGAAGGTATGATGGAAGGCTTTTTATATAATCCTTCTGGATTGGAAGAATTTGAGACCAGTTACCCTTTAAGTTCAAGTTTAGCGAATTTTCGTGCATGTATGCTATAGTTAAAACCATGAAGCAGTAGGTACCTCTCGTGTGGCCGTGGTGGATCGCGCAAAAGGTAAGTTTCTTCTATCTTCGTTCCTGGCTCCACAGAAATTGATTGAAAGAACAGGAGGTAATACATAGCTCAATCTGTTGGTGTATTGTAATCACCTAAGGCTGGGTACAAACATTCAGATCCTTGTCCCACCCTACCGTTCAACACTTGCGACCAGACGTCCAGGACAAAGGACTGTTGATCACTGCAAAAGTATCAGCGGTCAACAGTTCGCCACAACCAAGAGTTCGGTCCATAGAGAACTTCACAATCGGTCATGGTTTTTCGACCTGTCCGAATGGCAGTCGCAGACAGCCCAGGTAGCAATCCAATATTTTGATACACTGAAATGTTGGTAGGTGGGGCCAAAATATTGGATGGTGTGTGTATCAAGCCTAAATTAATTTGGAGTGAAATCTGACCTTTGAGTCCCAACTGTTGGTGAATCTGTGATCGCCATGCTGAAATGACTGAGCCGACAAATTTTGATTGGGGAAAAAACAAGAAACTGTACTCTCCCCCCCTATTATCTCCCCCCTAAACCAAAAAGTGGCTTTATCAAGTTAGTAAATTGTTTTATTAAAGGATAACTGTATTGCTTCATGCATTTTTTAAAATTGCTTTAAAGGGTCACTATACTCACTCAAACTGTACATTATCTGAAACTACAATTTGAGAGAAGTAAAATTGTGGTACTCACATATTTATCTGTTCTTACTTTGTCATTAAATTATTAATGTTTAGTGAGTGCATTGCCCCCACCCACCCTTACTTATGCACAGTCTCACCCTGCTCTGCTTACATATCTTCCACTCCCTCCCTCCCTCCCTGCCTTCTTTCTCTGCTGATTCTCTTAATTGTTGCAGAAAGTGTGCTGACAGGCAGCCAAGAATCCTAGTAAGAGGGTCAGATATAGGCCATATTACAATTTCCGCTCCCGGAGTGACAGGTCTTTTTCTGTAAATGCTGTGGTTAAAATGATTTCTCAGAATCTATAGCTTAGATTTAAAATCCAAAAAAGTTTTGAAGTAGTGGGAGTATAATTTTGAAATTTTTTTTTTTTTTTTTTTTTTTAATTAAACGATTTTATTGGGGATAGATACCCTTTAAAAAGAGTAAAGGTATGAAGAACTCCATTGTACATGTTGCGTGACAATTCTGTCTGCCTCTAACTGTAACTCACAAACTAGAATGGAGAAAACACTCCTCCACCCACTCTTGATCAGCTTGATTATGTAGGCTGTATCCTAGCACGGGACATTTCAAGTTTGTTTGGCTGGCAGAGGAGGAAAAAGAGGTTGTATGAGACTTCCCACCGTGATATGTTAATCAGGGTCCTGGGTCCTCTAGGAGCAGCCTTTTAGCACTATCTTTGCTGTGTGATATCTAAGGGAGGGCAGCACGGTTGTAAATGTGAGTAAGCGATTTCAGGTGCTGGAAGTGTGGACATGTATGGGGTAATGTTATTTTTTTTTTTTTAAATTTTTGTCCTTTAACCCATCCATTGACTTATGATAAATCGCTTTCTAGGAGCCACCCACACAAGTTTAATCTTATAAATTGCTCTCTCAACCAGAAATATATGAACTAGATAAGCCAATCAAACCGATGATCAGATTTGCAAAGTAAACATGCAAGTATTACCAGCCCACTCCAAAAAATTGAAAACAAATTAACATTAAATCCCAAATATGATTTAGTTTTAATGCAAGCACCATTATCATAATCTTTTTAATATAATGCGACGCGCGCTAAAGGGGAAGTTGATGCGACGCGCGCTAAAGGGGAAGTTGATGCGACGCGCGCTAAAGGGGAAGTTGATGCGACGCGCGCTAAAGGGGAAGTTGATGCGACGCGCGCTAAAGGGGAAGTTGATGCGACGCGCGTCGAAAGGGGAAGTTGGAGGCGAGGCGCGCAAAGGGGAAGTTGATGCGACGGCGCTTAAAGGGGAAGTTGATGCGGCGCGCGTCTAAAGGGAGTTGATGCCGATGCGCGCTAAAGGGGAAGTTGATGTGATAGGCTCTAAATGGGAAGTTGATTCGATAGGCTCTAAATGGGGAAGTTGATTCAATACACGCTAAAAAAGGTGATGCGATCCATCAAGGGAAATTTGATGCCATATGCGCTAAAGGGAAATTTGATGCTATACGCGCTAAAGGGGAAGTTGGTGCGATACCCCCTAAAGGGGAAGTTGGTGCGATACCCCCTAAAGGGGAAGTTGGTGCGATACCCCCTAAAGGGGAAGTTGGTGCGATACCCCCTAAAGGGGAAGTTGGTGCGATACCCCCTAAAGGGGAAGTTGGTGCGATACTGAATTCTCCATTGTGTTGCCCCCCCCGCCCATCAACTTCCCCTTTAGCGCGCGTCGCATCAACTTCCCCTTTAGCGAGCGTCGCATCAACTTCCCCTTTAACAATGCGGTACAACATCTCACATTAATTTATTTTTTACTGCAATCGATCAAATTGAATTATTGACACACAATGACCCCCAGAAAACAGGGGATGCCACATAAAATTTTTGCTTGCAAAAATGACACATGGAAAACAAAGGTGAGTGAAAAAAATGCGTACATGGCCCTTAAAGGGGAAGGTTTTTTTTAAGTTTCTAAAAAAAATCCTTAAAAGATAGAACATAATAGAATATGGTATCTGACCTCTCTTACATCCAGCAGCAATGTTCATGAACCCAGAAAGCCAAGGCTTAGATACAATGTTGCAACACTAAAAGTTTGTGCTGAAAATCCCCATTAGATACAATGTTGTAACATTGTATCTTAATGCCCAGATCAGTCCTGTGCAGTTTCCTCTGGAAACAGCTGATTACACCAACCTGTAAGACATCGGGAGATCATACGCAGCTTCCTACAACTTCTTTCGTCTTACGCTTTGTTGTCAGGGCAACCTCTCCTACGCAGGAAACTTTCCTAAAGCTCTTCGCATGATGACATCGCATCAGTTACCGCTCACTTCTATTTATAAAGTGGCGGTGACTGAGCTCTGGCGTTAACCTTAGCCAACTTAGAGAGCATTTTTCAATGCTTGCAATCACATGGTTGTACAGTAACCAATCCTAATAGGATAACATTAAAAAATTGACCAATCAGAATTGGATTAGGTCCTTCAGCAAACCTATATAAAGAGCTGCAAACCTCAGAAGTCATCACAGTTGATGGCACAAGATAGAAGAAAGAAGAGGGCAGCAACATCGGCTCCGCAGTAATCTGGCCTGGCTTTGTCGACTTCAGCGGAGATGGTGTCGCTGGCTGTGAAAAGAGACCTCGGATCAAGACGCCGGTGACATCAGCTATGTTGAAGTAGCCAGCGCCGGAGGTGCCCCTGGCAGCTGCAGGGGCACTTTGCGGTGTTGGCCACTTCAGCGGAGGTGGTGTCACCGGATGGAAGAAATAAGACACGCCCAAGGGCTCTTGTAAGAGCCAACAGGGGGTCCTGGTTCGAGCTGCCCCCAACATTGGCACTTCTCAGTGCCGGGGAGGGGAGTCCCAGTACGAGCTGCAGGACCCCTTATGCCCCAAAGGGCCCGTGTCAGGGCCACAAGGGCACTTGTCAGGGCCGCAAAGGCGCTTATAAGTGTTGGGGATGGGGGTCCCAGTTCGAGCTGCAGGACCCCCTAAGCCCCAAAAGACCCTTGCAAGGGCCGCAAAGGCACTTGTAAATGCCGCAAAGGCCCTTCCAAGGGCTGGGGAAGGGGGGTCCCGGTTCAAGCTGCAGGACCCCTTAAGCCCCCAAAACTTCTCAATGCCCCGGCTGGAGGGTCCCTCCACCACCCCACCTGCAATTGTCTATTTACGATCATACAACCGGAGACTGGATCCTGTATGGGCCCCTTAAGTATCTGGTCTGGTATCTTTAGACTTTCTATTAACTGCTTCTTTCCAACAGATACTGCAGATATGAATTCTTGTATTCCAAATACGGTTTTATGAAAAAAGACATATACCACCAATGGCAATGTCATACAGAAAATTTGTAAATTGTTTCCTTACATAGCATGGGAAAGCTTGAAGCTAATCCCAGGGCAGCGACCCTCTATTCAATTTGCCTCTGCTGGTTTTGCATGTTATAAAAGAAATAAGTCAATGTAATTTGAGAAACGTTCTACAAAGTAAAATAAATGGGGGGGGGGGGGGTGCAACAGACTAAATATAAGTGAGAAACAAATATGTCTAAAAATTAAAGGTGAGAAATACATTTAGAAATAATAGTGGGTGAGAAGAGTAAGAAATTAAACTTATTTTAATATAAAAATTGTGCAACAGCAAATGATGCCTATGTTTTTTAGATTTTCATGCTGCTTAATGGTTATATTAAAAGGAAATTTTTGCAAACACAGGGGTGGACAAATCAGTTATCACATTTGTCTGTCAGAAAACTTTTGGAGCCAATCTACCTTTTTAAGTTTGGCAGTTCTTCAATTAAAAATCCTTTAACGTGTTAGTTTCCAAATGTAAATGTCTAAATTTTCCAGCCCTGCAATGACAATCCTAATTTTAAATGGCATGTACACCCCCAAAACTAGAATTTAACCCACTATTCGCCCCACTGTGTAGTGTAAAAATCCTTACCTTACAACCCTGCTCCAAATGGTTCTCCTGTAATGTCCCTCCAAACTGACCCCAGGAGCCTGGCAGAGTCTATATAGCACTCTGCCTACTGTCTCTCATCCGGGAGAATTTGCACATGCTCAGTGCAGCCCCCCTCCCTCCTGTTTCTCTCTCCCTCCTCCTAGTGTAAAACCCATTTTCTGTACTGTAGGGTTCCCTCCCTCAACCCAACCACTATAGTAATTTCTCTAAAAACTCCCCCGATCTATACTTACTTTGCCTCTCTCTTCCGACGTTCTGTGCAGCCAGAAGCTATGTCCGTGATTGGCTGCCTCTCAGTTTCATGCAAGCAGAGGGCCGTGAGAGAACGTAGGAGGAGAGAGGCAAAGTAAGTAATGATCAGGGGAGTTTTAAGAGAAATTACTATGGCAGTTGGGGGTGGGAGCCCTACACTACAGAAAAAAATTGTAAATGGGGTGGACATGCCCTTTAAGTCACAAACAAATAGATCGCAACTTTAGTATTTTGTGCCAATATTAGCTGGCATTGAATAGCCTTGCTGTTATATGCACAAAGTACATTTTGTATTGGTCGCATTGGCTGCGCAGATGCCGGGACATCCTTTCAAGTGATAGTTCACTGGAAAAGTGAACTATTCTTTTAATGCATTGATTGAAGGGGAGTTTAAGGAGCTATGTCTTACCTTCCATTCTTCAATCAATTTCCATGGAGCCAGGAACGAAGATAGAAGAAACATAACTTTTGTGAGATCCTCCGTTATCACACTTGAAATTCCAGACAGCTTCCTGGTTAAAGGGCAACTGTGGTCTCCAAACAAGTTAGGGTTAAATGAAAGCCTGCAGTATTTTATTTATAATAAGCCGACAATCACATCTCTGGCTTCACCCTGTGAGAAATGATATTGAGGTTAATGTTCAAACTTTCTGCTTCCAGTAGCCCCTCTGCCCCGGGGGAGAAGCATGCTCAGTAAAGACTTAATGCTGGGGAAAACTGGAAGTACCTAGAAATTGACAGTTGAGAAGGGGAGCCTATTAATGCAGACAGGCTGGTCACATGGCTAAAAACAGTAAGAGTTCAAACAGGAAGTAATTTTATCTAGAGATGTGATTTCGGTTTTATTTGGAAGGTATGATGGAAGGCTTTTTATATAATCCTTACTGGATTGGAAGAATTTGAGACCAGTTACCCTTTAAGTTCAAGTTTAGCGAATTTTCGTGCATGTATGCTATAGTTAAACAGAACCATGAAGCAGTAGGTACCTCTCAGTGTGGCCGTGGTGGATCGCGCAAAAGGTAAGTTTCTTCTATCTTCGTTCCTGGCTCCACAGAAATTGATTGAAGAACAGGAGGTAATACATAGCTCAATCTGTTGGTGTATTGGGTAATCACCTAAGGCTGGGTACAAACATTCAGATCCTTTGTCCCAACCTACCGTTCAACACTTGCGACCAGACGTCCAGGACAAAGGACTGTTGATCACTGCAAAAGTATCAGCGGTCAACAGTTCGCCACAACCAAGAGTTCGGTCCATAGAGAACTTCACAATCGGTCATGGTTTTTCGACCTGTCCGAATGGCAGTCGCAGACAGCCCAGGTAGCAATCCAATATTTTGATACACTGAAATGTTGGTAGGTGGGGCCAAAATATTGGATGGTGTGTGTATCAAGCCTAAATTAATTTGGAGTGAAATCTGACCTTTGAGGTCCCAACTGTTGGTGAATCTGTGATCGCCATGCTGAGAAATGACTGAGCCGACAAGATTTTGATTGGGGAAAAAACAAGAAACTGTACTCTCCCCCCTAGTATCTCCCCCCTAAAACCAAAAAGTGGCTTTATCAAGTTAGTAAATTGTTTTATTAAAGGATAACTGTATTGCTTCAATGCATTTTTTTAAAATTGCTTTAAAGGGTCACTATACTCACTCAAACTGTACATTATCTGAAACTACAATTTGAGAGAAGTAAAATTGTGGTACTCACATATTTATCTGTTCTTACTTTGTCATTAAATTATTAATGTTTAGTGAGTGCTAATTGCCCCCACCCACCCTTACTGCACAGTCTCACCCTGCTCTGCTTACATATCTTCCACTCCCTCCCTCCCTGCCTTCTTTTCTCTGCTGATTCTCTTAATTGTTGCAGAAAGTGTGCTGACAGGCAGCCAAGAATCCTAGTAAGAGGGTCAGATATAGGGCACATATTACAATTTCCGCTCCCGGAGTGACAGGTCTTTTTCTGTAAATGCTGTGGTTAAAATGATTTCTCAGGATCTATAGCTTAGATTTAAAATCCGAAAAAAGTTTTGAAGTAGTGGGAGTATAATTTTTGAAATTTTTTTTTTTTTTTTTTTTTTTAAACGATTTTATTGGAGGATAGATACCCTTTAAAAAGAGTAAAGGTATGAAGAACTCCATTGTACATGTTGCGTGACAATTCTGTCTGCCTCTAACTGTAACTCAAAACTAGAATGGGAGAAAACACTCCTCCACCCACTCTTGATCAGCTTGATTATGTAGGCTGTATCCTAGCAACGGGACATTTCAAGTTTGTTTGGCTGGCAGAGGAGGAGAAAAGAGGTTGTATGAGACATTCCCACCAGTGATATGTTAATCAGGGTCCTGGGTCCTCTAGGAGGCAGCCTTTTAGCACTTATCTTTGCTGTGTGATATCTAAGGGAGGGCAGCACGGTTGTAAATGTGAGTAAGCGATTTCAGGTGCTGGAAGTGTGGACATGTAATGGGGGTAATGTTATTTTTTTTTTTTTAAATTGTTGTCCTTTAACCCATCCATTGACTTATGATAAATCGCTTTCTATGAGCCACCCACACAAGTTTAATCTTATAAATTGCTCTCTCAACCAGAAATATATGAACTAGATAAGCCAATCAAACCGATGACTCAGATTTGCAAAGTAAAACATGCAAAGTATTACCAGCCCACTCAAAAAATTGTAAAACAAATTAACATTAAATCCCAAATATAGATTTAGTTTTAATGCAAGCACCATTATCATAATCTTTTAATATAAATGAACTGAGAAAATCCTGATATCAGATAATAAGGATTTAATAACTTATAGGTAGGGTAAAAAGAAACAAAAGATAGAAGAAAAATAGATAGAAGATTGATAGATAAAGGATAAACTATAAGATTAGATAGATACAGACAAAGGGTAAACCTTTAGGTTAGTGGAAAGCTGTGGCTTTAAAGGACAACTCCACTCTCATAGGAACATCTTTTAGAAAGAATGGCCTCTTTAAAATATGTTGATATGTCATAGTTTGTCCTATGAATTCATTACTGTAAGCCTGCTATGCTTCTGGAGGCCTCATGGAAACGGAGCAATTTAGAAACCTGTACTGAGCCTGGGCATGCTCAGAAGAGGCAGACAGGGGATTAACATTCAGTCATTGGCTGTGATGTCAACTGTCAAATCCATAACTGACAGTTATTAACTGGAAGAACCAGGAAGCAGAAACAGGGGAAACAGGACATTGTGTAGGATTTCAGCTTAGACTTATATATTTCACATTTCAAACTATTACCGTTAAGGGTTTTGGGGGGTGATTTACCTGTATGTAAGTTTTCATTTTAGGGCTGGACTTGCCCTTTAAAACAAATTTTTTTTTGTTCTATTCTCTGTAAATTCGATAACTATCGAAAATATAGCCACGAGTCCGGAAAAAATAACTAGTTCGAATATCTGTTGTATTCAATTAGATCAACTGGACTTGAAGTTTAGTTCTTGAAGTTTTGAAGTTTTCAAGAACTAAGACTTCAAGTCCAGTTGATCTAATTGAATACAACAGATATACCATGACCTGGATGAATGAGAACCTTCATAAGCATAACTAGTTCGAACTTAAACTAGATAGAATAGTTCGGCTCAAACTTTGAGATCGTTTTTTTTGTCCATCTCTACTAATGTCAACAGCAGGTAATAGCAAGGGATTTAAATTCAACTGATTTTTCAAAATGGATGAGAACATGTAGCATAATTAGGTATGCATACTATAAACTAAGAATTTAAAAAATATTTTCCATTGAACTTTCCCTTTAAAGTACGACAAAGAACTGTCGATTGCAGCAGAAATTTACACCAATATTTTGACCTGATCAACCAACATACCAGCCACTATGTACCGGGCCTAAATGGAACTAAAGACAAAATTAATCAAAAGTCACAATAGCACCATGTGATTATCCACTATAGGTAACATTCCACAACAAAACTAACAGGGAGATTCAATAAAAGCTCTTATCGTTTAAAATGGTTGCCCCAACCAATCAGCTCTTATTTAACATTTGAAAGCTAACATCTGATTGGTTGCACCATTTTAAACGATAAGAACTTTTATTGAATAACCCTGTAAATGTTTAATAAAAAAAAAACAAAAAATTTATTCACAATCCATTTGTGAGCAAGGACTGCTCCTTTTGCACATGTTCCTCCATGAATTGGAAAGTTCCTGTAGGAGCACGTATAATATCGATATAGGTGGGGAGAAGGCATAAAGCATTATGTAAAAAAAATAATTAATTCAACTTCTATTTTCTATCTTCCGTATAATTTACCTTGTAACCTGTGGAAGATGGGGTTGACAGGGTGGAGAAGGGGTGTTGAAGGGGTGGGTTAAAATGGATTTAGCTGCCCTTTAAATTGCTAGTATAGCAGAAAAAGTGTCCTACAGCATTTAAAATGTTTGGGCTAGGCCACACTGCTGCGTTTTTTTTAAAAAACACTCAACGGGTCTTGTAACAAACAGCAGAAGATTCCTTTATTAAATCAAACGTCTACGCGTTTCAACCCGACATGGGTCATAGTCAGGACGGTTAGAAGTTAGGACCTTACAGACTGGGGTTACCTTGACGTGGTTGGAAGGCTTTTCATTCATGTGATCACAGTAATGTATACTAAAACCCCTTTGTTTATAAAGTATGCCAGTTTTATATATACAGCCCCCTACTCCAGGGCTTCAATATCCAAGCAAGGCAAAGAGTAGAGGAGCACACTACTAGTGAAAATTTCTTTTATTTGTGCAAAACAACAGGAAGGGGGCCTAAGTCCCAAACATTGTATGCTGCTGTTTTTGCAGAAATAAAATGAAATTTTCACTAGTAGTGTGCTCCTCTACTCTTTGCCTTGCGTATATAATATATATATATATATATATATATATATATTAATATATTATATATATATATATATTATATATATATATATATATATATATAATCACACACCACACACCACACACACACTAGACGTTAGCCCATAAGCCCGTTACATTATCGGGCCTAAAGCCCAGAGACCCCTCTCAGTATACCAAGGCCAGAGTCCCCCCTCTGTTTCTCAGGCCAAGTCCCCCCCTGTCCCCCCTCGGTCCACAGAGTCCCCTGCCTGTCTCGAGAGTTTACCCCCATGTCCCCAGTTTCCCCCCTCAGTCCCCCTCACGGACTCACAGAAGCAGTTAGGATTTGATATATAACCTTTTTCAAGCTAAGTAATCATACACACACTGTGTCTATTTAAATCATATTGTGATGACTCAATTACATTTGCATAATTGGTAGTGAACTACATAGTGATTAACTCCTACTGAGCTGAACAATTGAGATCAGCATGTGTTTTTAAAGGGATATCAATAATTAAAGGGCATGTCCCCCCCCCCAAAATTTAACTTTTGATATGTGGTAGGGCATGCTCCCCCAGCCCCAACCGCATTAATATAATTGTTAGAAAGTCCCCCGATTCTTACTTACCTGCCCTCTCTCCTCCACTGCAGTGTTCAGGCCCTCTGCTTGCATGGAATTGAAAGCAGGGGGCGGGACCGGCAGCCGCGTCTGTGATTGGCTGAGAGGCAGGGAGGGCTGCACTGAGCACTGAGCATGCAAGGTTGAGGAAGTCTCAGGCACAGCATGAGTCACACACTGCTCCTACACAGCAGTTTCCTGGACTTTGGAGGGGCACAGCAGGGGAACTATTTTGAGCAGGAATGTAAGGTAAGGATTGTTTTAAACTACTTGATGTGGCCAG
This sequence comes from Hymenochirus boettgeri, assembly GCA_019447015.1. Lineage (NCBI taxonomy): Eukaryota > Metazoa > Chordata > Amphibia > Anura > Pipidae > Hymenochirus > Hymenochirus boettgeri. The sequence continues at coordinate 180,349,400 of CM033475.1, read as the reverse complement.
CCAGGGGTTAAATTTTAGTTTTGGGGGTGGACATGCCCTTTAAAGTGCACTTAATAATTTATTTTAAAGTGCTGTAAAGTTAAAGTGTTACTGTGCATTGTAAAGTGCTAAAGTATTAAACTTCTGAGATATTGTTAATCATTAAAATAATTAAAAATGGTTGTGTCCGTGTGTTCATTAAGATACAGTGCTAGTTAAAAATTCAAAAAACTACGTATAGATCCATATCCCATATAAAAGACAATAAAGGTATATCTCAAATATTGCTTTACAATGTCCCTATAAACTATAGTTAGGTAGCCATACATATAAATGTCTAAAGTCATTATCTGTCCTTTAAAAAGCAACGGTAAGAGCAGTTCTCTAAAGTCATTATCTGTCCTTTAAAAAGCAACGGTAAGAGCAGTTCTCGTTAAGTCCCCTAGGACTAATGGTGTTTAATCTGTTAATCCAGTATGTCTCTTTTTGTAATAATAATTTTGATCTGTCTCCCCCTCTTTTAGGTAGGGGTATATGATCAATCCCAATAAATTTGAAACTATCCGGATTGTGATTTTTCTGTAAATAATGTTTCGCCACTGGTTTTTTACTTTGATTATCTCGAAAGGCCGTTTTTATAGCCAACCAATGTCCATCTATGCGTAATCTGAGGCTTAAATCAGTTTTTCCAATATAGGATAGTCCACATGGGCATGTAGTCATGTATATCACATGTGTGGTGGTGCAGGTAATAGGATATTTAATATTAATGAGTTCATTCGTATGAGGGTGTGTAAAGGTCTGACTTTGTATCATTTGTTTGCAGGACGTGCATTTGCCACAGGATGTACATAGATGGACATTGGTCGGCTATAAAAACGGCCTTCCGAGATAATCAAAGTAACAAACCAGTGGCAAAAAATCACAATCCGGATTGTTTCAAATTTATTGGGATTGATCATATACCCCTACCTAAAAGAGGGGGAGACATATCAAAATTATTATTACAAAAAGAGACATACTGGATTAACAGATTAAACACCATTAGTCCTAGGGGACTTAACGAGAACTGCTCTTACCGTTGCTTTTAAAAAGGACAGATAATGACTTTAGACATTTATATGTATGACTACCTAACTATAGTTTATAGGGACATTGTAAACCAATATTTGAGATAAACCTTTATTGTCTTATATATGGGATATGGATCTATATGTAGTTTTTTGAATTTTTAACTAGCACTGTATCTTAATGAACACACGGACACAACTTTTTAATTATTTTAATGATTAACAATATCTCAGCACTTTAATACTTTAGCACTTTACAATGCACACGTAACACTTTAACTTTACAGCACTTTAAAATAAATGTAAGTGCACTTTAATATTGATATCCCTTTAAAACACATGCTAATCTCATAGTTCAGCTCAGTAGGAGTTAATCACTATGTTGTTCACTACCAATTATGCAATGTAATTGGTCATCATAATATGATTTAAAATAGACACAGTGTGTGTATGATTACTTAGCTTGAAAAAGGTCATAAATGACAACCGAAACGTCGCTATCTACACAAAATGTGTGAATAAAAGTCTTATTTTGGATAAAATGAAACTCCTTTGTGTGCACTGACTTCAATTAATATATATATATATATATATATTATATTTATTATCTTTTTATATGGTTAGGTCGGGCTACATAAGAAATGGAGAGGAGGGTGGGGGAGCTGGATAAGAAAGGTTCATCCAGTACGGGTAATTATTGATAATCTAATGTATGTTTTCAAATGCAAGAAGTCTGGCTGGAAAAACTGGGAACTAGAACTAATAGCTTTAAAAGAAAGGTGATGTGATCGTATAGCAGAAACTTAGCTAAATATTCACTGACTGGAAAGTAAATATTGAAGGATACTCCTTATTTAGACATGACAGAGTTAATAAGAAAGGTGGAGGCATTTGTATGTATGTTAAGCAAGAACTAGAAAGGGAAAGTATAAACTTTGAATTTGGCTTGAAAGACTGCATTTTGGAAGGGAATTTGTGTGTTTGTGCTGCAGACTTTAAAACTCAATAATGTCAATGAAGAGGACATTGTTGTTTTTTACTTACCCTTAAATATGCATTAACATGCATTAAAGGTAGTCAGTTGGTGTGTGTGTTCATATCAGGTTGGGGGATAAAATACTAACTTTTTTGATGATTGGTCAAAATAAGTTTTTTTTACTTTAGTTACCCTTTACGTATGGCTGCCATAGTAATGGATAGGTAGATCAGTAGGTGTGTGTACCAGTGTCGGGTTGAAAATTAAAAAAAAACTTTTTTGATGATTGATCAAAATTAGTTTTTTTGACTTTAGTTACCCAGTATGGCTGCAACAGTAGGTCAGTAGCTTGTGTATACCTGTATCACATTGGGGGTTAAAAAATCAAAGTTTTTTGATTATTGATCAAATTTGCTTTTTTGACTTTAGTTACCCTTTAAAGTATGGTTCCACAGTAATGATAATAATCAGTAGGTGTTGTGTACCTGGGTCTGGTTGAGGGGGTATGTCTTTTTTGTGTTTACAACCATAAAACTATCTTTTATTGAGGATAAATCTAAATTCGTTTTTTACTTTAAATATGGCTTCCATGGGAATGGAAAGGTAGGTCAGTGGTGGGGTGTACTGGGGTCTGTGTGGGTGGGGTTGTGGTATCACCATTGTATTTATGACCATGAAAAAAACGGTTTTGAAATATCCACATTTGAGGATTGTTACCATTATAGTCTATGGGAAAAAATGTCCGGAAATTCGCCGTAACGCTTCCGCGGATTCCTTAGCTAGAAGATAGCACACTTCTGCTGGTATGGGGATGTTCTGAGTAAGGGAACTCTGCCAGCACCTCAAAAGGTATCAAGTTCTTAAATTTTCTATATGAGCATTTTCTTTCTAGTAAACTAGACAGGATGCATTGTTGGATCTGGTAATATCTAATAACCCTGAGCTCATTTGATGAAAGTAATGGAAAGCTTAGGGAATATTGAACATGATATAGTGTAATTTAATATAGGTTGCAAAAAACAAAAGTGCACTGGGTAAACTCTAGGGTCCAAGAAGATCAGGGGCACCCATAGAAAGGAGCTGGAAACTCTGTTATGGGATCATATCCTTGACATTGTTGCCAGAACGTATCTTATTGTAGTAGTCAGCATGGATTTATATAGATTGTGTCAGACAAATTTACTGAAGTGAGTAAAAGAATTTAGATTCAGGCATAGCAGTGGATGTAGTATACTTGGATTTTGATACTTTGCCATATAGGTGACTAATGTATAAATAGAGACTGTTGGCCTAGAAAATAACATTTGTGCATGGACCGACGCACGTTTCGGGACAAACACGTCCCTTGTGTCATGTGACCTGGAAGATGGGACGTGTTTGTCCCAAAAAGTGCGTCGGCCGGTTCTTGAGATAGCACATCAGCCACGCGGAGCAGGACGCGGATTAGCCCTCCGTTTTTTGTATATTGTTGGATGGTATTTATATGCAGTTGGAGTGCTCTTGGGTTCTGTGCCCTTGTACTACCTAGCTTGACCTTTCTGCTGGTGTCGAACCCCCCCACCTCTATTTAGGCTTGGTTTCTTTATTTTCCCATAAATGGCCTCCTTAACACCTCTCTTGAACCAGTCACGTTCCTTCGCCAGTATGTTAACTAGCCTAAAGCTGGGTACACACGATGAGATATTTCGGTCCGATCGACCGATAGTTCAGTGTATCGGTCGATCGGACCGAAATTATCGCATCCGAAAGTGCCCATGTCCGATCGACCGATAGTCCTTCCTCCTGGCCGACCGTTCGAAAGTATCGAACGGTCGGTCAAGAGGGAAAATCGATAGGTGTGTACCCAGCTTAAGGTTCACAAGAAGCACATGCAAACCTAAACTCTTATTCATAGTAACTTATTTGGAAACATCTAAAAGGTTTACATGTTTATTTAAATTTTAAAGATATCTTTATAGAAAAAGAGCAAATATGTCAGTGCACATTTTCCCTTTGTCTGGAAAATGTGTTTTTTTTAAAATAAAAACTACATTATACTAGGATGCAAATTGATATAATTCTAAACACAAGTTTGTTTGTTTTTTTAAACATTCAAGCAAAAGGAAAATCTCTAATGTGACATAAAATAGGGTTGCTTTGGAACAATTTGTTCAGACATGCTTAATCCTAAAATCCAATATTTTCTTCACCTACCGCTGGAAATATGTTGTGATGTGCCAATGCTAATCCAATGCCTCATAAGCAAATGGCTATCAATTATTTATATGTTAGAGATGAATTCAAAATCTGACAGATTTGGCATTAAGTGACCCACTTTTAAAACCAGAAAGAAATAAAGACTATGTAAAATGCTTTCATTGTGGCCATTCAAGAAATCACCAATCTATAGTTCAAAGGATACCTTTGTTCACACATTTAGCAACCTTATTGTATTCAGAAAAATCAAATAAGGTTCGTTAACAATTACAAAACAATGTTTTTAAATGCCTAAATATAACTACAACTGGTAGTTATACAATGCAAAGAAATTCAAGTATGGTAACATATAGCGATCTAGAAAGGTCAGATGGGCCTTAAATGTTTTAATAGTGGCAAGATCCAATTAATTAACGTTTGTATGTTATTTTTTTTAAGCAGCACTGATCTATTCCTGGAAAGATGCACAATCTCAGACATGACTGCCATCAACTGACCAACAGAATCATATTATCAAATAGGAGGCTGTACAGATGACACACTTAAGCCAATATTTTAACCCAATCCATGTCCCAGGCAGATATTTAGGCGAGATCAGCCAGGTGTTTGCTGTAATTTTTAAAACAGCAAATCATTGGACTGAAATTGGTCTGTGTGTATCATACACAAGTCGCTTAGGTGGCACAGTATCAAAAGTATTTGCAAAACCTAAGTATACCACATCCAGTGCTATGCCAGAATCTAAATTCTTACAGTCATCTTCATAAAAACCATGCAAGCTAGTTTGATCTTTTTCTCATAAATCCATGCTGAATACGACTTTTAAGATCAGTCCAAAATATGATCCAGTAACAAAGTTTACAGTATCTTTCCCACCATGGATGTTAAACTTACATATCTATAAGTGAACAACTTGGTATTACATCTGCTTTTCTTCAAGCCAGCCTAATGCTGATAAAAGCATAAACCGTTTATTCACACCTCTCTACAAGCTTAAATTCATAAAACTGAGATGCCACAATGTAAAAACAAGATGTGGTAGACAGATTTGACAAATTTGACAAATTCAACTGTATATACTCAACCTACCATGGATAATAAAACAAAATTTCAGGCCTCCTGCACTACAACTTTCCAAGCCAACAATGGCTTTCAGAGGCTTGTAGTACAAGAAATAAAAGGTCACAACCTACCTCACTATTATTTATTTTATTAGAAAATCAAACAAATTGTGTATTTTATTTGCACAGTAAAACCTAATTAATTTCAAACACAATTTTTAAAACAGCAATAAAAAAAGGCTGCATTTTATAGGAATAAATGCAGTCACATTACTAAATGTCATGTCGGTAGTAGGTGCTTTTGATTATTGCTGCCTTTTGCTTGCTCATGATTTTGATGCAGATTCCATAGCTGCAGAAACAGCACAATTAAAGTCACATCAGTAACGACTATCAGGAAGATGCAATATCCAGCGCTAACGAGAAAATAAGCGCTAAAATCACGCTAACCTATGTACTAACGTGTTAATGAAGGTTTTGCACTGTCTGCGTCATGTCGCAATTTTTATTACTTTGCGCAGCGCAAACTGATGCAATAAATTTTGCGCCGGTTTTTGCGCAACAATTAACGCCTCTTCAATGGTGACTTTAAAATATGCGCAAAATGTCGCAACTTACCGCTAGCGTTTTCGCAATGTATTAACGGTCCCAAAGTGGTTAATACATTGCGGAAATGAGTGCACGTAGGTTGCGATAGCGAAATATATTGCATCTCCCCCTATATATGCAATCCAGTTGTGAGACCAGAGTTCCTTCTTTTCACATTCCTACTGCAGCATTGACATTGACCTGTCTGCAGAGGGACCCTGTAAACCAATCACATAAAGATAGTTCAATTGCTTCCCCCCCCCCCCCCCCCGTCCTTTAACATAAGTGAAATTGTTTATTTTTTCACAGCAACGCAGGGTGGAGAATTGGGTGGGTATAAAAAAAATCGTGTTGTGAAACAGAGAGTAATGACAAATGATGATACAGCAGCTCCCCCTCTGTTGTGCATCAACATGCTGCGGCTTCCCTTGGCACAATTGAGATCTATGCTATAAAGACAGCTGGTAGGTCTATGACTGATAGGGATAATTATTTTTTCTGACTTGTTAACAAACCACTAATAGACACATTCCAAAGAGCCACTGAATTTAAAAAAAGGGGAATGGACCGTCATCTAAATCTGGAACACATCACATAATGGCAGCAATTACATTTGCAAAATCAACCCTGTAAATCTGTTGAGGCCATGCTTTGCAGATTACTTGGGTCTTTATATCGCTATCCATTTAAGCACTTAAATGGTAACAACACTGAAAGTATCACGATGCACCATAGCAAGCAATCCTGTCAATGACTGCTGCACCATAGCAAGCAATCCGGTCATTCACTGCTGCACCATAGCAAGCAATCCTGCCAATCACTGCTGCACCATAGCAAGCATCTCCTGTCAATCACTGCTGCACTTTATCAAGAAGCAGTTCAGAGATGGGCGGTCACTTCTAAAAGGTTCTGCAGCAGTAAGGCCTATCCCCCTACTTCCTAAAAACAAACCATGCTGTCATGTGGGTCATGGGTACATAGGGCCCAACAATAATTAAAGACACATGAAATTGACACATGCCCAATACAGTCAATAGACTAGTCTGCAAGCCCCTTTCCCATAGTGATGCTGCTGCTCCAGCAAGGTACTATGGAAACCAGATGAGGCTTGGCCACTTTTCCCTCCCTAACTGCAGTGACCCCCCTGGTCCAAACACTGAGGAATGTGAAAGGTTCAGTCATTTCTGGGCTCAGTTGCCACAGGATGTGGTGAGAACCTGAGCTAAGAACCGGTTATTTCCCTTCTACTCTGCTGCAGCCAGGGGGGTTTGTTGCTATAGACCACGTACTATACACGGTCTATACAGTGAGTGACTGACAATGACGCAGGTAGTTGCAGTTTCACATCCACTGCAGTAATGAAATCTCCCAATCCTGTCACATCGGTGCCTACCTCACCCCCCCCCCTCCTCCCTTCACCCGTCAGACACCGCCATAAACATAGAGATGTGTGCGCGCACCTGCTTGGTTCCCCCTGCTGAGGATCCCCAGTCTCCTCGTACCACCAGCTAATCCTTGTTGTTCCTTTGGCTACCGCCAGCCCCAGTCGCACAGCTGGTTTCTTCCCTTCAACTGCCGCCGACCTCGTGGGAAAGCGACTGCGAAGCTCCGCCCCCTTTGGCGTATTCTTTCTTTTTCCCTCAAAACCAATAGAGCGTGTGATAGGCTAAGAGCGAATGTCAATTACGGCGGTATGGGGGCGGGGCTACTCTTACATCTATAAGGACAAATCGACGGCGCGGTTTTTATTATTCCTTCAAGAGCTGACACAGATGCTCTGTTGCTTAGACGGGATATTTTGTCACCTGTTTGTTGTGCCAGGTGGAATCTGCCAAGTATTACCTCACAACCTGATTGTACGGTCTCCATACAAAATTACCAACAGCTGGATAAACTGACTATCATTTCTAGCTTTCCCAGACAGGCCCTTATATTACACACAGGTGGTAGAACCGTACAGTTTCAATCAGATTGGAAGGTGTGACCTCAATTTAACATTTCAATTCTCCCAGAAAAACCAGCAACATTTGCTTTATATATGTACACCCTACTGTAGATTATATAATGTATAACATACAATCTACGTAAACTATATAGTGTATAATGTATACCCTACTGTAAACTATATAATTACCCCTACTCAGGGCTGCCATCAGGGGGTAAAGGGGGTACTCCTGTATGGGGCCCGGACTTGGAAGGGGCCCAGAGAGTGAAAGGAAAGGGGGGGGGGTTCCCCCCTTGCAATACAGAATTCCATTCCTAGATAGAGAAGACAAACAGGGCGTTTCTGTCTATGTGGCTCCACCCCCTCCTGCCCCTCCCCTGAACTTGTATATTCTGTGCTGTGATCTCCATAGAGAGCAGGAGGGAGTAACTAAGTTATACTGGTCTCATTTCTGATTGTGAGAGTCCATGGGGGGCATTGTTACCCTCTGTCTCAATGCTGTGTACAGGGACTGATAAATTTCCTCTATGGGGCTGCTGGGGCCAGAACCTATATAGCAGTGATGAAAAACCTTGTAACTTCCAATGTTAAGAAACTACAACTCCCAGCATGCCTTGTTTGCATTCTGCTACTAAGGCCCTAATAGGGCACTATGGCAACTCCACACTGAGATGGAGATATGGATATAAGCAGGATAGAGATTGTGTCACATATAGCAGTATGGCAACTTCACACCATCCCTACCCAAATTTCTATCTCTGTGTCACATTGCAGCACACCATCTCTATTATCAGGATATAGACAGGATAGAGATGGTGCATGGAGCTGCAATCTGAGATAGAAATATGGATATAGGCAGGACAGAGTGTGGAGCTGCCATGCTGTGTGGCAATAGTGGCAGCCCAGACAGTGCACAAATGGGTAGGTGTAAGGATTTGAGCATGGAGAATGGGGTGAATATATCAATAGAAATACGTTTTAAGCAACACTAATGTAGAATATAATATGGGGTCTAATATGGGATTCAGTCTGTGTGGGCTTGGCTTAAAGGTACCGTATATACTCGAGTATAAACCGAGATTTTCAGGCTAAAAAATAGCCTAAAAAAGAGTCTTGGTTTATATTCGGGTCAAACACTTACCTGCTCCGGCGGCCGCATGCTCCGCATCCTCTGCTGGCTGACGTCACTACTCGGCGCCTGGAAGTGAGGCCGGCGCTGAGTAGTGACGTCAGCCAGCAGAGGAAAGTGGAGCATGTGGCCGCCGGAGCAGAGAAGAGGATCCAGAGCAGCCTGCAGGGGAACATGTCGAGCAGGTAGCAGAAGGCAACTGTGGGGACTCAGAAGGGGGGGAGGGAAGTAGAATAATTCCTGCAGTGGCTATTCTTAGCCACTGCAGATGTTTGGAAACTACAACTCCCAGCAACTAAATCATGCTGGGAGGTGTAGTTTCCAAAACTCTGGAGTGCCAAGGATGAGGCTTTAGTTGCTTTTAAATGGACATAAGAATGACCATACAGAATAGCCAAATCCAGTATGGTTATTACTGTATGGGACTTCTGATGTTCATTTAAAGGGCAACTGATTCTTGACTTCTATTATGTATTGTTTTTAGGCTTTAGTTGCCCTTTAAATGGACAGCAGCATTCCCATACAGTAGTCCCATACAGTAATAACCATACTGGATTTGGCTATTACTGTATGGAATTACTGTATGGGAATTCTACTGTCGATTTAAAGGGCAACTAAAGCCTTAAAACAATACAGAATCAGAAGGCAGTTGTGGTCCTATTTTCTACCCTTGGTTTATACTCGAGTCAATCACTTTTACATAAGGTAGGTACGTAGGTAAAAGTGGACGCCTCGGTTTATACTCGGGTCGGTTTATACTCGAGTATATATGGGTATGTTATATTTACCAGTCTGTGCCCTCTGGGCATGAGTGTGTGTACTGGACACGGGTAAATTTTATATTTACCGGTCTGTGGGTGTGTCGGGGAGGTAGAGCATGTCTAGCGCCTGTTAATGTAACGGGCTTAATGTTTAGTTGACATATAATATTGCAGGCAACAATTTAAAATGGGAATAATGGTCTTTAAATGTGTGTAACCTTAACAAAGTGGGCGTGGTCTCCCCATAGGTCCCTCTTTTGCGTTTTAAAATATTGGGAGGTATGGACTGTCTGTGTGCTATGGGGGGCCCAGAAATGTACCCAGTATGGGGCCCAGGAAAGTCTGATGGCGGCCCTGCCCCTACTGTAAACTATTTAATGTATAATGTAGTGCTGTAGTATAATGTAGTAATGTATGTATAGTATATAGTTTTATGCAGTATGTATAGTTTATAAATAAACTATACATACATACATAATGTACCCCCTACTGTAAACTAGATAATGTTTCGCTTACTGTAAATTATTTAATGTATAATGTACCCCCTACTGTAAACTATATAATGTATCGCTTACTGTAAACTATTTAATGTATAATGTACCCCTACTGTAAACTATATAATGTATCCCCTATTGTAAACTGTATAGTATATAATGTACAACCTACTGTAAACTATTTAATGTATAATGTACCTCCTACTGTAAACTATATAATGTATCCACTATTGTAAACTATATAGTGTATAATGTAAATCCTACTGTAAACTATATAATGTACCCCTTCTGTAAACTATATAATGTACCCCTACTGTAAACTATATAATATATATGGGGCTTCAGTGTTTTTAGTGTGAAGGTTAGGCTGCCAAGAAATCAGAAATAGTGCTAAAATTTAGCTTAATTCCAATGTAACTGTTCAACTGTCAGAAATTAGACCTGAATAATATTTTGGCCACATACATGTAATCAAAGTCAAATTTTAAAAATAGACCAGTGTCAGAATGAAGAGAGAAAAAAAAACAGGGCCACGTTTTGCTGCGTGTGAACCTAGCCTAAAGCTGGGTACACACGATAGATATTTCGGTCCGATCGACCGATAGTTCAGTGTATCGGTCGATCGGACCGAAATTATCGCATCCGAAAGTGCCCATGTCCGATCGACCGTATTCCTTCCTCCTGGCCGACCGTTCGAAAGTATCGAACGGTCGGTCAGAGGGAAAATCGATAGGTGTGTACCCAGCTTAAGGTTCACAAGAAGCACATGCAACCTAAACTCTTATTCATAGTAACTTATTTGGAAACATCTAAAGGTTTACATGTTTATTTAAATTTTAAGATATCTTTATAGAAAAAGAGCAAATATGTCAGTGCACATTTTCCTTTGTCTGGAAAATGTGTTTTTTTTTAAAAAAAATACATTATACTAGGATGCAAATTGATAAATTCTAAACACAGTTTGTTTGTTTTTTTAAACATTCAAGCAAAAGGAAAATCTCTAATGTGACATAAATAGGGTTGCTTTGAACAATTTGTTCAGACATGCTTAATCCTAAAATCCAATATTTTCTTCACCTACCGCTGGAAATATGTTGTATGTGCCAATGCTAATCCAATGCCTCATAAGCAAATGGCTATCAATTATTTATATGTTAGAGTATGATTCAAAATCTGACAGATTTGGCATTAAGTGACCCACTTTTAAAACCAGAAAGAAATAAAGACTATGTAAAATGCTTTCATTGTGGCCATTCAAGAAATCACCAATCTTAGTTCAAAGGATACCTTTGTTCACACATTTACAACCTTATTGTATTCAGAAAAATCAAATAAGGTTCGTTAACTACAAACAATGTTTTTAAATGCCTAATATAAACTCACAACTGGTAGTTATACAATGCAAAGAATTCAAGTATGGTAACATATAGCGATCTAGAAAGGTCGATGGGCCTTAAATGTTTTAATAGGGGCAAGATCCAATTAATTAACGTTTGTATGTTATTTTTTTTGCAGCACTGATCTATTCCTGGAAAGATGCACAATCTCAGACATGACTGCCATCAACTGACCAACAGAATCATATTATCAAATAGGAGGCTGTACAGATGACACACTTAACAATATTTTAACCCAATCCATGTCCCAGGCAGATATTTAGGCGATCAGCCAGTGTTTGCTGTAATTTTTAAAACAGCAAATCATTGGACTGAAATTGGTCTGTGTGTATCATACACAAGTCGCTTAGGTGGCACAGTATCAAAAGTATTTGCAAAACCTAAGTATACCACATCCAGTGCTATGCCAGAATCTAAATTCTTACAGTCTCTTCATAAAAACCATGCAAGCTGTTTGATCTTTTTCTCATAAATCCATGCTGAATACGACTTTTAAGATCAGTCAAAATATGATCCAGTAACAAAGTTTACAGTATCTTTCCCACCATGGATGTTAAACTTACATATCTATAAGTGAACAACTTGGTATTACATCTGCTTTCTTCAAGCCAGCCTAATGCTGATAAAAGAATAAACCGTTTATTCACACCTCTCTACAAGCTTATATTCATAAACTGAGATGCCACAATGTAAAAACAAGATGTGGTAGACAGATTTGACAAATTTGACAAATTCAACTGTATATACTCAACCTACCATGGATAATAAAAAAAAATTTCAGGCCTCCTGCACTACAACTTTCCAAGCCAACAATGGCTTTCAGAGGCTTGTAGTACAGATAAAAGGTCACACCTACCTCACTATTATTTATTTTATTAGAAATCAAACAAATTGTGTATTTTATTTGCACAGTAAAACCTAATTAATTTCAAACACAATTTTTAAAACAGCATAAAAAAAGGCTGCATTTTATAGGAATAAATGCAGTCACATTACTAAATGTCATGTCGGTAGTAGGTGCTTTTGATTATTGCTGCCTTTTGCTTGCTCATGATTTTGATGCAGATTCCATAGCTGCGAAACAGCACAATTAAAGTCACATCAGTAACGACTATCAGGAAGATGCAATATCCAGCGCTAACGAGAAAATAAGCGCTAAAATCACGCTAACCTATGTCTAACGTGTTAATGAAGGTTTTGCACTGTCTGCGTCATTGTCGCAATTTTTATTACTTTGCGAGCGCAAACTGATGCAATAAATTTTGCGCCGGTTTTTGCGCAACAATTAACGCCTCTTCAATGGTGACTTTAAAATATGCGCAAAATGTCGCAACTTACCGCTAGCGTTTTCGCAATGTATTAACGGTCCCAAAGTGGTTAATACATTGCGGAAATGAGTGCACGTAGGTTGCGATAGCGAATATATTGCATCTCCCCCTTATATGCAATCCTTGTGAGACCAGAGTTCCTTCTTTTCACATTCCTACTGCAGCATTGACAATTGACCTGTCTGCAGAGGGACCCTGTAAACCAATCACATAAAGATAGTTCAATTGCTTCCCCCCCCCCCCCCCCCGTCCTTTAACATAAGTGAAATTGTTTATTTTTTCACAGCAACGCAGGGTGAGAATTGGGTGGGTATAAAAAAAATCGTGTTGTGAAACAGAGAGTAATGACAATGATGATACAGGCACTCCCCTCTGTTGTGCATCAACATGCTGCGGCTTCCCTTGGCACAATTGAGATCTATGCTATAAAGACAGCTGGTAGGTCTATGCTGATAGGGATAATTATTTTTTCTGACTTGTTAACAAACCACTAATAGACACATTCCAAAGAGCCACTGAATTTAAAAAAGGGGAATGGACCGTCATCTAAATCTGGAACACATCACATAATGGCAGCAATTACATTTGCAAAATCAACCCTGTAATCTGTTGAGGCCATGCTTTGCAGATTACTTGGGTCTTTATATCGCTATCCATTTAGCACTTAAATGGTACAACACTGAAAGTATCACGAGCACCATAGCAAGCAATCCTGTCAATGACTGCTGCACCATAGCAAGCATCGGTCATTCACTGCTGCACCATAGCAAGCAATCCTGCCAATCACTGCTGCACCATAGCAAGCATCTCCTGTCAATCACTGCTGCACTTTATCAAGAAGCAGTTCAGAGATGGGCGGTCACTTCTAAAAGGTTCTGCAGCAGTAAGGCCTATCCCCCTACTTCCTAAAAACAAACCATGCTGTCATGTGGGTCATGGGTACATAGGGCCCAACAATAATTAAAGACCATGAAATTGACACATGCCCAATACAGTCAATAGACTAGTCTGCAAGCCCCTTTCCCATAGTGATGCTGCGCTCCAGCAAGGTACTATGGAAACCAGATGAGCTTGGCCACTTTTCCCTCCCTAACTGCAGTGACCCCCCTGGTCCAACCACTGAGGAATGTGAAAGGTTCAGTCATTTCTGGGCTCAGTTGCCACAGGATGTGGTGAGAACCTGAGCTAAGAACCGTTATTTCCCTTCTACTCTGCTGCAGCCAGGGGGGTTTGTTGCTATAGACCACGTACTATACACGGTCTATACAGTGAGTGACTGACAATGACGCAGGTAGTTGCAGTTTCACATCCACTGCAGTAATGAAATCTCCCAATCCTGTCACATCGGTGCCTACCTCACCCCCCCCCCTCCTCCCTTCACCCTCAGACACCGCCAAAACATAGAGATGTGTGCGCGCACCTGCTTGGTTCCCCCTGCTGAGGATCCCCAGTCTCCTCGTACCACCAGCTATCCTTGTTGTTCCTTTGGCTACCGCCAGCCCCAGTCGCACAGCTGGTTTCTTCCCTTCAACTGCCGCCGACCTCGTGGGAAAGCGACTGCGAAGCTCCGCCCCCTTTGGCGTATTCTTTCTTTTTCCCTCAAAACCAATAGAGCGTGTGATAGGCTAAGAGCGAATGTCAATTACGGCGGTATGGGGGCGGGGCTACTCTTACATCTATAAGGACAAATCGACGGCGCGGTTTTTTTATCCTTCAAGAGCTGACACAGATGCTCTGTTGCTTAGACGGGATATTTTGTCCACTGTTTGTTGTGCCAGGTGGAATCTGCCAAGTATAACCTCACAACCTGATTGTACGTGTCTCCATACAAAATTACCAACAGCTGGATAAACTCTATCATTTCTAGCTTTCCCAGACAGGCCCTTATATTACACACAGGTGGTAGAACCGTACAGTTTCAATCAGATTGGAAGGTGTGACCTCAATTTAACATTTCAATTCTCCCAGAAAAACCAGCAACATTTGCTTTATATATGTACACCCTACTGTAGATTATATAATGTATAACATACAATCTACGTAAACTATATAGTGTATAATGTATACCCTACTGTAAACTATATAATTACCCCTACTCAGGGCTGCCATCAGGGTGTAAGGGGGTACTCCTGTATGGGGCCCGGACTTGGAAGGGGCCCGAGAGTGAAAGGAAAGGGGGGGGGGGTTCCCCCCTTGCAATACAGAATTCCATTCCTAGATAGAGAAGACAAACAGGGCGTTTCTGTCTATGTGGCTCCACCCCCTCCTGCCCCTCCCCTGAACTTGTATATTCTGTGCTGTGATCTCCATAGAGAGCAGGAGGGAGTAACTAAGTTATACTGGTCTCATTTCTGATTGTGAGAGTCCATGGGGGGCATTGTTACCCTCTGTCTCAATGCTGTGTACAAGGGACTGATAATTTTCCTCTATGGGCTGCTGGGCCCAGAACCTATATAGCAGTGATGAAAAACCTTGTAACTTCCAATGTAAGAAACTACAACTCCCAGCATGCCTTGTTTGCATTCTGCTACTAAGGCCCTAATAGGCACTATGGCAACTCCACACTGAGATGGAGATATGGATATAAGCAGGATAGAGATTGTGTCACATATAGCAGTATGGCAACTTCACACCATCCCCCAAATTTCTATCTCTGTGTCACATTGCAGCACACCATCTCTATTATCAGGATATAGACAGATAGAATGGTGCATGGAGCTGCAATCTGGATAGAAATATGGATA
The DNA here is from genome assembly GCA_019447015.1 of Hymenochirus boettgeri. Classification (NCBI taxonomy): domain Eukaryota; kingdom Metazoa; phylum Chordata; class Amphibia; order Anura; family Pipidae; genus Hymenochirus; species Hymenochirus boettgeri. The sequence continues at coordinate 180,333,732 of CM033475.1, read as the reverse complement.
TAGGCAGGACGATGTGGAGCTGCCATGCTGTGTGGCAATAGTGGCAGCCCAGACAGTGCACAAATGGGTAGGTGTAAGGATTTGAGCATGGAGAATGGGGTGAATATATCAATAGAAATACGTTTTAAGCAACACTAATGTGAATATAATATGGGGTCTAATATGGGATTCAGTCTGTGTGGGCTTGGCTTAAAGGTACCGTATATACTCGAGTATAAACCGAGATTTTCAGGCTAAAAAATAGCCAAAAAAGAGTCTTGGTTATATTCGGGTCAAACACTTACCTGCTCCGGCGGCGGCCGCATGCTCCGCATCCTCTGCTGGCTGACGTCACTACTCGGCGCCTGAATGAGGCCGGCGCTGAGTAGTGACGTCACCAGCAAGGAAAGTGGAGCATGTGGCCGCCGGAGCAGAGAAGAGGATCCAGAGCAGCCTGCAGGGAACATGTCAGCGGTAGCAGAAGGCAACTGTGGGGACTCAGAAGGGGGGAGGGAATTAGAATAATTCCTGCAGTGGCTATTCTTAGCCACTGCAGATGTTTGGAAACTACAACTCCCAGCAACTAAATCATGCTGGGAGGTTTAGTTTCCAAACATCTGGAGTGCCAAGGATGAGGCTTTAGTTGCCTTTTAAATGGACATAAGAATGACCATACAGTAATAGCCAATCCAGTATGGTTATTACTGTATGGACTTCTGATGTTCATTTAAAGGGCAACTGATTCTGCCTTCTGATTCTGTATTGTTTTTAGGCTTTAGTTGCCCTTTAAATGGACAGCAGCATTCCCATACAGTAGTCCCATACAGTAATAACCATACTGGATTTGGCTATTACTGTATGGAATTACTGTATGGGAATTCTACTGTCGATTTAAAGGGCAACTAAAGCCTTAAAACAATACAGAATCAGAAGGCAGTTGTGGTCCTATTTCTACCCTTGGTTTATACTCGAGTCAATCACTTTTACATAAGGTAGGTACGTAGGTAAAAGTGGACGCCTCGGTTTATACTCGGGTCGGTTTATACTCGAGTAATATGGGTATGTTATATTACCAGTCTGTGCCCTCTGGGCATGAGTGTGTGTACTGGACACGGGTAAATTTATATTTACCGTTCTGTGGTGGTGTCGGGGAGGTGAGCATGTCTAGCGCCTGTTAATGTAACGGCTTAATGTTTAGTTGACATATAATATTGCAGGCAACAATTTAAAATGGAATAATGGTCTTTAAATGTTGTAACCTTAACAAAGTGGGCGTGGTCTCCCCATAGGTCCCTCTTTGCGTTTTAAAATATTGGGAGGTATGGACTGTCTGTGTGCTATGGGGGGCCCAGAAATGTACCAGTATGGGGCCCAGGAAAGTCTGATGGCGGCCCTGCCCCTACTGTACTATTTAATGTATAATGTAGTGCTGTAGTATAATGTATATATGTATGTATAGTATATAGTTTTATGCAGTATGTATAGTTTATAAATAAACTATACATACATACATAATGTACCCCCTACTGTAAACTGATAATGTTTCGCTTACTGTAAATTATTTAATGTATAATTGTACCCCCTACTGTAAACTATATAATGTATCTCGTACTGTAAACTATTTAATGTATAATGTACCCCTACTGTAAACTATATAATGTTCCCCTATTGTAACTGTATAGTATATAATGTACAACCTACTGTAAACTATTTAATGTATAATGTTTTGCTTTTTGTGTTTTTTTTTTTTTTTTTTTTTTGTTATTTTTTTTTGTTTTTTTTTTTTTTTTTTTTTTTTTATTTTTTTTTGTTTGTTTTTTTTTAAAAAAAAAAAAAAACAAAAAATTTTTTATTTGGGTTTGTGTGTTTTTTGTTGTTTTTGTGTTGTTTTTTTATCTTTTTTTTTTTTTTCTTTTTTTTTTTTTCTAGGCGCATTGTTTTTTTTTTGGATGTTTTTTTCTTTTTTTTTTTTTCGTTTACCCCTACTGTAAACTATATAATGTATCCACTATTGTAAACTATAATAGTGTATAATGTAAATCCTACTGTAACTAACTAATGTACCCCTTTCTGGGGCCTCGACCTGGCCTCCGGGAGAAGTTTGGCATGCGTACTGCAGCCCTTCTCCCCCTCCTCTCCCTCCCGATTAGGATTCCCTCCCCTAATGTAAAACCTTTTTGCTAATAATCCCCCTGTCCCCCCAGCCCCAGCCGCTATGTTTATTTATTAGAAAGTGCCCCAAACATTACTTACCTCCCCTCTTTCCTCCGCCGCACTGAATGACCGGCAGCCACGTCCGTGATTGGCTGCCGCTCAGCCAATCACAGATGCGACTGCCGGTCCTGCCCCTCTGCTTGCATTTTCGCGCAAGCAGAGGGCCGGCAGCACGGCGGAGGAAAAAGGGGAGGTAAGTAAAGTTTGGGGAACTTTCTAATAAAATAAATATAGCGGTTGGGGCTGGGGGGACAGGGGATTGTTATAGCAAAAATTTATTTCAAGGGTGGACTACCCTTTAAATTAGATCTTATTGCTTGGGGCAAAATTAGCACCATTTAAACGATAAGAACTTTTATTGAATCCCCCTGCACGTTAATGTTGGGAAATGCAAATTTATGCATAAGGGCAAAACAAACACATACCGTATATACTCGAGTATAAACCGAGTTTTTCAGGCTGAAAAATCAGCCTGAAAACTCGGACTCGGTTTATACTCGAGTCAACCACTTACCTGGGCATTCCGGTAGCCGCGCGATCCTTTTCTGCACTGGCGCGCCGGGCTGACGTCACTGCCCGGCGCCAAGCCCGGCGCCGGGCAGTGACGAGCCAGCGCGCCAGTACAGGAATGGGCGCGGCTGCCGGAATGCTGATACCGTACCTGCGGGATGGATGGAGGAAGATAGAAGAAGAAGAGTCGTCCACAGGAGAAGAGTCCAGGAGAAGAGTCAGGAGAAGAGTCCAGGAGAAGAGTCCACGGAGAAGAGTCCACAGGGAGAAGAGTCCACAGGAGAAGAGTCCACAGGGGAAGAGTCCACAGGGAGAAGAGAAGAGTCCACAGGAGTCCACAGGGAGAAGAGTCCACAGGGAGAAGAGCCCACAGGTACAAACTGAACTGAGGGGGAGGGGGGATTCAAGATGTTGGGAACTACAACTCCCAGCATGCTTTATTAGCTGGGAGTTGTAGTTTCCAAACATCTTGAATGCCACCCTCACTTGGCATTCAAGATGTTTGGAAACTAAACTACAACTCCCAGCATGCTTTATTAGCTGGGAGTTGTAGTTTCCAAACATCTTGAGTGCCAAGTTTCTACCCTCGGTTTATACTCGGGTCAATAACTTTATTAGGATTTTTAGGTGAAATTGGGTACCTCGGTTTATACTCGGGTCGGTTTATACTCGAGTATATACGGTAAATATATAAAGTATATATAAGTAGGAGCATTACTAAGTATACAAGCATCAACTTCCCCTTTAGCGCGCGTCGCATCAACTTCCCCTTTAGCGCGCGTCGCATCAACTTCCCCTTTATGCTCTCAACTCCAGACCTTTAGTAGAATCTCAGGTTTCAAAATAAACCACTCCAAATCAATTATACTTCCCATACATCTACCTCCCCCGACAATGAAGCTACTACAATTAAATTTTGACTTCCACTGGGTATCATCGCACTTTACATACCTGGGAGTTAAGATATGCTCAGACCCCATCTCACTATACGAAGCCAATTACACACCACTGATACAAACCTTAACGCAACAACCTAAAAAATGGACTACATATAACCTTTCATTATTCGGCAGAGTCAACAGCATTAAAATGACGCTACTGCCCAAACTCCTTTATCTGTTCCGATCATTACCAATCCCCTTTAAACCCCCCGATCTCCGCCAACTACAATCCAAAATAACAAAATTCCTATGGGCCAATAAAAAACCCAGGATAAGCAGGAAAACAATGCAATGCCCCAGGGAATTAGGGGGAGCCGCTCTCCCAAGCCTCCAACACTACTTATTGCTGCCCGAGTATCTCAGACACTCCAATGGAACAAAACTCTAGAAACAAGAGCGGATCTGAAGCATTGTTGGTGGGGGTGTCCTGAGACACAAAAGATGTGGCGATATTGCGAAAAACTAATACACAAAGTGCTACACAGGACGGTCCAATTGGACCCCTGGTCGGCCCTATTCGATAAATACATAATATTCCTCTCCTCCACCAGCAACAAGCTAGTCCACAGCATATGTGCAGCAGCACGCAGCCTACTGGCAAGCTCTTGGAAACAACCGGCCCCATCTGAGACACAACTTATAGCTAAAATCTGGTGGATTTGCGAAAATGAAAAAATATCCCACCCAAACAATGCAATGGCATGGCACCCGGACAGAACTAGATGGGTAGAAATAGAAAACCAGATATCACCAGAACCCTCCTTGGAAAAAAACCTTTGGCTTTTCCCATATACAACACAGACATACCTAAACCCATATATCCAACACACATTATGCACCAGGCAAAGCGCAATAACATCATATAACCTCACCAATCCACACACTTGATGACACCCTTATACTCAATCCTACTTCCCCATAGGAAATACTAACAGATTGCTAATCTGGAATGATAGGTATAACCAGAGTAGCCCACTTGATCACATAAGGGTGCATCATACATGGGAAGAAGGCCAAACAGAAATGGAAACTACCACCCACAGAATGGCTGAGATTTAACCAAATAACTAATTTTGCCAAATCACTGATAAACAAGCGGCAGCCAGTAGAACTAACCCGATTTGAAAAACTTTCAGGGTTATTCAATATAGTTCTTATCGTTTTAAATGGTGCTAATTTTGCCCCAACCAATCAGATGCAAGCTTACAATGTTAAATAAGATCTGATTGGTTGGGGCAAAATTAGCACCATTTTAAACAATGAGAACTTTTATTGAATGTCCCTGTATGTATATAAAAACCCTGGGTCCCATTTCTAACCTATATGACATACTAATGAACCACAGATTCCAAAACAATTACCAACACAGACACAAAGGGGAAATTGGCTAGAATCAAATCTAACAGAGAGGAATGATGGAAATATTTATAAATTTACGTAAATGCTCCATTAATACCCTAATACAAAATTCGAAACAAATACCTAAAAATCCCTGGACTGCTTTATTCGACAAAAAAGAGAAAGCCCTTCATAAGGCAGGAAATAAGCTATTACACCATATCTGTGCGGCTACAAGATGCATAATAGCATCCTCATGGAAATCTACAGCACCCTCTTATCAAAGTATTGTTAGAAAAGTACATTGCATTTATATACAGAGCAGCTACTTCATGCTTCAAAGGGTACACTAAACCAATTAAAATAATATGGGAAGTATGTGTTTTAAAATGGAAAATGGAGAATGACCATGTATAAGAATATACATATCCCAAATATCAAAAGTAATGAAAATATCTAGCCGCATGGGGATCCCCAACCAGACGCCATACAACAGAAAAGTATGGATTGGATTTGTCAAATAATGTTGTTCATGGTATTTCAAATGTTTTTTCTGTTTATTAAACCGTCTTTTCAGTGTGTGTACTGTATTTTTTTTCCTGCTTGTACAAAAAAATCTGTTTATTTTTATAATGTATTTTTCCCATAGACCAATTGCCTTAATTTGCTCATGGGCAAGCAAAACATGACAAGCCTTAAGGGATTATGGGAACCACAGAGCTGTGCATTGGCCACTATTTACTAAGATGAATATAGCAGATTTCCAGCTGTAGATGAACCTCAACTACAGGCATCATTAGTAAGGAAATTCACACACTGTATTTTATAATACTGGGGAGACATCTTTTAAACAAATACACATTGCTCTGCCCTCCAGCTCTAATCAGTATATTACTTATTATCAAGAACGCAGACAGCAAATTCTATGAAAAGGTGCTCAGAGCTGTGTTTGGAGTTTATTTATAGCTAAATGCTACAGGGTTGGGAAATGTTTTTAAGACTTCTCATATTACTGTAGAACTTCTAGATCTCTTATTAACTAATGTTCCGTGGCAGCTGTGGCAGTGCTGTTAACTGTAGGGACACAAGTTTATTGCACTGTTATTATAGAGTTCCGATTTATATAAAACTGTAATTAACACACATTCACACATCTATAGTATCATTCTGGGTTTTAACAACAGGAAAACTTCACTGCATATGTCCTACCAGGTTAGGAATATCCTGTTAGTGGCCCAAAGCTTGTACAATCCGCAAATAATGTGTTAATTATGTAAATGAGAGACATGTTGAGCCCTGTTAGTAAAGTTTGATGTAGCAACCCTGCACTGTGCAGGGTTGCCCAAACCCTTTTCCCTAGATGGCACTAACTAAAGGTACAGTATTCCACCCAATCTTCACAGTCGACAGGCCATGCTTAGGACTTAGGGTTGCTTAATTGAAGAACCAGGATGACTATTACATGGGCTGGAGGAGAGTGGGAGGAATACCTTTGGGTTATTGAGAAAGAGGCAAGTATTCTTGGCGTTTGGGGTTCCTCTGCCTAAATATCAATGTACTTTGGGTGCCAACATCCCTTTATCCTAATATGTATGTTTCAGTGAGTATCCTTTACAATATCTGTTTTATAAGGATGAATATAAAACCACAAACCCAAGTCTGCAATACTTACCTACTTCCACAATGTTCCACATCTCTGCTAGCTCCTGCAGTGTCCTTCTCTTTCCTTACAGGTAGCATCTGTCTGTCATTTCCATAACTTCAACCTTTTCTGTCATCTTTTTAAGGATGTGGCTAAGTAAATAACAATAATAAGTTATTCTATTTAGTTGTGTATTTATTGGTCAGTTAGGATCATATGATTTTAACTCACTTCATATAAAAATATGGACAAACTCTATGATCACATTACTTACCTTGGTCCCTGGAATTCCTAAACAGTGTCATTTAGCCCAACTATCCTTTTCTGAAGATGCCTATCTCTTTTCTGAAGTTTTGCCTCCTTAAGCTTATGAGCTTTTACAACTGCAGAAGAAGGAGGTTGGGAAATATCAAAAATTATAATTTACTAATTAACTGCATGTTCTGTGTCTTTAAAACTAGAAAACACTATTATCAGTAAGAGATGTTTGTATGTATTTATATCTTATTAGTGCTGCATATTCAGCAATTACAATTATTTGCCCCAAAGAGATTACAATCTAAATCTAATCACTTTATTTACACATACAACCATCACTATGTCAACTCTACAGTATTTGTATGATTGTGGGAAAGCCATAGTACCTGGAGGATACCTACACTAGCACAGGGCAAAGATGTTAACTCTTCGTGGAAGTTAAAAATATTAAAGTAACAGTCTCTAAAATGGGTTTCTCATCGAAAACCTTCCCAATTCTCAACGGCACAAGGCAGGGCTGCCCTTTATCCCCCTAATCTTCGCTCTATGTATGGAACCATTGGCCAGAATTATCCGCGAAGACCCACAATACACGGTATCCCAATAGGCCACAAAGATTACAAAATCTCACTTTTGCAGACGACACTCTGTTCACTCTCACCAAACCACAAACTCTCTACCACATATTTGCTCTCAACTCCAGACCTTAAGTAGAAATCTCAGGTTTCAAATAAACCACTCCAAATCAACTATACTTCCCATACATCTACCTCCCCACAGGAAGCTACTACAATTAAATTTTGACTTCCACTGGGTATCATCGCACTTTACATACCTGGGAGTTAAGATATGCTCAGACCTCATCTCACTATACGAAGCCAATTACACACCACTGATACAAACTTAACGCAGCAACTTAAAAAATGGACTACATATAACCTTTCATTATTCGGCAGAGTCAACAGCATTAAATGACGCTACTGCCCAAACTCCTTTATCTGTTCCGATCATTACCAATCCCCTTTAAACCCCCCGATCTCCGCCAACTACAATCCAAAATAACAAAATTCCTATGGGCAAATAAAAAACCCAGGATAAGCAGGAAAACAATGCAATGCCCCAGGGAATTAGGGGGAGCCGCTCTCCCAGCCTCCAACACTACTTTATTGCTGCCCGAGTATCTCAGACACTCCAATGGAACAAAACTCTAGAAACAAGAGCGGATCTGAAGCATTGTGGGTGGGGGTGTCCTGAGACACAAAGATGTGGCGATATTGCGAAAAACTATACACAAAGTGCTACACAGGACGGTCCAATTGGACCCCTGGTCGGCCCTATTCGATAAATACATAATATTCCTCTCCTCCACCAGCAACAAGCTAGTCCACAGCATATGTGCAGCAGCACGCAGCCTACTGGCAAGCTCTTGGAAACAACCGGCCCCATCTGAGACACAACTTATAGCTAAAATCTGGTGGATTTGCGAAAATGAAAAAATATCCCACTCTGTAAGGGGTACACTAAAGACCTACAATGAAGTGTGGTCCCCGTGGATATCTGGTATGACTGACGCGGGGGGTCTACCCTAGGGGACCTCAACCAAAGAACGGGGATGAAGCGGAGAGTGGAGACGAGGGACACAAGGAGCCGTGGGCGGCGGGCGAACCGGATCTAGAGCCTCAGGTCAGGAATGTCTAATGTTTCAATAGCCTCCACGTAAATGGAGATATATAAGTCAGTAATTAAAACATCTTAACTGTTGATCCAGAGAAAGCAAAAAGAAAGCCACCAAATTTATGAAGGGGAAAAAAATTCCTTCCTTGCTCCAAGTGGCAATCGGAAATTTCCCTGGATCAACTCTACTTTATATATCAATACCAGTAACTTGTAACATTCCTTGTTTGCAGAAACTCATCCAGCCTTTTTTTTAAACTGACCAATGAACCTGCCATCACAACGTCCACTAGAAGTCAGTTCCACAGCATTACTGTTCTTACAGTGAAAAACCCTTTCCAAACTTGAAGCCTAAACATTGTTTCTTCAAGTCTTAAGGGATGTCCATGTGTCCTCTGACATGCTCTATTGGTAAACAATGCCCCAGACAGTTTATTGTATGGCCCGTTAATGTATTTATACACAGTAATCATATCCCCACACAAGCGCCTATAATTGTAACTTGAGCGTACATAATTGTAACTTATCCAGTTATTGAACTCATTGCTTTAATTTATCCAGAGAGATGGGCAGGCTTTTTTAAGTCGCACCTGCTCTCAGTCAGGCCCTGATGTGCCCAATAGAAAGATGCTCTTTTATATAGGCAGGGAGTATTCTCTTTGTCAAAGGCAAGCATTTGATAGAGTGCCATTCCCACTAGGCCACAACCTAGGCTGGCACAGCCACCAGAGGTGGCAAAAAAAAACCCCACGTCATCACAAAAAGTTTAAAGGGCAACTATACCAAATATTTACTTTTTTAAAATTCAAATCAATGTTTTAGTTGGGTGGCATATTCTTCTTATCACTCTCTTACAATTGCAATCTGAGCAATTAATTCTGTCAGAAGGATCAAAGCCAGGACCACTCCCTTGCCTGTGCATGCCCCAATATGGACAATGGGGCTTATTTTGCAGTGTGAAAAAGTGAGTGTCACTGACAGATACAGGAGTTTGGGCACACTTACTGATCCCAAAAAAATCTGTATTTTTTTTGTATAGGTAAAATATTTGCTTGCCTTGGTATTTGACGTTTAGTTTCCCTTGAAATCAGTGGGGTACTAGTTTTCATTTTTTGATGCTTTCTTGTCGACATTCATGTAGTTTGAAGACCACAATTTGTGTCACAGATCATGCTTTTATTGGAGAAAAGTATGTAAACAGACAATTACACAAAGACAAACATGCTCATTTACCCAGAGCCTCTGGGTAAATGCCCTGATTGCGATTCAATATTGCATTTGCGAACGTGGGTAAATCCCGAAAAGGTATTTGCTATTTACTGGAATTAAAATCCAGCACTACAACTAGTGCAAATGCGTTATTAAATCACGAGCGTCAGGTGCACGGGTGTCTTTTGTGTAACCCGCGCATCAGACGCTAATATGGCGTCAAAGGCACGCTAACCGGATGCGATCTGGTTAGCGTAACTTTAACTCCATAAATTTGCCCAGCGGCTCTGGGTAAATCAGCCCCCTAAAACTTTTTGTTATGTTTTTGCCCTGTGAAGTGTAGTACTGATCACCTAGTATTGATCTATGCTTACTAGAAAAACTTGTATTTGTTAATGGTTCCTTCTGATCTATTACAAATACTATAGTAAGCCGGCTGTCAATGTTAGGGCCACCTCTCATATATAGGCAATTATATTTTTTTAACTCCAGTTGCACGCATGTAGATTCTATATGTAATGGATTAAATTATGTTTTGATTGATAATTTATTATATATATATTTCAGTAGATGAATTGTTTAATTTGCTTAAGGCAAAAAGTGAAAAAAGTATAAATCCAGCCCTGCCTATACTGTGCTGTGATTGGCTACAGGGTTTTTGTCTACGACATCATCAAAACTTTTATCTATGACATCATCAAAACTTTAAGAGTTTTATGCAAATTACAAGACAGTCATTCAGCTTTTGACTTGTGAGGTGAGTACATCCCCTTGTCCCACTTTTATAAATAGTAATAATAACTGATATGGATATTGATATACTTGGAATATTTTTATAGGGAGAATCTATAATATTAAATTGATGTATTTTTAATTATGAAATGAAATGTAAAAATGTTTATTATTTATTTAAATATGAACCACATACACAGGGTAATAAATAGTCATTGTTCTTCCCAGCTGAGTACAGTGATGGATTTATATACAATATCTAGATAGAGACTGTGTGACGTTAGGTTTTATTTATTTTCTCTAATGTAGATCAGGATTGTTCTGTATATTAATATGGGAAAATATCAACTCAATTTTCTCCTCCCTTTGGCATTTGTCCAAGCAGCTCTGAGGACAGTTGGGGATGTCATGTGACTTGGTAACCATAGCGACAGTTGGTTGAAGATTTTGCTATTTAACACCCAACATTTTTATTGGACATAAAGCTAAATAATAGAAAATCAGACATTTGCTGATTGTGTGTTCACACCTCTATCCAACCCATTTACTTTCCAATACAGTGGTGAGTGTGACCATGTAAACCCCCTTTTCCTAGGGACTTAGTAAGGCAATACAAAGGCTTGTACAGGTCTAAAATGTCTCTCCCCATTAACCAGTAACCAGTACTTTGCATTTTAGAGCTGGAATCCTAATATAACAGGTACATAACCAACATATGAAATACACAATTAAAGATTGCATAGCAATGGCTTCAACTGAACGTCCCGTTTCGGCCGCGATCGCACGCGTGTGTATGAACCTTTAAATAGGGTCATAGTCATATTAACTGATTCACGTTTAGTTAGCGCAACATTAACCCCTAGGTAACGGTGGCTGCACAAGTATCGCAAGAGACACTCACGCAGCTGCCGCAACCTATTCACCAAAGGCTGCGTGGCTCTGCCAGCGTAAGTATTAAGTACTGGCTGATAGCCCCCGTTAAATACTTAAAGCCGCTGACATTCACCCAGAGCTGCACAGCCCCTGGCGATTCCCTTCTGAGAGATTTACCCAGAGTGCCTGCGGATCTGGATGAATCTCCTTAACAGCATATTGTAGAAAATAAATGAAAACATGTACCCTGCAAAGGGCTCTAAGAGCTCACATAGTTTGGTCAATGGCCATTAGATGCTATACACATTCCAGTCTTATGCTACTGTAGAAACATGTCACAGATGGTCACATCCACTATTAGTACGAACCAATCCCTTTAACGACAGATTACACAGGGACATGTGACTGGGATCAGAGGTGCCAAACAGTGCACATTCACTAAGTTACTTCATCCATTCCATCAGGGTGTTACATTTACTTTGTTGCCATTTGCTGGAGTGGTGTTGGTGTTTCTTAGGGGATGTTCTCAGATTCTAAAGTGAGAAAATGTGAGTTTAGTTCTCCTAAATGGAAAACAGTGATTTCAGCTGTTGTTACTTATGTAGCCCTAAATGTGTTCTAGGTTTCCCCCCCAAACAGGGTAGTTAGTTTACCCTTAATTCCATTTAACCCCAAAATACAGATTGTATTATAGAAAATAGCACCTAACATGTCACCTGCAAGGGCTCTAAGGAGATCATGTAATATATATTCCTATAATGTAAATCTCCTGTTTTGCTCCATTTTAACCAACTCTGCTATATACAGTATTAGAGCAAAGTTCACAAGACCACCCCAAACTCCCCGTCCACACTTACCTTTAGTCTCTGTCTATGGAATATACACCACGTCAGCCCGCCCCTTCTCCCCACCCTGCTGGAAGCCAAAATTGCCAGGGTGGATGTCTGAGTTCACTTTCTTATAGACAACAAATAAATGAATATATGCATACAGGCTCGAATGTCAGGAGGTTGTGGGAGGAATTTATAGGGGTAAAATATAATGTTTCTCTTTGATTTATTGTTATTTACTTACTATTAACTATTTGCATTCTCCCACCTCCCCAGAAAGCAGAAAAAATGGAGAGCAAAGCTTTAGGTATGTACTAGTTCATATATATCTAATGTGTAATATGAACATTGTGTGTGTTTGATTGTGATCTAATTTCCCTTATTTTATTGTTTATTTCTATATCAGCCAAGATGAGCTGGGAGGAGTTTGTGAAATACAGTGAAGGTGAGTATTTCCTGTTTCTTTGGTCACTATTTATATTATATTATATAGTGAATTATATATACCCTCTACTGTAAATTATAAGGATGTTAAAAGTCATTGAGGAGTTCTGTGACCGAATAAAAGCACAAGGCTGTAGGCCGAGTCCTTTTGTAAAGCAAAATCTCTTTTATTGAAATTGGTTAAAATTCAGACCGTGTTCCAAACAAGGGAAGCACATGTTCCTGACTGCATCCATGCTATATTATACTGTACTACTTTTTGAACCTATCCTTTAATAGCGAACCCTTGTGGGTTTTTCTGCTCTCAGTTTTCCATACTTTAATAGCGAACCCTTGTGGGTTTTTCCACTCTCAGTTTTCCATAAATTCAGACCGTGTTCCAAACAAGGGCAGCACATGTTCCTGACTGCATCCATGCTATATTATACTGTACTACTTTTTGAACCTATTCTTTAATAGCGAACCCTTGTGGGTTTTTCTGCTCTCAGTTTTCCATAGGCCTCTCTAGGGTAACACCAGCCTGTCCTATCCTTTAATAGCGAACACTTGTGGGTTTTTCCACTCTCAGTTTTCCATATGTACAGTGGTTTGCAAAAGTATTCAGCCCCCTTGAAGTTTTCCACATTTTGTCACATTACTGCCACAAATATGATTCAATTTCAATCTATCCTGTCTATCTCCTATCAATCTATCTGTCTGTCTGTCTGTCTATCTATCTATCTATCTATCTATCTATCTATCTATCTATCTATCTATCTATCTATCTATCTATCTATCTCTCTCTCTCTCTGTCTATCTATCTATCTCATATCTGTCAATCTATCCTGTCTGTCTATTTTTCATATTATATATAAAATCAATATAAGTAAAGATGTTAAATTGTGTGATTTTATGCTGTAACAATATATTGTGTGATAAAACTCTCATTATCTT